>CM052886.1:98739968-98807139 GCA_028534135.1 Potos flavus
GGTGGGTGAGCTCATCTCCGGCCCAGCCTCCCTCCCCAACCCCCAGTGAGGAGGAGCTAGCGGGAGAGCACCCCCCACCCCCACTCCCACCCCCACCCTGCAGAATGCATTTGACTGTACTGGCCTTTCTGAAATTGGCAAAGACAATGCCTTATATTCCCAGGGAGAGGAGAATGGGGGAAATTATTTAATCAGCTGTAAAGAAGGACGGAGTTATGTTCGATGTCAGGAAGAACTTTCCACCAGCATACAAGGCGAAAGCCTTTTTTATACGTTATAATTAATTATACATTATTGAAAATGGCTTTGTTAGAAGCAGAATGTCGGCCTCACCTCCCGCTTTTGCTGTGGAAACCGCTGTGCTCGTAGGTTGACTTGCTGTGGGGTGGCTTTTGACCAAGAAGCTGGCCGGGGCAGGGAGAAAAGATAGCTGAAAGATATGTAGGTGAAAGTCAGGACAAGAGGGATTTTTCAGGGAGAAGGGGGGTGGAGGGAGGGAGGCAGAGACAGAGAGAGAAAGAGAGCGAGATTAAAAACCAAAAGCATAAAAAAGAAACAAGAGCGGTTGAGACTCTGGGCCTATTGGCTTACCTCCTTTGGCCTCAGTTTGCTCATCTGTAAAAGGGGCCCTTATTTTAGCTTAAATAGCCAGTGGTTTATGAAGCCTATTAGCTTAAACAGCCAGTGGTTTATGAAGCCGTGATTATGATTTGGCAACCTGATTACAAAGCGATGGTCTGGAGGGTTGAGCAATGATCGGGTCCACTTTACTTTGAATTAATGGTTGCTCTTGGGAAACAGGCAAAGAAAAGAGTAAAAATAGTCATCTGTTTCCTTGGGGTCTTTCTGCTTCCTGTCAGTGTGTCCTTTCAGGCTGCCTCCTATCATTTTTGTCTGCGTGCCTGTGCATTTCTGTATCTCTCTATCCGTTCACACCGTCCCCTACCCCATCCGTCGGCCCGCCCACCCATCTGTCCCATGCATCGTTCTGTCCGCGTACTCATCCCCCTGTGCACCTTGGATTCCAGCTTCTTCCTGGGTGGCACCAAGGGAGGGAGCGCATGGCTCTGAAAGGCCCAAGGAGAGAAGAGCCTCGGGAGGGTGTGAGGTTGGCCCATTGGACAGAAGCCTCCAGAATTGAGGTAATCTCTCTGGTATCCTGGGTGCACTTACATTCTCCTACCCAGATCTCTGGGCCTCCTGTTTTTTGACATACTCCCTTTTGCTTTTGCATATCCCACAGACCTCTGGGGAGGGGAGCAGGCCAAAGGGGCAGAGGCTTGTGCCCAGTAAGAAAGCCCTGATTCCCAGGGGGTGCGAATGGAGGGGCCCCAGTAGGTAGGTGGGTTGGGGAGAGAGGGTGGTGGAGGGGAACTTATGTTCTGAAGACTGTGAAAGTCAGCCAAGACAGGAGAGGCCTGTCTGAAGCCATGGGAGAGACAAAGGCCTCTCTGGTCCCTGAACCACAGTATCCAGGCCAGAGAGACGTCTGCGGCCCAGAGCGACCCGAGAGGGAGAAGCACAGCCCAGTCCTCGCCCGCCTCTGCCCAACAGGAAGCAGCAGGGCCGGGTCCCGTTCTGTGGCTCGCCGAGCGCCCGCACTCCCCACCTGAGGCCACTTACGGAGCCCACATACGTGTAAGCAGCTCATCTTCATCACTGGGTGGCACACGGTTCTCTCCTGGCCACTCCGATGTCCACTCACATATTCCGTGCCGTGAGCATTTACTGTGCGCTCTCCTCTCTGCTCTCACAGGCTTCCGGTCCAGGACACTGCTGGGAAAGTGCTCCCCTGGTTGGGGATGGAGTGTCCCCAGGTCCTGAGATCTCCCGGATGTCTCGTGTGTGTGTGTGTGTGTGTGTGTGTGTGTGTGTGTGTGTGTGTGTGATGCCTCCCTAACTTGGACCACATCAGGCTTTCCTTCTATGTGACTCCATTTCCACTGCCGCTCGAAGACCCTCAACTGTGTAATCATATATTGGGTTCATTCCCCTCTGTGTAGGTTTTGCTGATTATAAAAAAAATGATCATAATAGGTTGTCTTGAACTCCTAATTGCTTTGTTTATTCGATCTACATTGGTCGATGCTTACTTCGGCCCGTATCTCTACAGTCAGGTGGCCGAGATGGGCTTCTTTCTCCCAGGAATGGGGGTGAGTCAGGAAACTAGAGGTGGTGGAGGAACGGAAGAGGCAGAGGCAAGTGAGTGAGAAGGGAGGTGGACGGCTGCTGGAGGAAAAGACAGAGCTGAGGGCACACGCCTGCCCTGAGAACCAGGAAAATATCAGTGCGAATTCAAGACAGTGTAGCCCCCAGCTAACTACTGACCGGCTGAGTATGTTAATGATGTGATTAAGTGTGGGGTTTTACTGATTAAGATTAAACGGGGCTAGAATTAGAGCACTCCCATACAGAATTGTTCTAGTCGAGAAAACCCCCAAGTACATGATAGGACCTGCTTTTAGTTATTATTTTTTTTTATGGATACTTATGAGCCAAGATTGGGAGGATTATGCAAATAAAAAAAAAATAGTTGCTGAGCCAGAGTGATGGGAGTGTGAGTGTTTTTTCTTCCTTTCCTTTTCTGAAAATCTTTTCATGTTATTACGTTTATAATGAAAAAAAATTTTTTTTCAGCAAGAAAGGAAAGTAAGGTTTGAGACCCAGGTTTTATTTCTGCACGAGCTAATGATTTAGCTATAAATATATCTCCTTTTTCACGGTGTGGTGTTTTTCTGGGACTTTACTTTTTCAAGTCCCACAAGATTGTGTCCACGCAGCTCCCTGTATGACAAGTTGCCGTGTCCACAGGTGAGGGGAGCAGGGGCTTGGTGACGTTTTAATCTACAGAGCGTTGCTCTCTGAACCATGGGCTAGGGCCAGCAGCCTTGGCATCGCTTGGGAATTAGTTAGAAATGAAGATTCTTGGGCCCTACCCCAGGCCTATGAAATTTGAATTGGCCGTTTAACAAGAGCTCCCCAGGAACTTGCATGCACAGTAAGATTTGAGCACCACCGTTCTAGAAGAGTGGTTCTCTGGCTTGAGAATTCATCAGGATCACCTGGAGGGCTAAGTCAAGCAGGGATGGCTGGGCCCACTTCAGTTTCTCATTCCCCCCAAGAGAATTTGCATTGCTAACAGGTTCTCCGGTGATGCTGAGTGGCAGGTTGGAGACCACACTTTGGGAAGCATTGTGCCTAAGGATGGAACGAAGAACTAGGGCCCCCAGTGTGGGAACAGCGTGCAAATGGTGTCATCTCACCCATCTGAATGGACTTGGGGATCTTGTCTTGTCTTTTCAGTTTCCGGTCAGTCAAGTGGGTGGCTTGGATTTGATGAACTAGAATCCTCCTCCTTCCATGTCCGATCTTTTCTTAATTGATTCTGTCATATTTGCATGTCAGAGCTGATCAGAGAAACTTTTATAATAAAACATTCCATGGTTCTTACGGAGAATGCTCTGTTTATTCCCCCGCCACCCTCCATTGCTAGCCTCACGACACGTGTCCGGTCTTAGCGTGGTGGCCTCTCCAGCTCCGTGCTGGAATCAGTCCTCAGCAGCCACGTCTGCTCACATGTTTCGTGGTTGTCTAGATTTGTTTATTCATCCAACACACATTACCAGTCATGGTCTATGCTCCTGCCGGTGGGTTAGGTGCTATGATGGGATCCAAAGAAGTGGCCTGAGCTCGAAATTCCTGCACAGCATATCTTTTAAATACAAAGAATGGAAAACTAAGTAAAACAATGGAGGATGTTTATCTGTTCATGTGTTTGGAAACCTGGGCAGTAACGTGGACTTCAGGAGCAGCTCGAACAAGCCTCAGGCTCCATTTCTCATGGGCTCTTGCCATCCTGTCCTCCATGTGCTGGCAGTGTCCTCCTCTGCCGCCTTCCTCCCTGGCCTCACCTCTGCATACTGTGCTTTCTTGAAGAATGGGAATTTTTGGAAGGCAAGAACCATGTCTCTGTCATTCTTTACAGGACCCACAATTGCCTAGAACAGTGCCTGGCACACAGTTGGCCTCTGTAATTATCTCTTACTGGGGGCTTTGTCCCCAGGAGTCACCTTTAATAGACTGACTTGGATCACAAGTTCCTTGAGAACTGGTCCTTGTGACTTGGGTCATGAACCATCACTAACTTGCCTGGTGTCACACACAGGGAGCTGGAGATTGAATCAGCTTCCTCGGCCCCACAAGAGACCCTACACAGAAATTGGGAGCATTTAGCATGGACTCTGGAAGGCAACGCTAATGTCCACCACAGTCCCCCCTCTTTGGCTGCGACACCCACACTTGTATGACCTGCGTAGTTTCAAAAGCACCCCCACACATACGGGGTGCTCACGTCACACCCAGCTGTAGTTTACGGTGCCTTATGGAGCATCTCTAGTGCTGTGTGCCCTCTTCATCCCATCCAGATAAGACTCGTGATGTTTCAGGCTCTGATCTGTTAAATGGGAAGCTATCTACGCCTCAACAGACCCAATATGCAGGGAGAGACTATGAGAATTGCAAAAAAAAAATAATAATAATAAATTTAAAAAAAATTGCAAATGAAAACATACCCCTTCCGACTGGAAAGAGAAAAATGGAAAGCCACGTTGTGGTCACTGTGGTCTAGAGCATATGCTTCTGGCAGTGCGTGCCTTCCTTGGTTGGCCAGTGGGGGTTGGGGTGGGGGGCTTTCTTGTCCATTCCCCTCTCCGGACCCCCGTGAGATGGCCACTGGGAACACTACTCCTCTCTACCTGCTTTAGCAGTTGCTTCCTGTTAGATGAGGCTGGGGATTTGGGCACTGCCTTAAGGTTTGAGCAATCAAAAGCCATTACCAGCCAGACGTGACAATGTAACTCTCTCTCTGAAGACCTTAGATTTCCAGCCTGTTTACTTCCCAGTCAATACCATATGCCAATAACAGCGGCCACAAGATATTGCTGAGTCAGTCTTAAGACTGAGAATTGTCTCCTAGTGACCTCCTTGTTCTGCTCATTCCCTGGCCCTTAATGTCCTAGCTTCTGCCTCTGTGCTATGCCTCCCAGAGGCCTCCTTCTCAGGATGAGGACACACCACCCATTTGCCCTTTGCTCACTGGCTACCCCTCAGCTGCACTCTTACAACAAAAAAGGATTATCCTCATGCCAGGAAGGGATGTTGGTGTGTGGTCAGGGGGTTCAGACTTCCTAGTGATACCAATTTTATGTTCCATTATGCTTCCCTATTACTTAGCTTTGCTCACCCTCCGACAACATCATTTTTCCCCCTGCCAGGCTCCAGATTACCATCATCTCAGGAAATCTGGATTACAGACCAAAGGTGGCAGCCTCTCTTAGCAAAGCCATATACATTTTTTGCTCTCTGTTCTCAGTGGTCCACCTTGAACCAAAGGTCGTCTTTGTATTGTAGGACCTTACATTTTATTTTATTTTATTTTATTTTATTTTTAAAGATTTTATTTATTTGACAGAGAGAGACACAGCGAGAGAGGGAACACAAGCAGGGGGGAGGGACCTTACATTTTATTGAAGGCATAAGAAGTAGTCAGTGTATTCGAACATCCTACATTCATCTTACCTGCCAGAGCCTCATCAGGCACTGGGGCTGCAACATGAGGAGAGGGGTACCGTTTAACCCTATCCTTGCCCTTGTGTGTGCCAGTGTTCCCTGTCTGCCACATGGAGAGGGACAGCCCCGCTGCTGGCACAGTTGACATCTTTATGCCAGTTAGAAAGAGCCTCCCCCTTCTGGAGTCCCTTGAGGGCCATTTGCTGGAAAGCTGACTTGTAAAGATACACATCTATACTAGCAGTGAATGTCAGTGGTGCCCCTGGGGGTGTGTGCAAGCCGCAGACCATGGTGGCCTTCCCCGGCTGGCCACACTTGATCATTTGCCAGCCTGTCTCTTTGGCTTGATGCATACGCCGATGCCTGACATTGTCGGGTAAGTTACATCAACATCCCACTCCAGGTGCAAAGTCTCAATCCCTTGAATGCAATTGATTACAAGTAGACAAAAACCTAATTTGATCTGACTTCTAAGAATGAATGTTATTAGCTTGAGTCACAAGAAAGTGGGGTGGATTGCAGGCGTGGATTCACCAGAGTTTGCCTTTGCCTTTAGGCTGGCCTTCCTCATGGTAGCAAGATGGCTGTGTGTCCACAGACCAGGCCGTCTAGAAGGAGTGAGAACGTGTTCACCCAACACTCTTGGAAGGAGTTCTGAGTCACACTCTGATCCGACCTCCTTGGGTCTTGTGCTTGTCTTGTAACCAATCACCGGGGCCTCTGGAATTAAATGCACCCTTTGGAATGGTGTGGGTTGGTGTGGGGGGATGGAGTCAACTTTCTAGAAATTCATAGCTTCCCCCAAACTAAAATCGAGGCTTTTGGGAAGATAGCCATACATGCTCCTGATAAATATAATGCTAATAATGCCGATGGCTATCATTTATGGGATCCTGCTGTGTACACTGGATCAAAATAACCTATAAGGTAGGCACTATTTTTGCCCCTAATTTTACTCCCATGTAAAAATAGTTGAGAAAATGGAAGTTCTTACCGAAGTCACATGACTGGTAAATATTAGAATGAGATTGGACCCAAAGTCTGCCAGACTTCAGTGAAAATGATGCTTTCTGGCTCTCCCGTTGAAGCTGCCTATTGGTCAGGACGCCATCAGGCAACGGAAGGCACATTCGAATGGGTTACTTGAAAAGGAGCTACTGGCCAAGCTGGGCACGTGACATGGGGAAGCCGTAGGGATCCCGCAGTAGTACCACGGGACTAGTGACAGTGGGAAGCTATTGCTGTCCTTAAACTTGAAGGGGTGAAGGGAAGGGGTAATTCCTGAAACCCAAAGAGTGTGTGAGCTCCAGAAGGTTGCCCAACAGGAGCTGTCACCTCTGCTTGAAGGTCACAACTGGACTCGCAGGGAGGGAGCTGTGTGTGTTGGGGGCGGGAGGGGGCGATAAGTAACCTGAACGCACTCTCCCACCTCCTTCTCCTCTCCTTCTGGCCCTCCTTGCTGACCTGTCAGTAAGGGAAGCAGAAGGCACTTGGCATGGTGGCCCCTGAAAGGGGACACATGGCCAGTCTCCTGGATGGTGGTTCTGGAGGGGAAACGAAAGTGACAAAGACATAATAGGCTAAATAGTGTAATAGATAGAGTATTATGAGGCAGGAATGTCACCGTGGTTTGGGGCCCCTTACTGAGATTAATCACGATTTGCTTTATTGCCATTTTTTACCATGGAAATACACTCTTCAGTCTGTAACGTAGAGTAGCTGCAGTTTACGGAATTCCTACTCTACCAAGTACTTAGTATATGTTATTTCAAATGCTCAGTAACTCTCGGAAGAAGATACTATTATGAACCTCATTTGAGAAAGGGGGAACCCGAGGCTCAGGGAGGTCAATTAAATAAGTGATGGAGAGGGGCGCCTGGCTGGCTCAGCCAGCAGAGCCTGTGACTCTTGATCTTGGGGTTGTGAATTCGAGCCCCCCGTTGGGTGTAGTGGTCACTTTAAGATTAAGTAAGTGATGTAGAAGGTAAGAGCCAGGGATGTGCAGGCCGACTGCCTGAGTTCAAATCCTGCCGCTGCCACTTACTCTTTACTCTTTGCCTGTTGTGTCACCTCTCTGTGCCTCAGTTTCTTTCTTTGAGAAATGGGATAACAGTAGTACCTGTCAATCGGGTAGTGAACATAGATACGAAACAGTTGGAACAGTGCCTGAAACAGAGCGAACACTCAGTAATTGACATCAGCGCTTACTATGCACTGAGTGGCTTGGGGGGCCTGATTTGGAAGCTGCAGAGGTCGGGTTTGGATCCAGCTCCAAAGCTGGTGAGTGCCACCTTATCATCTGGTCTGTATGATAAGAATTGGCCAAGCCAATGAAGGCCTGTCTTCAGGGGCTCCACTGAGCTCCCTACTAGTGTTGGCCAGGAGGTGGTTTATGACCTTGAGCCTGGCTACTCACCTGGGTCCTTAATGAACCAGAGGAGGCTAGCAGTCAGGGGTAGGGAGATGTGCAGCTGCTGCAGGGAGGCTTGGGGTCAGTATCAGTGGGTCATTGGGGTTCATAGCTCCGCCCTCTTTCCCGGGAAGGATGAGTTATGATGCACCTGATTTGGCACGAACCCTTTGGACTGTGCTATACCTTTAGGACCCAGTAGACACATCAAGAGCCACATCCTCAGCTAAGGTCAGGTCCCTGCCTCTGTGCTGCCCTCTCCTGATGCCCCCCAGCACAACCCCCCCCCCCTTGAGGCTGTTTTGTTAAAATCTCTCTACCTCCCTTCTCTCAGCCCTTCTCTCCTGCAGTAGCCAAGCTGTGATCCTCAAACTCAGCCATTAAGATTCCCCGGAGTCTCCCCACATGGCCCCCCAAGTGCAGGGCAGAACCCACGGGAGCCAGCGGGCTACAACCTGCTAGCTGATTCTCTGCAGAGAAATATTTTCATTCAACAAGTAGTTACTGAATGGGTTCCTGGGCGGTTCCTGGGCAGCTGCAATTCTAGGACCTGAAGATACAACGCTGAAAGAGAAGGGAAAAGAAAAAGAAACAGTAACACAGAGTCCCTGCCTTCTCAGAGCTTACATTTTAAAATAGCTCTCGCTTGCAGGCGGGAGGATGTTTGCAGAACTTTTGAATGATGCCTAGAATTAGCATTTCAACTCAAGAACCAGGTCCTGGGCCACACTTCTTCCCCACTGACCCCCTGCCCCTCCTTGTCTATCTTCTTCCTTTCTCCTATTTTACTTCTCTCTCCTCTCTCCCACCTTCCTTTTCTTCCACCTCCCTCTCTCCTCCTCCTGGGGCCTCTCCTCTATGTCTCCTTCTCTCCTTTCCCTTCTGTCCCCACAGCCTCCATGCCACGGCAAACAGTAACCCACTTAGCATGCTCTGGGGGTTGCCCCAGTGCTGGGGTGTGGAAGATGGGGGAATACGAATCATTCAATTTGTTCTCAATGAAGGTGCTCTCCCCTTCTTTCCCCAGAACACATGGTTGCAGTGCAGTGAGGCGGGGGCTGCATTACCCAGGAGTCAGCTGTTTTGCAGGGACCACAGTCCTTGAGTGCCCTGCCCTGCCCAGGCACCCCAACTTTGTGGTGCTCTCCAAGCAACCTCCCCCCGCCCCCCCCCCCCCCCCCCCGCTCAGTTCTTCAGAATTAAAGGACTAGGCTCCTTGCTATCTGGTCAACTTCCAATAGAATAAAAAATAATACCATTTATTCAGCCCTCATTCTGTGCCAGGCCCTGAACGAAGCTCTGTGCACGAATTAGTTCCTTTGAGGTCACAATCATCCCATGGGGGGGTGCTCTTCTTACCCCCAGTTTACAGTACAGAAACTCTGGCTCAGAGATGTAAAGGGACTTACACCGGACCATCTGCTAGTAAATGGGGGAGCAGGATCTGAATTCAGGACCCTGTGCTTCTCACACTATTCCCCCCTGCCATCCTCTGCCCCTGGTGACAGCTCTTGTCCATTTAGCATATCCGAACTCCTCATAGCTGCAAAGACTCTTTCATCCGTTTGCTCTATCCCCTCATAAAGTTTCAGGTTCGGGGTCCGAAGAGGGGAGGTGACTTGCTTGCGGTCACCTTGGAGCCAGCACAGAGCTGGGATTTGTCGTCTCAGGCCAGTACCACTTTCTCTGCGCCACGAAAATGCAGTTTATCCTCAGTTCTGCTGGAATGGGGGAGATGACCATCCCTTTAAACTGGCTCGCTGGTTTTTCGAAGAGGAGGACAGGGGGCAGGCATGAGCTCGCTCGGACCAGTTTTCTTCCTCCTAAACCGGCAGGGGAACTCTCTCCGGCTCCGAGGTCTGAAGCTGGGGCTTGGGAGGGGGAGATCTGGGCCCACAGACCTTTGGGGGCAAGACCGAGTGGTCCTCTGGGGAAGCACGGGATTACACGTGGCTGTTTACTCAAATCCACCCTGAAATGCTCAGCCACACGAATGCCGGGCCTGGGGCTTTCATTTCCGCTTCAAGTTGACTCGGACTCTGGTTTTAAATAATAAAACAAGAACAGGTCTCAACAAGTCAGCCTCGGGTGGGACTTTCAGATCTGGCGTTAGCGAGGATGGATGAGACGCTCTCTAGACTTCCCTAGGTCAGGCAGGTCACTGTGCTTGCAGGGAAGGAGGGCACGAGCTCTGACTGAGGAAGATTCTAGTTTCTCGCCCCTCCCCTTTCTCTCTTCCTTCTCCCAGCTTGCCTGATTAGATAGATACTTCCAGGCTTAGGGGGAACTGACTGGTTGCACCCTCTGGCAAGAGACAGTGGATGGCCCAGTAATTCGGGGTGGGGATGGTGGTGGGTGGGGGTTGTCCTTGCCAGCCCCTGGAAGGAAGTTGGGGGCCAGCAGCGTTCTTCTCCTGGATGAGGCTGCTCGGCCCAGGTCTCTCTGTGACCCTGAGCTGAGCATTTACAGCCTGGCTGCAGGCATTTTCTACACCATGCCAAGTATAGGAGACACTCAGTGGGAGTGAGGGGGAAAGGAAGGAGGGGAAGAAGGAGAGAAGATGGGGAGCACCAAAAGAGGCAAAAACCCGGGTCGAGTTCCTTTTCAGCACGCTTCTCGGATGCCTAGCTCTTTGCCTCTACAAAAGACGCCCAAGCAAGGGAAACCCCCAACGCCTGCAGCTGCTTTCCGCTCAGGGCTTGACCCATAATTATAATCCCTTTCCTTTGATTTTCTCTTGCGAAAACAGCAACATCCCAGCTAGCCTTCGAGCTGGAAAAAAGCACTGTGCAGAGCTTAAGAGATTTATAAACACGATGAAAAATCACAGTCTTGTTTTCCCACAGCTCGTTTCCCTAGGTGAGTAGAGGGAGGAGGAGAGGGAGGACAGAGGAGCTAGGATGGGGGTAGTCAGGAATAGGGGTGGGGGGGATACAGATGTGCAAGACACCTGGGTATGCATGAATCGGAAGCTGCATGGAAGCCAAGAATATGACTTGATCAGCTAGAAACCTAGCTGATCGTTTTTGGCGGCAATGAGAGAGGTACGTACACATAGATGTGTATGCATAATATGCAGGTGCCCCGCGCTTCATCCAGAGAGGATTTCTGGGACTGGTGTAAGTGGGGAAACCAGAACCGGAGGGATGATGGTCCCTCTGGAGTCTCTGCTGATGGGCGGGGACTGAATACGCCAGGGAGCTGTCCATGCATCAGAGAGGGAACAGATGTGTGGTCTTTTCAATGTGCCTGATAACGTCGGGAAATGCGCCATTCAAGATTAATGCAGAATATCCCAGCTTTTAAAGCTGGTAGGAGCTCTAGAAGTCATCAGACCCCATCTCTTGTTTGCAAAGGGTTTGCTGCCCATTTTGCAGATGGGTCAGCTAAGTGGCACGATGGGGGAATTGGGGATTAGCACCCTGATTCCTAGAAATCATTCACTTTGCAACCCTGCTTTCATCTAGAAGGCACTTTGGCATTAGATGCCCTTTGGGGAAATGTGGATATGCTAGCTCTGGGGAGTGCAGCACCTGCTGCCTCCACAGATACCTAGGGGACTCCCCCCCCACACACACACACCCCCACCAGGCAGAGAGAGCATCTGGGCTCAAGGTAGATGCCTGAGGGACCTGCATTCTGGGTGGAACTGTGAGGGCCAGGGGCATCAGGGACAGCTTCACCTATTGAGAGAGGCGAGGCATGGTCAGAGTTGGGGACAGGGCTGGCTGCAGAGAGGGTGAGTAGGTCTTTTTAGCATCTTCTGTCCATCCAGCCCAGTTCAGAGGCCACCTCGTTGCAGGGTACATGCCGTGGTCTGGGTGGTAGTCACTCTCCTGGGAGGGGAGCGATCGAGGACCCCCCCCCCTCCTGCCCTGGGGCTGCTGGCTGAGGCCGGGATCCGAGCTCTGCAGATGGTACAGAGCCAGCTGAAAGGCTTCCCTTGGCCACTGTGTTTCGCCGCAGTGCCTCCTGCCCGCCCACCCGTGTGCTGCCCCCAGTCCTTTCCTCCTCCTCGCTAGCACCGCCTGGGCTGCATGCTTAAGGACCCCCAGCCGGCACCAGAGACTCCGGGTCCTAAGTGGAAAACTCATAGCCTGCATCTCTTGGAAAGGCGACCGGGGTAATAAGAAGCTCCCTGCAGAGCGCAGGCCTTCCTCCGGACACGGTCCTCTTTCTTCACATGTTAGAATGGACAGGAGTGTGCTGGCAGCAAGCATCCGGGCCAAAGCAGCAGCCTGCCTGGGGATGGGGTGCGTGCGCGTGCACGTGCGCGCTTGCGACCTTGTGATTGAATGACCAGTCTCTGGACTCGGGTCCGCATGAGTGCGCGGCTGTGTGATGGAGTCCCTGCCAGGGGCTGCGACGGTGGAGACGCCTGCTGGGCGTGGCAGCGTGCACTTGCCCGTGGCACGGCCCCGTGTGTTCGCGCGGGGGGCGCGTTCTCCGCTGCATGTGTATGTCCGTAGGGATTCGTATGCCTCTCTGGGGTGAGCTCTGGGTGCCCGTCTGACACTGCACACTGCTGCGGTGTCTGGAGGGTGCATGGTTTGAGTGACATGAGAAGAAGCTCTAGGGGCCGGCAGCCGACTATTGGGTGTGTTTCTATGCGGCCGGACCCCAAGCAGGGGGATGTGGCTGCCCTGGCCGAGGCCCGGGTTTCAGCAGAGCCATGCTTCCCAGCATCCTCTGCAAGTGAGACCACCCCCACTGGTGGCAACCGAGATTTGTCACCTACCCCTGTGGTTGGCTCTCTGGAACCTTGCCAGTGAGCTCTGTGTCTCCCTGGATTCTGCCTCACACCTGAGACTTCTCTCCAGCATCTTCACTTCACTCCACCCCCTGGGGGGACAGAGGAGGCTCCTGGGGTTCCCCTGTGCCTTCGGCTCCCCTGTGTCTGCCTGTCATTCCCCCAACCCCACCACATTCCGTCTGGGGTCTCAGAAATATACCCCCCCCCCAAGGGCCTTATCATTCTTTACACCTCAGTGGAACTGGGACAGATGGTGACCAAAGACCCCAAAGAATTCTCAGCTGCCCCCCAGGGGACACACTTTGCTGGGCTCAGCTATTGGCTTGTTGGGAGTAGGGCCTGGCACAGATAATTCCTCTTGGGAAACACGAAGCAAGCGAATGAATGGACAGATGTGCCTCACAGCCCCACGGATGCTCAGGGAGGTGTCATCCAGCACAGAGGAGGTGGGGGAGGGACGTACTTGGGGGGCCAGTCTGTGCAGCAGCATTACTTGGGAGCATTCAGGCCGGGCGGAAACATCCCAGGCTGAAGTGGGTGCTCATTGCAGGGAGCCTGGCGCTTGCTGCTGCCTGGCTCGGAAAGAGGGCCCGGATGTGCTGGTTCTACCAGCGATGCAGGACATTGGTGGCAGAGTTAGAGCGCAGCCGTGTTTGCGCAGGTCCTGGGCATGCAGGTTCTAGCTGCTGGGGAGCCGGGGGACGGAGCGGGCAACCAGAGCACAGCGTAGACCCAGGGCTTACAGCACCCCTCTTCCTTTCCTGGGGAGAAATCTCATTCCCTCCTCATCCCAGTGGCCTCCTGCCCCCTCAGACAAGGCCCCTTCTGGCCGGAAGAGGGAGCTGGGGAAGGACTTTAATTTGCAGTGCCCTGTTCCATCACTGAAAGGTTTGCCTCCCTGGGCTCCGCAGACCCCCGCTGTGCTCCTGAGGCCCCCGGGGAAGTGGTATAGGTGTGTCCCCAAGACAGGATGCTCCCTCCACCGCCGGGGTGAGCTGCCCTCCAGGCCAGGAGGAAAAAGAGCACAGTGCTCTGCAGAAGGCACAGCCTCGCCCTGCATTTCCCTTTGCGTAACGAAAATGCCGTTATGTTTTCTGCTCTCAGTAACACCACAGCAGAGGCGGCTGGCAGCCCCTTGAAGCGACATCCTCTTTTCCCGCACCGCCAATCACAGCAGACCCACAGAGAAAACCACATAGTCTCCGACCTCTCTGGTTGTCTCCTCCTCTCCAGCCAGGGCACCTGGAATACGGAGATGCCCCAGGCCTCTACGCTGAGGTGCAGGGATTAGGCAGATCCCGAGGGTCTGGTGCTGGGGGCCCAAAGGGAAGAGGCTCCAGAACTTTGCAAAAGCCCGGGATCCAAAAGGGAACTTAGGTTCAACCTGTTCCTTATACAGACGGAGCCCCAGAACCCTAGAGGAGGGAGGGACTCACCCAGGGTCCCTGGTAAGCTCATAATCATCAATTTATGAAGAGCACCAGGCTGTTCGGAACGTTTTACTTATAGTAACAGTCTCGGGTGTGGGGCAGCATTTTCCCTGCACACCCAATGAGGAAACCGAGGCACAGAGTATTTAAGCTAGGCAGCGGCAGAGCTGGTATTGTGACCAAAGTCAAAGTCAGCATCTGTGGCCATGCCAGACACATGACCCTGGCTCTTGGCCTGGTGCTCTTCTGACATTGAGGGAGACTTGGCAGATTTCAAGCATCTCAGCATCTGTCCTCTCCTGGTAGCTCACAGCATCCCAGAGAGGTGATGGAAACAGACAGGAGGAGTGACGATTATCCTCTCCTGGTCCCAGTGGGGAAACTGAGTCAGAAACCGCTGCACCCACGGTGAACAGGGCAGGGGCCACAGTTGAACTAAGACCCCAGCTTCCCACACCCATCTAAAACCTCTCTACCCTGCACAGAAGTTTAGACGTCAACTGATTCTCCGCTCCAGACTACAAGGACACGGCGGGCAATCATCCGGGGCTTCCCAGTGCCAAGGGCCCTGAATCATGTGCGAAGGAGCTAATGAGAGGGGTGGGGTCTGGAGGGACGGAAATCTGTGCCGTGGGACTGTGCCTCCCCATCTGAACCCTGAGGGCGGGGATTCTGCTTGGTTCCCTGCCGTGTCCCCAGCTCCTAGAGCAGCACCTGGCAGATAGTGGGTGCTGAAAAAATCTTCACCAAATAAATGCATGAAATGAAACTGGAAGCTTCCCAAGGCTGTCGAGAGTGACTGTTTCCTCCACCACTGAGAACTCTCTTTATTCCTCCGTTCTCCACACAGTTAGTATTGGCTCACACTGAGGCCCTGTCAGAGGCTGTCAGGGAGGAAACATCAAGATGATTAAAGTTGGGAAAATAGTACCTCCGGGGCAGCATTGACAGGATGGGGGTCAGTGACCCCCGAAAAGAGAAGACAACCTCGGAGCTCTGGTTAAGAAGGCTTGAGATATCTGTGGCTGACAGCTGTTCATCGGCCTCGGTCCCCTGAAGCCTGGCCCGGGCAGGTGGGGCAGGTGGGCAGGTGGGGTGGGGGAGAGAGGAGAGGCTCACTCTACAGGAGGAGTGGGGGGTCTGGGGCTCGGACTGGTAGGGGGTGCAGCGAGGATCTGGCTGTCAGCAGCCCTGCGTCCTTAGAGAGGGAGGAGTCTGGAGGGAGCCCCAGACTCCCAATTGCAGGGAGGGTGCACAGGGCAGGAGAAGCATGAGGTGCCTGCTTGGGGTGCAAAATTTAAGGGGGTGCTACAGGTAATGGAAACAAATAATCTTTTAATGCAGTATTTCTAAAAAAAAATATTAATGCAGAAATTTGTGCGTGACGAGCAAAATCAGGATCGGATACTTAAGCTTGCACGACATACCTCGCGCCCTCCTGCTAGCCTAGTCCTGGGTATGACACAGAAGGGAGTCAGAGAATGGGGGGCCCATCGGGGGGGGCAGGGTTGTCAAGAGGAGACCTCTGGGTTTGAGACGGGTGCGGGTGGGGATGAGTGGGAGGTGTGATTGGGGGAGGAGAGGACTGGGGTCTCTGGTGAGTGGGCTGTGAGATTGGGACGCATCAACAGTGGGAGAATATAGAGGGCTGTGGAGGTGAGGGCTTCTCTTCCCGAGCCAGGCAGTCTCTCCACCTAATGGGACCCATTGTGCCTATGATCATTCACACTGGGGTGCAGGAATCCTGAGCCCGGGAGGGGGCGCTCTCTCCTCTGGACAGAGCAGTCCCAGGGAAGGTGCTGGGTGGCTGGGCGCCAAGCGGAACTCCAGTGGAGTGCAGGGCACGGGGCCTGGGAGTAAGGGATCCTGTTCCCAGGGGCTTCGCATCACCGCCACCAGCACCAACCCCATTTCCGCTGCCAGCCCCAGAATGGTAGCCCTTCACTTCCTGCCCCTCCCCAGACCATTGAATGCCCAGGCTCGAATAATTGTTTCTGCAGTTTCACCTTCTCAGAATAGGTAAAAAAGAACTGGAAGAGGCAGCCCCTCCCCTTGGCACTCTCAGAGTAGAGAGAGTGTGTGTGTGGGGGGGTGGGTTTGGATGCCTGGGGGTTTCTTCCATCCATAGTCCTCAGGCCTGAGCAGGGTGATGCTAGAGTCACAGGGGAGATGATAGAGCAAAAGAAAAGTGGCTCCACGGGCCTGCATGACCCCACCAGTCTCTGGGGGTCCTAGGGTCTCATATTTGCAGCTGGAGGGTGGAAGGAGTTGGGGACGGTAGTGTGCCCCTGCTTCCCCCTTCCCACGACTTCCGATGTCCCTCCATCTTCAACACTGAGGAAGTCTCCCTTGTTCCTAATGCTATGGCAAGACTTTGAGGGCTGAACACCAGCATGGTGCCGGGTCTCTGCCCCCCAGTGGGGCTTGTGGTCAAGTTGAGAGGCGGACCAGCCCCAGAGACAGGAACCATCCCCATCAGGTGTGGCTCAGGACCAGGGGAGAGGTGAAGACAGTGGGAATCTAATGGGGGCTGGAGTGGTCAGGGATGCTTCCTGGAGGAGGAGGCTCTCAGCTCTGATAGCAGCCCCCTTAGTTCCCATGGCACTTGCTCCTTGGGAATTAGGAATTGCCTTGTTTGCGTTTCTATTCTTGAGGCTCTTTCAAACCACATTTGGTTGTGACAGGTGCCTAGAGCCCGTTGGCTATGCTTCAGCTGTGGCCCACGAGTAAGGGGATGTGTGCCTAGGAAATGATTCTACTGGATGAACATTCATTCTGCAATATTCCTAAACACCTTCTATGAGCCAGACACTGTTCTCTGTGTTCCGGTCACTACCTTCATGGACCTTGATTATCTAGGGTGATGTGCCCCCTGCTACCTGCTTCAGATGATGCTAGAAGGTACTCTAGCAAAAGCAGTCTCTTAAGGTAGTGAGCTCCCAGATTTTGGAAGCAATTAAACAGAGATTGGATCACCACCACATCAGACCTCGTGGGTCTAAATTCCAGCTGCTGTGTACTAGCTTCCTACTCTTTGACAGTTTTGTAAACTCTCTGTGCGTCAGATTCCTCCTCTGCCTAATAGGAATAGTAATAATACCTTCCTCGTCTCGTTGTTGTGAGGTTTCTGTTTGTACGCATAATTCCATGAACTGGTGTTTGGTACACAGTTGGTACTCAATAAATGATGCTTTAATACTAACAGTGGTACTTGTCTGATTATCCCCCGGAGTTTCTGTTGGCCTAGGGCTGACGTGGGATTCTTAGCCACCCTCTGTCGGCCGGGCTTCTCCTGGGATGCCTCCCTCTGCTTCTGGCTCCTAGGTGGGGGCTGCAGCCCGGACAGAGACCCGCCAGGCCAACTCTCCTGCCCCCTGGGCCTTGAGTTTCCCAGCTATTACCTACGTCCCAGGGGTTCCCAGCCAAGAACAGCTCCTCCCCATCCTCCCGTTCCCCCCTGTTTCCACTGCAGACCCAGCCTCTGTCTCCTCACTCGGGGCCTGTCCTTCCATTTATATAACTCAGCGGAGCTGGGGAAAAATCCATCCACTCCTTAGTCCTCATTCTGTTTAGTTCTGAACACATCGAAGGTCACACACTGACCTTGGGGAAGAGTGAACCTGTATGTAATATGAGTCCTGGGTTTCTCTTCAGGGAAGGCAGTGACTTTGACTCCTCTCTCTCACTACAGCCTCCATGAAAGTAGAGGTTATTTCTACCCCCTCAGACTGGGGCTCCCTGAGGGCAGGGCTGGGTCTCCCCCCCTCAGACTAGGGCTCCGTCTCCCCCCCTCAGACGGGCTCCCTGAGGGCAGGGCTGTGTCTCCCCCTCAGACCGGGGCTCCCTGAGGGCAGGGCTGTGTCTCCCCTCAGACTGGGGCTCCCTGAGGGCAGGGCTGTCTCCCCCTCAGACTGGGGCTCCCTGAGGGCGGGGCTGTGTCTCCCCCTCAGACTGGGGCTCCCTGAGGCAAAGCTGTGTCTCCCCCTCAGAATGGGGCTCCCTGAGGGTGGGGCTGTGTCTCCCCTTCAGACTGGGGCTCCCTGAGGCAAAGCTGTGTCTCCCCCCTCAGACTGGGGCTCCCTGAGGCAAAGCTGTGTCTCCCCTCAGACTGGGGCTCCCTGAGGGCGGGGCTGTGTCTCCCCCTCAGACTGAGCTCCCTGAGGAGTCAGGGAGCTCCAGTCTGACACAGACACAGAGACTGTGTCTCTGCCCTTAGACTGGGAGTTCTTCAAGAACCTACTCTGTAGACTTTTGCCCAGTTTCCACCCCTCCTTCCAGTGAGCCTTCCCAGGTCTCCTGCCTGCTTGCCTCTGCCTGGAGAGAAGCCTCCCGTGACTGGTCACATGCGGCTGGCTCCTGACCTCAGACTCCTTTATTTCTGTCTCCTCCATCCTGGGCCCACACAGTGTATTGCTAACCTCCCTACTTGGGCCAGACCCATCTGCTTCCACATCGCTGAGCCAGCTGCAAAACCAGGTCACCCTCCCTCTCCTTGTCTTTCTTGTCCTCGTTCCCTAATCGAATTATTTCTCCTCTGCATTGTGCAGGAAGTTTCGGCAGACGTGGGTTCTCTGCCCTCGCTGGGAACACTGAGTCCAGCGACGAGCGGGGCATGCTAAGAGCCCTGCCGCCGAGTCAGCGCTGTCCCCTGCTCGCCCCTCCTGCGGGCCTGCAGGACACATCTGTCCGCCTGCTACCTCCGGGGGGACAGTCATAATACTCATGACAATGATAATGATGTTGATCAGGCAGCCTGGTCGAAATGCTCCGAAGGCTTCCCAAAGGGCATTCCCTTGCATCATCTCACTGGGCAGGCGGGCAGGGGCGCCGACACTCGGAGACCTCGAGAGTTTGTTTATGACTGCAGAGCAAGGCAGGAGCACCGAGGCCTCCCTTCCTTCAGCCCCCTCTTGCTTTCTGGGGGGACAGACTCTGAGCCCCAAGTCCTGATCCGTGGCTCCCCGAGGGACTAGAGGGGCAATGAGAAACCTGGGCTTTTGGAGTCAGACAGACCTTGGTCCCAACCCCAGCCTGGCTGTTCTCCATCGTGGGCCTTGGGCAAGTTGCTTCATTGCCCTGAGCCTCAGCGGCCCCATCCGTGAAATATGTGATGGGACCTCTAACCCAGAGAGTTTAGCAGATGTGGGCAGGACACCTGACTCTTGGCCAGCGCTCAGTGCTGGGTGGGTATCATCTGTCTTATTCTTGCCTGAGAGTAGAATTGCCCCTTCCTTTTCCTCCTCCTCAGACTGACCCAGCAAGGTGGCCCTACCCTGTGCCCAGCACCCCCAGGGGAGTCACCACAGAGAGGGGTCCGGACAACAGTGATTCCCAATGTGTATTATTACGCTCTTACTCAGGCCAGGCACTGTCCTAAGCTCTTTATGTATACTCTCACAGTAAATTCTCATCAAATCTTTATGAAGTATCCACAATTACGAAGCTCGCTTTCCAGGAAGGGAAACTGAGGCACAGGGAAGTTACACAGTTGGCTTCAGAGCCTGCTCATCTCACTATGACTTACCCAGGGTCCACGGGAACAAGGTGACAGAGCTAACACTGGGCCTCAGAGCTCCCAGAGCCCTCGAAGTTTCAAGAAGTAGTCCGAGCACAGATTCTGCAGTTCAGACTCCCTGGCCCACCGTTTACCAGCTGTGTAGTCACGGGCAAGCTCCTTAGTCCCTCTGTGCCTCCATTTTCTCATCTGGAAAACGGGGATAATAGTTGTAAGAATACTTCTGACACGAGGATTCAACGAGCTAGTCCGTATGAAGAACGTAAGGCCGTGCCTCACAAATTCTGAGGGCCCGGTGAATGTGGGTATCTGTCGGATTCGGGGAGTAATCTTAGTCTAATTATGCCCTGCAGCTCCCTTCCTCTCTGCTTCCTAATCCAGGCCTTGCTGAGGGCCACACCCCAGCTTCCAGTAACCCCGTTCCTCCTTATGATTCAGCAACACACTTTTTTCTGCAGGTGCAGTAAGCTTGTTCACCAAGTGTGCTCGCTCAAGATAGCAGATCCCCGCATCTAGGGACCCCGTCTGCCCTTGGTTTTTTTGGTCCAAAGAAGTGATATTCTGTGATGTGCTCCTGGGCCTTTGGTGTGGGCTGGCTGACCTGCCAGAGGCCAGGAAGTTGTGCCCAGCTCTGTTGGGGGTGAGGGGTGGGAGCCAAACGGGTGAGTGGCAGAAAAATTATTTGAGGATCCTTTAAGGAAAAGGAAATCTGATCCCCCTCCCTCTGCATGTGTGTGTGTGTGTGTGTGTGTGTGTGTGTGTGTGTGTGTGTGTTTCAAGCAAGAGAGCAGTAAAGTAGAAAACATCCCACTCATATACTTTTTAGAGCAGGGAACAGATAAAAAAAATTCAGTTGGTACAACAAGTAATAGAAAATGTATTTTGGTTCTGGATTTTGTATTTTGTCCAGTTAAAGGAACGAGAAAGAAAGGACAAGGAGATGGAGGAAAGGCAAGAAAGAGAAGGAGGGGAGGGGTGGGAAGGGTGGGGAGAAGGAAACAGAACAAAACTAAACAAAGACTCACGGGATGAGCCTAGCCAATGGTCTCTAGGACATCTCCAGAAGCCCCAGGAACATCCTCAGCCAGAGGCGGTTTAGGACTCCTGGCCCTGAAGACCTTTAAATGTTCTGTTGCATTTTTACAACCACAGGCAGCCTATCCTCTTGTGGTCCCTGACCCGCAGGCCAGGTGAAGTAAGCCGAGGTCTGGATGAAGCCTACAGACAGGAGGCCTTCATCGCTGTTCTCGCTGTTGCTATTCTCGTCTTGTACTCAACACCCACCTGCCTGGGGCTCAAGGCACAGAATTGACACGGTTCCGCCCTTAATGAGCTCCCAGCCCAGTTGGAGAGGCAGACATGTAAATAACGATTATAATAAAAGTCAGGCTGCTATAATTACTATAATAAAAGTTCAGATGAAGTGCACGGAGGAGAGATTAATTAATTCTGACTGGGAAATCCGGAACTGCTTTGTAGGGAATAATGAGGCATCTTGGAGGAGGTGCAGGATTTCCGTAGGTGGAGCGGGTGGAGGCGGTGGGGGTAGGATAGGTTTCGCATCAGACCACTTGGATTTCATCTCCGACTGTACCACTTCCCAGCTGTGTGCCTTTGGGCAGGTGACTTACCCTCTCTGAGCGTGTTCTTCATCTATGAAATCAGAAGACCTGTTCCTCTCTCATAGGGTTATCACATTTGAACCATAAAGCCTGTGTTGCTGGCGTGTAAGGTATAAATGCCAACAGATGTACAGAGACAGCACTGGAGCCCATGGCTTCCATAAGGGGACTCTGGCCACCAAGGCCATTGCCATAATGTAAGGATGCAGGCCTCCATGGAGCTGAAGGCTTGGCAGCAAAGCTGAAGGCCAGCTTTCCCGGGCCTCGAGGGGACAAGAGCCTCTGAGACCATCTGAACAGAGTGAGGATCCTCTCTGGCCCTTGGAAAAGCCAACACTGGCCCTTCGGGGGCGGGCGGGGATCTTTACATACCTGTGGCCACTTGGATGTTTTGGGAGGTGCGTGTCAGCTTCAGTCCCGAAGCATCTGGGCACAAACAAGAAGTCAGTCGTCCTAGGGCGAATGCGCCCTGCCCCGGCAGTGGTCCCGTCCATCCCTCCCAGCCACTTGGGAGTGAATATGAGGCCGTCTTATTCCATTCTGGAGTGAACGTGGTGAGCTGCCAGGAACTGGGGAATCCATTCCCGCTATCTCTGGGATCTGGGGACCCCGTGTAGGACGAGACCACCCCTGCCTAAAACTGTCCCGCAGTGGGGAAAGAATTGCAGGCAGAGGGGAAGGCAGCTCCCAGATGCCTGGTACACACTAATATTAGTTTGAGCAACTCCACGGATGCACCCTGGGCGGCTGTCCACCAGCCTGGGCTCCCGAGGGGAGGTTCAGGCAACGCGATCGGAAAGGTAGGTGGGGCCAGAGTGGGAACTGGATCATCTTGGGTGTATAAGGACTGGATAAGTGCCCGGAGCCTTGTGGGTGCTGTTCAGACAGATAGGCTCCTGCCTGCAGCGTGTTCATAGATCTGGGCTTGGTGACTTTGCTTTAGGTCCTGGGGCCTGGCGGGGGGGGGGGGGGGTAGGGGGAGGGAGGAGGGGCGGTCTGGAGCAGGATGTGGCCCTGATGGGTGTATGCAAGGCATCGGTGGGGGAGCGGGGTGGTCAGGACCTGCTCCAGAGGAAGTGTGTAATAGGTGATGGCCCCGGAGAGGACGAAAGGAGCAAGGAGTGAGGCCAAGGCAGACGGCTGAAGGGGGAGGAGGGATTAAAACCCTATGGCACAGGTAGAAGCAGCAGGCCCAGAAATGCAAGGGAAGCAGCCTCCTGAACAAGAAACTAGCACACAGATGAGACCGCTGTCGATGGTCCTCGGGCAGGAGGCAGGAGGGAGGAGCCAAGCACAGCTCCAAGGGCTCCAAGGGCTGCAGTTCTCCCCTGCAGCTGGAGGAAGGGTTTGCTGGGACAGACGCTCAGAAAACTCTTGTAAGCATGGACCGCAGCTGTCTGTCTGCGTCCTCCATGCCCTGGGAGCTCCCATCTCCATGTACACGCAGCAGAAGGGCGCCCGAAGGGTGTGTCCTCGAGTGTCCACTGGCAGTACTTGGTGTCCCCAAGCGGACACTACCCAAATGCTGGCCAGCGGTGGGGAGGAGAGAGGACTCACGGGGCACCGCACAGCAAAGCAGGGGCAGTCTGAAGTTACATCGCACCCCGAGCGGGAATCTCACCAAACCTCCTGACACAGGGAAAAAGCCAGGCAGGAAAGAATACAATCTGCAGGATTCCATTTATGTAAATTATAAAAACAGGTTCAGGGTCAGTGGTGACAGAGGTCCAAGTAGCAGTTACCCTCGTGGGAGGGGCTGGGTGGGGGCAGGAGGGGCTTCAGGGGGGCGGGGTTTGTTCTGTTTCTTGATCCGAGTGCTGGTTCCGTGTGTGTTTATTTTGGGCAAATTCATTGAGGTTGTAATAGGTGGGCTTTCCTCTATGTGTCTTACATTTCAATTAACAACTTTTTTTAAAATTAATATTTTATTTATTTGAGAGAGAGAGAGTGAGCCGGAGGGAGAGAATCTCAAGCAGACTCCCCGCTGAGCGCAGAGCCCAACACGGGCTCGATCCCACGACCCTGAGATCATGGCCTGAGCCAAAACCGAGAGTTGGACCCTTAACCGACTGAGCCACCCAGGTGCCCCTCAGCAAACAACTTTTAAGAAACATTCCCCTTTTTTGCATGCCCCCCTCCAACCCCCCGAGTAAGGAGTGAGGTTTGGAGCAATCCGGCAAACAGTGATGACAGTAACCCAGGCTGGGAAGGGGAAGGAAGCAGCAGGAAGGAAGCAGAAGGGAATTATGGGTGGGTTCGCTTGGGTTCGGGGCGCTGTGCGCAGTCAGGAGCAGAGGTGAATGGGGTGCTGGGAGCACGCACGGGGGCTCAGCCAGGCGAGCAGACGGCAGGGTGTTAGTGTGGCTGGTGTGGGGAAGTAGCACTGGGTCACCAGGCAGTAAGGAGAACCGCCGGCACAGGGTGGGAGCCCCAGGGTTCAAGGGCGAGCAGAGGGGTGGTCAGAAGAGGATAAAACCTCAGAGGAGGAGGTTTCACGGAGAGCATGGCCAAGGTCCCGTGTTGCAGAAAGGCCAAGCATCCTCGCTGTGACTGTCCCCATCACACCACTCTCCTGGTTTCCTCCGATCGGGCTGCCTTCTCCCAGGACTTAGCTCTCCTACCGAGCTACTGTCCAGTTACCCTCCCTGTTCCAAATCTCACCGCAGGCACCCCAAACAGAGAGACCATTTTGGCTTCAGTTCCTTCTGTACCGACTACCCCGAGCCTGCCAGCTCCTCATGTTAAAACATTCATGTCACCTGTCACATTACCCATAGGGACCACATGGAACTTCTAACCAGGGAAATAAGGGAACGTTTGCAAGCAAATGAAAATCTGTGCTTCTGGGATGCCTGGGTGGCTCAGGGGGTTAAGCGGCTGCCTTCGGCTCGGGTCATGATTCCAGGGTCCTGGGATCGAGTCCCACATCGGGCTCCTTGCTCGGCAGAGAGCCTGCTTCTCCCTCTGCCTCTGCCCGCTACTCTGCCTACTTGTGCTCTCTCTCTGACAAATAAATAAAAAAAAATATTAAAAAAAAAAAAAAAGAAAGAAAATCTGTGCTTCTATTTGGTTATCTGTGATATGAAATTAGGGAGTTCAAAACAATAAGAATCCTTCAAATTCAAGTAGAAATAAGAGTTACCCTTTATTGTAACTTAACTGTGTGCCAGGCACAGGGCTGAGCACGCTCATAGGTTGAGACGATTGAATAATCCCATCTACCCTGTGGGCTCCGTGCCACTATTACTCCCATTTTATGGCTGGGGAAACTGAGGCACAGAGAGGGTCACTATCTTGCCCACAGTCATTCAGCCAGGAAGTGGCAGAGCTGGGATTTGAGCCCAGAGAGCTCAAACTCTCCACCACCTTTCATGAAATGTCATCAGTGAGGTGAACACGGGAGCCGTGGCAGAAACTACGCATAATCTAAACCCATAGACGATCCTCGGGCCCTTTATTTTGAGTTTAAAATGCCTACAACTTGATAGCTTGGCAGCAGATTTATTTCCTTTCCATATTCCATTTGGTTTAAGCAAATATGAAAATGAGTTACATCTCCCTTAAGCCCACATTGACCAACGACGAGGAAAAAATGTGGAGAGCGTGGAAAGCAGCTGGGTCCACAAATTTAGGTGGGCAATAAATATCACATTTTATTTTATTTCCACTGCCATAAATCTGACCCCGAGCCTCCACCTCACACTGATGTGGTGGGAATTTCTGTTTCTCTCATGGCTGGGACTTTCCATTCCTATTCTATTCCAGGTTATGCAAAGGTCCTGGGGTCCTTTGAAGTGCCAGCTGACTTCGCACCTCTTCTCAGTGCCTTCAGAGCTGCTCTACTCTGCCTTCCTCCCTTCAGGACCCTGCAAATAATTTCATCACTAAGCCCCTGCTTTTTTTTTTATCCTAAAAAAGACAAAAAGGGCAATGACCTAGGTATCTTTTTTTTTTTTTTTTTCCGAGAACATCCCTGAGGCCTGGAAAAAAGACAAAGGGGAGGGGGGAATCAAGATAAATTTGTACCAGGATGACCACAGGGAGCTCCTGCTTACTGGGGGAGCAGGAGCCATCCATGCACTGCCTACCCCAGACGTGCAAATGAGCTGAGCCCAGAATATGTCCTGGGGGTGCTGGGAATGGGGGTAGGTAGGGGTGCAACTGGTTGGGGTGACCACTCTAGCAGGCTTCTGGAGAGTCCACAGGCAAGAATTCCTGGCAAGAGGATCAGGTAGCCTGCAAGACTCTGCCTTCCTCGGGAAGGAAGACAGGTTAGCCTAAGCCCAGGGCCCTCAGCCTCTGGAGCGAGCTGTGCCTCCTGACTTTAAGGGGGTTCCCCCTGGCCCCCCAGTTAGCAGCAGCGGGACACGCTGGAGGCATCTCTTTGTGTCCAGAGGGGTTCCCAGACAAAGTAAGGAAGGCAGAACATGGGCTCCCAGGATCTGAGCGCGAGAGGGCTTTGGAGTTAGCACGTCCAGCTCCCTCCGCATGTCTGTCCTGGAGGGGACAGGGGCGCCCTCCCGCGTGCCCACAGGGCGTCCAGAGTGAGTGCCTGAGTCCAGGCCTTCCTGCCTGCTTCACCTGCTCTGCCTGGCGCAGCTGTATGGCTCCACCCGGCAAGATGGGGCTGGAACCGGGACTGAGAATCTTCTTCATCACATTAGAGTTCGAGGGTTGGCAATAGGAAATTAAAGGTTTCCTTTAAGATACCTCTAAGGAAATAAGCTAGAATATGACGTAGGGGTTCCTTGAGATCTGGCACCAGAGATAACTGGATTTACATCCCAGCTCTTGCCCTAGCCAGCTGTGTGACCTTGGGCTGGGCAGGTACTGCTCTGAGACTCCCATTTTCTCCTCTATGGATGGGAATAGTAGTCACTTCATAGGATTACGAGCTTGAGTGTTGAAAGCACTTGCAGTTAGTAACCGCATATGGAAGCTATTATAGTGACGATGATCACTCTGTCCGGTGGCAGGGGTTCCTCACTCTCCTTTATAGGACCCAAACTACAAACTGGACTCAGCCCCAAATCTAGACTCTAACTATGTAGTTGCAAATGCCTTACGGTGTTTTCGTTTTAATTATTTTAAAAATAGCATCATTAAGCCATCATTAATGGGTAGAATAATGTATATCATAAGATTTTCAAACTCTTCTCAAGTACAATATGGTACCTTTCTCTTTAATCACTTACGTGTTCTGTGCATCTTCAGCCAGATGTATATTCATTCTCTTTCTAAAGGATTGGAATCTAGCTTCCTATTCTTATTTCAGATTGGCCCATCATCTGTAGTGGCTCAGACCTTTTCCTTCTGTAACCGGAGGCTTGGGGTGCTGGAAAGTGTCCAACTTTGTGGTCAGAAAGATCTGATTTCAAATTCTGATTCTGCTATTTGCCTGCTGTGTGGCTTTAGATAAATATCTTAACCTCTCTGAGCCTCTCTACCTCCCTGTGTATAACTGATAAGGAAAATCTGTGTTACGAGGTGGCCGACCAGTCCAGCAGGGAAATCCCAGTCCTGGCCCCAGGGCCATTCCAGGTTTTCCCCTAGTCCCACCAGCCGCAGCCGCAAGAGTGGCACAGATACGGAAGTAAAAGTGTATAAACTACCCCCTTTGATTGTGCGTGGGGCTCAGACCTTGAGAGATTACTCTCCTCTGAGCCCGCCGGCAGAATATAAATCTCTGATCCTCCAAGGTCTCTGAGTGCCGCTCGGTTCTTTGGCTAGCATCCAGTCCACGTTCCATAACATACTAGTCTATTACATCATAGATGATGTGACCAGTCGAATAAGATGAAATCTGCAGACCTCTGGCTTAGAATAAACATCAATGGATGTTAGTGTCTTTCTTTTCGTTTTTGTCCCATCTCCACACCTTTGGCTGTTCTGGAATATTGTATTGTTGGACAAAGGACTGGAAATGAAACCCTAGCCTGACTGCAGTTCTAGACCCTTCCTTCTGGCAGCTTCTGGAGAACTGCTCTCCAGCGCAGAGGAGGCCAACTTTCATTTTACTTTTAAGGGCGAGTGAAATACTCATCTTCCGGAGGAGTTCCTAAAAGGGCTCACAGACTGGGTGTGTAGCTGGGCCCCCATTCAGAGGTAGTTCCCTTAGCCAGCTCTGCCATCACAGCCTTGTCTCACGGAGCTCCCGCTGACAACTCCACGTCTGTGCCCTCAGTGGAACCTTTTAATACAAAACACTGAATGAAAGTTTGGGGCTTTTCTCTTGATAAGAGATATACCGCCTGCGTCAAAGCTCTGCTCACCTTCCCTTCCTGCAGCCCCTCCTTGCCAGCAACACATAACTCAATGCTGGTGTCGACAGAAGAGGGGTCTGGACTGCGTTCTTGCTTTGGCTACTGCTTTGGGACTGCGTGGGCTCTCAGAGATTAGTCTATGGGAGAGGAATCCCAAATCTTTAATGGTGGGCGCTAAGGCAGTGAGGATGATGGATAGGGAACATATGGCGGGGTGGTGTCCTTCTCGGTCCTTAAAGGTCATCCAGCCTGGGTCTCGACTGATCTTACCTAAAGATGTACCTGGTGCCAGACAGACCTGGATTTGAACCTGGCCGTACCCTCTCCTGGGCACGTGATGCCGTGACCGCTGCTTCACGTCCTGCGTGTTAATCTTCCAAACCCCTAGTGCAGAATAAACATCGATGGATGCTAGTCCCGTTCTTGTCCCCATCTGTCGCATCTTATAGATTTCATCTGTAAAGCGTGGGCTGAGAGTGGTTCTTGAAGCCTGGGGTTGAGGACGCGGTGAGGACAGGAGTGGCAGCAGGGCCTTGAGCGGGTAAAAGGCCTTGCTGTGGTTGAGATTCACTGGGGACCACGCTGTCTGGATGCATGCCCCCATTCTGCCACTTTGTGCGTGTGTGCTAGATAACGTCTCTGAAGAAGGCTTGCCCCCCTGCTCAGTACCACCCCCCCTGCAGCGGCTGTCCCACACACTGCTCAGAACATTGCCCCCGGACAGCAATGGAAACACTGCAACCACGGAGAACATCTTGAGGACAGGGACCTTTGACCCTCCCTCTTCCCAGCAGGGATCCTGTGGGTTAAAGATGGTGACTTTTAGCTGGTTCTTGGAGGGGTAAATTTCAACACACAGAGGTGGAGAGGAGACAGATGGTGGGCAGGACAGGCAGAGACTGTGTCAGGGGCGGTCTCGGGAACAAAGTTCCAGGGCCAGAGACAGGCAAGATTGTGTAGGAGGTAACAGCGAGAGTGTCTGTGTGGAGGTCTGGCAGTGTAGGAAGCCTTGGGAGCGCAGGTGGGCTTCCTGGAGGAGGTGACATGGGTCAACTGGCCTGAGGGAAAAGTGAGAGGACGGTGTGGCACCGAAAGAGCCAAGGGGCAAAGGGTGGGTACAGAGTGTGTATAAATCTCAGTTCCCTCTGCTCATAAAGTTCTGCAGATGCATTTTTCTGTCAGTTTTATATTAACATTTACATAACAAGTAGATTGAGAGATTGCATTATTTACATATATATGGAGGCCGGCTGGAACTGGGGATCCTTGTGCCTGTATGTGATGTTTTATTGATTAATAAATTAGACACTTACAGATCAGGCACAAATCAAATGCCTCCATTTTAGACACCCATCAGGTGCAAATGAATGTAAATTGGCGGCCTCATCTGCATACGGAAAGCACAGGATTCAGTCATCATTTGTCATAGGCACCCTTGAGAGGCTGTAATTTGCCTTGTGGAGCCAGCCCTCAGCAGGGCCACCCCTGGGCTCTGGGTGCTTTCTCAGACTGGAGAGAGGTGGCCTGTCTTCAGCTCCCCCGCCCCAGTCACCAGCATGGTCCCAGAGAAGGGCACTGGAGCAGAATCAGCATCCAGGTGGCCTGAACTGGAAGAAGTGTTGAAGTCTTGTATTTTACAGATGATACACTGAAGGCCAGAGAGGGGCAGTGACTTGCCTAAGGTCACACAGCAATGTGGGAGCCGTGTCAGGACTAGAACCTAGTTCTCCTGACCCCAAGGGCCGTGCTTTATCTGTGATGCCATTGTGGTTCTTCCTAACAGGACAGAGAGGAAGAGTCTGCAGCTTCTAGAACCATCGGCTCCTGACTCCATTTCCGCAGCAGGAGTGGGGGGTTCAGGATAAGGATGAGCCATCCTCTCAGGATGCACTTGCTCACAAGTCTTTGCAGAGGCCTAATTTCAGGGTGCCTGGAGGCCTCTTGCCTCTGACAGTATCTCCCCCACCAGGCTGCGACTCCCCAAACTCTTTCACTGATAGAGTGTTTCATTAGATAAGAAAAGGCGGTTTAAAAAGTGGGAAGGACAGGTTTGTATCTAACCTATTCTGTGACCTGGGGCCAGGCAACTCACTTTTCCATGCTCTCTGTAGAGACCGAAAGTATTAGAATTTATTCAGGGGATTTGCATTCCTGCCCTGATGTGGGAGGGGCTTGGCCCAGTCACGTGATTGTCTGTGGCCTTGGGGGCCTTACTTAATTTAATGTCTCCGGCACACGCACCACACCGTTGGTGCTTTGTGGACGGAACTATTATTCAGTGTCTCTGGTAAAAGAAAATCTTGTTATGCTGACTCCTGAGTGCTGTTGATAGTAAAGCACCCAAAGATGCTTCAGTATCTTAAAGCAGTAAAAACAGGGAGGATGGGGGAGGCCAGTGCAATGACTCAGTGTGGTTATCCTTCCCCACCTGGAGCGGCAGGGCTGAGGCCCAGGGTTAGGGCCCTGCCTGAGCATTTGTACAACCCACTCTCGGCGAGTTCCGTGAGTGATGCCATCAAGGGGTCATCTGAAGGGGCAGAACTGAGGGTCAGAGTTCTCAGTGGCCCTTCAGAGGGACGATAAGGAAGGGTTCGCATTCTCCAGATACTGAGCACTTATTGAGCGCCTACTGTGTGCTAGGCTACATTCACAGGTGTTGTCACATTTCTTCACCCTGACCTTCAAAAGGCCCCTTGAGCTTCGAGCTTATTTATACCTGCAGAGACTCGCTGGGTCCTCGTGCCCTTTGACAGGCTTGGTTTTCCTGATGTCACTCAGAGGGCAGCCCAGGCCTGTGCCTGCTCGCCCCTGGCACAGGCCGTTTCCAGACCATTCTGCCCACATTCAGTGGGGCCCCACACCTGATGCTTCCAGCTGTCGCACAAAGCTAAGAGGGCAGGTGGGAGGGCAGTTGTCTTCCGAGGGCTCCACGCAGGCGGGACCCTCCCTGTGTCTCCTCCGCTCCGCATGGGGGCACACGCTCACACAGCTCTGCTCCCGCTTCCCAGCAAGCCCATGCTTCAGGTGGTGGGCGGGGGCCCTTGGCCTTCTCTTCCTTCAAAATTGGCTGGACTCAGCCCTCTGGCCCTGTCTGCTCCCTCTGCGAGCACCAGATTCCCTTGGTCGTTGGCCATACTCCTCAGCCAACCCATTTCACAGATGAAAAGCCTAGGCTTACGGAGAAAGGAACATACCCTTTGTCTCCCAGTGGGGCCCTGCCTGGAAAGTCATGGAGCTTTGCTAGAGGTCCTCCTGCAAGCTGTGTCCCAGCTTCCCCTAGCCTGGGGTCCCTGGTCCTCTCCATCAGGGTCTTTAGTGTGTTCCATCCCTGATGCCCTGATGCAAAGGATTGAAAGGAGGCAGGTCAAGGTGAAAGGGCCCTTGACTCCGCACACAGTTCAATCTTCCTGTCTGGACACCTCTCTGCACCCCGCCCCCACCCCTGCCACGATATCCCGGCCTCCAAGTCCCTCAAGGGCAGAGCCCCAGAGCATCTTGTCGCTGTTTTGTGAATCTCGAATGATAATTATGTGTATAAAATTCGACTGCTTAAACTGTTCAGGATTAATCGGCACCAACACACAGAAATGCGCCTTGCCTGTAATTAGCGATTCCCTGGCAAATGCATTTTGCAAAATAGCACTTGATTTTAATAACAGGCTGTTAGTATTAGAACACTGTGCCCATTTTATTTCAAATTGTCAAAGCAGCCCCCTCTCTCTGGCCGCCCCAGCTTCCACCACCCGCAGGTGCCTTGGGCTCTGAGATCCTGGTTGGGGGCCTGGCGCCCCCTGGGAAGGGTGTCTTGGTGGCGTCCTGGGTCCTGGCCCATGCAAACAGCCCTGCACTGAGAAGGGGCGTACCAGGCCCAGCTGTTGCAGGTTGGAGGGAGAATCTCAGCCCTCGTCTGGGGGATTCTTCCCCTCCCCCTCTCCTCCATGAGCACTTGCACTTGTGTCCCCGCCTCTTCTCTCTCTCTCCTCTCTTGCTGGCTCCAGGGTCCCCTCTGATCAAGTGCTGTCTTTGTTCAGGGACAGCGGCTCCACGCCCTCGAAGCTTTCCTTGTGGGTTCCCTACCTGCTGCCCTCCTCTCCTCACTGCCTCTCTAATTCCTTCTCCCTTCTCATCTCTGTTTGCTTCCATGCCTCAGCCAGAACTGGAAAGGACACTCCTCCGGCCCCTGGTGGCCAAGTGCTGCCTCCTGAGGATGCGCCATGCTCGGAGGGAGTGGGGTCTCAGGCTGGCAGCCCCCCTCCCCAGACGCACGGCCAAGAGGACCTGGTCGGGCAGGCCAAGGTTGGGCATGGAGGCAAACTTCCCTGTGGCTGCTGCTGGCCCCTCCCACCTCCCCCCGCCCACTGCCACCTGGCCCCAGCCTCCAGAGGCCCCTGTCCTTGCTGTGTCACCCAAAGCCAGCTGCTTGTCCTAGGAGCATAGGGACAGCCGTGACCAATAGAGGTACCCTTTTATTGGGGTATGGGCTAAGAGGACAGGAAGGCCAAGGTGCCTCTGGATGCATCACACAGATGGCTGGGCAGTGGGGCGGGCCCCAAGGCTGCAAGGAAGGGGGCCCCCCTGCAGTGCAAGCACGCACCCAGATTTTCTTTTCTTCCCCACGCCCACCCGCAGAACTGACCCTCCTCCCATTTTCCACAACCACCCGTCCGGTTGGCCAGGATGGAGACCAGGACACGATCCTTGCCCCTCCTCATTAGTCCATACCCAAAGCTGCCCATTCCCCCTCTGCACTCCCTTCTCCACCCACCTCACCACGGCCATCAGTCAGAAACACAGCAGCGTCTCCTCTTAGCTGGCCTTCCCGCCTTTTGCTAACCGGTCATCATGGCAGCCAGAGGGTTCTGGCAAAAACCAAAGCCAGGTCTCATTGCCACACTACTCAAAACCCTTCAGGGGGGTTCTGTCTCCTCAGCATAAGGCCCAGACTCCTCTACCTGGCCCGCCTGCCCTTGTGGCCTCGTCTCCTCTCCTGTCCCTTTCTACTGCAGGTACGCCACCCTCCCCTCAGAACCGCCATACTTTGCAGACGCTGTTCCCTCTGCCCAGACTGCCCTTCTCTGTCCCTTCTCCTCTGAGTGCTTGGCACACAGTGTGTGCTCAGTTAGCCTTTTCTGAATGAACAATAGACCTTTCCCATCATCTAGCCCCAGTTCAAAAGTCCCCTCCTCTGGGAAGCCTTTCCACCTGCCCTCGGCTTACCTGCATCCCCTGTACATTATTTGGGCCCCTTCGATGTGTCGCTTTTCCTACCTGAAAAGAAAACAGACTGTTGTATTTGTCGGCTATTGCCAAGTAACAAATACACAATACTGAGTTGGCAGAGCACAGTGATGCGGAGCTGGGCTGGATAGAGAGGCTCGGCTGGGGTAGCTTAGCTCCCTGTCTCTCTTCCTCTGTCTGGGAACTGGGGGCGAACCCAGGCAGAGTCTCCTCCTGGCAGCGGCAGAGGTGCAAGAAGGCGGGAGGAACTGTAAGGCCTCTTAATGCCCAGGCTCGGGGCTGATACAACATCGCTCTACCTTATTCTGTTGGCCAAAGCGAGTCTTGCGGCCAGATCCAAAGCCACGGATGGGGCGATAGACTTACCCCTTTATGGGCGGCGCTTGAAAGTCTTATAGCAAAGAACGTGAATATGGGGCCTGGGCGGGCAGATTTGGGCCCACATCAGGGCTGGAATCCCCATCTACCCGCTTATTGGTATAGAGGGTCACATCGCTTCTCAGAGTGGCTGTTTCCTTATTTTTCAAGAGTTGTTATGAGCATTAGAATAATTCATTCATTCACTTGGTGCATATTTATTGAGCACCTACTATGTGTCAGACACTGTTCTAAGTACTGAATGATCTATGTAGAATGCTGATTCTGGTCCACATAGCAAGCCCCCCTACCCCTGTCCCACAGAGGCAGCAGCCACCCCCGGATGGGTCCCCTGATTGGTCCCCTGGGGTCAGGCCTCGTCCCCATCTCCACCTGCAGCCCGCCACTGTTCCCCTGGTACTGCTGAGGGCAGCCACCCCGAAGGAGCTGGACACCACTCCTCCCGCGCTGTCCCCTTCCATTCCCTCTGCCCGCAACGCCCTTACCCCATTCACCTGATCCTGCTGTTCCCCAGCTCCAGCTCAGGCACGGCTCCTGGGGGGGGAACGCTCACCACACCGTGTTGTCCGACGGCAGACCGTCTGGGGCAGCCCTGTTCCTCTTCAGGTCCGCAGAGCCCGAAATCCGGTAGGCGCTCAGTGCCAGTCCCGGGGGGAGGGCGAGACTAAAGGGGCAGATGGGTGTATCTCGGATTGTCTCATCTCTACAGGCTCGTGGAGGGTGTCTAGAGGAGCCATCACCAAAGACATTAGAGAAGGAGACCAGCTGCCTTTCCTCGGGCGTTTACTAAGTGCTCGCCCTACTCTGTGCTCGGGAGTGTGCTGGACCAGGGCACTGCCCCCGTGGGACATGCGTGCCCAGTACATCATCCGAGGAGGGTGAGTGAGGATGCCAGTGGAGAATCAGCCTGCCCAGATTCAGATTCAACTTCCTTACTTGCTGTGTGTCAGCGTCTCCCTCTGGAAAGTGGGATTATAGCAACGCTTGCTTCAGATGGGTGTTGGAAGAATTCACGGAATGAAAAATTTATTGGCCACCAACTCTATGCCAGGCACTAGAGAGAGGAGAGCAGGGAACAGAATAGAATCTTAGCACCAAACTGAGTTCTCATTACACACTCAGCCAATGTGCACCATTGTTCCTCCGCCATCTGGTCCAGTCCTGTCATTTGACAGATGAAGAAATTGAGGCCCAGAGAGGGTGAGGCATTGACCCAAGGTCACACAGCAAATTAGGGATGGGACTGGTACTTGAGACCGAGTTGCCTGATGCCTGAACAGCCTCTTCCAAGGCTTTTCCTTGGAAAGAGGACCGCTGAGAGATGAGCGGTTTGCAAAAAGGGGCTGGGAGGCAGGAGGAAGACTGGCCCGATCGCCCTTGCTCCCTTGTAGCGCTTGTGGACCTTGATTGAGTGATTCAATTTCTGTTGTCATCCCCCAATTGTCCGCACTAATGGAGCAGAGATAATCCCAAAGTGCAGCTAATCCCATAACCCGTTCTTCCCTACTCTGCCGCACGTACACGGTGCCATCACGTGCATGCTGCTGGCCGGTGTGTGCATGCGAGGGGAGCTGGCGCGTTGACCCCCTACTTAGGCTTTGCACAAATTGATATTGAAATGAGTCTGCTTCCTGCGAGTGCACCTGCTCAGCTGGTAGGGAGACATTCTGGGCAGGAGGTTCTGGTTGGGATGAAGGTGCCTGGAGATGAGCAGAGAAATCCACACGCTCAGTTGCCTCCATAGGTAGAAGGGAGTTCAAGAAGCTCCTCTTCCCTTGTCGAGGGTCTGGGTCACAGAGCAGGGCCTGATGCCCCACCCAGAGTGACCCACAAATGAAGCAGAGTGATTTTTTTAAAAAATATTTCATTTATTTATTTGAGGGAGAGACAGACAGAGCACAAGTAGGGGGAGAGGCAGAGGGAGAACTCCCCGCTGAGCCGGGAGCTGGACGTGGGGCTCGATCCCAGGACCTGGAGATCAGGACCTGAGTCGAAGGCAGAGACTTAACCATCTGAGCCACCCAGGCGTTCCTAAGCAGCACGACTTTTGTCTTAAGCGTCTGAGATTGGATTCACGGGGAAGCATGCATTTTAGGAGCCCAGCCTGAGCTTTCTGTCTCGTAGACCTGGATCCTCCCCTTGAACCACACCTCCATTCCATTCTGCATCACGGGGCAGCGAGGACATGGCTTGCCCTCCCTGATAACATACCTTTCACTGGACGCGAGGTCTTTTGGAGACCATGTGTCAGTTCAATGGCATGGATTTAGGTGGGGATTTGGGGTACCTGTAATCTGGCGATGGGGAGGGAGTAGGAAGTATTGCAGCTGGGGATGAGAGGAGCGGGGCTGGCCCTCTCATCTGAATGCCTGGGCGAGAGTCCTTTTGTCACAGGCAGAGCTGTCCTCTCCAGCAAGTGCTGATTTCTGAGTCTAGAACGGAAGCGCTGTGGGAGCAGGGATTCTTTTCTGGTCTATCCGTAGTGTGTATCCCAAGCACCCAGAAGTGGGCCTGCTACAAAGGCACCGCTCGATGATAGTGATTGGGGCAGAAGTGAAGACCTCATCACAGGAGACAGTACGCCTAGCCCCAGGGTCTTTCCCTGCCCTTTTCTTAGATGAGGAGCTCCAGAGAGCCGGAGGTATCTTCCCCAGATGACCTGGCACATGACCCTCATCCCCGGCCGCTCAGTGAGGATGGCGCCCGTCCCGGCCACCCCATAATCTTGCAGGAACCTAGGGAGTGGGAACAGGACAGCACCCACGTGTAGGGTGCGTGAGTGGCAACTCTAAGTGAACGAGGTCAGCAAGCCCCCCAGCAGATGATAGGGGGAGAAAACTTTTGGCGGATTATCGCCCTAATAAGGAGACCAGGTGGCAAGATTCCTATGGTTCCTACCAATTAAATCAAGGGACCCTCTTCGGGGCCTCCCACAGCTGTGTGTGCGTGTGTGTGTGTGTGCATGCATGCGCGTGCATGTGTGCACAGAGCTTCCTTGGCTGCCTCCAGCGGCCGAAATGCACGTCCTTTCTCTTAGCCATTATCTTGGGTCCTGTTTCATTGTGGCTTTTTGGGTCCCTGGGACGTCGGCCAGCCAACCCTCCCAGGCCTGACTTGGAATACATGATTTGGGTGCAGACAGTGACCAGAGGTTTACTCGGCCCCCGTGGGGACCTCGGTAACCCTCCTAACCTGCAGAAGAACCGGATGGAGCAGGCTCACGTGCCTTCTCTCCTGCCTGGGAGACAGCGCCTCGGACCTTGCTGAGTCGTTGTTCCCAGCTCACCCAGCCAGGAGGCGACCTCGCCGGGTTTCTTAGAAGCAGACCTGGATTTAAGGATTTGATTGGAAGCCGTTTATCTGGGAGGTGGGCTCAGGGCCCCCGATGGGTGGTGAGGGAGGAAAGGAGGGAAGGCAGGGCAGGGAAGATAGCAAATAAAGGCCGGGCTTTCTTTTCTTTTTTTTTTTAAGATTTTATTTATTAATTTGACAGAGAGAGAGAGATCACAAGTAGGCAGAGAGGCAGGCAGAGAGGAGGGGGAAGCAGGCTCCCTGCTCAGCAGAGAGCCCGATGCGGGGCTCGATCCCAGGACCTTGAGATCATGACCTGAGCCGAAGGCAGAGGCTTTAACCCACTGAGCCACCCAGGCGCCCCAAGGCTGGGTTTTCAAGTCACTTACCCCTGGTGGCGACTGGAGCTTAATCCCATGGGGGGCCCCTTGGGATTCAGTGCAGACACAAGCCTCCAAGTTGTGCTACCTGAGGGGTGAATGGGCTGGGGTATTTATACCCTACTTTGGCGGGCATTGATGAAGACTTCTTGTGCAGGGGAGTGCTAATTCCCACGCGCTTTGGGCCCACCATGTGGGCAGGCAAAGGGGCTTTGGTAGAGAGAAGCCATCAGCTGGCGGCTGGGAGTCGGGCACATCATGGACATGCCAAGGGTTACGGGCAGAGCTGCCAACACCTGCCACACAGGGTTTTGCACCTCATTGAGTGTGACCCTCAAGCTCGTGCATTTTGCACCGGATCTCACTGAGTCACGCAGTCTGCTCATTTCTCTTCCGGTCCCTGTTTTCAGGGACCAGATCAGTGCACAGTTCCCAATCTGGAGGGCTTTCCAACATGCAGTTGAGGAAGGAGACAGTAGCCACAGTGTGTATGAAATTCCCCAGCCGGCTTCCCCAGGCATCTCCCTGGGTCCCCTTCCCCCCTCTTCGCTCAGCATGTTTTGAAAAAGCGAGCTCTTTTTAGCATGTGGTGAGTGAGGCCAAATTAGGAAGGTAAGGCTGAAGTAAAAATAAGCTCACTTAAGCATGCCCAGAATAAATGGCTTTCAGATTATCTGCTGCTTTGGATCACACCATCCGCACGGAGAGTGACCAGGACTGCTGCGTTCACCTGCTGCCAGGTGGCTAGGCAGAGCGGGCTGCTGCTGGAGCGTTCTAGAGATGGGGCCTCGAGCCAGAGATAGGATGGGGGCGGGGGCTACATATGGGAAGAGAGCCGGGCTTGGGAAATGGGGACCGATTGGCAGCACTTCCCTCAATCTGCTGCTTCTCCAGGAAGTTCATGGGTTGTATGAGGGTGTGGGGAGAGAGAAAAAGGAAAGAGCCGTGTGGTCAAGTTAGGCTGAAAAAAGCTGGAATTGACAAAGCGCAAAGTTTACTCACTACAGGACTTCTCAGGTCCTTTACCACGCAAATCAGCATTGTGATTTTCCAGACAAGGAATGGGAGTCTGCAGGTGCATGTATGTACTTGTGTGTGTGTGTGCGTGTGCGTGTGTGTGTGTGTGTGTGTGTATTTTGTTTTTGCCAAAACTGTTTGGATTATGGAACCCTTTCCTTCACTTGTGTGAATGCCCTGTGGAATATTCTTTGGGAATGCCATTTGGCACTTTTCCAGAGCTTTGTCATATCCACTTCACATCCTATTAAAAGCAGAAAGCAGAAGTTCATCATTTCTCAGCTTCGGCTCCTCAAGATTCCCCAGGCCTATCGGACGATGCTCTGACTCCTTAAGCCAGGTGTACCGGCTCCCCATGACCTGGCCAGTCCCCCTTCTCCTGGCGGCTCCCCTGGGAGCCCTGAGCTTCCAGACCCGTGGACTTTTGCATACCTGCCCTCTCTTGGGAAGGTCCTCCCTTTAACCCCTTCTGCTTGGCGAGCTCCTGTTCATGTTTCAAAACCTCAGCTCGGTGCTATGAAATGTGTGAGCCTGATGATTCACAGACCTGTACCCCTGGGGCAAATAATACATTATATGTTAATTTAAAAAAAAAAAAAAAAAACCTCAGCTCAGACATCACTCTGGAGGAAATTTTCCTTGATCCTGCTGCCATCTAATGAGCCTTCCTGACAACTCTTAAAATTTCAATCCCCGACCCCAGAGCTCCCTATTCCCTTGCCCGCTTTATTTTTCCCCTTGACACATAGCAGCTTTGCACGGATTATATCATTACCCTATTCGTTTTATCATCTGTGGTCTGTCTCTTGCCTCTGGAATGTTGGCTCCACAAGGGATAGGGGTCACTGCCCATGCTGTTCTCTGTTTGCAGGACCACACACAGTAGGTGCTCTAAAATGCTTGTTAGGGGCGCCTAGGTGGCTCAGTGGGTTAAAGCCTCTGCCTTCGGCTCAGGTCATGATCTCAGGGTCCTGGGATCGAGCCCCACATCGGGCTCTCTGCTCAGCAGGGAGCCTGCTTCCCTCTCTCTCTGCCTGCCTCTCTGCCTACTTGTGATCTCTCTCTCTATCAAATAAACAAAATCTTTAACTAAAAAAAAATAATAATAAAAAATAAAATGCTTGTTAAATAGGAAGCTATGGGAAACACTCGGGCCTAGAAATAAATACTCGTTGCAGCATCTTGCCTCCCAGGCACACTGGCTTCTCCAGGGCACCTGCTCCGGGCCCCACCTCTGTGCCCCATCAGTTAACAAGTCCCCGCCACTAAGGACGCGCTAAACAAAGCGCCCTTTCCAAGCACCAGTCACCATGTTTATTAACAGAGCAGACAGCTCTCCTCCCAGCTAAGGCAGGGGACCCTGCATCTTGCAGACCCCAACCCCATCCAGGCCGGCGGCCTCTCTCTTGATTTCTCTCTCATCTCCCAGCTGACAGTTGTCCCACCGCATGGGGATGTTGCCTGGAGTTGATTTCTTCCTACGCAGAAAAGTGGCAAGGATTTTCTCTCCTCGTTTTCTCTCGGCATTAAGAGCGGGGCCCTGGCCTTCTCCCAGTGGGTCTGTCTCGTCCCAAGGTGGCTGAGAGAGTGGGTCCAGAGAGCTGTGGGGCCGTGGTGGGGGTCTCGAGGAATCCGGGTTCTGCTGTGTTCATTTTCCGTGTGGCTGAGTCCGTACGGGTGGAGGGGGAGAACCTAGCGGAGCTGAACGGGGCCCAGAGCGCTCTCGGGCAGGAGCTCCAACAAACCCAGAGGGTGGGGCCTGGCCCGTTGGGGGGGGGGGCAGACAGATGGTGTCTGCTACCACGGTGTGTCTGAGCTGCTGAAGGGGATACTACAGTATTTCATTGCATCGAAGGCTCCTTTGATTGAAAGATGGACTATTATTTTAAGAAAGAACCATTGCTGCTGATTCCACTTGGACATGACGTTGATTGTAAGGCGCATTCCAATTTCAGAGACGTTATATGAAATCTTAGGATTAATAGAATATGGCTGTGTTCTTTGCAGGAAGTGGGGGCAGCGGGTAGTTAAGTACTCCCCCCCTACCCCCCTCCCCCCACGGGCACAGGACACGGGGCAACAGAGATCTGTCCTCTCTGCCCAGAAGTAAAGTGTGCGGAGAGTCCGGTCTCTCGGTGGGGGCTTGGAGACGCGGCTCGGCACGCACAGGGAGCACAGGGAACCTGGAGGCAGGGAATCCTTTGCCTTAATGATCTGGGTCCTAAGATCCACAAGTCTGACTTTAGCCAGAGTCCTCCTCTTCCCTTAGGAGCTCTTTTGACTTAGGAGTATCCAAAATGCTTCTTCTGGCTGCTCACCCGCCCACTTTGCCCACCTCTGCGTGTAGCTTCCTTCCTTGTCCCCCTTCCCCTTCTTTCCTCCTCTTTCCTTTCCTCTTTGTCTCCACCTGTCCTCCCTTCTTGTCAGTGACAATTATAATTATTGAAATCTACAGCCCTTGCATTTCTCCTTTAAGGAGATGCTGCCTAACGGGCATCTGGGTGGCTCAGTGGGTTGAGTGTCTGACTCTTGATTTCAGCTCAGGTCATGATCTCAGGGTCATGAGATGGAGCCCCGAGTTGGCCTCTGTGCAGGGTAGGGAGCCTCCTTAAGGTTCTCTCTCCCTCTCCCTAACCCCTCTCTAAAAAAAAAAAAGAAAGAAGACCCTGCCTATTGCTGGAAAGGACAATTGTGTTAAAACCTTGGATCACGGTGTCATAAGTCCTTTCTTCGCCCTTGTCCCCCTTGTCCCCAGCCTGGACTGGCTGCCACATCGCCACCCCACGCCTGGCTCGCAGTCCCCCTCCCAGTGGCTCTTTTCCCTCTCCAGCTTGTCCCATGTGCTTCCTGAAACACGTGCCACACCTCCTCTCAGAAACCCGCTGCGCCTCTCTCTGCCCTGGCACCTCACAGACAGGCCGGTGCGGGACACAGCACTCGTCCCAGCGGCACACGGCGTGGGTTCGAATCCCCCCACCGACTACCAGCTGCGTGACTTGGGCCGAGTTACAAACCCTCCCGCTGCCCCAGCTCCCTGAGGATAACGAGGATTCGGGTCCCATCCATTCTGAGATCTTTGACGTCTCTGAAACCAGAACGCCTCCTACAATCTATGACATGTCAAAGTTTAATTAGCAGCGACATGTCTTTCTTGAGGATATCAAAACAATCTATCTTCTAATCTAAAGAGCCTGAGAGTTGATGAAATGTTGCAGTGTGTGCTTCAAGGGTTGCGAGGATTACATTAGCTAACATGACAAATTCTTAGCACGGGCACTGGCACACAGCAGGTGTCTCCTAACTGTTCTTAGTGCTGTTGGCACAAGAGTAAACTCCGTCTGCCCTTCGTGTCTCAAAGTCTCCCCGCATGGCCCCCACTAGTGGGCACGATGACTGTTCTCTGCACCCCTGCACCAGGCTCCCTTTGCCCTTTTCCTTCTGGTCTCGCCCCTCCCCCTCCAGTGGACCGCCGTCTGGCCCCCCGTTTACCCATGGCAATCTACCCTTCCTTCTTGCCAGGAGGGGTGCCTGTTCACACTCCGGCTTGCCCTTTCCCATCTGTAGCCAGTTTTACCCCCTCCCACGTTTTCCCTTTGTACCACTTTCCTCTATTTCGGCCGTGGACGTCTCACCTTCCCGATGCTCCTGGGAACAGAGAGCCCTGCTGTTGTCACATGCTTACTCCTGGCACTCTGCCAGCCACCGGGCTGGCCGGGAAAAGACTGTCAAAGTGGCCACCCCGTCCGAAAGAGCATCCCTATCTGCCCTTGACCCTGCTTTCGTTGCCTTCAGCACGTTACTCGTTACCCAGCCTGTCGTCCTGGGCGTGTATCTGCTGGTTTACTGCTGGCTTCACATGCCGGAATGTAAGCTCCCTGGGGCGGCAGCTGGATCGTCTCCCTCATCCCTGCACCCCAGCCATGAGCCCAAGCCGAGGACTGGCATGATATAGGTGCTCAATTAATGCTCATGGAATTAATATGCATGTTCTTATTCACCGGCTGGTTTGTTAACCAATGGAGGGCAGAGGGTTTTGGGTGGGGGTCGGGGAGTGGCTCAGCTTTTCTCAGACTGAGGCGCAAAGATCAGGAGAGAGGGGGCTCCAGACCACCAGGGGAGGCACGAGCCCAGATCTCCAGCTTTGCTGGGCTCGATGCTGTTCCCCTGTGTCCTCACGAAATCCCTTCATGCTATGTGAAACTGGGTCCCGGAAGTCAGATTATGTGCTCTAAGCGTGTGGCTCAGGCTTCTTTGACCGTGTTCCACAGTGATGCCTGCCGGGCACACCACAGACACACACGTGAGCCCTCCCCCTGCCCCCAGCAGGACACTTTTATGCTCTGTGGCCTTTTATTCCACTCTCCGCTCTTTCATTATGTTTTAATGCCAGACATGACCCACTGCATTGAGTTCGTAACCCATAAATGAGCATCCCAGAGCTCCCGAGTGTGGAAGGTGACTGTCACCTCAAGCCTGCTGGATGCGAAGCCCTTTTCAATGAGCAATCCTGCTGGGGAAATAGGTACAGAAACTCACATGTATCAAGAGAACGGGATTATTCTGGGAAAATAAGCGGGAGGTTCTATCAGAGCTCAGGAAGGAAGTACTGTGGGTGTGTCATCCCTGGCTGGGTCATTCGGGAAGAGAGAGCCCACCTTGCCTGTGGTAGGCGCTCCAGAAGGTTCATTGACTAAATGAGAGAGGCAGTGTGTGTTGGAATGAATAACCCCCCTTCCCCAGCACTGACCCTGCAGTTGGAGGGAAAAGATGCCACATTGGTTATCGTGGTCCTGACGAGGAAGGGATGTCAGAGTCGTGGCATGGAAGAGGCCGGGGAGATCATCTTGTCCACCCTGTCATTGCACAGATGTGGGCACTGAGGTCCAGAGAGGAGACATGGCGTATCCGAGATCACGCCGTGGTCGCTAGGGGAGCTGGGCTGGGACCTCCCACGTGCTGGCTCCCAGGCCAGTGCTGAGACGGTGTGATGCACAGAGTCCAGGCTTTGGGGTCCGGAACACAGTGTTCCCACTATGAGTGTTACTAGTAGTTAGAGCATCATCTTTGAGCATTTCCAGAGCACTAAACTCACGACAAGCAGAGTTTTAAGTGCCTTACGTGTATGAAGTCATTTATTTGTAATGCAAACCCTGTAAAGCAGGTGCCCTTATCAATCCCTCTCTTCCTGGAGAAGAAACTGAGGCACAGAGGAGTAAAGCCACTTGCTCAAGCTGGCCCACTCGTTTGTGGTAGGCAGGGATTTGAATCTCAACGCTCTCTGAGCTCTGCTGCTGGAGGCTTGGTCGGGGAGGGAAATAGAGCCTCTCTGGGCACAGGAAAAGTAGCCAGGGGGATGGCCTTCCCCCATGGCGGATCGGGCCCCTTGGGAGCCCTCCACACCTCCGGCATGGCTGATGGCGCAGCTGGCAGGAAGGGGCTGTGGGGTGGGGACAAGCAGAGAGGGACCCTCGAGTAGGGCAGGGTGGGATGGCCAGGCAGGAGGCTGGGGGTGGCTCTGCCCTCCCCTGTGGCATGTCCTTGGGTGGGAGAAACAATTGTCGTTAAAAATCATAGAATGGGACCAGGTGCCAGCACTGCGCGTGGATTTTCAGATATAAGCCTAGTAGGAAGTGGGGGCCCAGAGGGGAAGTGACTAGCCCCAGGTGACATCTGGGGACCATAGCCAGGTGTGAGTGCCAACCCTCCCCCCCCAGCTCCCAAGCCTCTGCTCTCACCCCTGCGCTTAGTGCAGGCTGATGGCCTGCTCTGCGCCCCACATTTCCCGGGGAAAGAGAGGCTCCCCCCTCGACTGTTCGGATAGCTGTCGGGTGTCGGGCTCCTGAAAGGCACGCTTGTTGGTTAGCTATTATTCATCTCACTGTCATTGTGGCATCGGAGTCAGACCGCCTGGCTCAGAGTTGTGGCTCAAGGCTTAATCAGATGCAGAGAGAATCTGAAACTTTTCAGGGCCAAGGGCCTGAGCATTTTGTGAGGAGCTCGTTCAGAATCCACTAAAGGCACGACGAAAAGACAAGTCAAAACAAAACAAGATGTCACCAGCATCTCTTGGCATTTGCGAGGTGCCAGGCATGGGGCTGAGCATCTTCTCCTTTATGTCTTCATTTCCCGTCCAAGCAGTAAGGGAGGGGTGCCTGGGGGGCTCTGTCGGTGAAGTGTCTGCCTTCTGCTTGGGTTATGATCCCGGGGTCCTGGGATCGAGCCCCACATAGGGCTCTCTGCTCAGCAGGGAGCCTGCTTCCCTCTCTCTCTGCCTGCCTCTCTGCCTACTTGTGATCTCTCTCTCTCTCTGTCAAATAAATAAATAAAATCTTAAAAAAAAAAAAAAAAAGCAGTAGGGGAGAAACATCACTCTGCCCAGTTTTCAGATGAAAACGCCAAGGTTCAGAGGATCTCAAGAAACTGCTTCGGCCTCAGGAAAGGCCGCTGGGCATTGAGGCCAAGAGCAGGGACTCTCCGAGGACCCCGCCCTCAGTCAGCCATGGGGTTTACTCTTCTGAGCCTCAGTTCCTGAAGCCCTCAGGATTAAATGAGATACTGTGTGTTCGGGATTTCGTGTGTGTCTGACACAGGCTAAGCACCCGATTAGCGGTAGTCATTGAAATCCCATCTGTGTTTTGTTAGGGTACAGAGGACGGTGGGGGGGGGGAAGAAACCCCTCTTTACATCACAAACTCCGCCAGGGCGATATTGGTCTGGCTCGGGGACTAGGAAACACATCAGTGAGCGTTTATGAACAGCCTACCGCGGGCAGGATGAGCGCGGGCTCTGTCGGTCCTGCCGAGGTGCTGAGTGGAACCATGTAGGCATCGAACCCCAGAGAGTGACTCTGAGCCCAGAGCTCAGGGCTCGCCGCCATAAAATCCGTACCAGTCAGGCATCCTCACCTGGCTTACCAGTGCCACGCTTTCTAAGTTAATAGGGTCCTTGATCTGTTCAGCGATTTATAATTTGCGAACCATGTTCCCCTCTAAGGTATAAGACTTAGACATTCCGTGGTCTTTTCCTTTCCGCTTTACACCCCTGCCAGGCAAATTAGGGACAGATAGTCCCATCTGGCATCTGTGACAAAGCTGAGGCTCAGAGAGTGGAAGTGAGTCTCCCGAATTCTCCAGACTGTTTGCTGGGAATGTGGGGGCTGTGACTCCGATCCTCCCGATCAAAGAATTCTCTCCACCCCATCCTGGGATCCTTCTCAGAGGGAGGCATGGCTGGCTCCGGCTTTGGGGACAGTGACATCTCGGTAGATGGGCTGCGACAGCGTGGCTCAACCGCCAGGGGCAACCTGTCCGATTTGCAAGGCATCTAGGACCCCGCGTGGTGAGCCTCCAAGAGGCTGGCATGTTCCCAGAGATGAGACACGGTCTCACTCGGAATCCCAAACATCGACTGAACGAAATACCCGTTAAGCTTGGAGAAGAGCTCTGGGCCGTACTCTGGCCCTAGCTACATAATTTTAGAACACGCACAATGCAGGCTTGGCTCTAGTGCACACACTGTTTCTGGGGGTATTTTTTTTTTTTTTTAAATAATCCCATTCATGCTTCAGAGAGCTAGCAGATTCATTCTGGTCAGAGCTCTGCCTTCGGTTCGTGTTCCTGTGCACATCTCTGCGTGATCAGAGAACAAAAATGCCCCAGGATGGTTTTTATTCTAGTGGGCGCTTGTCTGGATGAGACCGGGCTGGACCACCAGATTGAGAGGATGACATCCTCTGAGAGAGGAGGCCGGGGGTCCACACCCTTTCTGCCGTCCCTTACTGGAATGGCCTTGAATCAGGCATCTTGCCTTTATCCCGCATCTGCTCAGTGAGGGTGCAGGATCTTAAGATGTCCTTTGGCCCTGGTTTTGTATGAATGGATACCGGATGTATGATGTTGCAATACATACATAATGGATGTATGAATGTTGCAAGCAGCGCCCAGGCCTCTGGAAAGATTTGGCCCCTCACTGGGGCCTTTCGGGCCCAGCCTTCAGGATCCTGGATATTGAGACGGGAAATAACTTGGGGCCCTTTGCTCCAGTGGGCCTTTGGCCCCAGACCCTCTTATACATCTATGCACCTTGGGGCCCCAGCCGGAAGAGATGGCCACGCTGAGGAGGCCCATCCTCGAGACTCACAGCTTCCACCCCTAATCCTGGTTAGGAGGCACGAAATTAAGATGGGAGTTGGGGAGAGAGAGATCATCCCTATGCGGGGCGAAGTCCCCAAGCCACCTCTGCTGCGTGCCCTAGAGGCCACCAGCACAGACCTGTCCAGTGGTCCCCAAACAACGCCCTGCCAATCAGGGCCCCCCGAAAGGGTCGAGCTTCCCTTCCCTTTTCCCAACCAGGCAAGGGGAGGCTTTTGTGTGGCGACTTCCCGATTTCACATTTTAATTTTCAAAAAGGAAATAAATTCTCTCCAGCCGTAGCTGTAATTGACTTTGGAGTTGTGACTTTATCATGCAAATTGTTATTTGTGGACTTTTAGAAACCTGCGTCACGGAGCGAAATTATATACTTAGAGACTTTCGAAGCCATGGATTGCGGTCCCAAAAGATCCTAATGATTCTCTCGGTGCCATTAGGGTGTAACGTGGAAATGCATATTTAGAGGATGATTAAAAAGCAAACGAGCACGCACCGTGAAATTCCTCGTGGAAAGTGGCGATTAGACCCATCGGGAGACTATTTGCTCGTGTTAGGGATCTCACTGACCAGCCCCCCCTCCCGCCCCTTGCCCCCACAGAGCCCCTGAGGCCCTGCTGCTGAGTTGTGAACAATTGTGGACGCAGGGCTGAAGGGGGAGGAGGAGGAGGAGAATAAGGGGAAACCTGCCACACCTGCCGCCTCACAGAGGGAGCCTGATGGCTGCTTTGCCGCAGTCACCAAGGGATCTGGGACCGTCCTCTCCAAAGATCTAGGTGCATTTTCTGCACCCCGCCCTCCCAACCCTGGCCACCATCATGTCACATACCCTGGAAACAGTTCAATAGGAAAGCGCTTTAGCTGTAAGTGAGGGACTCGCCCTCCCAGGTAGGGAGGGCAGTTTATAGGGACGGGGGCTTTAGTCTTGGGTGAGGTTTGAGACCTTGGTTTCGGACTCTGCTGACACGCTCAAATATGGGCGGTGTGCCTTTGGTCGCTACAACCTGCACACACGGGAAGGAGATCCTAATATCAAATGCAATTCTGTACATAAAAGAGTTTAAATATCGCGAAGGGCTGGAGGGTGAGACTCGTCGTGAGGGTGAGACTCCCTCCACGTCTGTTTCTTGGTCTTGGTGAAAGCAGGTGCTTTCTGCCTGGGCTCCTGGTTCAACCCCTGCCAGGTGGCAGTCCATCACTTTCTGACCTGTGTCCTTCCTCCCGTCACTGCCCTTAGCTCAAGTGGGTTCCCATGGGAAGGAGGCTTGCAGTTGCCCAGAGCTCCCCAATGTGCCTCTTCCCTCATTCCTACTCCTACTCTTCTAAGGGGTTGCCCCCATCCCGATTGCCTCAAAACCCCACTCTTCTCTCCTCTGACAGTGAACTGGTTAGAAAGACCCTTTATTGAGCACTTAGTATGCTCCAGGCACTGTGCTCGGCACGTGCTGAGTCTTTCATCTCAATAGTTACAGTCACCCCATGATCATTCCAATCTACAGGTTAAGAAACTAGAGTCCAGAGAAGTTAAGTTACTTGCCGAAGGTCACACAGCTAAGTGACCAAATCCAGGACTGATCTCAAGATGCCAGCTTTTAACCTCCCACGTTACAGGCGTCTCGCTCGGGTCAGATGCAGCAGCGAGCTGGAGGGTGGTTCTCTGCAGGTCTTTCTGCCGTGCGCATCCAGTCTTTCCCGGGAGAGGCCCTTACCCCAGCCCCCGGCACATTCATCCTGGGGCCTGAACTACATCTCCCCTCCCTAATTCCACGTTCCCTCGACCAATTTTCCCTACCTATCTCCACCTCTGCCTACACATCTTAGAGCGGGCTCTCTTTTCTGCCTCCTTGTCTGGACTCCTTGAATCACCTTTCACTCTACTCTCCAACATCATGGCTCTTTCTAGCATCACCAGTGGCCTCTGTGTCTCTGGCTTCCATCCAATGGGCTGGCTTCTGAGAAGCATTGACTTGAGTGCCTACTCCGTCCTTCCCAGCACACCTTCTTCCCTGACCTCCAATGAGACGCCCCGCCCAGATTTCCTCCTGAATCTTCTGGCCACGTCTCTATAGACTCACTGGTGTTGGAGCTTTGCAAGGCCGGGTCCTGTGCCCTCTCCCTTGGAGATGTCATCATGCATGATCTTCGTGTTCTAGCTGGACTATCTTCGTGGACTATCTATAGATGCGTCTCCCTGTGAAGGCGTCTTTGGAGCCCACGCCTATGTATTCAGCTGCCTGTCCAACCTCTCCTCTTGGATGTCTCAAAGTTACCCCAGACTCCCCCTGTCCCCAGCAGAACTTGTGACCTTCTCCAACAATGGCGGTCTCCTTCCAGTGCTCTCTCCTAGCCGGTGGCACTATTGTCCCTGCTGCTGCACGAGGAAGAAGCTAAGGGTCGCTGTTGGCATTCCCTCCCTTCACTCCTGCTGACAGTCGGTCCGTCATGGCGAGTGGCCAAGTCCCTTCCACTTGGCAATTAGCTGTTGGCTCCATGCATCTCTGTCCTGCTCCTCTGCTGGATCCCACGTCCCATGTCACAACTCGAATCCTGTCACCCACACCTCACCCTCACCCCGCCGAAAACACCCTTGTTTTTCTGTTGCTTTTTAGATCATTTCCTCAATCCGTGACATGGCCCTAACGGCCTGCATGGCTGGCTCTGTCCACTCTCCAGACTTATTGCCCAACATCTTTGCCCTCTTGCTCTCTGGGCTTGCACGGTCCGTGGCCTCTCAGTCCCTGGAGCTCACCGTGCTCCCTCCCTGTGTAGTCTTGGATGACGTGAACACCATGCTTTCTCTGTGTAGAGCATTTTCTCACTGCTTGTGTGCTCACCACTCCCAGCCCCCCACCACCACTGCCAAGTCTTGGCTCTTTTGTTCTTTTCTCTGATAGGACCATGGACATGCCTTCAGAGCACTTCCTCGTTCTGTAAGCCTCGCCCATAAGTGTGTACGTTGACTGTTTCTGCCATCCTTGCTGGCCTCTCAGCCCCACAGGATCAGATATGACGTCCGGGGCTCCTCCTCCGCCATCCCGGTACCAGGCACCCCGCATTCAGCCCCTTCCTCAGTCTGCACGTACTTCCTGAGGACGATCATGTTCCAGCCACCGTCCTGGGCTCTGGGGAACACGAGGGTGAACACATCAGAGCTCTTGATAGATGTGAGCGAATGTCCCCTTTTGTGCCTCACCTCCCAGTTCCCTCGCCGCTCCCTTCTGGGAAGGACGGAAGTCAGAGCCTCCAGCTAGAGGGATGAGAAGGACCAGTGTCTTCCTCCTCCTGGAGACATGAGTCCGCATTTTCCAAGGGCTTATAACTGCAGCCCTTCTTCTCTGCCTCATCCCGACAGCCCAGCGGGCTCCCAGTCGGCCTCTGAAATTCCTCCCCTCCTTCTAGTCCCCTCTGAGCTGTCGGAGATGACCCACACTCCATGGCGCTCCAAACCGATGCTTCATAGTGTCTCGTATTGGAGGCTGGTCGGGAGGGACCGCTGGAGCTCTCTGGGCTGTAGCTTTCTCTGCAGGAACATGGGGCTGATGATGCCCTCCTAGAGGGTTCCTGTGGCCATGAACCAAAGTGGGTGAGCGTGTTCTGACCCCATAAGGCCCTAGACAGAGGGAAGTGTTGTTATTTTAACTGTATTATCACTTAACACTGTAGGGCCGTTTCCCTTTGCAGGGGGTACGTCCTGTCTCCTGAGCAGTCGAACCTGCTCAGATCTCCACTGGGCTCAGCAAAGGATGAGTCATATAGAGTCAAGATGTGCTGGGTGAAGGACTGAGGGTAAAACATGCAGAAATGAGGCAGAAAGTTCAGACTGTTCAGGGCCTCCCTATTTCCCTAGCCCCACGCCCCTTGGATACCTGGCCTCATCTTGCCATGGTCCCAGGGGAGGGGACCCCCAAGCCAGAGTATTGGGGGCAGAAGGAGGCACATTGGCTCCTTCTGCCCCCAAACTATTCCAGGGTGTGGCTGAGTCCACACGCTAGAATAGTTTGGCCTAAAGTGTCCTAGACGCTCCCAATTAAGAAATGTAATTTGATTATTTGAAAATCAATGTTATAAAAAATTTAGAAAATACTGTTAATGTAAATAATTGTTTAGCACCCCATCATCCCAGATAACCTCTGTTAACATTCTGTGCTTCCTTTTAGTCTTTTTAAATGAAATCTTAGATATAATAGTCATATTTAGGCTATGTTAGACATTTATGTGTATATATATATATGTATGTTTAACATTGTGTATGGAGAGAGAGAAGGATTTTGCTTTTTTTACTCAACATTTTATGGTGTTTGTTTTTCTATGACATTAACTTTTGGGAAAAAAACATCATTTTTAATAGTTGCAACTGTACTATCAAAACTTCTAATCAAGAGAGTAATTTTTGCTTAGAGCAGAGAATGCAGAAAAAAAAAAAGCAACACAGATATGTACAAAGGGATGAAATAACCACTATCCATAACTCACGTATTCAAGGATAACACAGTTGGCGTTTTGCAGTATGTCCTTCCCGTACACTCTCTTTTAAAACCCGTACATATTATTTTTGATGGTTTCAGGCTATCCGTAGTCTTTGAGGCCTGCCGTTCTCCTTGGAGGTGTGTAGTGAATATTCTCCAGTATTAGTGCATAGTCTTGCACTTGTCATTGTTCTTTTTTTTTTTTTAAGATTTTACTTATTTATTTGAGAGAGAGAGAGTGACAGAGAGAGAGCATGAGCAGGAGGAGGGGCAGAGGGAGAGGGAGAAGCAGAGTGTCTGCTGAGCAGGGATCCTGATGCTGGGCTCGATCCCAGGACCCTGAGATCATGACCTGAGCCAAAGGCAGAGGCTTTAACCCACTGAGCCCCCCAGGTGGCCCTGTCATTGTTCTTAAGAGCTGCAGCCCAGTATCCACCCATGCCTCTTCCACTTTTTGTCATTATGAACAATACCGTGGTGAACATCTTTGCATGAAAGCCTTTATGATTATTTCCTTGTCCCCTGCTGCTTTCACTTCCTTCCAGAATATTGAAGGGAGGGGCCATTTACAAAGGTGTGGGCACAGCTGACAGAATCAGCAAGGATGTTGACGCCCCCAGTGACAGGCTGTGCTGGGGAGCCATCAGCTACCTACCCCCGGCCCGAAGTGATCAGGCGAGGAAGCAGAAGGGAGGCACAAAAGCCAGAGGGACTATCCGACTTCACTGTCCTCCTGCCTTCTGACCTTCTGTGGGTACATCCCGATGGCGAAACCCAACTGCAAGTGGGAGAGCAAGGGGGCCTGGGGGGGGACGCTGTCTGCAGAGGCCAGGCTCCTGGAGCACAGAGCGGCGTGGGGAGCTGGAGGGGCGGGGGGAAGAGTCCGCACAGCCACATCCGCTAGTACTCTGGGCCACGGGGGCGCGGGGGGACCGGCAGGCCGAGGGGCGCTCACCCTCCATTCACCTCATATGCAGGGACCTGGCGGCCACCTGTCTGGAGATAAGGGATGCAGATAAGGACGGGAGGCCGACCAGAGCCAACGTGCTCTGAGGAGCGCCCCCCTAAAGGGAATCTATACACTAGTCTAATACTGAATATAGAGACATACTTAATCCTTACAACAGCCTGAGGGACATGCTATTTCCCCCCACTTTACAGATGAAGAAACTGAGGCATAGAGAGCTTTTAAAGACTGTTGCTCTCACAGCTAGAAGAAGGCAGAGCTGGTTGGTATCCGAAGCTGGGACCTCCCTGGACCACCCACCCCCATGGGGTCAGCCGGTCGCTGGGCTCATGCAGGGACGGGTTCCCAGCCCCACATTCTGATTTCCGCTCTGCCCACTCTCTGCTGCCACTGTCTCCAGTGGGAGGAAAAAAGCGAAACCACAGGCAACCTGAAGAGGAGCTCCACAAATCCCCTAAATCCACTCCAATTGTATTTTCTCTCTATCCCTTGGAAAATAAAAATTGCTGAGCGCCCGCTATTTTCCCCGAAACTATGTAGCAGAAATCTTCTCCTGGGCTCTGACCCTGGGAGTCAGCTTTCCGCCTAAAGCACATTTTTACAGCCAAGTTATTTCTGATTCTTTAAAAGCAAAAGCAAAAAAAAAAAAAAAAAAAAAAAAGTATCTGGAAGGAGCAGGCTCTGCTGTAAAGTAATGTCTCAGCAAAAATCCCTGGCCGCTGGGCGCACGCTTGGCTCCTGTCCTGACCACAGGAGGCTGGGACGCGTCTTGGGCAGCATGGGGCGAGTGCAAGGCCGCAGGCAGCGCTTGGCGCTTTAATTATTGCAAGGACATGATAGCAAGGAGTAGAGACGATGTGGTATTGAAAGGAGAGGAGCACACAGTCAGGGAAAGGAATGGAAAATTTACAGATCTGGCTTTGAACTTGGAGGGGCCCCACTCCTCATTCCAAGCGAGCTGCTTCCTGGGGCATCATCAAAATGCTTTGACTTTGGGTTTGCATTTAAAGGCATCAAGAGCCCTGTGTGTGTGTGTGTGTGTGTGTGTGTGTGTGTGCACGTGCGCGCATGCATGTGGCGTGAAGTTGTTTGGCCTGTTTGTGAATGTGCCTTTATGGGTTATCGTAAGGGCAGGACCCATGTTGGTCTCGCTTGCCTGTGTATCTCCGGCACCAAGCATGCTTCCCGAAACGAAGCAGGTGCTCAATAAATGTTTATTCAGGGTCTCTTTGAGCACCGGCACGTGTGTGAATGAGTCTGCGTGCAGGGGCCGGAGGGGACTTGTCTGTGCATTTCTGTGGACGCAGCAGCAGAAGGCCATCTCCCAAGGGCAGCGATCTTGGTGGGCTCCCTAAGCTGATGGATCCCAGGTGCCGAATGCAGTGCTGGGGGGGGGCGTGCGGCTGCATGACCATGGTGGGGGGCGGGGGCTCTCAGAGCCGGCCTGGGTGTAAGTGTGAGCTTATGCAGCGTGCGAGAGATCACGTGTGAAAATCGGGGCCTTTGGAGAGCGTGGTGCCTGGGAATATCGGGGCTGGGTATACCTGCATTTGGGAGCGAGCGTTCATGCTTATTTGTTAAGAAATGGGGAAAGAGGTATGTGTAGACAGTGACAGGGTCGGTGACTAGAAGCAGAAACAACAGAGAAATATCTAGAAATACCTTCATAAATATGTCAGGATTCTCTCCTGCAGGCTCTGGCTTCTCTGCCCATGGCCCTGGCATGTTTGGATTTGGGTCTTAATTGTAGACCCTTCAACCACGAAGGCAGCTTAAGATTCAATTATGAGGAAGGGCCCGAGGGCAGGAGCCTGGACGTTTTGGGCAGACACACTCATTACTCACTTGTAACTCTGGAAGAACCTCCGGCTGCCTCCCATCTCCCGTTTCCACGCGCAATGCTGTTTTGCTTCTTACTTAGTGTCTCTAGGCTTCCCTGCTGGGGATGGAGCGTTCAGCGTGGACACGGGTCTGTAGGCACCCCGTCCTCCAGTTCGTGTCCCCTCCAGATGGTCTGGGTCTCGCCCCCCTTGCCTTGCTCCCTCCATCTCTACCCCGCCCCCATGACCCTGGTTCCTCCGCACCCCAGCAGCCATCCCCAGAAGTGATTCTCTCCTTCCTCAAGGTCAGCTCCTCCTCAGGACTGCTCCCCGACAGTAAGGATGATAAATGGCTGTTGTGGTCCGAGACCGGGGAGGTGACATTTCTCTAGCCTTCCAAGAATCCCCTGTGTGCCCGCCGTTGTTGTCCTGCTCTGGGTTTTCTGATCATCCTCGCTTCCTGGGGGCCCACAGTCCTCTCTGCAAAGGCCATGCATCAATCCTGGGGAAGACAGGGAGGCGGGGTGGGGGGAGGTGTTAAGGAAAATCTAGGGCGTCTACGCTGCAGAGCCTCCTCCATGCCGCTGTGGAAACTGAGGCACTGTCTGGCACTCAGCTTCCTCTCCTCACCCCATCTTTGTTCTAAGTGCATGCTTTCCTGTCTCCCGTAGACATGATCTCACCACGTGTTCTGTGTGGCACAGGGACTTATTCGATGCTAACGTAAGGGGTGGGGGGGGGGGACTCCCAGAAAAGGAGAAAAGAATGCTTAGCTGGCTTCCACCGGAAAACAAAGCCACAGGACAGGTTTGGAGGCAGATGTCTGGGTGGGGGTAAGGTGTGGGGGGAAGCTAGACTAAAGGTGGGGCAGAAAAGATGAGAAGGGTCCTTGGGACAAGCAGAGATTGACAGGGCAATGGGCTGGGCCTCGCAGGCTTGGAGGAGACACTGGAAGAGAGGGGTGCTGGGGTCCTCGAGGGTGAGAGCCAGGGAGGGGTCTGCTGGTCAGGGTCAGGGTTAGGAACACCCGGAGGAATGCGGAGAGGACTCTCTGAGGTTGGGACAGGGAACAAAGGCAAGGGTGTAAAGGAAGGGGAAGAGACTTCAGAGCTAGAGAGGCAGGTGCGAAAGGTCCCTCTGGGGTGCCATAAATGCCTCTCCTTTTCTGCAGAGTCAGGTAGGGGCCAGAGCCTTTGCACGCTGCTTTCCATATTGCGAAGCTCTATCACACCGAATAACCTCATACCAGCCCTGGAGGTCCATAGGTTTTAGAGCTCTTATGTTATAGATCGGGAAGGCACAGAGAGATTAACTGGCTTTTCAGGGTCCATCAGCAAGGAACTGGAGGACGGAGACAATTAGTCAGGTCTACTCGATAAGCACCTACTGTATGCCAGGCGCTTTTTAGGTGCTGGGCTTAGAGTCAGAACCCTACCCTCAAAGATCTTATATTCTCGTGGGAGGACGCAGAGAATGGCGCACAAATGCATCAGTAAGACACTTTTCAGTATCTACGGAGAAGACAAAATAGATTATGGAAGGTGGTGGCAGACGGTGGGGTGTCTCTCGGGGGAGATGACCCATAAAGTGAGATCTGAATGATGAGGGTGGCATGTGAAGACGGGGCAGGGGGGGAAGAAGGGTCCGGGCAGAAGGAGTGATGAGTGCGAAGACCCCCGGGCTGGAACAGGCTATGGCAGGATGTTCAGAGCTTCCTGACTGGCGGGCAGAGCTGGGGGAAGGTGAGGCTGGAGGGGCGGCCGGGGACCGAATCCCACAGAGCCTTGCAGGCTTTGATCTCAGTGCCGCAGGGGCCTCAGGAGGGTTTGAAAACAGTACGCTGACCTGACCTGATTGCGGTTTGGATAGGTCCCTCCGGCTGCTCTGTGGAGGACAGATTGGAGGCAGGCCAGAAAATTCTAGGGAGGAGGTAAATGAGGGGATTCATATCGTGGTCCAGGCGAGAGGTGATGGTGGCTTGGGCCAGGCAGTAGCCATGGAGGTGAGGAGAAGGGACTGGATCCCAGCTAGATTCTGGAGGTAGAGCTGAGAAGATGTAGGGATGGATGGGATATTTGGTGTGAGGGGATGCGAGGAGGAGTCAAGAGCAGCTGGATGGGTGCCTGGGAGGGCGTTTTGGAGACGGGAGCTGCTCTCAGGGAGGCAGATGTGGAATGGGAAGAGGGAATTTATTGTTCTCTGTTGGTTGGAGTTGCCCAGCGGTCATCCAAGTAGAGACGGCAAGTTAGTGGCCAGCTGTGTAATTCTGACCAAGTCCAGGGGAGAGGTCTGGGCTGGAGATACAATTTTAAGAATCTTCACCAAATACAAGGATACGACTGGATACGATGAGCTGCGAAGAGAGTGTAGACATGGGAGCAGAGGGCTGAAGGACAGAGTGAAGGGCAATATGGCGGTAGAGGTCTGGGAGCCAACACGGGAGGCTGAGAAGGAGCAACGTGTGAGGCCCGGGGCAAACCGGAGGAGTGCGAGGCCAAAACAGCGTTTCAGAAAGAAGATAGGGTCAACTGGGTCAGAAGCCGTGGGGAGATTGGGTAAGGACAAGACAGAGAATTGGCATTTGACTTTGAGATATCGGCAAGTGACCTTGATCCACAGCTTTGTCATGGAGAGGTGGGGAGGAAACAGCAGAGATGGAACGAACCAGTAAATCTTTTGCTGGGGGGCGGAAGTGGGCCAAGGAAATAGAGGGGCTGGAAGGTAATGTGGGGTCAAGGGAAAGATATTTTTCTTTTATGATGTAAACCACCAAGACATGTCTGTCAAGGAGAATGACCCAAAGAGGAAGGGACAGTGGAGATGCAGGGGGGACAGAGGGAATCATTGCAGGAGAAAAGTCCCTGAGAAGATGAGACACCAGACAGAATCCTATTCACAAGTTCAAGGCTTGGTCTTAGAAAGCAACGAGGACCTTCCCCCTCGCCCCCCCCGACCCCGGTTTGAACAGAAAAGAGAGCAGAAAAGGTGAGAGCAGACGCAGGTAGGTGAGTGAACTAGGGGTGGGAAGAAGAAATGGGTTTCTGAGTTCATCAATTTCTCTATGAAGTGTGCATCAAAGCTGTCATCCGGTGAGGGGGGGCAAGGAGAGAAAATGATGATTCGAGGAATGCAGGACATTTTTGAAGAATTTTTCGTGCAGAGTTAGACAATGAATTTACTAAGCAAGTACAGAAACATTACCTGGCAGCAAAAGGTATGCCGTGTCGTAAATGTGACAAGTGCACAGGGCAGTGTGACGCTCTCCACAGGGTCCTAGATAGCGGTACAGTGATGGGGTGCAGGTGCGAGTAAGTGGATGGCTGGGTTTTACCAGAGTTGTGGTTTTTCCAAGTGATTGCTAAAGGAAGGAGAGGGGGCCAAGGGCATCCAGGGTGCTAGGAAGAGGATGGCTGGGGGGTGCTGGTCTGTGAAATCTGGGCTGAATAATGAAGGAAAATAAGAACAGTGTTTGGTTGATAGTAAGCACGGTGAACATGGACGAGGGGGTCTCAGCAGGTGGCAGAATTATTAGCGTAGGAGCAGGAATACTATAGGGGATGGAAGAGTCAGACAACGGGGTCCTTGAAGTTGAGGATTTAGAGGACAGGTAGTTACGGGTGATGACGAGGTCTAGGGTGTGGCCATGTGTGGGGAGGTTAAGGAAAGGAAAAGATATTTGGTGCTGGGGGGAGAGTCAGCGGACCGAGGGGCCACGGTGTGGAACAGATCATCTGCAGGGACACTAAAGATGTTGAGGATGGGGGCGCCTGGGTGGCTCAGTGGGTTAAGCCTCTGCCTTCGGCTCAGGCCCTGATCTCAGGGTCCTGGGATCGAGCCCCGCATCGGGCTCTCTGCTCAGCAGGGAGCCTGCTTCCCCCTCTCTCTCTGCCTGCCTCTCTGCCTACTTGTGATCTCTCTCTCTCTCTGTCAAATAAATAAATAAATAAATCTTTATTAAAAAAAAAAGATGTTGAGGATGACGGCCAGAGTAGTGGGGGGGGGGGGAGACAGAAAGAGAGAGAGATCGAGAGCACATACCAAGGGCTGAGGTTATCAGTTGGGGACTAATCCTTAATTCTCAGAATTTCGAAGTCATCCAGTAAAGTGGTTTTAAAAGGATTTGGAAGACTCTCACCTCTTGTTTGCACGAAGCCTTTTGAGGCAGGTCAGACAAACAGCAGGAGCACAACTATCGCTGCTGTTTGGAAATCGGGTGGGGGGAAACTGAACCCCCTTCCTCTCACCTCCACCCTGGGCGGGGGATTGGGGCGGGGAGGCTTCGGAAAAGCTCCGTGGAACCTTCCGTGGCACACAGTTAGAAAACCACTGATTGGATCCAGCGGCCCTCGTTTTACATATGAGGAACAAGAGTGCTGTTTATCCAAGGTCACCTGGGTCGTGGGGAGCCGAGCCGAGAACAGAGCCGGATGTCCTGTCTCCCACTGGACCTGGACTCCCATCAGCCCCGCAAACCTGCTTTTCCACTCTGTGCAGCTTTTCCCTGAGCTTTCTAACACTGCTTGTCAACACAGGACTGAGCGCAGCGTTAGCAGGAAGCTCCACTCCAGCCCATCCCCAGCCTGGTCCATTTCATTCCGGCTGGCCTTTCCCGGGGCTGTGCCATCATCACAGGGCGCTAGGCTCAGGCGGAAGCTGTGCAGTGACGGCTGAGGGTCACCCAGCTACAGGGTCTGCCCCTGGGGGACCAGATCCCTTCCTGATTCTGAGCCATCTGCCCATGGGCAGTGGAACCCTACCCAACCTGGTGTGTGGGAGACAGTACCCCTGGGAAGAGGCTGGCAAGCGTTAAACAGATCCCCCTTTCTCAGCCAAATGAGTCGGAGCACAAGTCAGGACTCACTCAGTATAGGAACATACTGGCAGGGAACTGCAGTGCCAGGCAGGGAAACTGAGGCAGAAGGCCAGCATGGGTGGCTAGGGGCAGGGGGCTCACTTCCCATCCCTGGCCCCGCCTCCGTTCTGGCCCCAGCGCACAGAGGACTCCAGGATGTCCCCTGTGCCCCGAAGCCCTTCCCCCCACCTCTTCCGCGCCCCAGGTCAGCAAAGCTAGAGCTCGTCTGTCCCCTCCGGACCCCCCTCGGAGAGACCTTCCCTGACTGGCCTGTCTCAAGAGCTCCCGTGCCTCATCCTTCGCTCCCCTCCAAGTCTTTAACCCGCTTTCTGTTACCTGGCAGCTCCGGTTGCTTACTACCTGCCATCTTAGGATGTACGCACTGACCCAGTCCTGCCCACCTCCCACACTAGCTCTAGACTGGAAGCTTCCCCAAGGCAAGGAGTTTGGTTTCCCTGTGCTTTCAGATCTGCCGGGCGGGGCCCCCAGCAGAGGAGGGGGCCCTGGCTGCCGTGGCTGCCTGCTGCCGTGCTCACCCCCTCCCCGAGAACTGGGCTGCTGCGGACCCCTGGGCTGGGGAGCAGAGCGGGGCCGGGGATAACCCCAGGCCGGTCCTATCAAGGCCGATAAGCTTCAGTAAGTGCCTCTAAAGATAATCAATTTTTTTCATTCTGAGCAAAACAACTAGCTTCAAGGAACCTCTATTTAAAAACTGCACACATACGCCAGATCCATCTTTTGTTAAATTGTTGCACATGCTGATCTGATTTGGCCTGGCAGGTTTCATGCGCTTCCTGCTCGGTGCCAGAGGGGGGGCTGGGAGGGGAGGCGGGAGGGGGAGCTGCGGGGTGGGAGGGTCAGCGAGCGGGAAGGAGAGGAGGATCTGGAGCTGACAAGGAGGCAGGAACCTCACCTTCTAGCTAGACCCGCCTTTGGGACTCAGGGGAGGGCTCCCCTGCCCTGCGGGAAATCCTGCCTTCATCCTGCCCTCTTCCTCTTCCCCCTGCTCCTCCTCCATTGACCCAAGAGAATGAGTGGCCTGGCTGGAAAGGACCTTAGACCACAGGGTCCAAACCCTTGATGTTCCAGGGAGGAAAACAGACTCAGAGAGGGTAAGCTGCTTACCCAAAGTCACACAGCAACATAGTGGCAGGGTTGAGCTGGGGCCTGGGACACTAGAGGTCCCTCTGGTACTCTGTAGGAGATGCTGGGGAGGGAACCTTATCTCTTCTGAAAGGTGGAGGCCTTGATAAGGGCAGGGGCACATCCTTCTCCTTCGCTGCCTCCCAGGCACACTCTGAGATGGGCACCCAGTGAACGTTGTTCAATGAATGAAGGGAGGGGTCCGTGGGGTCCCGGGGAGGGGAAGGAGATCTGGTGGGCAGGGAATGCGGCAGCTTGGGCAGATCAGGCCCCAGAGAACACGGGAGCAGCAAGTTTTGAAAATATTACCCTTTCTCTGTTCCAGACCCTGCACTGGGTCCCAGTTTGCTCAGAATAACGCCAAAGTCCTAAGGATGGCCTGCACGGCCCCGCGGGCTCCCTCCCTGCCCTCGTCGCTACTCCTCTCCCTTCTCATCACCCTGCAGCCACATTGGTTCCCTCGCTGTCCCTCCTGCATGCCACGCAGGCTCCTGGGTTTTACAGGTGGGCCCCACAGGCTCTGAAGGAATCAAGGACATGAGGGCTCAGTGAGGTGGCAGCCGGGGAGGCCGGGAGGTCAGGCACGATGGCAGGACAGGCAGGTAGTAGAGGCCGGGGAAGGCAAGAGACTGCCTCACCCCAGCCCCGTGGGCCGCGGCGGGAGCCTGATGCCCATGGTCTGAGCCCGGGCGCAAGTCTCCGGCAGCAAGTTCTCACTTGCTCCTGTCCTGGCAGGTCTCGGCACCGTGGGTGGCTGCTCAGGGACCCCACAGCAGCAGCCCTGGTGCGCTCCAGAAAGAGCAGGGAGCAGGCAAATAATGGAGAAGCTCAGGGCTGAGGAGGACCATATAGTAATTCCTTCATGTGACAGGTGGGGGTGCCTTGAGACTCACTCAGTCCCAGGGAGGAGCCCGTCTACAGAAGAGCTGCCGGTGACCTGGGGGGCTGGGGGCTCTGAGGCTAGGGCCGCAGTCGGGTGGCCCCTTCCTCTCTCCCAGGGACCGCTGTCCCCGCCTCTCTGCCCTTCCTCTCTCTCTCTCTACACCTGGGCTGGCCTGAGGCACTGCCAGGGCCATAAATAATAGTAATAAAAGAGAGTCCGTCCGTGCCAAGCAAGATGATTTTATGAAATTACATTTTTGAAAAGGTTAATTCTTCCGTCTCCCCGCTTGGACTCCAATCTGGAGAGGCAAATGTGGATTAATTGGTCCCATTTCCTCCCTGGCCTCCATGGGACACGGACAAGGTGTTTGCGTCCACCGGGGTCTGCCTTGTCCCCACAGGCTTGCGGGAGGCAGCTGGCCTGGGCCCTCCTGCCCCCTGGAGCTGGCTGACCTCCCCCCCCTTAACCCCCGTGGGGCTCGGGGCCAGTTGGAGCCCTCCCTGTGTTGCCCTAGGCGGTGGCACAGAGTCCCGCGGGTGGCTTTGCAGCTTGCCTGGGGAATCTCTGGCAGACGGACGGACAGACGGAAGGGACGGGAGAGAGAGGCCCCCGGAGAGATTTCGGGAAGTGGCCGTGGAGGGCAGCATGGGGGAGGAGCAGATGTGGGTGAGGTGGTCGAAGTGGCGGAGCCTGAAGCTGGGGGCCCCCAGACACACGCATGGAGTGGGCAGGACGGGTGAGTCAGAGAGGGGAAGGGAATAGAGACACATGGACAGACGGATGTGAGGGAGGAGCCAGGAGCCGGTGGGTAGACCCTCTTCCTGGTCTCTACTTTCCACCTTTTCATTGTTATTCCCCCCCCCACCCCCGAATCAGGCAGAGGAAGTCGGGGGAAGACAGCCCCCCAGGGAAGGCATTTACGTCAACAGGAGGCGAGGAGAATGGGAAGGAGTGTTTCCTGGGAGCTCAGAGGTGACCTGTGTCCTGTCCCACGTCTCCTCTCCTTCCCAAGGTGGCCCTCCCCTGCGTCCTCATTGTGTCCCCGCCCTGGGCTGCCCAGCTCTCCTCCCCTCGCCTTCCTCCCTCTCGTGGATGCCCGGTCTCCTCCACCAGGCGAAGCTGGGGTTTGGGGTGGTGTCGGCAGCTCTGCCTTCTGTTCCCAGCTGCCACCCGTACTGCGCCTCCTCAGGCAGGCACTGCCCTACTCTGGGCCTCAGTTTCCTCATCTGTAAAGAAAGAGGTTGGACGAGCTTGTTCGAAGTTCCTTAGGGCGCTTAGAGGGAAGGGGTACTCTGGTGTTTAGCGGCGGGAGGATTTTATTTTGGTGGGAGATCATCACTGGTTTTCAAGTACAGTGAAGTGGACCGGCAGGGACACAGAGAGGGCAGCGAGATGGAGGCAGGCTGCGCCTGGGTGTCCGTCTGTCTGTCTCCAGGGCGCTGTGAGGTGTGCGTTCCCCTGTGTGTTGCGGGGTGCGGGGGGATGTGCCGGCGGTGCTCCTTGTGTGGCTGAGTCCGTCCCCCTCTTGGGTTTGCTCCCAGCATTTCACACTCCCCAGGGTGAGCCCGCCTCCCAGTCGAGACCTAGCGGCCCCCCCCCCCCCCGACGCCTCGGGGAATATAGAAGTGGACCTCCTCTCAAGGAGACAGAGGAGGCGAGACTCTATCCTGGGCGTGTTTCCCCTTGAGACCAGACCGGGGGGGCTTGTGCCATAACTGGAATTACCCCTAATCCACAACGGTACAAGGAGGAAGCATTCGGTCCACCAGAAGAGGGTTGAAGGGATCAAGGAGGGCTTCCTGGAGGAGGAGACATTGAAACGTGGATTGATTACACGCTATGAGCCACAGGAGGCTGGGCAAATGGCTCAGTCGAGGGACAGAGTGGCAGACAGGTGCCCAGGGGGTGGGGGGACAGGTAGAGAGTTGATCTTTCATAGGACTGTGCCTCAGCCAGAGATGAGAAGAGAGAGGCGTAGAAAGGCTTCTCACTGGAAGAGGGGTGGCTTCGTTTCAGTGGAACAGAGACAGAGCGGTGGTGTCAGGATGAAGCAGGGCAGAGGGAATGGCAGATGGGACATGGATGGGGAAGGGACAGGCAGGTGGCCGACGGGCGGGGCCCCTGCTGCCTGGTGGTCCTGGAGAAGGAAGGGGTGGGCTGGAGAGAAGGTGTAGCCTCCCTGGCACCCTCTCCCCGTGGCTCCTGACGGGGCCAAGTCACCTATTTCCTGGCGTGGGTCCCCTTCTGACAGGCGCTCTCCCTGTTTATTCCTGTTCAAAGAGCGGGGAAGACCTATTTCCCTCCCGAGAGCCTATTTATTCTGCTTTCTCATTTTCCAATCCAGTGACTTTACAGCTTTTTTTCGTCTGGCTTCATCTTCCCAACAAGAGGAACTATTCCCTCTCCTTTTCAAGGCCCGGCTGAGGAAGGACTGGGGCCGCTGCTCTGGCTGGGAGGCCTGGGGTCTCCGGTGCACCAGCCAGGAGGGCCCGCGGGCCCCGCTCTCTGTCCCGGGCTCTATGAGGCTGGGATTTTAGCTCCTGCCAGAGCCACTCACCCTCTCACTGCCCTGCAGCCCCAGGGCCATCGAGAAGTGGAGTTTGGATGAGACGGGGAGAGAACATGATGTAGAGAGGAGCGGGGAGCCGGGGACAGGGGATGGGACTCCCAGTATGACAATGGCTGGTGGGCCTGGGGCCCCCTCTGCTTTGCTCCTGTCATCTGTCTTTCCCCCCTTCTAAGGGCAACCCCCTAATCTTCGCCATCCCCTGATCCCACCAGCCTTGAATTTGCTGATGAAACCCACTGATTGCCCTCCGCCTAGTCACGATTCCTTGGGCTCCCAACCATCCCTTCTCACCCTCATCTTTCCAGAAGTAAGCAGCCCCACACTTCACAGCTCTCTGCCCACCTCCCCTCCCTTCCGTTGACCTTCTCAGGACACAATCATCTTGCAGAGGTGGCAGGAGAGACTCCGTGGGGCTGTCATTTCCAGGGATGAGGAAGACTTCAGAAGCAGAGGCTCCTGGGGGACAGCGAGGGCTTGTTTATGACCCTGTTAGGTCTGGAGATGGCCCGAGAGTCCCAACTATGAGTCTGGAGCTCAGGGCGGGGCTGGGGCTGGGGACAAGGACTCCTGCTCATCAGTACACAATGGTATTTCCCCGAGGGAAAGAGACTAGATAAAGAAGAAAAGAGAGGGCCTGGAAGAGCCTAGAACGCTAAAATTTTCTGCTGAAAGAACCAACAAAAGAGACTGAGCAGGGCAGGCCAGAGAGGAAGGGGCAAGTAGGATCCGGTGTCGTCGGTTTCCAGTGTCTTCCCCATGTGGCTGGTCCCCGGTGGTCTTCGGGTCACTTCACGTATCGGGCTCCTATCCTCGGGGAACAGACCCGACAGAAGGCAGACCAAAGCAGAATCTCAGCGCCCTCGCCAGCTATGTGGCCTCCAGCAGCTGGCTTTGCCCCTCTGAGCCACACTTCCTCATTGCGCTGCAAAAAACTCAGCCACACCCATGAAACCCCTGGCACCTAGTAGCCCCTCCGTAAATGTCAGTCCTCCCTCCCCTCCTTACTCTTCCCAAAATAAACCGCCGTGGTATGCATCATCTGAGAAGGAAGTCCTGTAGAGTTTGAGATATTTGTCTTTAAATACACTATTTTACACTTGCCCACACCGAGTCTCATCTGTCACTTTTCTGCCCACATACACACACCCTTGTGGGATTCTGTAGTGTGTATCCCCATTGGCTTGACATTTCACTTCCCCCGAAAAACTTAGTGCCATTTGCAGATTTCCAGCTCTCGCTGTGTACTCCGTCTTCCAGATGATTTATTAAAATTTCAATCGAGATGCTCTGTCCTAACCGCGGGGCACCTCTGTTGGCCGTTCTCCCCCCAGAGGAGTACCTGGCACGTCTCCAACATCCTGCTCATTTCTAACCCAGGAACAGTTCTGCTGAGATGCCCGCCGTCCCAGAGGCCCTCCGTAAGCCTGAACGAATCTCCCCGGGAGGCCTTGCTACCTGCTGAGTTCCCCCCAAAAGTCCTTGTGCTTCGGGGCTCAGGGCTCCTATCCTTTCCAGAGACCCGCCCGTTCTTCTCGTCAGGGTCAGAAACTGAAACTCATTAGGCCATGGGTCTCAAGTCTCCTCCAAGATCACTCTGGTGGGGATTGTAGTCTTACTGGGTCCTGCTTATTACCCCCTTGACCCCGCCCTTTCAGGGTCGGGGTCACCTGCTCCCACCACCTCCCACCACCTCCCACCACCTCCCCCTGCGTCCTTGGCTTGAGGGTCTTTTCCGGCCACAGGCGCACGTTCTGCCCAGGCAGGGACGCAGGCCAGAAGTGCTGAGGAATTTCTCCACGAGAGCAGCTCTCCAACACTGACCATTGGGCCCTCCGATCCCAGCGCCCTCACCCCTCAGCACGGAGAGCGCCGGGGAGGTCCCAGTGGGACTGAGCTCCGGTCGCCTACCATTGTAACATGCCTGAGAACACAGCTTTTATGAGCTGCCTTCTCTGCCCCACCTCACTTCCCCTACACCCCTCCTGTGTCTTCAGGGACCACCTGCCCAGTAAACCATGCACCCTCGAATCCTTGTCTTAGGGTGTTTTTCTGGGAGAACTTAACCCAAGACACTCCGGCTCATCGGGCCATGATAACCAAGGGTCCTCGGGCTGCGGCTGGCCTGATTCCGTCCCTGGTCTTTCCAGGGCTTCAAGTCCAGCCCCTGGGCGCACGCCACGCCAAGAGTTCTCCCCAGTTCTGCTCCACAGCCTGCCCTTGTGGGGGGGCTGGACCAGACTTCCCCTCTAGGTCAGGGCATTTCCGCGCGTTGCTATCGATGGTGGAAGAGTTTATCTTGTCACCGGTTGCGTTGTCTGCTGATTTATCTCTATCCAGGGGAGTGGGGCCCAGCTGCAGACAGCAAACATATTGAGTAAATTCCTAATGAACTGATTACTCAGCTTAGCGTTTTAACTGCGGCATTAAGCACCCTCTCACCCTCGTAAACATGTTGAACTACTGAAGGGATTATGGCTTCGAGGCTGGCCACTCTGTCACTGGGAAAAATTAATCTCGAGATTTAATCAAAGCCAAGACCACAGACTGCAGCAGGGACGGGCCTTTTTCTTTCCATGATGCCCAGGAACTGGCGGGGAATTCATAGATTCCTCTGACTTGCGAGTGACCTTGAGATGTCCTCTGGTCCATCCTCCTAATGTCTGTTGTGCACAGACCCTCTCGGCCTGATGGTTGAAACCGTTTCTAGACATGCTCCGGCTGAGAAATACCCTTTTGTAGATAGGAGGGGAAACCCAAGAGGAAGTAAGCTGATGATCTTTCCTACCCAAGGTTGGAATGCAGTGCAGAAAGCAAATGCAGGATTCTTGCCTATTCTTGGCCTCTTGTGTTAGGGATTCACTGTGACCCTCAGATCCTCATCTGAGCGTTGTTAGAGTAGCCAGGGCTACGTTTGGACGCTCACGGCGTCTTCCCCGAGCTTCCCCATCTCTCCGGACCTCTGTCAGCTGCTGAGTGATCAGGCTGAGGAGTGAGTGTGGCTGGCAGGGCCCATCTGTGCGGCTCTCACCTGCGCACGCTTGGCAGTGCGTGAGGCCAGAGGGCGGCGGGAGGACCGCGTCCCCCAAGGAAGGGACCAGATGTTGGATTCTGTGGCTGGAAGCTCGTGGTCTTTAGTTCAAACGTGCTCACGGGTGGGCCTGAGGGACTGGTAAGCAGCAACTGAGCACAATTGTCTGGTGTGTGCTGAAGGGGAGGAAGGCCTGGGGGGTGGTGTGGCTCCAGAGAGCCCTAGGCCCTAAACCCTCCATGCAGGGTCCTTGGGGGCAGTCGTGGGTCATCTAGGCTCTCACTATCTGTAAGTAGTGTCCAGACGACTAAGAATGCAGCTTCTGCGGCCTCCCCCAGACCTCCTGGAGCAGGACCTTTTCTCTGGTGTCCCAGGTGGTTCGTGTGCACATCTAAGCGGTTCATGTGCACATCTAAGCGTCTGCTGCCTTCTAGAGAGGCTGCTTGGAACTCAGCAGGTGGGGGCGGAGCCAGCCAGGGGCCCTCCCTCCTCAGTTAGGGAATCAGAGGGGTCCGCAGCCAGGGACGGTGAAACATGGTTGAGCGGTACCCGGGCAGAGGCCTCCGGAGATGAGAGCTCTCGGCCAACTCTGTCCCTCGACCTGTCACCACACTCTGTCCCTGTCAGGGCCCGCTGTCTGCCCGCCAGTAAATCCTTGCTCCTGGAATGCGATCATGTCCTTGGCTGTGGGGAGGCCCTTGGCGCAGCCTCTCTGCTTGAGAAGGAGAGGTGAGACGGGGAGCCAGGCCCCGGGCTCCTGGAGCTGGCATGGGCAGCAAGAAGCCTCTCCCTGAACCCCCTCATCCAGGTTGTGCCAAAGGAGACAAGGGGTTGTGCCCACGACGCACGCTGAGACAGCCCAGGCCCGACAGGGACAGCGGACCGAGGCAGCCATCCTCCCTGAGGCAGGCACCCCCGATAGACTCGGGAGGAGGGGGGTGGAGGAGACTCCGTGGGTGACCTTGCACTTGGACCAAGAATGTTTGCAGGGAGTCCGTACTTGAGATAAAATGGCAGAAGCTGTCTCAATGCTAACCGAGACCCGAGAACGGAAAGCAACCTCACGCCTCTGAGCTGCCAGGCCTCCTCCTCTCCCCCCTCCCCCTTCTTGTGTCGCTCGCATGTCCTAGAATTGCTGCCGCTCCTTTCCTGCCACTCCTTGGTGTTTGTAGCTACAAAATCGGGGTGGCAACAGTAAGTGTCCCATAGGGGTGACGTGACAATTAAACGAGCTGATTTGTGGAAAGCTCCTCAAAGAGAGTCTGGCACACCGTAAGTGCTCAATAAATGCTCTCCCCTGCCATCACGCTTGTTCTTGTGGTCCCACTGGCTCCCCAGCAGAGGCCAAGGCTGTCCCTTCTGGAGATGGGACATCTCCCACCCCCCTTCCCCAAGAAGCCCTGGGCTCCGGGAAGAGTGGAGGCCGCACGG
>CM052886.1:98807639-98850834 GCA_028534135.1 Potos flavus
CTTCACCCTGCCCGGATCCCTGGGTCGGCTCTGGGATGAAGGCAGAGCCAGCAGCCCCCAGCCCAGGCCAGTCTTCCCACGAACGTGCTGAGCTCTCGCTCCGGGTCTCAGCTTACCTTACCTATACCCCAAAGAGCTTATCCCACATGGCACTAGCAACCCAGGCTCAGGTTTACGACCCCACCCCACCCCAAAGCATTCCCAACCCAGAGTGCCCCTCAGAGTCCTGAGTGGCAGCACCAGATGCTCGAGGTGGGAAGGACAGGGGAGAGAGACTCCTGGCAATTCTAGGCAGTGAGAGCTAGAGGAGGTCCTAGAAGGTTACGTGGTGCACTCCCCATTTTACAGATGAGAAACCTGAGACCCCAGTCGGGGGAGGGGGGAGCCCCATCCAACGTCAGAGCTGGGACTAGAACCCCTGTGTTCCGCCTTGTAGTCCCAGTGCCCTCATCAGTGTATCAGCTCGGGAGTGTGAAGTCTGACACCCGTCCTCTGGGTTTTTACCACTTGTCAGCTGCAAGGCGAATCGGCCCCAGTGCGCCGCAGCATGGAGATGGAGAGACGCGCGTCTGATTCACTGTAAAGCTGCTGCCGCGGACGATAGCTCTAATTATTGAGTGCTGGGTGTCAGACGTTATTCCAGTGCCTTATATTCATTTACTCCGGGGAGCTGAGGGCCGTGCTTGTTTCCCGTTACGATGAGAAAATGGAGGCACAGAGAAGTTAAGCAACCGGCCCAAGGGTTCCCAGCTGCTAAGTGCAGGAACTTGGTCTTGAGCCAGACAAAATTCTAAAGCCTGCCCTTCAACTGTGTGTCTACACCGACTCCTTAGAGTGTAATTGTTCTGCATTTCCAGTCCGTGGAAGCCCAAGGAAGGGAATTGTGCTGGATTCAATTCAGTTTAACGCCATTAGTGGAATTGTCGAGACCTCCTGTATGATCAGCTGGATAGCCATGAACAGTGGCTGGCTCCAAATTAAATACATCGATATAAATAGGTTTCTGGATTGACCTCAAATGCAAATGTGTGTGTGTGTGTGTGTGTGTGCATACACACGCACACACATACACATACACAAATACACGCACAAAGAGAGAGAACGCCAAGAGCATGGTCAAGCAAAAAGTAGAATGAATTCAGAGAACCAGAGGATCTAGCTCCAGTCCCCGTCCCGCGGTTGTCCAGCCAGAGGCTGCCTGGTACGTTAATCTGCCTGCCCTGTGAGGGAGGGGGCCACGTCTACACCATTTGCCCCCAAATTTCCAGGTGTTCTCCCTCAGCAAATAAGGCATTATTTCCTCATCTCTGCTTTCTAGCTGTGTGACTTTGGGCAAGTTACTCAACCTCTCTGTTCCTCAGTTTCTCCCATCTACAAAATAAAGATAATAATTTGGCCTACTGCCCAGGGTTGTTGCAGGATTAAATGAATTGACGTGTGTAGAGAACTTCGAGCTCTGCACAAAGTAAATATGCGCCAATGTTAACCATGATGGTGGTGATGACAGTGACAATCTGATTACTGTAAAATGGGCCAGTAATAGCACTTACCTCCTAGGGTTATTCCGAGGACGAAATAAGATAATAGCTCAGAGTATGGGCTCAGCCTCCAACTCACACCAGAGGTCGGGGACAGAAGAAAGAAGGGCGTGCAGAATACTGGGATACCTTGTCACTCCATCCACAAGGAAGAGGATTGTGGCAGGGTGCGCCCTGGCGTGGAGTCTGTCGAGGTAGCAGACGGGACATTTCTTTCCCTTGTCTCAGCTTATCCCTGTGACTTGCCACCCCAAAGCTATCACTTTGCACGTGTGGCCCAAACTGTCTCTTTAATTATCACACGGAGGAGGAGAAGCCGTAAACGAGTTTACGATATTCACGGTTTGCTGCTTTGTGTTACATCCCGCGTGCATGTAAACAACATCCTGTGGCATTGTCTGATAATGAAACATCTCTCCTGGTTGGGCTTGGAGAGGAGCATCGGGTCCCCAAAGAGGGGCATGGGTGACTCAGCGCCTCAACCGCTGAAAAGTTTGCTTGGAGCTCCTAGAACTAAAAGCTCAGGAAGGGACAGGGAGTGGAGGGTGCCAGCCCCAGCACATGGCCTGTTTCCTAGGAGGGGATGATGGGATGTGCCCAAAGCCCTCACCGAGGCACCTAGAGCAGGCTGGGTGCTGGTACCGAGGATAAACACCTCTGCAACCTCGGGGGCTGGGAAAATGTGCTCTCGGCACCATGCCACCCCCAAGACTCTTTGCCCTCTAGAACCAGCCCCTCTGGCCCAGCCCACCACCCACTCATTTGTTTGAAGAACCTGACTTTCCAGCTCAGCTCTGCCATCCAAGGGCTGTGTGACCTACTGACTCCCCACCTCTCTCGGTCTTCTTCTTCTCCTGGGCCCACAGACCATGAAGACAACCTTGTCAAAGGCAGGCAGCTGGATCACACTGTCCCTTGAGCTGTCCCAGCAGCTGTAAGAGCCACCAGCCTCTTCCCAGCCAGCCTCCGAGGAGATCCCTGGACTCCGAAAATGAACCAACAAAGACATCATGAGAACAAATGGGATGAGAAAACCCATCTAGATGACTTCTTTTCCACCCTACACCCTAGGGAGAGTTAGAAATCACCCAAAAGCCTTTTTAAAACTACCCAAAATACGGACCCCGGTACCATTCCCGGCATTTCTGATGCAATTCTTCAGCAAGAAGTTCAGGCTTTGGAATTTTTGTAAACGCTTCTCATAAGCCTAACGTGCAGCCAGGGTGGGGAACCACTGACCTAAATCATTCATTCCCCGTTAGTTAAGAATTGAAGTTGATTTTAATTAATAAAGAAGATGGGAAGAGATTCTGGGAAACCAGACGTCTAGGCCTTTTGGCAGCCTGACCTGAGATGTTCCTGGGACCCCAGCCCAGACAGTCTGGAAAAAGGACACCGCTCCTGACTCTTCTTCCCACTGAGTGCAGGCTGGGGCCAGGGTGGGACATGTCTGTGCACCATGAGCGACTCCTAGGCCTGGGCCGGGAACTGGGCAGAGCGGGCAAGGGGAGAGATGCGCTCTGCCTGGAAAGATAAAGGAGGCCTTCTGGAGGTGGAAGGCTGGAGCTGGGGCTTTGATGGAGGGGTACAAATTTGCCAGGTGAGAGGCAGGCGGAGACAGCAAGATCCCCAAGCAGGGAAAGGGCAAAAGCAAGTACTTCAGTGCAGGTGGTCTAGGGGTGTCCCTGCCAACTCGACACTCACGGGGCTCCTTGTGTGCCCAACTCCTTATTAGACATTGTTGGTGTGGCTGGGAGGCCGGCCCATGGGGGAGCTTGGGCCCCTCCCTTACAGCGAGGCCAGGAGACGCAAAGTTCAAATTTCAAGATGGTTCCTAGAAAGAGAATTCCTAGTGAGGGCTCCTAGTTGGCCTGTATTGTAAGGAAGTTTGCTTGGAAGAGGTGAGTCTGGAGAAAAGCACACACAGACAGGAGGCAGTGATGTCTTGGGACCGTATAAGTATGGGAAGGGAAAAGCTCTGCTATTCTGATGATTCAGGTCCTGCCTTGGCCTGGGATATGGGCAGGGCAGGGGGTCCCATTGACTGAGGGTACAGGGAGGGAGATAGCCTAAGCAGAGCAGTAAGGGGTCCCCAAAGCCACGCTGGGCTGGCTGGACCCATTCTGAATTTGAGGGGTTGAAGAAAGCAGTCTGGATTATGTTCATCTTTTTTTTTTACCAATGCAATCGTAAAATATAATTTTTAATATCTTCTTATGGAGGAAGGAGCCCACGAAGGCCAACATGCGTAGGGCCAAGGAAAATCATGTCGCCCTGAGGCACCCGGTTGGCTGGGATTCTAAACCCCTGGGTTCTCCTCTGAGCCCACCTTCAATTAGCTGGGTATTTTGGGGCAAGTCACCAAGCCTCCTGGAACCTCAGTTTCCCTTTCTGTAACCCGGGGAGCAATAAACCCATCTCAGAGGCAGCACCCTCCAGGGGGCGCTGTCTACTTGGGATACATGGAGAACTGTGCCCATCGACCGTGCAGCAGCGCCGAAGGGCCCAGGAGAGTGAGGAATCCACAAAATAAGAGCCGCGAAACCACATTTTCAAAAGCAGCTCCAAGGCGAGCACTTGGGAAGGGATCAGGGCTCCTCCCTCAGCCCTACTCTCCCATTCCCTGTACCTCCATCTAATCTTCCCACTGAAACTTAGAGAAACTCTGGGTCTCCCGCGCTGGTGAAACCTTTTGTGGGCGCAGCCCGCAGAGCTCTCTGTGCACCCCACCTGTGCACACCCCTGGCTCCTCCGAGACACCCACCAGCCCCTGAGCCCCAGGACCCGGATTTGTCCATCGCCACCCGCTGGCCCAAGCACAACTCAGCTTCCCGCAGCGGCCGGCACCGTCAAGTGCAGGCCATGCTTGCCTGTGGTCCTGAGCCCCTTCCCCAAGCCCCTCCTCCACCTGCCGCCAGGGACCTCACTGGGCTCACCTCCTGGTCTCTGTCCCCTGGGACGCTCTCAGTCCAGCTGTCTTCTCCCAGCAGAACAGCGACAGCAGCCAGCCCCCGTTGTGCTTGGGTCAAACGGTCTCGGCGCCGGTGCTGGGGTCCCCAGCCCAGCCCAGGCTACACGCTGGCTTCCCACATGCTCTGGGGGCCATGCCGACCTCTGGTGGCTCCTCTTCACTGGGCTGTTCCCTCCCGAAGCTCCAGTCCCCAGCAACTGTGACAACGAGGGCAGCTTGGGTGTGATGGATCTCGAGATGAAATTATCCCGTATTGTATTTAAGGTGGGCCCTGACCCCAAGAAGCGTATCCTCCTACGAGACAAAAAAGGAAAAGATACCGAGAAGCACAAAGCCGTGTGAATACCAAGGCAGAGACTGGAGTGGTGCAGCCGCAAGTTAAGGGACCCCAGGGGTGGCAAGGAGCCACCAGAAGCCCGATGAGGCAAGGGAGGATTCTTCCCTAAAGCCTCCTGCAGGAGCCCTACCTGGATTTCAAACTTCTGGCCCCCACACTGCGCGAGGAGCCATTTCTATTGTTTCAGGCCACGGGTTTGTGGCAATATGTTACACCAGCCCCAGAAAGCGAAGGCAGAAGAGGCATGATTTCCCAGAAAGTGCCCCTGCTTTTCATTTTCCAGTTTGATAGTTGTCCCCATTCCATCCATTCCATCCGTCGGCCTGACACCGAAGACCCCATGTGTAAATTACCAACAACAGTAAGACCATCCTGCATTTATTGAGTGCCCGCTGCATGCCAGGGACTAGGTGTTTGCAGCCGAGTGGGCATGCAGGGCAAGTGTGAGAGGCAACGTGTGATGGTGATTCAAGGCCAGGCAGGTCTAGGTGGCCACTTTCTAGTTCCATCTCCCTGGGCAGTGATTCTGCTGCTCGGGGCCTCCGTGTCCTCATCAGTCAAAGGGGGATGATCACAGCAACGCCCACCTGCCGGCTCGTCGTGAGGATTCCGTGGATTAACATCCACGACGCCCTCAGAAGCCCACCTGCTTCCCTGCAGGTGTTGGCCACTGTCATTTTCCCCCTGGCTCAGGTGAGGTTAGGAAGCCCCAGGTGGAATGTGTCACTTTCCCAGCACAGCTAGCAGATGGCTGGGCTGGAGTTTCATCCCAAGTTTTTCTGACTTTGAAGCAGAAGCTCGTTCTAGTCTGACACACACTGTCTCCTTTCCAGGAGCTTCCCAGAGACTTGACATTTAAGCTGAGAGGAGGCATGATGTTACCCAAGATGCTTAGACAGGGCTTCTCGCCCAGGGGTGGCAGCTGGGGGGTGCTTGTAAGTCGCAGCTACCACTTCTGGCCACCGGCTGCCAGGGAGCAGAGTCCGGGAGCTTGGCTGGGGCCCCCGAGGTCACCTTTCTTAAGGAGAAAGAAAGCAGATGAGGAGACTCAGAGACACAGGACTGGGAAAATGAGATGTGAGCTGGCCTGGGGGAAGTGAGGGGGAGCTAGATACAGAGGGGTAGGGACGGCGCGGTGTGTGCTGTGTGTCCCGCATCCCAGCGTCTCACCCAGCAAGACCCATTTCTGTAGCAGCCTGAGAAACAGGTGTGTAAGTAGCTTCGGAAGGGCGCAACCCAGACGAAACGAGGGTGTGATCGCCAGGGTGGAAAGACACTGGAGATTGCAGGTCAAGGAGGATCGCAGTCCTGGAAAGTTGGAAGCCAGTGAAAATGACGTTTGGAGAATGACATGGCTCTTGCCCGTCAGCCTGCCAAGGTGCCTGAAGGTGGGGGCTGCAGCCACAGGCGGGAGGGAGGCCGAGGGGAAAGCCCCATACCGTTGTGTCAAACGATGCACGGAGTCATGGCCCACCTGGGGCCCCCCATTGGGTCTCCCTGGCGTCACAGGAAGCAGTTTCCTCCGTGATTTGTGACAGCACCGCGTGGGAGGAGGGAAGCGTCTCTACGCCTGGAAGGAAGTGCGCAAGTATGTGCTGGCTGGGCTTCTGTAGGATCGAGGCTGTGGGTTCACAGCAGGGAATTCTGGAAGCTGTATGGGGAGAGCGGGGGTACTTCGCAGACATTCCCAAAGGTCATGCGGCAGGCCCTCCGGGAATCCTTAGTAGGCTAAAGATGACCATGCTGGTCCCTCGGCTCCCCACAGTTCTCCCTGTCCTGATGAGTCAGGGTGATGGCCAACATTGGGGGTCTTCAGTGGCCAAGTCGGCCAGCAGAGACGAAAAAGTTCGGGCAGACAATACATGGTTCTCACATGGAGAGAAAAAATCCCCGGATTCCTGGTGTTCACCAAGCCCCGCCTACTAGATTCCTGAGTTGGTGGAATTGACCAGTTGTTTCAACCTAAAGACACCATCCAGCCCTGGGGAGGAAAGAGGGAGGGGCTGGAGGGAGGGCAGAGGGAAGATGGGGAGCAGACAGGGAGGAGGCAGGGGACGTTACAACAATCTCAATGTCTTTCTCCTCTGGGCGCGCACACACACACACACACACACACACACACACACACACACAAGGGAGCTCATCTTCAAGCCCCCACATGAGGGGTGGGGGCATGTCTGCCCGAGTGATTGAGTGTGTGACCACAGCCAGCAGCATGCGGGATACCTGGGGGTGCCACGGTCACTAAGTGTGAATGCACAGGCTTCACCATTTCTGGGCACGCGGGCACCCTCCTAAGCGGTTTGCCTTGCAGGGATGGGGGCCCCTCGTTCACCTTCTTCCTTCAGGCTGTGGGTGTGGGACAAGTCCTCTCGCAGAGCACGTCTCGCTTAGCCTCATCAGTCATGAAACCCTCTCTGGCCGGTCAGGAGAATGGCTTCCCCCAGCCTGGTGGTCATTCTGCTTGTGCTCCCAGAAGGAGCAAGTCTGAATAGTAAGGATGATAGCAAGCGCTTAACCTACTACCTGCAGCGTTAACTCATTCCATCTCTGCAGCAGCCCTAGGAAGGGGGTGCTGTTCTTTCCCCTCCCCCCATTTTACAGTGGGATGGGAGGCGCTTTTGTGAGCTGTCCCAGGCCCCACTGCTCATCAATAACAGAGCAGGGATTTGAACCAGGGCCAGCGGGCTCGAGTCTGTGCTCTTGACTCTACACCACAGTACCTCTCAGAGGGCAGCTCGGGTGTATTAGGGAGACGTTTTCGTAGTCAGACTAATGCATCCTTTATGGAACATTCTGTGACAGCATCCCTGAATCGCGATGGTCCAGCCTTCACTTGAATATACCCAGTGACGGGTGGCTCATCACTTTGCCGGGGAACCAGATCCATTTTTCAACAGTTTGAGTTTTTGTAGAAGTCATTTGGATGCTGAGCCCCAAACTTGCCTCCCTGTGCCCCGCGGCTCTGGCTCCATTTCTAGGGCCAATGAAGAGAAGTCCATTCTTTCTGCCTGATTCCCCTGAGATAGTTGCAGGCCAGCCCCATACCCTGTGACTGCAGACTTGGGTCGCACAAGCTTGGGGTCCCCTAGCCCCTCAGTCCTCCCTCCTTCTTTGCCATAAGTGCCCACAGCTCTCACCTGTCAGGCCCAGACCTGCTGGCACACTCTTGTTTGCCGACATCCTTCTCAGCCTGCTGTCCTTAGGCCTGGAGACGTCGTGGTGTGGCCCTGCCACTCTCGGCCTTTGGCCCCATTTGTAGGGCGAGGGCTCATCTGGAGGCTGGGCATTCTGGGTGGTATCGGGGTGCAGCGCCAGCCCCTCTGTCCTGTCCCATCTCTCACGCTGCACTTCTGCCCTGGTGCGCGCCCGGAGGTGGGCCACCGGCCTGTCAGAGCTCGACAGAGAGTGACAACACCTGATGCAGGACCCATGGCCTTCTGAATGTCTCTCTCTCTCTCTCTTTCTCCTTTCCTCCCTCAGGGAATTCCTCTAAGTGCAGACAGGAAAGAGCCTCTTAAGTTGTTATTAAATGGAAAACACTTGGCGCCATTTGACTGCTGGTTTCTACGGCAGGGGAGACAGAGAGGGAGGACATTGTGTTTCCTCAGATGTAGTGGAATAAACATGCACAAACCCACCACCCAAAACCAGCTTGACTGTCACCTACATCTGAGTTCAATCCTGCCCCATCCCACACCTCTGATCCCCAAATCTGAACCCGCCCTCCCCCACCTCTGTTCCATCCCATTCAGCCCGGCCTCTCCCTTGGGACCACTTCTGGGCTTCCCCTCAGCTCTGGCAATGGGAGCCTATCCCTTCAGCCTCCGGATTGCTATAAATTTGATCATGTGGGGAACTTAATTGCCCCAAAGATCCTGAAACTGTCAGGTCAAATCATAGATGAGTCAGGATTGACCACAGACTTCATGGCTTACAACAACACATTTATGGTCTTACCATTCTGTAGGGCAGAAGTCCAAAATGGGTCTCACCCGGCTGAAATCAGCCTTTCCGGAGGCTCTGGGGCAGAATCCCCATCCTTACGCTCTCCAGTGTCTAGAGGCTGCCACTCTCCTTGGCTCGTGGCCCCCTCCTTGACAGGGGGCACAGCGGGTCCTGTTGTCTGTGCTGCACTCCGAGCTCCTCTTCGGCCTCCCTCTTCCACATCTAAGGACCTTCTTGATGACATTGGGTCTACCGTGATCATCCAGAATAATCTCTATTTCAAGGTCATCTGACCAGCAACCTTAATTCCACCTGCAATCTGAATCTCCCCTTTGCCATGTCACCTAACATATTCACAGAGGCTTAGGATGTGGCTAAGCTGGGATCCTTATCCACCAGCTCCCATCCAAGATTCATTGCAGGGGGAGGTAATTTCCCAGTGTTTCTGCTCTGTCCACTTGAGCCCTGTGAGTTCTCGTGCCCAGAGAAAGCCATTAGGCAGGGTGCAGATGCGTGCAGCAGGAAGCCATCAGTATGCATGGGGCTGCTGACCACCGAGGGACATGGGCGGCTCACCAACAGGGACTGCGACAATTAATTAATCTCTTTATTCATCAGAAATTGAATGTCTGGTTAGGCCGGGTCTTCACCGGGTCCTGGTGAGAGAATGATGAATCAGACACTAGTCCTCGCTCTGAAGGCTTTCATAGTCTAGCGGAAGGGACGGGCGCGTACGGGATAATTATAATGCAGTGTTGCAAGTGCAGCCCTGGAGACCTGAGCTGGGAGTTTACACAGTCTGCGGGGCGGGGATAAGGGGAGAATTCGAGAAGCAGTCCTGCAGTGTAAAGCCTGAGTTCACATTGAAGGACGTTTAGGAGTTGGCTAGACGACAGGGGCAGGCCTCTGTTGCGGACGGAGGCGATGGCGTGAGCAAACAAACATACCTGGGCAGGAAACGGTGTGATGCACGCAGGGAGCGAGAATTGGACCGAGTAGCCTGGCTTAAGGCACTGGGCGGGGAAGGGTGCAGATCCCTCTGCAGGGCAAGGCAGGGGCGCGGGCACCCACGAGCAGCTGCCTCTGCTTCTGTTCTGGGGCCGAGCCAGGTTAAGACTCATGGCTTGGGTGGCTCAGTCGTTAGGCATCTGCCTTCGGCTCAGGTCATGATCCCAGGGTCCTGGAATCGAGCCCCGCATCAGGCTCCCTGCTCCGTGGGAAGCCTTCTTTTCCCTCTCACCCGGCTTATGTTCCCTCTGTAGCTGTCTCAAATAAATAAGTCAAACCTTAAAAAAAATAAAAATAAAAAGACTCGTGACTTAGGCCCTGTTTTTCTCTTCCTTGGCAAATGGAGCTGTTTCTTAGTTTTAGCCGAGGTGCCCTCTGTTCTTTATAGTAATTATTGCTCGATCAGTAAATGGAAAGGTTTTAATTTCACAAGGCTATGTGCAAACTGCACGATTTGCATTCACTCAGCCTTAATCAATACAGGAACAGGATTAAGAGGCCCCAGCAAGTCTTGTGATCTTATCTAAGCTAATAAAAAATGAGCCTACATAACTACAAACGAGACTTTAGCTAATGTACTTGTAGATGGCTGGTGACCACATTTTTCTGGCTTGTATCAAATTTTCTCTAGTTCATTCGGGTATTGACTACAAGAGTATGTTTTGTAGAGGCAGGGCTGTTCTATCATTGCGACTACAGTCTAAGATTTCATGTCATCTTCTGTCAAGTCGTCCAATTACATTAAATTTCCACCTCAAGCCTGATAATCAGCAATCTCCCTCTGCTCTCCTGCTTTATTTTTCTCTTCAGCACTTACTACCTTCTATTATACTCTGTGTTTTACTTGTGGATCGCATTTGCTCTCTGCCTCTCCAAACTAAAATGTCAGCTCTGTGAAGGCAGGGATTATTTCGTTGTTGTTTTGTCTCTTTGCTTCACTGCCGCATTCCCAGAGCCTTGAACAGCACCTGGCTCTTGTCAGAAACCCAGTAAATTATTTGCTATTGGAAGGAATGCAATCACCTGATACAGTTGTGGTACGCACAGTATGTGTAATTTCTAACGTCAGTTTTTGGCTCTAAAATTCTGTGTTCAAGCATATATTCTCTGCCCTCTCTCTCCAGCACACGGCCAATTTTTAAAATAGCATTTAATGACCATCTCATAAAGATGTCACTGCATCAGCACTGGCCCAGAGCAGCTGGGAGACTGTGAAGCCCCCTTGTTTTTCTGTGGCGATCCCTCCAAGGGACCACGGGGGGGGGGGGGGGGGGATGCTTCCTGGCCCGGCTCACCTGCTTTATTTGTAACCCAACTCCCTGCATAGGATATTCTGCTAAATACACCATCTCCCTTATCTGCCTCTCCTATGGTAATGCTCCTGCTACACAAGCCAGACAATTAGAGGTAATTGGGATAATCGCCATTTATTATGGCAATTTGCATTTCTACAGCAGGCTGCACAGAACTTACCACCCGGCTTGGGAATGTGCTTTTTGGATCGGGGCTGAATTCAGTTCTCCATTCTAAAGCACATTTTAGAACCCAGGGGATTGATCCCTTCTTTGCTTACAGGAGGTCCTTAGGACTGCGGTAGGTGTGAGTCTCACCAACCAATCAGAGGGCGCCATGCAAATGAGGGTCTGGCACTGAGGGTCCCCTCCTTCTGTCACCTGGGGAAGAGTGTACTGCCTCTAAGGAGCACTGGGTCTGTGGCCAGACCCCTGGTGACTGATTTTTCGCTACATTGACCAGATGTTTGACTTAATTGACAGAATTGTCTCATTGTCTCAGCTGAGTGGCTCAAATCTCATGTCTGCTGTTGGCAGGAACCTCAGCAAAGAAGCCCCTGTGATGACAGGAGACGCGACACAGGAGCCCACGCCGGGGCTCCTGAACTGGCCCTTTGTGCCATGATTATAACTGCAGCTTCCAACCTTGGAATCTCTTCTCCAGCAGTTAGCTGGGTGACCATGAGTGAGTTACGTAACCTCTCTGTGCTGTGGTTTCTCATCATCTGAAGTGGAGATGACTCATACCTGACTCATCGTAGGGCTGATAGGAGAAGCAGGTGAGATCATGTATGTGAGTCCCCTTGCAGAGCGCTCGAGACAAATATTTGACACTCTCATTCGGAGGTCCTCTCTCCAGCCACTCCAGCAAGCCTCGTTCTGCACCTTCACCAGCCCTTCTACATGTGACAAAGCGCCAAGTGTCCCCCAGAGAAGCCCAGATAAAAGCGTGTAGGGAATTTGGAAAAGGGAGCAATGGATCTGGTCAAGGGGGACATGCAGGTTTTTTGAGGGGAAGAAGTGGTGTTTGTTCTGGGCCCTGAAAAACTGATCAGATGGAATGTGCAGAGACGAGGTAGAGGCCATTAGGGAGCAGGAAAAGGTGGGGTATGCATGAAGAAAAGTTCAAGCAAAGGGCACAGGTTTGTACCTGAAATATCTCTATTTACATAAAAAGGCCGTGTTTACAAGGTAACTGCAACTTACAAGCGAGTTCTACATCACACACAGCCTCCCCGAGTCTTTTACTCTATCTCATCTCAGCCCGGGGAGGGAGACCAGGGGAGCCTGTCACCCCCCCCACCCCACAATGGTAGCTTCTCCCGTCTAGGACTTCACTCCCGTGATAGCCCCATCGTAGACTTTATCCACTTCATTGAGAATGTGGTGGCCAAGTTGGAGAGTCAATTTCCTTGGATTGCTGGAGGAAATGAGGATCATTAGATGGTGGGGCCCCACAAACTGTGAGATCTTTTGGGCTCCCCCACCCCCACCTGTCTGCCTAGGCTCCTTCCAGCCGGGTTCATAGGCAAGAAAGATTGGTTTCATTGTTATTGGTCCCCTGGGTTCTTGGAAAGCATGTGTGAAATAAACTAAAACACTGGCAGCAGCTTCTTTTTATCCAGTGTATTCGTTAGGCTATACATGAAGTTGCTGTAACAAAGAGTCCTGAGAGAGAGTGGCTTAAATAAGACGGCAGTGTAGCTTACTTTCACACAGTGTTAGCTGGTTACCAGTGGAGCCAGGACTTACAAGCCAAGATGTAGATTGCAGTGAACATCTCTGGGCTGAGCACTAAGGAGAATGGGTTTCTGATTCCTTTGGGCTTTTGCTGCTCTGTAGTAGTACCTGATTTCATGAGAATGTCTGCCGCCAGCCCTCCTTGCCCCTCATATCCAAGGGCCATCCCCGCTTGCCTGTAGTAATAGCACCAAGTAGCGGACAGAGCCTCCGTGCTGGTGAACCCCCTGCCCATTCTCTGATCTAAGCTCTCTGTCATTTCATCAGTTCCTCACATGTACCCTAGGAGGAAGGCTGGACAGCTTTCCCCCACGTGCTAAAGAAGAGAAGACAGGCTCAGAGAAGTTAAGGGATTTATTAGTTAGAACAAGCTAGCTATGCTTTAGTAACAAGTGGCCCCCATTTCAGTACCTTAACATAACAAAGGTTTACTTCTCATCCTCACAAAATCCACGAGGGGGCTCGAGTGACTCTTCAGGGCGACCATCCTCCATGTGGTCCACAAAGATCCAGGCCTCTAATGGCTCTGTTTTCTTGTAGTTTCACCATCTGATACACGCAGCCTCCTTGGGACTCATGGCCAGGCAAGAGAGAGACTGGATAATCCTGTCTGACAATGACACACACTGTCTGCTCATATTCCAAAGTTCACCCCTTAGGGAGCGATATTATAATCTTGACTAGTGATACCATTGACTATATTATGGCTTTGATCGTGGATGTGGCTAATTCTGGATCATTGTTGGCATGGGATGTCAAGAGGGTCATGGGAGCAAATCAGTGGCATGGTTGACCCAGGAGGTGGTCTGCCTTGGACCTCTGATGTTGGCCAGCTGTGACTCTGGCCTTGAGAACAGCTGCCATCATAGATGTTAAGCAGGCTGACCTAGAGACACATGTACTGTCACATGTCACAGCGATTCTGGTCTGCCTTCTGTTCCCAGGGGACTTTTCACCGGAGATTAGACACTTTGGAAGTCCTCTCAGAGTTTCTACTAATGGGTCCAGGCTTTTTCCTGTGCCTCTGTTTCTCCTTGGGTAGGAAGGGAAATAATGGTGATGTGGGGTGTCCATAATATTATTTTCACTGGGAGGGGTGCCCTTGGAAGTGACAAAATGAAGGAATGATTGTTCCTGGAAAGTTGTCCACTGGCAGCCTGTGGAGTTACTCATTTTTATTTATTTATCATTTTTATTTATTTAGTTAGTTAGTTAGTTTAAGATTTTTTTTAATTTACTTATTTGTCAGAGAGAGATAGCACAAGCAGGGGGAGGGACAGAGGGAGAGAGAGAAGCAGACTTCCTGCTGAGCAGAGAGCCCTACACAGGACTTGATCCCAGGACCCTGGGACCATGACCTGAGCCAAAGGCAGACACTTTACTGACTGAGCCAACCAGGTGTCCCGTTACTCATTTTTAAAATGCAAAGGAGCAGTGATGTGTGGCCTGGTCCTAAGGGCACATCCCAACAAGGCCTTCCTCTTGTACTTCAGAAGAATCTCCTACAAAGGGCCTCTTGCCTCTCCTGGTCACATAAGAGCTACACATGTGACTGGGGAATGGAAAAGAGCCTGTATGTTTTGAACAAGGAGAAACTGACACAAGCATGCTACTTGGCACTCTGGCTCCTTCTCATAATTGTCAGGAAACCAGGATCAACATAGCACTACTGCATTCTAGTAATGAAATGTCTGCTCTCCCCAACACAGGCCTCGTGGCCAGTCCAGAGAGATACTCATTAAGTGAAAAGGCTGATAATTCATTCACTGCAGGGCCAGACATCAGCAGAGGATGCTTCTTCCCTGGAGAATAGCATGCCTTGCTCTTTCCCCCCAGTTCTCTACCTCCTGCCAACCCCCACCCCGAGCTGGGGCTGGTTACTCTCCCCAGATAAAGCACATAATGCAGGTCTCAAGAATTAGAACTTATGCAGGAAGAGCCATACCCAGAGATTTCCAACCTCCCTTCCTGAAGTAAATGTGGTCAGACAAGTAATGGTCTGAGATCCAGTGAGGCCTTAATTCTCACCAGCTTCTAGAATAAGGGTTCAACTTTGGGGGAAATCACCTATACCTTGGAGAATCTGATGAAAGCTGTGGACATTCTTTCCAGAAAAAAAATGCATGGTCACACAAAATTCAGCACACACTTTCAATAAGTTCACAGGCCCCAGAAATCCTTCTTGTGCTAGATTATGTCCCATATATCTGGCTCCCTTGGAGGCACTTCCCTTCTGTTTGCGGGAAGCAATGATAGTAAAGTTGAGTAACGTGGGTGGACAAGCCTCGATGCTCTCTTTGAGATGAACAGTGCCTTCAACTCACATCTATGTCCATATAAATGTGCATCCTTCAGGCCTCATGGGAAAGCCCCTAAAATTCATCCCTGGTCCTCCTTTCCCCTCTATTATCTGGGAACCCAAAGAACACTGCACCCCTAATGATAATGGTCATTTTCTTCTTATGTTAGATGTTTATCCACCTTCTATGTTCTCTAAAGACCATTCCCAGGAAGTGGGGACCAGCCATATTTGTTTCATTGCGGGTTGTCCCACAGCACCCATTATGGTCTTCTATACATAATGAGCGCTCAGTAGATGCTCCCTGGATGAATGGATGGATGATAAATGAGTGTCCTTCCTTGAGGACTGCCCAGTCTGCCCGCAGCAGGATGCAGCTGGACATTGACAAACACCACCCACTTGGCCTTCCTTGCAGGCCTCGGCACAGTTGCATCTCCCAAACACACCTACTCAGGGAAACAGACGAGTCTGTCCCCACAAGAAAATGCTCCTCCCTCCCTTGCAATATGCTCAGGGGCCTTTGACATTTAAGTCCAGCGCAATTTGTTTGTTTTCTCCCGAGTTGAAAATACCAACAAATGTCACCCGCCTTCGCTCCTCTCTCCTGACATGTGACTTTGACGGGCCAGGAGCTTGCAACACTAATGAGCATCTTGGGTCTCCATGAACTAGCAGGGAGATGCAGAGCTCTGGGTAGGGAAGACGTGGGTGTGGAGATGGTCCCTGCAGGAGAAGGGTGAGCCCAGAGTTAGGGATGGAGGCAAAGATGCCTGCAGAGGTGGGTGGTGGAGCAAGGAGGTGGGAGAGGACAGTCCTAGCAGCACCATCAAAGGGAAAGATGGCTCGATAGTCCAGTGCCTCTCGCTTCTCCCCATGGCCCATTGCATCCAGGCCAGCTTGACTTCTGCCTACCACCTACATTTCTCAGGATGGAGCTGAGATGCTACCTTATTATACTTTTTGGAAATCATATCAGTTAGAAATAGATTTCATGGTGAGTGATAAAACAGCACAGGACAGAATAAGTAAAAGTGACCTGAATGGGAACGACTTGTATTTTTCTCTTGTGTAAAAGTGCAGAGGAAGTTCTATATTTGAGTCAATAGCATTGCACCAGTGTTGATTTCCTGTTTCGACCATGCACTATGGGTAGGCAAGATGGGGAAAGGGAGGTGAACAGTCTATGGGAATTCTTATCATTTTTAAAACTTCTTATGTATCTTAAGCTACTTCAAAAAAATTTAATTAAAAAAAAATTGCAGGGAGTCCAGGGCTATGTGGTGGTGCCATGGTACCCAGGTTTCTTCTATTTTGTTGCTTTGTATCCTCAACATATGACTACCAAATGGACCAAGATACGTACTTAACTCTATCTAGGCATCTACATTCCAGCCCTTAATAAAGAGGGATAAAGAAGAGTGTGTTTTTTTCTTTAAGGAAATCTTGAGGGTATCACCTTCTACTGGCTTACTTATAGCCTATTGGCTAGAACTTGGTCATATGATCATACCTATGTACAAAGGAGGCTGGGAAATGTAGTCTTTATTCTGCATGGCCTTTAGGGCAAATAACACCTGGGGATTCTTACTGGGAAAGTAGAGAATGAATATGAGAGGACAACCAGAAGTCTCTGTACTTGGAGGAAGAGCACAGCACCGAGTGTCAAGGAAGACATGGCTGATTTGATTGCCTTCCCAACTGCCCAACCTGACTTCCCCATTACCTCTCCCAGTTACACCAAGAAGTTTCCCTTATTTCTTCCCTTTAGCAAAGTAGACTCAGTTCCCCTTCCTTGGTCTACTGAGACAGCACCCCATCTCCCCAGAAATTCTTGGGAACTTAAGTCAGAGACATTCATCTTCCCTGGCTCTGCTGTCTGCCGAATGGCAGGAGGCACTTAGGTAATGTGAATTAGGAGAAATGATTAGACTCTCTCAGCCTCACAGTATCTCCAAATACCACCCCCATGAGCCAGAGGATAGTGCCTAAAATTTCATTAGGGACTCAGTTCCTTGGTTAAGGCAATACAGAATTCTTGTTTCACGTAATCAGGCATTAATATTTTAACCACTGATTTATTTGATCTTTTTGAGTGTTGCAGCAAAACAAAGATCCCGAAAGATTGAAGCTGGAAGAGAATTAAGAGATCTCATTGCCCTAAAACACCCTTCCCTTTGTACATTTGAGGGAGTTGGTAGGAGACTGTGGAGAGCTGTAGTCACACCCCCTCAGGGGCAGCTCCCTTTTGTTTTCAAATTCCTTCTGTTCTCCTGATTATCATAATAATACTTTTTTCACCCTACCCTAGGCTGGAGGCTTAGTGAGGTGGGGTCTGGAGGGGAGCACTTGCTTTCTGAGTTCACCAGGAGTTGCTGGAGAAACACAACCCTCTCTGCCTCAACCAATCCCTGATCCTCTTTCTCCCAGTGATAGCAGAAAAGTGTAAGAACCTATTCCAAATCAGCAAGCCCCCTGAATCCTGAGGCCCTGTGATATTTTGAATAAGAGGAGGCATTCACACTCCCTCCGCACTGGGGACACTTCATAGGGGCACCCCCACTCATCCCTCACCTGCTTATGCTCTAATACTGGGAGCACCCTAATCTTTGACATGTCAGGGTAGGGCCTCCCTGCTCCAAAACTCTGGGGTGAACTCTCTCTCTCCCTCTAAAATAATTAAGTAAATAAATAAAATCTTTAAAATATAAAATAAAATTAAATTAAAATAAAATAAAATAAAATAAAATATTCTCTAACGCCAGGCCCCCAGTTAGTTTAGGTAGAAGACATCACCAAACAGTGACAATGTGTCTATGGTGATGCAAAAGGTAGCCGTGTTTGGGGGAAGAAGAGAGACTGGGGTGAGGCTCACTCCTGAGTCTCACTCCACATCCTAACATCACAGCAATTTTATTTATTTTTTAATTTTTTAAAAGATTTGTTTATTTATTTATTTTAGAGAAACAGAGCGAGCACGTGCACATGCGGAAAAGGGCAGAAACTTTAAGCAGAGTCCCCGGATGAGCATGGAGCCCAAAGTGGGGTGGGATCTCAGGACCCTGAGGTCATGACCAGAGCTGAAACTAAGAGTCAATGCTCAACCCAATGAGCTACCCAGGCGCCCCAACATCACAGCAACGATAAAGCTAATTAGTGCCCCTATTAGTTTCCTAGGGGAAACAGAGGCACAGGGTGGAAATGTGCTTAGTCTGAGGTTAAAGAGAAGTTCAGTTGGGGTATTTACCCCTTGCAAAGAGGAAGTATAAATAGATTGTTTCTGAAGAACTACTCTCATGGTGAAGAAATGGAAGACTTTGTTACCAAGGAGCCCTAGTCTGAGGGGGACACATAACCCTGCCATCAGGGAGTCCCAGTCTGAGGAGAGACAGAGCCCTGCCCTCAGGGAGCCCAGTCTGAGGGAAGACACAGCCCTGCCCTCAGGGAGCCCCAGTCTGAGGGGGGAGACACAATCATGCCCTCAGGGAGCCCCAGTCTGAGAGGAAGACACAACCTTGTACTCAGGGAGCCCCAATCTGAGGGGAGACACAGCCCTGCCCTCAGGGAGCCCCAGTCTGAGAGGAAGACACAACCTTCTACTCAGGGAGCCCTAGTCTGAGGGGAGACACAACCCTGTCCTCAGGGAGCCCCAGTCTGAGGGGGGAGACACAGCTCTGCCCTCAGGGATCCCAGTCTGAGGGGAGACACAGCCCTGCCCTCAGGGAGCCCCAGTCTGAGGGGGGAGACACAGCCCTGCCCTCAGGGAGCCCCAGTCTGAGGGGAGACACAGCCCTGCCTCAGGGAGCCCCAGTCTGAGGGGAGACACAGCCCTGCCCTCAGGGAGCCCCAGTCTGAGGGGGAAGACACAGCCCTGCCCTCAAGGACCCTAGTCTGAGGGGAGACACAGCCCTGCCTCAGGGAGCCCATAATCAAGCAGACACAACTCTGCTTCTTTGTGAGTTTGGTTTGAGGAGGGAAGCAGGGTGGATTTTGCTTCTGTCATCAGACTGCTGCCCCCCACACCTCTCCCTCCTCCCTCAGTGCTGGGTCTCTCTGTCTGGCCTTTCATAGATTGCAGTCTCCTAGAGAACAGAGAACAGCTATTTACTCAGACTCTGTATGGAGCCCAGCACAGCAGGTGCTCAATAAATATTTATAGCTGCTAAGGATTTAGCACAATAAATACACATAACCTAAGTGACAGGAGTGTAATGAGCGTGGCACACAGCAGCTGTGCTGGCGGCCATTGGTGGTAAAGAGCAGGGTAGAGAAGGAGTTACTAACGAACCAGAAGTGATCAGAGAGGAGGCGTGGAGGACCTTTCTTTCTTGTGGTCCTGATGGCGCTGGGTGAGCAGAAAGCACCCCAGTACCCCGAGGAGGGCTTCATTATGATTTTCATGGGTCTTAGGCACTTTGGCCTTTGAAGTCTCCTTCACTAAAGAAAAAAAATCTCTGCCTCTTCCCTGGGCCTGGAGGCATCCTATCCCCAAACTCCCCCCAAAGCCTAACCCTGGAACGGGAGCAGTCAGACTGGAGGAAGATTCCAGGGTCGCTTCCTGACCCCAGCTTTACTTGCATTAACCTCTACCCACGTGACCTACCACAGCAGAATTTCTTCAGCTACTGACGGAGATCCCCGGGGGTGCTGATTTCCGGAATAGGTTTTACGTTTTCGCTTTTTATTTCAGTGGCAATCTCAGATCCATTCTTTACCAAAGATGCTTTTGAGAACAGCCGGTTGTGACTTAAACACAGTCACAGGATAAGAATTCTAATGGGTGACCCTGTTTGGCGATTTCACTATGTGCTCAGCTCTAAGTGTTTTACATGGAGTGACCTAGTTAATCTTCACAACTCGATGAAATTATCCAGTTTCACAGGCAAGGAAACTCAGGCACTGAGAGGTCAAGCAGCTTGTCCACGATCACATGCTAGTAACAGCCAGGATTCGAGCGCATCCGGCGGCTGGACTCCAGAGTCTGTGTGCTTCCCACTAGCCCCCTTCCCTCGAAGTCAGGCTTCTTAGAACAGCACTTGTCCAACTGGAACTTCTGAAAGGGTCTTCCTTTGAAGGGTTTCTATAATTACTCAGCTTTGTTAAATACTCCTCTGACTCCCACAACACCTTGAATCTTTGTCCTTCTAGAATGTTCTCCTTAAGACCACCATCCCTAGATGCGGAAATCCTACCACCTACCATTTAAGGCCACGATTAGTGCTACCCCCTTCAAGAAGTGTCCCGTTGCTCTAGTTAGGAGGAATGTCTTCTGAAGACTCCCCATAGCATTTTGCCACTCTCTCTCTCCCCTCAGTTTCTCCACTTCTAAAATGGGCGAGTAGTATTACGCTATCCAATGACGTAAGTGAGATAACATGCCGAAGGAGCCAGACACACTGAAGACACTGCCCTCCCATACCTCCACCCCGCTAGATTACAGTTATCCAGGTATTTGTAAGTGCCTCCTGAGAAAGGGCGGATATCCTGTCCAGTTCTGTCCGTCCCCATGTCTGCATGCCCATGAGCAGTGTGTGCTCAATGGAACCCTGACTGAGTCCCTGCTGCTGAGTCTGGCAGGTCCTGTGTCTGGGGGTGGTGGAGGTTGGGGGGGTGGCAGTATGGAGGGTCGTAGGAGGGAGGAATTGGCTGCAGTGTTCCAGATCTCCAGATGGTCTCCAGGGCAGAGGACAAGGGAGGAAAGAAGGAGAGGACAAAGAAGATAGGCAGAGGCAGAGGGAAATGGGGAAGCGTGGAAGATCATGGGGAGAAAGGGGGACAGGAGGAGAAAGGAGATAAAGGGAAGGGAGAGATGAGTCTGTAAACTGAAAAAAAAAAAGAAAGAAAGAAAAAAAAAAAACCCTGTGAGGATTTCATATTTGAAGACAGAGGCATTCCCCACACTTGAGGGGCTAGGGTGGGAGTAGACTAGGGTGCTCGTGGGGCCCGAGTCTTCATTGCTGCCCCAGTCTCATTCAATGGGCTGGAAATGGGCCTGAATAGATGACCCTCCCCCCACACCCCACACAGAACCTAACTGCCCAGATGTGGAAACTGAGGCACGAAGAAGAGAAGTGGCCTGCTGAGGACCAGGGCAGGGCCAGGATGGGGACCCAGGGCCCAGAAGGCCCGCACCACGCTCTTCCCGTTCCGCTAGTCCGTGCGTGCGAGTCAGGACGCTCACATTCCAACATGAAGAAAGACAATATTAGAGATGCAGAGAGCAAATCCCAGGGTAATGGAGCCTGGTGTTTGCAATAAAAATTTAAATGTGCCATCCTGGTGGTGACAGTGACTTTTATCTGATCAGCCTGTCAGCGTTTGAGAAGGCCAGCTCTGTAAATGGCAAAACCAAATTGAATTCATATTTACTGCCCTTGAGTCTGTGGGGTTTACTGTTTCCAATGGATTGATCTCTCCCTTCTCTTTCTCCTTTTCCTCCTTTTTGCTCCCCCCTCCCTCTCCCTCTTTGTTTTTCTCGCACTTCCAAGTGGCCTTATTATCTGCCAACTCTTTGGGAAAGTTGACAGCAGTGAAGAGCGCTCTTTCTGGGTGCAGACTATTTTCCACTGGCGCCTCCAAGTAAACTCTCCACAGCCCTGCCGTGTGGCCCTGGAGGCCGACCTGTGTGGACAGCGTCATGCAGGCCTCCTTGCCCTCTGGCTTCCTGGGTTTGGCTGCTGGAAGGTCCCAGCAGGGGGAGAGAGGGCAACGTAAGAGAGGGATGCTTACTTCCTTGGCCGGCTCCCTCCCAGAGGGCAGTTCGTCCGTGGATGTGGCCTCTACTCAGGGCCACGAGTCCTGTTGGGCTACTCTGCTCCTGTGGCTATGACAGGCCCGGGTTCCTGAAACCACCCTCTGCCTTCACCCCTTCAGGCCTGGGGGCAAAAGGGTAAAGGCCTCCCCTCTGTTGCCAGTCCCCGGATGCTAGAGCTCCCCAACCCTACCCACACCCGCAGTACATTGTCCCTTCACTAAACCTCCTTCCTTGTTTCCTCTGAGGACCCTGAATGATAATGTGTCTTCGTCCCTGGTCCCCAGAACTGGGAGGACACGGGAGAGCGACACAGCGAGGGAACAGGCAGGAGGGCCTTGTTCCATTTGCTTATTACAAAGCGGGAGGAAGCCTTTTTTTTCTTTTATGACTTTTTCTTATGCCTTATGTCTGCTAGGGAATCTGTGGGGGCTATCAAACAGCAAACGTAGCCCCGACTGATAAGTCCTCTTGCTTTTGTGTGTCACCTTATAAGTCCAGGTTGGCCATTAGCTGAGGATTCTGTTCCAAGGCCAAGGAAAGACTAGACAGACCTTGGAGGTGCAACACGGGATTCTTTATGCCCACGTCCCTCCTTGTGGCCAGCAGCCCCGGGCCCGCCACCACAAATAGGCGGGATGAAACAGGCAAAAATAACTTCCATCAAGAAGCCAATTTGATTGTCTAAATTCTTTCTGTTTTAATAATCAGAGGTGTTATTAGGAGCCTGAGATTAAATATGCCATGCTTGATGTCCTAGCAAACACATAATAACAGGACAGGGTAATAACTGCAGGCCTTCGTAATGAGACCTCCTCCTTCCCAGAGTAGCCTGGGAACTTTAACGATATCCTGCCCGGGGCTGCCCGGCGGAAGCCCTCTGCCTGCCTGCCAGACAGGGCCGCTCCTGGGAGGCCTGGCCCTCACAGGGGCCCCTAGGAGTGGGGTGAGGAGAGGGAGCAGAAGGACACTGGTAATGCTAGCTTCAAGTTCCAGAGGCAGTACTGTGGGCAGAAGCTGGACGTATAGGGATTAGACACAGCTCTGTCCACATGGAACCCCAGTCTGAGGGGGGAGACGCAGCCCTGCCCTCAGGGAGCCCCAGTCTGAGGGGGGAGTCAGAGCCCTGCCCTCAGGGAGCCCCAGTCAGAGGGGGGAGACACAGCCCTGCCCTCAGTGAGCCCCAGTGTGAGGGGGAGACAAAGCCCTGCCTCAGGGAGCCCCAGTGTGAGGGGGAGACACAGCCCTGTCCTCAGGGAGCCCCCATCTGAGATGGAGACACAGCCCTGCCCTCAGGGAGCCCCAGTCTGAGGGGAGACACAGCCCCGCCCTCAGGGAGCCCCAGTCTGAGTGGGGAGACACAGCCGTGCCTCAGGGAGCCCCAGTCTGAGGGGAGTCACAGCCCCGCCCTCAGGGGGCCCCAGTCTGAGGGGGAAACACAGTCCTGCCCTCAAGGGGCCCCAGTCTGAGGGGAGTCAGAGCCCTGCTCTCAGGAAGCCCCAGTCTGAGGGGAGAGACACAGCTCTGCCCTCAGGGAGCCCCAGTCTGAGGAGGGCGATTTAACTCCTATCTCCAGTGACCTTCAAGTCTGATATCCTAGTGAGATATTGACCCTGTATTATGTTCTCCAGCTGGAGTGAACTTTAATGCTCTCCAGTCATTGCCTACCCTGTAGCCTGGATGGCTTGAAGAAGAAAAGCCAATTTTAATTTTAGCCTGAGCCAAACATAATGAGGAGAGTAAATCATAGTGTGAACCTTCCCTAGCCAAATGGAAATGAGTTTTGGATTATCTGCCGTTTTGAATTATCCACCCCACTGCTCCTTTCATTAGCCCAGTCCCAGAGAGGACCACACACTGAGGTTGGCCCCCTGAGCGTGGGGCCCAAGGAAAGGTCAGGGTGCTTGGGGGCGGGGTGCTGGTGAGTCAGTGAACCCAGGGGTATTCTGTGATTTTGAGCAGGAAAGGGTTAAGATGGCAAGAACTGGGTTCTTCGAAATGAATCTGTGGAGGTGGGCGCGGTGGGGAGAGTTTGGGCAAGGGAGAAGGGACCGGAGAGGCCCTGGTGACTGGAGATGCATCCCTGTGTAACCATACCCTCCACATTCTCACTCTGAGGTATGACAAGAGCGGTCCACCCAGCTTCCGGAGAAGGATGCTTGCTTGAGGCTTCAGGTGATGGCGTCCAAAAAGTGCTCGAAGTGGGGCAGGTGGCATTTCAGAGAAGAAATCTTGAAAGTTGTGACTAAATCAAAGCGAAAATCTCTCTGTGTGAAACCAGAGCTCCCACACATTCACCTAAGGGCTGGAATAGAGGCTGACAGGCAGGGACAGGGAGGAAGGTCGAGGCTTAAACTGATGCTGAGAGCCGCCAGCCCCGTGGGCTGTCTGTGTCCCCTAAGCAGGGACAGATCACAGGCAACCATGGAGATTAATGCATTTGTAGTTGACAACACGGCAGCAAAACAGCATTTGTTTCCATCAAAGCCGAACAAACAAGCCTGCTCCCTCTCCCTTCCTCACACACCATCAGCTCACGGGCGGCCTCATTCACATCCAGGCCCCCATTCGTAAAACCAGGCCCTCCTTCTCCCACACAGCCCTCCATTCAGGCAAACACTCCCCGTTCACTCACTCACTCGCTCACTCACCTCCATTCATGCAACACCCCCTCACTCACACAGGAGGCGCCTCGAGGCGCGTGATCAGTCAGACGTGCCGCTTCCTCACATACACACCTCTCCATTCACTTTCCAACCCCGATATCGGCACTCCACATGCGTGTGCCCCTGGGCCTCCCTCAATCACACTCACTTACACACTGGCTCACAGCTGTCTTGAGACAAGAGGGGGAGTGCTCCACGGCCCTGGTGGTGAATACATTGGGTGGAAAACAATTGCCATTCAACTCTTACGAACAATCCTTTGTGTGGGAACTCAGGTCTCCTTCCTTTCCAGAGTTGCTAGGTTTTTTTGTTTTGTTTTGTTTTTGTCATTGACGAGAACATGTGTGATTCTCATATCATTTTTTGATTTCCACGTATGGGACGTTTCCACAGTGGCCCAACCTCGGTTGGTACCTCACACAATGAGAGTTATAATTAAGAAGTGGGCCTTGAGCTAGATTTCCCAGAAGTGGACTTGAAACAAGGATCTGAGTGGAAGTCGTTTACTTGGCTGGTGATTGCAGGTCACGAAGGAAGAGGAGTGGGGGTGGGGAAGGGAAGACAGCCAAGCCAATATGGGGTGTAAGGAGCAGATGACTGCAAAGGGCATTGGGGCTCACTGTCACTGGGGACCTCTAGGAGACCGAAGAACGTGCCTCAGAGTCATCTCATCCGTTGGGGGAGGGAGCTGAGGTATTTATCCTCCGCCTTTCTCATGGGGAAGCATTGGTTGGAGCCTGCTGTCTGGGGCACTGCTTCTCCAGCATGCCTGGCCTGCCCCAGACAAGGGCGAGCGTCAAGTTAGCGTGCGCAGGGTGGCGAAGGTGCCAAGGGGTACCAATGGTCACACGGAAGAGCACTCATTTTCTGTCAGTCACTCATTCATTCTCTCCTCAGACATGTGTCCGATGCCTCCACGGTGCCAGGTCCTGAGCTTGCTACTGGGGATTCAGAGCTGAACAAAATACAGTCCCTGCCAAGTAGGGGTTCCCAGGTGAATGGGGTAGGAGAGAGCAAAACACATAATTACACTGCAAAACAATAAAAGCTATCATGGATGCATTAACACGGAGGCCTAATGCTGTCATCGAGAACAGGGAGGAAGCAGCTTTCAGCTTAATAACTTACTTACGATAACAACTGCTTATCTTGCACAATAGAAGTTTAAACAGAGCGTAAATGGGCTCATTCCGCCCTTTTGATGTTTTAGGCATTATTTCCCCTTTTCTTTCCTGTTGCCCATGCTGTCTCAGCCCCCTGTTTTAAACCAGTTTATGCCGAAGTTTGGGGATTCAGAATGTGGCCTCCGCCTCCACGGTTTTGTTCGGCGACAGCACAGAGAATGTTTTTGCCCATCCTGTGTGAGTGTCTCCTGTAGCCAAGAAACTAGGATCTTTCTCAGAGGGGAAGGGGCTCACTTGGGGATTCAGCTCTCTCTCTCTCTTTCTCTCTCTCACTTCTGTCTCTCCGCTACCCTCTTCAAATGAGAAGTTGTGACTCCAACATCAAAATAGGAGCTGCCTGAGGTCAGAAGGCTGGGCCTCTTCCATCAGACTAGGAACTATGAGGTCTTGGGCTATCTCTCTCTCCAGCACACTCACGAAGCTTGCTCCCTGCCCTCTTTCTGAGGGTTCTAGAAGGATCTGACTACAGGGCAGCATCTGACCGGGGATTGGAGAAATCAGCTCTCTTGTGTTAATTCATTTTTCTTATCCTGAGAAGGAGCCCCAGTCTGCTATTTCCTGAGGGGGCTGGGAGGTGGAGGTGCTGGAGATGGGGCTGAGAGGGCCCGAAGTGTCACCCTGCAGCCAAACATGGGGCTGGGGGCAGGGTCCCCACCTGCCGACTCCTAGACCAGAAAAGCAGCCCCATCAGCTCTTGTCTGGAAGTTTCCTTTCCCTATCCCCTGGCTCCAGAGCCGGTCCCTCCAGGGCTCACCTTGAGTGGTATGACTTATGGGGAGCAGCAAGGGCTCCGGGAGGGCAAGTCTGGAAAGAAGGCGCAGGCGGCTGCCTCTCCTGACAGATCGGAACCCCTCCCACTTTTATTAATTCACACTTTCCTCGCTGGGAGCACCCTGGAGGGGCCATTTCTTTTTACCTGAAGCAGAGACAGGCATCTTACTTGATTTATAGGCTCCAGGGGCGGGTGGCTCCTTGGCTGGTTGCTAAGGTATCTTTTAAATGGAAATCAGGGTGGAGAGATATCACATATATCGTGCCAGCCATCTGCTGCATGTTGCCTCTTCTGTCTCGAACAGCTCGAGGTGCTTCTGACAGGGAGGCAGGACCCAGGGGCTGGAGGGAGTGGGGAGGAAAGTCTGTGGTCTCACCATCCGGGCAACGAACGGCAACTTTCCTTTTCTGCCGCCATGTCCGTTAGTTTTCTGCTTTCGGTCCTCGCCTTTCTTTTTCCCCTTTGTTTTAAATATAAAATCCCATCTGGAGACTCTGATTACAAACCATCAGCTCTAGTTCCACACGCTATATTTATTGCCAGTATATTTAAGTGTGTGCATGCATGCGTGTGTGCGTGTGCACGTGGGCTCATGTGTGTTTGTTTGTATGTGTGTGTGTGTGTGTGTGTGTGTGTGTGTGTGAGGATCACCAGCCTGACAGGTGGGTCTTTCTGAGCCAGTTAGGCCCCTGCTTCTGAGAACAACATTCCTAAGCAGGAAACGCAAGTGCCCAAATTTAGTCAAACAGCTGGGCCATCACAGGTTACTAAGAATCCCATGGTGGCGGCAGTCACTTTCTCCCTGTACACCACGCATATGGAAGCCTCTGGGTTGTGTATTTGGGAGGGGGGAGGGGTGCCTGCTCTCCTCCAAGGACAGCCTAGAGCCAGTCATCGGTTCTTCTCTGGGTAGCTGGGAAAGCTTGGGCTGGCCCGAACCTCTTTGTACCTCATTTCCTAGTGGTTGAAATGAGGATAGCAATACTCAAGGTCACAAGGCACGGGAGGCTAGGTTGTTTACTGTGCAAGGTTGTCCAGCGAAGGGGCTCTACAAATGCCCTGCAGGGACACCTGTTCTTAACTGCACGAGAGTACCTTATGGACCAGTGGCAGCCCTCACCTTGCAGAGCGGCTGGGGAAACCGCCTGAAGAAACCCAGGGAGGGAGGAGACACTGTTCCTACCCAGAGAGGCGTGGATTCTTGCGAGCACCACAGATCCAGGAAAGAGTGTTTCTCCTCCTCTCCGGGGTCCTCTCTCTGCCTCTCCAGGCAGCCCCCTTCCCTCCCCTCCCCTAGCCCAGGCTCATAGACATGCTGAGCAGACGAGCTCTTGCTCCTCTGCAGCTGGATTCCTCTGCACGAAGGCTGATGCTGACATTTGATACCAGCATCCATTTCACAGCCTCGCTTCTGATCCCGTTGCACCTCTCTTAGCTTTGCCCACAAATAATCCCAGAGCCCTTCCTGCCAGCTTTCATCCACTCCTTTGTTCCTGAGATGGGATGTCTACTCCTAATCTCCACCTCTCCTTGCTCCCCTCTGCCACCTCCCCCATCCGGACATGCTCAGAGGAACCGAGTCGCTCCTTCCAGCTCAAATCCCTGCTCAGTAGAGGGAGCCCCCACTCTGGGCGTGCACTAATTATACGCGCCCACATGCTCCTCTTGCCTCCCTCCCAACCCGGGCTTTAAGCTGCTTTTTGTTTGGCTGTGAGAGTAATATATTAAGTGACAGTTCTCAGAATACAATTTTAATTAAGATTCAATAGTCACTTCTCTGTCAGTAATCTTCCATGCTGATGATTTAAAATATATTTACCCAGCTCTATTATGGTACAGCTTCGAATTCATTAGACGTTTGTTAATCCTTAACAAACTTTTAAAAAATAATTTCCGAGGACAAAACTGTTCAAAACAATGGGCCCCGTGCAGAGGGCGCACCCCGGAGTGTCCCAGGCTTCCCTGCTTGCTGCCACCACCGCCCTCTAGGGACCGAGGCCAGCCCAGCCCAGAGGACGCTGTAGGGTGGGGCTGTCTGTCCACTGTGCGCTGATGCCGCCAGACGGCCAGCATTCCCAGGGCACAGGGCAGGGTCGGAGAGGGCACAGGGGAGGATCTGGAGAGATGAACCGCAGAGAGCTAGCACAGGCCACCAGCAAGCTTGGCCCTGGGCTCCTAGGAACTTGATAAGCGCTACCATTTCCTGTGCTCACCGTGATGTGAAAATGCTGGACATGCCTCTTAGCTTTAGGTCACTTCAGTGTTTAGGCGAGAGCTGGTAAGGAGGATGGCTTTCTCGCGGGGCCCTAGGCTTTCAGCGCGCTACCCCACCCCCACACACACATGCACACACACAGCTGCCTCCAGCTTAACTAGGGAGGGACGTCCTTGGGTGTGGCTGTCCCTGGGTCCCCAGTGGGTAGGAGGGAGTACTGTTCACCTCTACTTAAGCAGACACGGTAGCCAGAGAAACGGGGGGTCCCTGACTCTACCGCCAGGGTGAGTCACACTGGGAAGGGCAGCCGATGCTTGCCAGAAGATGCTTCTGAAGTTTTTGCTGGGACCACACCTGTCCATGAAGATAGTTTTCGCAGCTGATTGGCCGAATGAACCCTGAACAGGGTTAAAAGAGACCTCAGAACCTAAGTGACAATGCCAGAAACTCCCTTGGCTCTGATCATACTTCATTTTCATTTAATTGATATTTACTGAGCACTCGCTAGGAGTCGGGTGTGGTGCTAGCCCCTGGAGTACACTGAGGGGTGGACGAGATCGCTAAATTCCCTGCCTTTTGGTGTTTACGGTCTAGGAAGGCAGGTAGATAAGAAAGGAAGGCATTATAATTAAAAGCGCAGTGAGCACTCTGTAGGACAAGTATAGAATAAGGGGCACGTAGCAGCAGAGCTGAATTTGGTCCGGGTTGTGCGGGGGCTTCCTGGAGTAAGTGATGTGGAAGCCAGGATCTGGAGGGAGAATAGGAACGTGGCCAGGCAGGAGTGGAGGTAGGGAGCGAGGCCAGCAAGAGACCAAGGCATGTTGGCAGTCTTGAAGGAAGATCGAGCATTGCATTTATAAGTAAGAGACATTGAGCCTAGCTGGGACATGAAGAGCAATGGGACGGAGCGTGGTAACAGATAAATAAACCAGGGTAATGGCATGACCAGCCCTTGCAAGAATTTGTCCTTGTGCTAAAAATGTAAGAAGAGGGTCAATGCAGATGGAGAAGATTCCTGTTTGTTTTATCAGGGTCCTAGCTAAGTATGGACCTAAAAGGCTCGAGCACCTTTGAGCACAGAGACGGTGGCAGGTGGAAAACTTCCACACGTGGGCACCTCTGGGTTGGATGTTCCTGGTGGGACCTGGGTCAGGGTGGCCAGTACCCCGTCTGGTCCGTGAGAGCAGGGACCGGCGGGGTGGGTGGTGGCTCAGGAGAGCCCAGAGCAGAACCATGTAGAATTAGGCACATTGGCAAGGGCTTTTAATGAGGGTGACTGTAATGAAGAAGATGAAGAGGTGAAAAAATCCTCCACGACAGAAGTTGGCAGACTTTTTCTGGAAAGGGCAAGACAGTAAATATTTTTGGCTTTGCCGGCCACATTGTATCTGCTGTAACTACTCCCTTTTGCTATTGTAACGCGCGCGCACACACGCACAGACACGACGGATCTGCAGACAACATGCAAATAAATAAGCACGGCCATGTTCTAATAAAACTTTATTTCCAAAAACAGGTGGCAAGCTAGATTTGGCCCTCAGCTATAGTTAGCCAGCACCTGCTCCAACAGCGCTGTCCAATATGGTAGCCAATGGCCACATATGACCAGTGAGCACTGGAAATGTGCTCTCAGTATTAAATACACGCCCGATTTTGAAGCCTTAGTATGAATGAAAGAATGTTAAATATCTCATTGATAGTTGTATGTATTGATAACGTGTGAAATAATATTTTGGCTATAGTGGTTTAAATAAAATATATTAAAATTTATTTCACTTCTTTCCCTTTTTATATGGCCATGAGAAAATTTTAAGTTACATTAATGGCTAGTAATCGTCTTTGTATTGGACAGGGCTGATCAGAAACCACACTATCCAGATGAAATACAGATTAAGTCTCCGACCCTAAAGGGTCTTAGGTGGGAGATTTACCCTGAAAGATGCAATAATGGAATTCATATCTTCACCATAAAGTCATATCTGATTGGAACAGGTTTTTAAATTTGCTTTATATCCTTTTAAATCCGCCTGTTGTTTTTTCTGCCCCTGTGCATCTTAAACTGGGAGGTCTGGAGCCCTACTGCCTCCAGATATTAATGGTGGTTGCTTCCAAAAAGGAATATCTTTAGCTTAAAAGGAGGGAAGCAATGCAGAATTAAACACTAATCCATTCTCTTTACTGCGGCAGAATTCCTCAATGCTTCTGCACTTGCTAATGCATACAGAGCTTTTGCAACAGCAAGAAAAAGCAGGCAGCGCGTCCCCAACTCCGTGGCCTCAGAAGGCCTTCCTCGCAGCACGCTGTTAAGGGAGAAGCTACACAACCGGTGTGCAGGATTTTCAAACGTCCAACTCCATTGATGTTTTTAGCACCACATAAATAGAACTGCAGTTAGTACAACATGGAATAGTGAGAAAACTGTAAGATTCGGAGGCACAAAGACCTGAGCTAGAGTCCATTCCTCCCTTTGCTAGATATCCATTCATGCAAAAGCACCAATTATGTACCAGGCAGAGCCTTATGCCCTGAGTATGTAGTGGTGAGTAAAAACAAATCCCTACGTCTTGGGGCTTTGTTGTCAGTACAAAAGACAAGCGATAAACAAGACAGGTAGGTGAAATAAATACACAGTAAGGTAGATCATGATGAACTCCCAGGAGAAAACACAAAGCAGGAAAGAGGCACATGAACCGTCGGGGGGCCTTGGGTAGAAGGTGACTTTTTTTTTTTAATCTACATTTTATTTTATTTTTTTAACTTAATTTTATTTTAACAGTGTTCCAAGATTCATTGTTCATGCACCACACTCAGTGCTCCATGCAATACATGCCCTCCTCAATACCCAGCACCAGGCTCACCCCATTCTTCACTTCCCTGAGCTCCCAAAGCTTTATCCACTATGTAGAGTCTCCACGGGGAAACTTATCTACAACCAGTTCCCCAATAACCCTGGCATCTCCAGGGGCCAGCTCTCTCCTTGTCTATGTATGTCCTCGTTCCTTAGGAATGTTGGTCCAATTTGATTTCATGCCAAATCAAAGTGCTTCAAAATACATCCAGAACGCACTTTTCAAATCTGATGATTATTAGATGAACCATTGGTATGGAATCAACCCTTCATTCGTTCAACACATTTATGGAGTGCCTACTGTGTTCCGGGCACTGTGCTAGATGTGTGGGATACAGCAATAAACAAAACAGACCAAAGAACGTTCCGTTGTGGAGCTGACATTCCAGTGGGGGAGATAGGAAATATTCCATAAACACAGTTAATGAGCAAATTACATAGTCTGTTAGAAGGTGATAAGAGAGAAGGCCAAAAAAAAAAACAAAACAAAACGTAGAACTATGTTAGTGGGATCGATTGGTAGAAGAGATTAGACCTCACAGGAGCACAGGCCGTTCTCTGCTGGTCTGTAAGGCGGGGGTTAGGGTGACAGGTGAGGCCCTGGTGGGGCATTAGGAAGTTGCCTCTTGACCCTGACCTTGTGTCCCTCCCTTCCAGGCACCGCGGCCTGAGTGACCAGACCATGGAGACCCTTCTTGGTGGCCTGCTGGCGTTTGGCATGGCGTTTGCCGTGGTCGACGCCTGCCCCAAGTACTGCGTCTGCCAGAACCTGTCTGAGTCACTGGGGACCCTCTGCCCTTCCAAGGGGCTGCTGTTTGTGCCCCCTGACATCGACCGGCGGACGGTGGAGCTGCGTCTGGGGGGCAACTTCATCATCCACATCGGCCGCCAGGACTTCGCCAACATGACGGGGCTGGTGGACCTGACTCTGTCGAGGAACACCATCAGCCACATCCAGCCCTTCTCCTTCCTGGACCTCGAGAGCCTCCGCTCCCTGCACCTCGACAGCAACCGGCTGCCCAGCCTTGGGGAGGACACCCTGCGGGGCCTGGTCAACCTGCAGCACCTCATCGTGAACAACAACCAGCTGGGCGGCATTGCCGACGAGGCCTTCGAGGACTTCCTGCTCACGCTGGAGGACCTGGACCTCTCCTACAACAACCTCCACGGCCTGCCCTGGGGCTCCGTGCGGCGCATGGTCAACCTCCACCAGCTGAGCCTGGACCACAACCTGCTGGACCACATTGCCGAGGGCACGTTCGCAGACCTGCAGAAGCTGGCTCGCCTCGACCTCACCTCCAACCGGCTGCAGAAGCTGCCCCCGGACCCCATCTTTGCCCGCTCCCAGGCCTCCGCCCTGACCGCCACGCCCTTCGCTCCACCCTTGTCCTTTAGTTTTGGGGGGAACCCGCTGCACTGCAATTGCGAGCTGCTCTGGCTGCGGAGGCTGGAGCGGGACGACGACCTGGAGACCTGCGGCTCCCCGGGGGGCCTCAAGGGCCGCTACTTCTGGCACGTGCGCGAGGAGGAGTTTGTGTGCGAGCCGCCTCTCATCACGCAGCACACGCACAAGTTGCTGGTTCTGGAGGGCCAGGCGGCCACGCTCAAGTGCAAGGCCATCGGGGACCCCAGCCCCCTCATCCACTGGGTGGCCCCCGATGACCGCCTGGTGGGGAACTCCTCAAGGACCGCCGTGTACGACAACGGCACCCTGGACGTCTTTATCACCACGTCTCAGGACAGCGGCGCCTTCACGTGCATCGCCGCCAACGCCGCCGGGGAGGCCACGGCCATGGTGGAGGTCTCCATCGTCCAGCTGCCACACCTCAGCAACAGCACCAGCCGCACCGCTCCCCCCAAGTCCCGCCTCTCGGACATCACCGGCTCCAGCAAGACCAGCCGGGGAGGTGGCGGCAGTGGGGGCGGGGAGCCTCCCAAAAGCCCCCCGGAGCGCGCTGTGCTTGTGTCCGACGTGACGACCACCTCGGCCCTGGTCAAGTGGTCGGTCAGCAAGTCAGCGCCCCGCGTGAAGATGTACCAGCTGCAGTACAACTGCTCCGACGATGAGGTACTGATCTACAGGTGAGCCGGCCGGCCGCAAGGCAGGGAGCTGTCTGGCTGGGGAAGGGGGGGGGCTGGGGAGGGTTTGGGACTGTTCCCACCCACGCCCCTTCTCCGCAGAGCTGCCTGGGGGAGTCGTGGGGCGAACTGTGCCCTCCGTGCAGGTAAGAGGACACGGAAAGCACATCGACTCAAGTGTAGGAAGAAAGGAACCCCATGGGCAGCCCCAAGAGAGGTGTATAGAGGAGGACCGCCCCCCTCCCCGGGGCGCGGCTCTGGCAGGTGGGCACGTAGCTATGAGCCTCTAAGGAGTGAATCTGGCCTTCACCGGGAAGTGCATGCAGTCACGCTTCGAGCTTTAGGGTCAGGAAGAGTAGAAATCGGATCACGGCCCCGCCACTTGCTAGTCCTTTAATTCTCCCAGCCTGCCTATTTGTCCCCATCTGTAAAATGGGGACAATCCGTACCTGACTTAGCCCGGACGCTTGATGGCAGGTAATGGAACCCAATTCAAACTGGCTGAAGAAGGACGCAGGGGAAGGGGAGAGGTAGGGTGTTGGCTCATGTAATACAAAAGTCAGGAAGCTGCTTCGGGCTCAGCGAGATCAAAGGCCCCCCCACCAATATCCTGTGTTCCCAGAGTTTCTTACCTTCCCTAAGCTCTACTTTCTTCTGGTTGGACTCACCCCCACACAGTCTCTTCCCTCCGAGCAGCCCTAGAGGGAGGAGAGTGTCCTTCTGTCCCACTCCCAGCTGGTCCCACAGGAGCCCTGGATGAGCTCTGATTGCAAGAGCAGGTCATGGGAGCCTGGATATTAGAGGTGGGGTCATCCTGCCCGCCTCCCCACCCCGCACTGACATCTCTGGGCACCAGTCTCCTTTATCTGGAAAAAGAGACAATGATGTTGACCTTGTAAATTTACGGTGAGGGTCAAGGGGTCATTTCCTGGGTCTGGTAGAGAGGGAGGTTAAGACTAAAAAGCTCTCCTAGAATCACCTCTATCATTCAGAGGGAGGAGCTCACAGAGTGATAGATCCAGGCGCCAGGGTCCAGGCTCCCACCGCAGATGAGCTCGCATCTCAGCCAGCCTCCGTTTGCAGTAAATGTGAAGCACATGGCCTAAAATCTTACTGCTCAGGGAATGCCTGGTTTCTTCAGAAATCCTCTATGTTTTCTTTTATGAATTTATCTTATCTTATCTATCTTATTTTTTCAGAGAGAGAGCGAGAGTACTGGAGAGTAAGTTGGGTCCAGAGGGAGAGGGAGAGACAGAATCCTAGGCAAGCTCCACTCTGGGCCTGATGCTGGGCTCGATCTCATGATCCTGAGATCATGACCTGGGCCGAAATCCAGAGTCAGACACTTAACCAACTGAGCACCCAGGTGCCCCTCTTTTATGTACTTAAAATGATTATTCTGAGAAGCAGTCCCCTAAGCTTTATAGACATCCGAAGTGTCTGTGGCATTGAGAGTTCTTCTGGCTCCAATCTCAGCTGATGAGTCTCTGGACGGGAATGTGCAAGGGAGAAGAGCTCATAAGGAAGGCATTCATTCCACAGATGGAGTCCCTGGGACCGGGGGTGCATCCTGGAAACCAGTGGAAACCAGGGCACTCCCCTGGCCGGGCATATGCTTGGCTTGTCTGGAGAGCAGCTTCGTTTCTCAGGTTGTGCAGAAAGCAGCGTTAGAACCTAACTTATGATTTTTTTTTTTTTAAGATTTTATTTATTTATTTGACAGAGAGAGAGAGAGACTACAAGGAGGCAGAGAGGCAGGCAGAGAGAGAGGGGGAAGCAGGCTCCCTGTGGAGCAGAGAGCCCGATGCGGGGCTTGATCCCAGGACCCTGAGATCATGACCTGAGCTGAAGGCAGAGGCTCTAACCCATTGAGCCACCCAGGCGCCCCTAAAACCTAACTTAAATGTATGCATATATACACATCTAAAGAGAGCTATAGATATGTCATTAAGCCTAAATATACATGTATGTATTTTTCTAATTATAAAATTAATAGCCATTGTAAAAAATTTGGAAAGTAAAGAAAATGACAAAGAGAGGGGCGCCCAGGTGGCTCAGTTTGTTAAGCGTCCGGCTCTTGGTATGGGCTCAGGTCATGATCTCAGGGTCATGAGATCGAGCCCTGTGTCCGGCTGTGTGCTCAGGGTGGAGTCTGCTTGGGACTCTCTGTCCTTCTCCCTCTGCCCCCCCCAGTAAATAAATAAATCTTTATTTTTATTTTTATTTTATTTTTTCAGTGTTCCAAGATTCAGTAAATAAATAAATCTTAAAAAAAAAAAAGAAAATGACAAAGAGAGAAATAAGAATTACCTGTAATCCCACCAAAGTTAACCGGAGGCATCTGACTTCTCAGTTTTATTTCAGTTCAAAACAATATTATGGTCAGTCTAGTTTGTATTTCTTAATTCTTTGCACGCCACATTACAGCTTGCTTCGTTCCCATGGTAGTAAAATATCTTTCACTTCTCTGTACACAATTTCTGTAACCGGTCTTCTACTGTTGAACATTTAGATTGTTTCTCATTTTGAACATTGAAAGTAGCGCCTCGATGGATCATTGTACTTAAATATATCTGCGCGAGTTCAGTGATTTCCTTAGCTTATTTTTCTGGGGGTTGAATTACTGCTTTAATGAGTAAATTATAATCTTTATGCACGTAAATATTTATTGACCCCCCTCACCAGTGGAAGGCGACAGTGCCCATTTCCACCACACCTTCGCCAATGACTGAATATATAATTACATTCCTCTTTGCCAATTTTATAGGTAAGAAATGGAACTTGTTTTCATTTGCATTTCTCTGATAACTTGTGAGGCTGACCTTTGGGAAATAAGTATATTTCTTCACTTGTGAATTTATTTTATGGTCTTGACTTTGATAAAAAGTGTACAGGTGAAATGCTGCCTGCTCTGAGCCTCGCACAGGCAAAAGGCAGAGGGAAGGGAGTGCAGTGGGTGATGGGGGCGGGGGGGGGGGGCTGTTGGTGTTCAGACAGCAGCGCCCAAATGGTGTCCCTCCCTGGGGACCCCAGAAACCCAGGCAGGGGCACAGGAGGGGTTGGGGCTCAGCTCCTGATGTCTCTCAAGACGGCAGTTCAAACGGCTTACATTCAGTGGCTCAGAACCTGGAGACACTAGGTTCATAAAAGTAAATGAAATGAGAGCATCGGAAACCTTGGAATTAAAAATAATAATAATAATAATTAAAAAAAAACCCTGCTGACTTCCTCTGAGGACGGTCACAGGGACTGGAGGAGACAGAGCTCAGAAGGCTCTCAAATAGTGTGAGCACACAGCTCGTGTTCGAGGTACACCCATCATTATCATTATTGTTAGTAAAAGTAATAGTAACGGTGAGAGGAACACCATTATCTTGCCTGCTATGGCTAGGGGAGGAAATGGAAGAGGAGGGTTAAATACACAATTCAGTCTGAGTTCCAAAATCTTAGATAAAACGTTCAGAGTGAGACTGTAGCCAGATGACGGGAATGGCGATCGTGGGTCACTGTCGTTGCCTGCTTACTGCGTCTGACCCGTCGCTCTACGGGCAAAGTCCGAAGTAGAAAGGGCCCAGAGAATTAGAAAGCTCGCCCTGGCTCACGGGGCCAGAAAGAAGCAGGCGGGATTTGAACCCAAACCTTCTGGAATCCGCGCCTAGACTCGGCCCTGTGGCGGTGCCGCCGGGCGCCCCGACAGTGACTCCGGCTGGAGAGAAATAGGGCACTCCGAGAAGAAAACTGAACTTTTTGGAAAATGAATTGGGGCTGCACAGTGGCTTCTGACATGCGCAGACTTGAGCAGGAAAGTGTACAAAAGAAGGGAAGAAATGCCCAGAGCAGAAGAGGAGGAGGGGCGTGCGCTGCGCGGAGTGAGCCGAAGGCAGCCCAACGGGGCTGCTTAATCCGTGTTGGTAGCAAAAAGGAAAAATGACAACAGCCTGCTGGATGGGAAGGAGGTTGCAATGAGACTAGACGGCAGCCAGCAGGCCAGCCTGGCCATTTCTGACGGGCGCCCACCCTCCCGGCTAGGAGCGCAGCAGCAGCAAGGAGGGTGTGAATCTGCGCCAAGCTTCCTCGTGCCGGGCGCTATTATGGGAAGGGCTTTATGCGGACCAACTCATTTAGTGTTTACTATGCCCAAGAGGGGAGAACTATGATTATTCCACTTTCCGTATAAGAAACTTGTCCAGGGTGTGATACAGGGGTAAGAAGCAGAGACAGAGTTAGGATCCAAGTAATCCAAGAAGGGCAAGACCTATACTAGGGAGAAGGAAAGGAAGAATGTGGGTGGGTCCTGGTCCCCAGGCCCCCAGGGTCCGATCCAAGACTAAAGGAACGGTAGATGAGGTTCCCGAGCTGTGGGCGTGGTCCTGAGGCAGCACGGACAGAAAGAGAAGCGCCTCAGATGGGAAAAGGGCGGATATTCTGCTTTTCCAAGAATAGACTGAGTAAAGCATAGGATGCTGGGCTGGGCATGGAGTCCCTGCCAAATTCTAGAAAGGATTTCGCAACAGATGGCGGTAAGCCCCCAGAAAAGAATGCTGATTGCCAGGCACCAGCATGGGCTCACAAGGAGAAAATCCTGCCCCATTGCCGATCTGTCTTCAGGAGACACTGTGGACCGGCGGCTCAGACAGGCGTGCCTGCCCGTCATTCGCAAGGGCAGCACCTCTCCGGGGGGCATACTCCTCGTGCAGTGATTCTCCACTGGATCCCCCCCATATGCGTCCCCACAGGGAAGTGGATCCGAATCTCAGGGGATACTAAGTACCCTTGGAAAATGTCCTAGGAGTTTCCACTGGCTGTGACTCACTACCATAAACAGAACTTATCACAATTTTACAGGACATTTGACAAAATCTCACCTTGTGTTTAGGACAAAATGGGGAAATGTGTGCTGGTGAAATGTACTTGAAACTGGTCAAGTAACCACACTGATACGCTGATGTGAGCACTCAAGGAAGCCTCTGCCTTGTGCCTCCTCCACTCCTGCCCCCGTTTCTGTTCTGCTCGAGCCATTTTCCTATTGTCATGGATAATGACACAGAAAATGTGTATTCCCTTCCCTCTGGTTCAAGGACTCAACTGAACAAGTGCAAGGTGGGGGAAATCTGGCTTGACTGTGGAGTTTTGTGTGGCCGAGGCTCTGAGTTTTTATTGATCTCAAGTCCATTATGGCCACAAAGTGACAGAGCTGCTGAGACTCCGATGGTTTTTGGTTGTGTTAACAGGAGTAAAATGCTCAGCTCGTGTGAGATTCTGATTCTAACCACTGAATCATTCAAGCCGGTGGGAGCCGAGCCGTGGAATGTTTGATACAGGATGGCATGGTCTTAAGGGTCATTTTACCAACTGCAGTGTGTCCGGAGATCCGCTGATGAGAATGGGGTTCTGGAAGCTCACAGGAGATGGAGGAAGGTTACCTTGGAGATGAGGCGACTTGGAAAAGAAGACCTACCTCCCTTAACTTATTCAAAAAATTTAGGAGCAGGAGAGCAGAAAACACATGCACACATGCACATGCATGTACACGCAAACACACGTATGTGCACATGCATATGAAAGTGGGCAGCAGCCCATTATAAGGGAAAAGTCCAACAGCAACAGCATTATGTACCTCTGTCATTACTCTCCATCTGGCTGTGAAGTTTGGTTTTGTATCTTTCTTTCTCTCTAGCATGTGCTTCCCATGTGTACTCATCTCCTAGTAAGTCCTGGCCCATGACATCCCCCAGCTCCTAGTAAGTCCTGGCCCACGGCATCCCCCAGCTCCTAGTAAGTCCTGGCCCACGACAGCTACTGGATGGACATTCGATGAACTGAACAGAATGGAAATGAGCATCAGAGCTGCCCAACAACAGAATAAGTAAGAGCCACCACAAAGTAGCGAGCTGCCTGTGCCAGAAGGGTTCAAGTGGAACCTGGTTGACCAGGGACACTGAGTGGGCAGCCTAACTTTAGGCAGGTATGGAAACATTTGACTTACATGATCCCAGCCCCGATGGTCTCTGATTCTGTGCAAGACCTTTATAATCCCATTATTAAGGCAGTATGGTTATTTCTCTTGCTAAATCCACCTGCTTTACCAGCTGGGGCCACGCTAATATCTTACCTCCCAGAGTTAGGGTGCCCTCTGTCATACAGGTTTGAGCCCCAGGGGCCTGAGGTCACAGACCGCAGCTTTGGAAGAGGCTCAGATTGTCCAACCAGAACAGGACATGAACCATCAATAGGTCACCATTGATCCACATCCGGGACCCACAGAAGCCCTGGGGCAGCTGTGAGCAGTTTCTGAAAACATCAGGTTCTGTTTCACATACCAGGAAGGGGGAAGCAGCCATAGGTGATCCCGAATCACGGATAACTCGGGATTTGAATTTGACTATGAAATAGGGTCTTGCTCTTTTATCAGATAATTAGCTCCCTAATTATCTTGCTTCTTGCTGACCTCCGAGGCATTTGTCTTCCCTGCGTACACACGCTGAGCCCTGCAGTGGCCTGGCATGTTTCCCATGTGACCAGCGAGGGCTCACTCTCCCATCTCTGCGCCCTAGAACCTGCCCTTTCAGGAAGTGGCTAGCATTAACGAGGACAGTGTCAGAGCAAGGAGGGGTCACATGGGGAAGAGGGAGGGTGGCAGGAGAAGAGTCAGAAAAAAGGGGAGCCTCCCTCCCTGCTGGAGAAGGCAGCAGCCCTTCCCCGCTCAGCCTCATCCCTGGTGTGACATGGAAAGTTAAGTGCCCTGCATGTCATTATCAGCCCAAGTGACATTCACAAACACTTGTCTCCAAGAGTCATCAAGAACATCTGTCACCAGGCGTGATATTGGAACCGTCCCCAGGAGGGCTGGGGGAACAGCAAGCATGCTCCTAAAGCACAGTGTAGAATTAGCCAGGATGCAGTGTTGCCTTTCTCTTGCTTATTGTGCTGTGGTCATCCATAAGTAGGGCAAGTGATGGATTATGAGAAGAGACACACTGAAGTTGGGGGATGATAGCAGCCATTCCATGCCCCATCCCTGCTCTGTCTGCAGGCCCCCCTTTCCATGTTGTCTTCTTTCATGAATGTCAGACATTACACCATCCCCCATCCTGGGAGACTGGACCACCCCACTGAGTTTTGCAGTGCTGGGGAGAGGGACATCTTCTACTGTTGCTCTACTTTCCATCTAGGAAAAGGATAAGAGGGCCAATTCGGTCCGATCCCACCCCATCAGGATCTTCTCAGTCAACACTTAAGTGGAGATCTGTCTCCTCCTCATGAAAAGACAGCCATCTCTACCATCTGGAGGGGAATTAACTAATGAACTTGGGACTTTATGGCTATGGGGAGAAATTGGTAGGGACAATTGTTTCCTAGAGGGAGGAGGAGCCCAGGTACAGGACCTGCTGTCTGTGCAAGGGGACGCTTCCCCCAGACACCCCAGCTTCTACTGAAAGTGTTGAAGTCAAGGAAGAAAAAGATGTAAAGGAGGAAACCAGGGTGGATGGGTCAGGGGAAGCTCCCCCAGCAGCTTGCTGGTTAGAGCCAAAATCAAAATCAGCCTGCCTTAGATTTTATATTTTTCTAAATTTCTTTCACACTATTAAATTACTGAAACCTGACAGCCACAAGGGAGGGATGGACAGGACAAATATTAGGCTCATTTTATAGATGGTGAAACTAATTCTCCAACAGACTGAGTAGATTTCCCAGGATTCCAAAAAAATACAGAGGTCTCTTATGTTCGGTGCCAGGTACGACGCTGTGGGGCACATCTCATAACAGCACACGGTTTTTTTGTTAAGGCTGTAGACTTGGGCCAAGGAGCACCAAGTGTAACTTCTCCTTCTGAGAAGGGTGGAGTAAATCACTGGGAGTCTGCTGGATCATCTCTCGCAGTTTTAGTTGCTTCCCACATTTCTAGGGCCTAGCACTGTTGAGGGAAAGTGGAACAAGAGGGCCAGTGAGAACCTTGGGTCCCACTCAGAAATAGCCTCCTGGGACCAGCTAGCAGAAAATCAAGGCAAGATGAGGATTTCTATGTGGTACCAGGTGAGCCATTGTGAAGTAACTTAGTTGCTAGAGGCATCCCAGAGGAAAACGAATCTGGAGTCAGAAGTCCAGAGTGGTAATTAGGATGAAGAGAAAACTCAATGACTTAAACTCATTAGCGTTTATACGTCTCTCATGTAAAAGAAGTACAGTGGAAGAGAGTTTAGGTCTGGCTTTGTGGGCAGCATGGCCACCAGGGGCCTAGTTCCTTCTAGATTGCTGCCCTGCCATCTTCAGCAAAGTTTTTGTCCTTAAGGTCATCTCATGATGCAAAATGGCTGCTGGAGCTCTAGCTATCACATCTCCCTTCTATACACAACAGGACAGATGAAAAATAGAGAGCAAGAGAGCAAAGGGAAGTTCTCAGAAGCCCCGGCCAATGACATCTGCTCACATCTCATTGACCACACCTTTCTCCAAGGGAGGCTGGGAAATGTTTTTTTTTTTTTTTTTTTTTTTTTTAAGCTAAGCACAGTGTACACCCATTAATATAGAAAAGATAGGGAGGAAGCTAGCACTTCCAGAACCTCAGTTTATGCCCCACCTCCACCATGTACTGGTCCTGGGACCATGAGCAAATCATTTCATTGCTCTCAGTCTCCATGTTCTCCTCTGTAAATGGGAACAGAGATTCCTCTCTGCATATTTCCTGGGATTGTGGTGCAGACTGAATGAGATCATGTATTTGAAAACACATCTTTCATAGTCAAGCGTGCAATGCTGAACACATATAAGTTACTGTTATTAGGAGCCTGCCTGTTTTCCCTTCTTGCCCCTCTTCTTGGCCCTCTTCTTCGAACTGCCTCTTATGGCTCCAGTCTTCAAAGCTATATTCCAAGAGAGCTATAAATTTGGAAAATGATCTAATGGGGTTTTAAGAGATCAAGGCACAAGATGGAAACCTTTTCAGAAATCTTTACAGTTCAGTTGGGAAGACCCAAAAGAATGAATCTCTAATGGTGGAATTTCAAAACCCACAGCACACTTGGGCATAGGGAAGACATTTTTCAGGGGTGTCTTCCAAGAGCATTTCAAATCATATCACTATCTTTCTCATCCTTCCTTTCCTGCTCTGCACAAGAAGATGACACTGCTCAGATTCAAAAATCTTCAGGGCATCTGCTCAGAGGTGACTAATTTCTCTACTTGTCATTCCCTCTTCATTCTCGAAAAGCTCTGGCTGGAGACATCTCCGAAGATAGAAATAATTAGCAGGAGTAAAGGGATTATAGCGTATATCCGGTCTGCCTTGCTTCTGAAATGTGACTCTTCCCCCTGTTGGTAAGGAAGAACCGAGAACCAGCCGCTTGTTAATTTTATATACCTTTGGTTAGTCCGTGGGCGGAAGTGGGGATATCATTTATTTCACACCAGGAAAACACCAAAGAAGGTTCCCAGAGGGAGAGGCTCGGCTGGGAGGAATGTGTGGTGCTGGGGTCAGTGCCGGTGGGGACGGTCATCATAATGCCACCAAACCCTCATCTGACAACGTGCCCAGGTGGGTTCTCAGCAG
>CM052886.1:98851334-98894229 GCA_028534135.1 Potos flavus
CTTGGCACCTGCCCACAGACTCCCAGAAACCAGTAGCCAACACGGAGCTGAGGCCAGCCTGGGAAAGATGATCCAGGCTGTTTTTCTGCCTCTCTCTGAGCGCTCTCTTCTCATCTCTGGAGACAGTGAGACAGAGAGAAGCGAAGAGGGATGTTTTAGTTCTTGCCAATTAGGGCTATGGCCTGCCATGTGCGTGTGTGATGGGAGTGGGCACCCTGTGGGGGACAGAAGGGTTCAGGACATGAAGTCAAATTAATGCCCATCATCTTCAAAGTCGCTGAGGGGGCGGGGGCGGAGGGGGAGCGGGCAGAATCACACGAACCTCAAACGGCAGTGTGCCAGCCCAGGCTGAAGGCAGGGCCACGGAGACGTGCAATGTGGATGAGCAGCTCATTAACTATTTACAAAGGGGAGCTATTTCTAGCTGGGGTGGGCTCCAAAGATGGGCTCCGACTCGTTCTGTGGCTGCGGGGCCGAGGCTGTGGGTGGAAGTCCTGATCCAGATGTGGGAACTGACTTCTATTGCGTTGGAAAGGAGATAAGTGTTCGGAAATTAAACATCATGGGGAGCTATGAAACACTTAACCTTGTACCATGGTAATTAGTTAGTGATGGTACTAAGTTAAGGGGCCTTTCAGTGTGGTAATTAGCCACCTAAAAGGTTAAACTCTAAATGAATTGCTTGGTGAACTTTATCCACTTAAGCTTTTTCACGAGCTAACTGAAGTGAATTCACGGGCCTGGGTGTGGGGGTATGTTCTAGAGGGTGGGGCTTCTGGGAACAGGTGGAGCGGAGTGTCAGGTGTATCCCAGGGAATAGGTAGGATTTGGAGGGAAGGAGGGTGAGGTGTAGCTGCTTTAGGTGGAACTGGTAAAGACAGAGGCAGAGGCAAGAGTGATCAGTCCTGGTCAAGGACTTATAAGGGCTGCTGGTGTATTAGTCAGCTGCTGCCACAGTAATGCTGCGTGACGAGCAACCTCAAAATCTAGGCGGCTTACAACCACTAACATTCCATTTTCTTATTTGTGGGTCTGTAGGTTTGTCAGAGGTCAACTGGTCTTGGCTAGCCTGGGCTGGGCTGGGCTGGGCTATGGCTTAGGTCCTCCCTGCATATCTCATTCTGGAGCCCAGCTAGGGGTGACAGCTATTCAGAGTATGCTCTTCTCACGGTGAGAGCAGAAATGCGGGAGGACAAGCCCACCAGAAGAACCAAATGCCAAGCTCGTGGGGGCATCACACGTACTAAATCCCATTGGCCAAAGCAAGTTACATGGCCAAGCCCAAAGTCAGGGGAAAGGCATGCACTTCACCCACCATCAGGCCACGGCGAGGCTGCGGAGCTATCATTTTCTTGGAGCAAAGTGAACCTAGCACACATGGCCTACCCAACAAAGGAGCTGTCTCCAGGGCAGGTTCTCAAACTTAAGCATGTATCTGAGTCATCTGGCATATTTGTTAGCACACGGATGCAGGACCCTACTGAGTTTCTGACTCAGCTGGTCTGGAGCAGAGTCTGACAATCCGCTGTTCTAATACATTCTCCCAGGGAGGCCGATACTATCGCTTCGGAGACATTTTTAAAAAAATATTTTATTTACTTATTTGACAGAGAGAAGAGAGATCACAAGCGGGCAGAGGCAGGCAGAGGGAGAGGGGGAAGCAGGCTCCCTGCTGAGCAGAGAGCCCGATGCGGGGCTCGATCCCAGGACCCTGAGATCATGACCTGAGCCGAAGGCAGAGGCTTTAACCCACTGAGCCACCCAGGCGCCCCTGGGGACCACATTTCAAGAAGCTCTAGTCTAGGAAAATAATAGGTTTGTTTAAAGAGGATGGGAGAGGTCAGCCTGTTGGTGTCCTTGAATGTCACACAAAAGAGCTGTATTTACGGAGTCCTTACTACCTTCCAGTAACAGTTCTAAAGGCGTTTTGTGTGTTCTCTTCATTGGTACATGACCCCTGGAGGTGTGACATGGCCATTTGACAGACAAGGACTATAGTGCCATAGCAGGTGATGTGACTTATGAGGCCCCCCAGCTTGGAGGTGGTGAAGCTGGAGCTTGTAGCCAGTGCTCTATCCTGTCCTGAAGGTCAGGCTTCCTCCTGTTGACAGTGGGGAGCCAGGTCCAGTTCTCTGGGAAGGAATGACCTGTGGTGGAGAAAGCCCTGGATTTGGAACTGGGTGGTCTAGGCACAAACCACACTTTGACTTGCAGTAGCTAGATTCTGGAGTATGTAGATCTGTTTTGGGTAGACTGTCAAGACCCTAGGGTTAGAACAAGATAGGCAAAGTCCTTACATTCTTATGAGAGAGATGGAGAAAAAATTTAACATGTGTATTTGGAAGAAAAATAATTAGTATAAGGGCACACAGAATGAGGGGCTACTGCTTTATATGGGTGGTGAGGGATGGCCCCGTTAAGGAGTGACATTGGAAGAGAGACCTGATGGAGGGAGAAAAAGAGCTCAGCAAGGGGAAATAGCATGTGCAAAGGCCCTGGGGTAGGAAAAAATTAGTCTTGTTGGAGAAGCAGCAAGAACCCCAGTGTATCTGGAGGAAGAGTAACAGTAAATGAGATTACAAGAGTGGACAGGGCTGGATCATGTAGGGCCCCCTAAGCCATGGTGAGGCCTTGGATTTTATGTTGAAAGAGATGGGAGCCACTGGCGGGAGGGTGTGGAGGGGGTGGAGTTTGAAATGAGGGAGAGTGGCATGATGTGATTAGGAAAGAAGATTCTGGCTGCTAGATGAAGAATAGATCTCAAGGGGGCAGGGGTGGAAGCAGGGAGATCAGTTACAAATGGTCTCAGGGGTCTTAGCTATGTCTTGAGACACCCCTCCCCCCGCTCCTTAAGGTTCACATCCATAAAATGGGAGAAGGATCTCTTCCATCTTTTCCCCTGCGTTGTTAGAGAGGGGAAGGAGATCAGGGTGTGGGCAAGTGAGTGAGCAGGAAATACTCCGGTGGGGAACAGAGCAGCCCTCGGTCATGGTTCTTCTGGCAGAATTCACGGGCTTGCCTCTGCCGGGCTGGGGAGGCTCGCTGAGGCCCCGCAGCAGCCTGGAGAGGAGAGGAGTCCCCATCTCCCCCAACAGAGCAGACATCTCCTGCATCACTGTCCCAGCTCCGCAGTCAGCATCCCCCACCCTCTCCGCCCCCAGTCCTCTCACTCCGATACGGAGTAATTATTTATGTTCTTGTTTAATTAGCTCATTAGGCATGTGCTGCAGTATTTCTGATAATAAATCTCCTCCTCTAGTGGCTCTTCAGTGCGTTTTGCTGGCGCCAAGCCACGGTGACAGAGGCGGCTGTTGCAGATGTGAGGCTAGCTGGTGGTTGGGGCTCGGTGACCTGGGTTCTGTCCCCTGCGGGGGCGTGTGGCCAGGTGGGGAGGCTGCCGAGGCCCTGGGCAAGGAGACAGGATCTTGGAAGCTGAGGCGGTGGCAGCAGCCGGCACTGAACGCCAGAGAGATATTTTTACCACCCGTCAAAATGCCACCGTGTGTGAGCCGGTGCCAAGGGCTGCTTCCCAAGGCTGTTTTGCACTCCTCCCCCAGCCTTTGATTGTCGCTCAAAAGAAGGTCTGAGTGAAACAGCGAGACTTTGAAAATCCCGGGTCGGCTAGGCTGGCGCCCAGCAGTCTTTTCCCTCTGGCAGGGGCTGGAAGAAAGCTGCTCTACTCTAGCGAAAGTGAGTGGGTGGGAGCTGCCAGGAGAGCACAGGTGCCAAGATTTAGACCCAAACCCCACACCCTCCCCCCATTCTGTCTAGAGCGGGCTTACGAATAGTATTGACCCCACCCAAAAATATTTCCTTCATAGAAGATCAGAGGGCCTGAAATTCCACCATTAGAGATGCACTTTTTTGTATTTATCATAGGCGAAAACCTAGGTGATGCTGCAGTAGTTTCCTCCAGGACTGATCAACAGAGGATATGGACCTGGGGGGGGGGGGGGGCGGTGCGCAGCGGCGGTACCAGTAGCAGGAGGAGGGAGGGGGTCAGGGAGGGGTCATAAGGGGACTTCAAAGCCCAGTTCCCCTGTGTGGACATATTGCCAAGGACTTGAGAGAGCTCAAGGAGAGGGAGGGAAAGCCAAGGTCTTGGGACCCGTCCAGCTATTTATTTGCCACAACTCTCTTGGATTCTGTTCTTCTGTCTTTAAATGAGCCTAGTTTTTGCTACTTTCACAGACTGAAGAAGGTCCAGAGTTAGAAAGGGACAATTCAAGGTCATCCAGGCCAGCCCTCTCCTTTCTTTGTGAATCCCTGTGATGCCCACCACTTCTCCCATCTATCACCCCACCTCCCCTCCCCTCCAACCCTTAGGATCTTAACTGGCCCCATATGGGAATAGCTTGCATACACAAGAAACTACCCTCTCCTTTTTTTTTTTTTTTTCCAAGAGCCCCAACTACCGTTGGATGCTCTAGCTGAGATTTTCCTTATTACAAGCCCCCGACTCCATCTGCCTCTATTTCCTGCCCTTCCATTCTGCCTTCATCCTCATCGGGAATAAAATGAATTCTGGTTTCAAAATAGGTCCATTTAATGTTTGCAGATAATTCTCATGGCTTGCCGAATGCTTTTTTTTTTTTTTCGGCTTCAACATCCTCCTTCCCTGCCTTCTTCCCTTCTTGCCTCTCACCTTTAGTCATCGAAGAACATAACTAATTAGCATGCAGCTAATGTCAGGTCTGGGCCACTCACAAGGAAAACGACCACTCACAGGACACGTCGGCCCTCCTGCAGCTCACATTTCCCAGGGAGGCGGACCTAAAGGACACGGTACTTGAGGAGTACCTGACTCCGTTACTATGGCTGGGATAAGTGCCGTGCAAGCAGCAGGGCAGGTCCTGGGAAGGTTAGGGAGGTCTTTCTGGAGGAGGTAACCCAGAAGGTCAAATGGGAGCTCAGTCAGTGAAGAGGGGAGGCCTGTCAAGTACAGGGTGGCGGTCTGGCTTGTCTCTGGAGCAGGAAGGGAGCGGGGTGGGGCGGGGGGTACATTTCCTGGTGATGCCTCTCCTGCTCCCTTGTCTTGGAAGCGTGCCCGGCTGTGCCCTCCCTCTGCATGCGTGGGGTCCAGTAGGCAGTATGCTAGATGTGGCCTGGCCAGCCCCAAGTGGACTGCAGCACCCCTCCTGGACTGGGGGTCCCCCTCATCTGGAGTACGATCAGCCCTTTCTGCTCCCGTGGTCCCAGGCCCCCCCAGACTGGATGCCCTGACAACGCTCTTCCTCTCACCTCGTTCTGAGGCCATCACACACCCCCCCACACCCACACACAGTCTTCCCAAGATAGAATGACCCAGGGCTGCCCGGCGGCTCCGTGGGCATGCCTTAGTTACCTGTCACAACCAGCCATCCTGGGGTCCAGGGCCTTTAGCTCAAACCTCCTTACTGATCTCTGATCTGCCATAAAATAGTTTTTTTTTAATTTTATTTACTTGTCTCCTGCGTTTTCATGTGGCGAGTCGTCTTAAAAGTAAGTAGATTATAAATCACAAAACCAATGGATGGAAATTAGGTCAGAAGTGCCAAGTAAATGCAGCTGGTTTTTTTTTTTTTTTCTCCAGTAATGATGATGATAATAAGAGCCAACCTTTAGGAGAAATCATGACGTGCCAGGTACTATTCCACTGGTTTCCATTTATGAGCTTATTTAGTTCTTTCGACATCTCAGTGACAAAGGTGCTGTTATTATCTTGCTTTTACGAATGAGAAGACCGAGGCGCAAAGAGGTTAAGAAGCTTTTCTGAGGTGTTCTGCTGGGGCTTTGGACCCAGGCAGGTGGGCTCCAGGGTCAAGGCCTTGCTGCCTTAATAATATGCAGCTAGCATCTGAGCGCTTGCTCTGTGCGCCCCAATGCACCGGGCATGCGCACAACGACCTGAGAGGCGGCAGTTACTATTATGCCCACTTTACAGGATAGGAATCTCCAGGATCAGAGAGGGTAGGTAAGTTGCCCAGGTCTCCCAGCTTCGACGTGGCAAAGCCAGCATTCAAACTCAGGCCTGCCATGTTCCAGATAGCTCCCGACCACTCTCCTTCCTCGCAGGACATGAGTTAGGGTAGAGAGGAGTGAGAGGGATGTCTTGGGGTCACAGGTAGTATGTTCGAACTGTGGCTGGTGCAGTGAGTGGAGCATGTGATTCTTGATCTCGGGCTTGTGAGTTCAAGCCCCATGTTGGGCGTAGAGCTTACAGAAAGAAAAGAAAAAAGAAAAGGAAAGGAAAGGAAAGAAAAGAAAGAAAATAGAGGGGCACCTGGGTGGCTCAGTGGGTTAAAGCCTCTGCCTTCGGCTCAGGTCATGATCTCAGGGTCCTGGGATCGAGCCCCACATCGGGCTCTCTGCTCAGCGGGGAGCCTGCTTCCCCTCTCCCTCTGCCTGCCTCTCTGCCTACTTGTGATCTCTCTCTCTGTGTCAAATAAATAAATAAAATCTTTACAAAAAAAAGAAAGAAAATAGAGACCAGTGACCCCATTTCCCTTCTAGATCATCCCCTACCCAGCCACCTAATCTTTTCACAAACCCAGAATTGTCAGCCCACTGTCACTCAGAACCACCATGAGGAGAAAGGGGAAGCATGAACACATCCCACCCACCCCCACATAAGGAAGGAAACAAGGGGAAATAGGTGAATGCTATAGGGAGGGATCTCAGCCAGAGGAGTGGAAGAACGTCTGGGCAGTGCTGGTGATACCTAACAAACAAAACCACTGCTTCTTTGAAAGCAGAAGGAGGGCCTGGCTGCAGAAAGGGCCTGGAAGATTCCATGGGAGGCCAGCAAGCTGATGCACGCCTTTCGCCCCTTCTGCACGCTGAGAAAAGTGATGGCTGGGCCCTGGGGCACTCTTATTTATAACTTGCCATTTGAACCGTGGCTGCTTGGCCTCCCCATCGCTGCCTCCTCCCAGGACCGAAATGAAACGCGGGTCATGGATTCAACCCTAGTGATGGGGTGTACTCAGGAGAGAGAGAGAAGATTTATGGCTCGGACTTTGCCCTTAATGAGCCATCATCCCCCAGAGCCATTGCCTTCCCGGCCGGGTGAGGCCCAGAACCAGTGCCGAGGGGCAGGCGGGTGTGCAGGGCGGGAGGATGGTGCCATGAATCTCCGACAGCCGCGGGGCTCCCTGGCTCATGGACGTCCAGCAGGGGGAGCCGCCGATGGATCGCAGCTGGGCTGTTGACCTTGAGGCTTAAGCAAAGCGAAGAAGAAAAGGTCATATTTATTCCATCAGAGCCACGGGAGCTATAAAATATCGGACTGTGGATAAAGACAGTGGTAAATCACTCATCACTCTTGAGAACTTGGCTGATCTGTCTTCCAGCCCCATCACCCACTGGGCAAGCCGGGGGTCAGTGTGCTCAGAGATGGGGGACTCCGGGGGACCCCAAACGGTGCTCTCTCTGGAACAAAGTGCCAAGAATCACTGAGATTCATAGGTTCCTAGAACTAAGATGTCCCTCATTGCAAATGTGACCTTCTCAAGGACCTTTCCCTGGCCCCTCCCACTTATTGCTGAGCCTGCCTTCCCTCTGCCAGCACCTTTACCTCCTTTTAACCTGCTACGCTTTTCCTTTTTTTCCATAGCATGCTCTACTTTATGACGTATTCACTCATTTACCAATTACGTTTATTCTTCACTTTCTGCCCGCCCCCTGCCCCCGATGCTGAGAATGTCAACTCCACAAGGTGGGAACTTGTGTGTAGTGCTCACTACCATACCCCTAATGCCTGGAGCTGCACGAGCACATAACAGGTGCTCCGGGAACATTTCTCGGATGAATGGACCAGCCTGGCAAGACCTCAGAAATCATCTAATCCCAACCCTTCCCTGTGCTCAGGACGAGCAGAGACCCAGACAGGAGGCACGGGACTTGTCCTGGGTCCCACAGCCCGTTGAGAGTCTCTGGGCTGGGAGAAGAATCCAGGCATCCAACCCCCGGGCCAGAACTGGGGTCCTGCGTGGTCTGAACGGCAACCACAGCCATCGGAGGACGTGCTTGCCGGTCACATTCTGAGAACCACCTATAGGATGGGAGCCGGCAGCCCGGGGTGGGCAGGCTGGGACTTCCTGGCTTCCTGTCTTAATTTAAAAAAAAAAAGTAACAAATAGATTGATAACTAACTCCCTAAGCCAAAGGAGGCCCAATAATATGGGTTCCGGGACTGTGGGAGTTCAGGGAATTTTTGCAAGGTGGGTGGGAGGGCGGTGAGCCCCTCCCCCTGTGCCGGGCCCTTCACAGGGAGCGCTCATCTCGTTCTGACTCCCAGCTGTGATGGAGTATAATAATAATAGCCAACAGTTATTGAACTATGTGCCAAGCCCTGTTCTCAGTGCTTTTAGGTATTCATTCATTTAATCTGCCCGACAACTCTATGAAGTGGAGAGCTCCTATTACCGTCCCCATGTTACAAATGAGAAACCGGAGGCAAATATGCCAGCGTATAAATGCTTCCATTCTGGGTGCTTGGGATGCATCGGTGAACAAAACAACCGAGGAGCCTCGTCCTCATGGGGGAAGCAGGCAACAAGCACAATAAATGGGTAAATTACCTCGGTGTGGGGAGGCAGCGAGTGTGACGCAGGGGAGAGAGGAGCAGGGTAAGGGGCTTGGGGCGGTGGCGAGGTGCAGGCTTACACGGGGCGGCTGGCGTGGGCCTCCCGGAGAACAAGAGGCCTGGTGGAGTCTTGAAGGAGGCGAGCCGAGCTGAGGTCTGCAGGAAGGGCGTTCCCGGCAGAGGGAACAGCCAGGGCCAGGCCCCAAGGCCTGAGCAGGTCTGAGGAGCAGCGAGGGGCCTGGGTGGCTGCAGCGGGAGAGCGAAAGGCAGAGTCTAGGAGATGGGGCAGGGAGGGAGTGGGGCCAGATGCTGGGAGCCTTGCAGCCCCCCTCAAGGACATCTTCTTAAATGCTCTGACTCATTCAAACGCTCACATAGGCTCATGGCCTCAAGCTAACACCTCCTCTCTGCTCGCACACCCAGGGGGTTTCCATACCGCCCAATAGACCCACACTCACGCACACACCGGCCAGGGACACACACACACACACCCCAGCCAGCGGACACGCACTCACATGCTCACACTGGCCAATGAATGCATGCACACACACACACACACACACACACACACACCAGCCACCCCACCAGGAGCTTCGTCCTCCATCCTACCTTGTTGTGGGCAAGAGGGACCGGAGGGGGGGGCCTCATCAGCCTTGCTCATCTCCAGCCCAGCACGGCCTCTCCACAGCCGGACCAGGAGAAGGAGGAAAGCAAGCCAATTTCTGGGGCTTCAGACCCATGCACCCCAATAGCAGTGCTGGAGAGGCGCCCAGAAAATTATAGACCCAAGTCTGTGATGTACTCACCCGTGATTCACTCATGTGATTACTTCCATGTAAGAAGATCACAGACCCACGTGGCCATCCTTCAGGGACACCGAAGTGCGTTTAGTGGCTCTATTCGGTGCTCATTGTCCCCAGAGCAACGGCTGCCCCAGGCCTGGGAAGGGCTCAGGAGGGAGAGGATGGTAATCCTGATCCTTTAAGGCATTCTCAGGTATAACCAGCATGGGGCACCTCTAGACCAGGCCGGCCTCACCTGAGAGCTCCCAGCTAATGCGTAAGTCCCACAGGAAGGTTCATCTTCTCAGCACTGAGCCCCTGACCCCCTGAGACAGCTCGCCTTCTGCTCTGCAAGACCTTCTCCTGGGAGATGGGTGGGTGGGATGGTGTTAGTGTTCCCTCTGAAAAAGAGAATAGTGCTGATGAAGATCGGTAGCCACACAGATACAGAGATAGAGGGATAGAGAGAGAGAGACAATAGACGCGATAAAGCAAGTAAGCATTCAGCATATTCATGCATGACCTATCGAGTATATATTGTACGCCGGCGTTTTGCATACATTATTTCTAATCCTCCTATGACCTTGCCATATAGATTTGCAAACAGCTTTTACAAACAAGAAGAATGAAGTTTTGGGAAGTTAAGCAACGAGGTAAAGAAGTGGCGGCCAGTTAAGTTATGAGGCAGGATTTGAACTCACAGCCCAGGTCACTCGGGTGCCACATCCTATCCACTGTCAGGGCGGGGAACCTAGCCCTTTGCTGGCTGTACTCACCTGCCCTCCTCCTGCCTCCCCCTGGCTCCTGTCACCCCTCTTCTGGTGACGTTCTTATAGAATTCTAGAATGTCAGAATTGGATGTTGAAGCACAGAGAAGAGAAGTAGCCTGCCCGAGTCCGCACAGCCAGTCTGTGACAAAGCTAGGGTTAGATCCTTGTCCATGCAGCCTGGACCTGAGGGTATTTGATGGGTGGGGACAGCTCTGTTCCCCCACTCGCCCTCCCACTTGGCTGAGCACAGTAGCCTCGCCACTGTGGGGAGATCTCCCTCCAGAGTCGTTCTCTCCCTACCCCTGATTGATTCCTTCCCAGCCAGCCTGCTTGTGAGAGGCAGAGGGGCCCCGGGGAGGAGCAGCAGGAACGCAGCCCAGAGAAGCGCTGGGCAGGCTCCTCCGGCCCACCGGCTGGAAAGGGGATGTCTCTCCGCTGGGGGAGGAGCGGCAGAGTGACGCTGCCACCTGGCCAGTCGGATGTCCAGCAGGCCACTCGGTCTTGGGGGCGAGCCTCCAGCCACACAGCTTGGAGCAACCCTTAAGGAAGCCCCGGGCAGTTTCTCTGTCCCTGGTTCGTGCACGGGTGCTGAACAACCCCTCATATTTGTGACCACTTTACCACTTACGTCCTGCGTCCCAGGAGACTCCCATCTTCCTAGGTTTGCCCAGGAGTCCTCTAGGGCAGGTAGCAGGATTAGCGTTCCGTGGGACAGACGACTAAGCTGAGATTCAGACGAGGGAGATCTCCTTGTTCGAGATTGCTCAGCTAGCCGATGGGGCGGGGGGTGCCAGGAATGGACCCTGAGCTCCAGACGTTGAACCCTGGCACCATCACGGCTGCTTCCGGCTGCACACACACGTTCTAAGCACAGAATCCGGTACTCGACAAATACCATATTTAATGTTCACGGAGATACCAGATGATCAATATTATGAACCCATTTTGCAGGCAAGAACACTGAGTAAGCCTCGGAGCTGTGAGGGGAGGTGACTTACCTACACTGCACAGTCAATGAGTTTTTTCCTCTAGCACAAATTCCACTTCGGGGTTGATCCAATTCCCTTCCTCAAGGAGCTTCTCGTCTGACAGAGACAGGGAATTATAACTGGGGGGGGGAGGCAGGACCCTCAAACTCAGCCATGAAAGGATGGAGGACTTCATTTCATCTTGATTTCTTTCCTCAAAGGTCAGCATTGACTTCCCCACCATTGTCGAAACAGAACCTTGTGTTTTTCATTCAGGCCTCCTGCCAAGCATTTCCCACACTTTACCCCATTTCCTCCTGATGGTGTCCCTACCAAGCAGGTACTAGCTTTGCTATTTAACTCAGGCAGAGAGGGGGATGTAATCCACGTGGAGGCCCAGAGCTAACCACTGGCAGGGCGGGAACTGGACCCAGGCCCCGGCGACACCACAGCGGACCCCGTGAATCACCATGTGGTTTTCTTCCGCAACCTCTTGGCACCCATTCGATTCGCGCCACGTCCTGCCCAGGTCTTCAGCTGTCAGGACAGATGGAGAAGCATGGCCACAAGGCCAAGGGGCCACCCTGTCCCACCCGGCCCCTCCCCACATGCTGCCCGTCCCTGATCTGACAAGGCCGACCAAGCCTGCGGACAGCCAGGAAGGCCCTGCCAGTGGGGACCGCCCCCCGAGTCGAGCGTGCATCAGCCACGAGCACGTGGCAGATTTGTTTCCAACAACCTCTCTTCGTCCCACCCTCCTGGCAGAATTTGCTTTGTGTTGGCATTTTGCAAGGGGGTATTGTGTGTGTGTGTTTGTGTGTGTGTGAAAATATACAGAACATGAAATTGACCATTTTAGGCATTTTCGAGTGTGCAGTTCTGGGTCGCGAAGTACTTTCGCACTGTTGTGCCCCACTGATTTGCCATTGTCCCACACTCAGATTCCGTACCCATCACATAGCAGCTCCCTTTCCCTGCGCCCCAGCCCCTGGCAGCCACCCTTCTTTCTACCTGCTGTCTCTGTGAACTTGACCACTCTCAGTACTTGCATAAGTGGAATTGTGCCGCCATTGTCCTTTTGCAGCTGGCTTATTGCACTTAGCAGAATGTCCTCGAGGTTCACCCGTGTTGTAGCCTGTGTCAGAATTTCATAAAAATATGCGATGCTTCATGAATTTTCATGTCATCTGTGTGCAAGGGCCGTATTCATCTCTCTATCATCCCAGTTTTTGTACGTGTGCCGCTGAAGCGAGCACTGTGATGACACTTTTAAGGAGGTTGGTGCCACAGGTGACTTTGCCCCTGGGCGGTGGCCCCATGAAATGATGGATCTGCCAACCGGGGGACTTGTCGGATCAGGTACCTCATTGGGCGGCACTGACCTGGGGTCTGACAGTTGTCCGGGTGCATTTTGAATGCGGCTCATGGGGAATCTTGATTTTGAACACTCCTGTGTTTACAACGAGTTATAATTGGTCTGACACCTTCTGTGTTTTTTCCCCCGAAAGTGATGAATTGTTAGCGAGCAAGCTTTTCTCAGCTCCTCAAGGAGATAAAAGACAACTGTCATCGTCCTCCTCCTCTTCACTGGGGGTACCAAGTGGCCCTGGGCAGGGAGCGGGAGGGGCGGCCCCGCTTACTCCCGCTGCCTTTAATTTTTCACACTCACAGAGGAGGCTGGTACTGCTGTCCCCATCTCACACGGGAGCAAAGAGGTTCAGAGACAGAAAATGATCCAGAGTTACACGGTTGGGGGCGGGACCGACCTTCAAAGAAAGATTTCTGTCTGATTCCAAAACCCCCACCTTTTCCTCTGAGACATGTCAACCCGGTCCTTGGGGGCTGGGAGCTAAGGACAAGTGAATAGAGAGAGAAGTTTCACATCTGTCCAGATGTGGATGAAGGGAGACAGGAAGAAAGTTAAAGGTAGAGAGCGAGGCCTCTTGTGGGCTGGGGAGCTTGCCTGGGTCAGCTGCAGTGGCAAAAAAATGAGCCAGCAATGGTAGAAATGCTCCTTTAGGGGAGCAGAATGGGACCAAAGAGGGTTCATAGCAACCCCGGGCTAATCACAGGGAGTTTCCACGGACCACACGCTCAAGGGGAGCCACCGATGAGATGCTGCTTTCAGAAAGTCCAACGAAGTCTTGGGCGGGAGTAGGGGAGGCTCAGGAGAAGTCTGACGTCTGACGGGGGGGAAGGTGGGGTCTGACCCCACTCTCTGTGCTCAGAATGCCCCAGAGAGGAGGGCTGACCACCGACCGGTGTGTGACCGGAGGTGAGCAGGCGGGAGGCAAGTAGAAACTGGGGCCCAAGGAAATGTCGGAAGGAATGGGAATGTTAATTCTGGAAAAGTGGAAACTCAAGGTGGGATGGGAGAGCCACTGCAGGATTTCAGAGAAGCCCCCACGTGTCCCAAAACAAACCAGCGAGCAAAACACCACTTTGTTCTGCGTGTCCCCATGGGGTTGGCTTGGGGACCATGGGAGAAGCAGCAGCTATAGGACACAGACGTGAGCCGGGATTCCCCTCCGCTTGAGGCTGTGCGGAGCTGGATGGGCTGCCTGGCCTGTCCCTGGCCCGTGGGAGCGCGGTGCTGACAGCCAGAGGAGCCTGTTTCAGAGGGACTCGCGCCCTTCTCAAGCGGCCTTCCTGAGGTCTGTGGGTGGACATGGCAGGGGAGGCGGGACAGACCAGCAGACATCCAGGAGTTGGCCAGACAAGCACCTGGACTAGAGGGCAGGCTGGGCCAGCGAGGGCACCAGGACAGACCACCGGGTCTCAGACAGCTGCCCCTGGGTGGGGCTGCGTGCCTGCCTCCCTAATCTGAACTGAGTCTAACCTCACACCTGCTGGGTTCATTGCTCCACCCGCCTTGGGACCAGAGGACACCCTCGGTCACCAGCTAGCATATGCTGAGTGCTCACCAGGGACCAGGCACTGTTCACAAGTCAGGTGCTGACTCATTTAGTCCTCATCACGACCCTGTAGGGAGGCCCTGTCATCTGCCCCCCTTTCCAGAGAGGTTGAGTGGCTTGCCCAAGGTCACACAGCCAGTAAGTGATCGTGCCTGGCTTTGAACCCTGATGACCCAGGACCAGCGCTCTCGCCCTGACCTCCTGGCTCGAGCCTCTCCATGAAGGAGCACAGTGGAGCAGGGCTAAAGTCCCTCACTGGCACTGGAGTCCTAGCCAAATATGGGGCCTGGCGATTTCCCACCCCCTTGCCGGGCAGCTGGATGTGCCGTGCTTCCCAGGTTGGGGAGCAAAGGAAAGGTCTCCCCAGGTCAGACCCTCACCTGCCCCTGGGTGAGTCCTCACTCTGGGGAGGTGAGCGCCGAGGACGTCTGCGGGGGCTTTTCTCACTTTGGCCTGATTTCCAGACATCTCTGCAATCACTCAGCCAGGGTTTAACTAACGCTGTCACCACATGTCTTATGAAAAAGACTCTTGGAGTCCAGTGGAGGCTGGGAGACACATGTCCCTGCGGCGAGCATCCCAGGCACCGTGGCGCCCTCCGGCCCAGCCAGGACCCAGGCACACCCAGGTCTCCCACTTTCCAGCTGGTGTGAGGTTTGCTGGCCACAAATCCCGAGGCCTGCATTTCCATCCTAAGAGATCCGTTTCTTTTGGTTCGGCATTGCCAGCCGCCTTATATAATAGCCCCTCAAGAGGAGCTTACTCTGCGCCAGACACCGACCTAGGTTGTTCGTGAATCATGACGCATGTAAACCTTGTCACGACCCTATAAGGCAGAGCTCATAAATGCCCCATTCTACAGAAATCGGGTATAGTTAGGCCACCGAGGCACAGACAGGTTAGGAGATTGCCTGGGAAGCGGTGGAGCCAGCATTTGAACCCCCAGACTGGATCCAGGGTCTGCTCATCACCATGGCACTCTGCTGCCTCTGCACCTTCTCTTTCTTCCTAGCGGAAGGTATTCCTGGGAGGGGTGACATTTATCACTGAGATTGGATTTATCAGGGATTTTTCTTAATAGAGATTTATGCAACGGAAGTATCACTAATAGATGGGCAGAGGAAAAGCAGGAATGAGGATTTAGAAACAGAGAACCAGAGGGGGACCCAGAGCCTCCGTTTGCCAAGGCAGAGAGTCAGAGCACTCTGGGGGCATGTGAGCTTGAGCCAGGCCCAGGGGAACCCCGAAAAGACCCCACTGAGCCTGAGGTCCGAGGAGCCAAGAGAAGCTGGTAAAATCAAAATGAAGGGATGAAGCTCCAAAGTCACTGAGAGACCTTGTGGGGAGAAAGAGAACTCAGAGGCCCTGTGGAAACCTCTAGCCCCATCCATTTGGGGTGCTGGGGCTCACACAGGAAAGGGCCTACCTCCTGCTAGAGTGCTCAGTATGCCCCAGAAGAGCACCGTCCGATGGAACTCTGGGATGGGGTGGGGGATGCTCGGCGGCCGCCCTGTCCCGTGTAGTAGCCTCCAGCCACATGTGACTGGGGAGCTGAATGTTTAATTTGATTCCATTTTAATTAATTTGAAGTTAAATTTAAATAGCCACATGTAGCTACTGTGTTTGGTGGTGCAAATATAGAACATGCATTTCCTTCACCTGCCCAACAAATTTTTTTTAAGGGCCTCCTTTGCACCAAGTGTTGTTCTCAAGGCTGGGGAAATATCAGGGAGCAAAACAGGCAAAAAACCCGGATCCCCAGAAGGAGAGCTGAGATTGATTCTACTGCAAGGAAAGAAAGATAATTAATAGCAAGCATAGTAAATAAACAAATGATAGCATCTTTCAGGCGATAACCGTGGAATGGGGGGGAAGTGGAGCAGAGTAAGGGACATGGGGGAGCCAAGAGAGAGATGAGAGGAAGCCCGCCATGTTAAATAGGAGGTCAGAGAAGGTAACATTGGAGCAGAATTGAAGGAGGTGAAGTAGTGAGCGTAGGGACATCTGGAGGAAGAGCACTGAGTAAGGACAACCACCAGTGCAAAGGTCCTGAGGCAAGAGCACCCTCGGCAGGTTTGAGGACTGGCAGGGAGGCCAGGTGCTGGTGCAGAGTGATCTGGGTAAGGAGGAAGAGAGGAAATAAGAGAGGTGAGGTGCAGATCATATGGGGGTCTGTGGGCCACGCAAGGACTTTGAAAAGTGAGACAGGCCTCGCTGGGGGCGTTGAGCAGAGGAAGGACTTGATGGGACTGGCTTTTAACAAGATCCTCTGGCTGCTGGTGCAAGAGAGGCAGGCGGAAGGAGAGCAAGAGAGTTTACCCAGAGGCCAGTCAACAAGGGCTCTGATCCCCCACCGGCCTGCTATCCTGAGCGCTGTGGGAATGGAGAGTGGGGGGCTTTGCTTCAGAATCTCAATAATCTTGAATGTGGCTTCTTTACTTGCCGACGGGGTGAAGTAACTGTCAAGAAGACAGAGGACCTCGGGACACCCAAGGGACCCTGTGTTCTCAGGAGGGGCAAAGGCAGAAAGGCAGCAACAGAGCCTGGTCCCTGGTCCCTGGCCCCTGGCCCTGGTCAGAAGTTGATAAGAGGTTTCTGATTCTTGGAGCTCTCACTCAGTCACGCCAGCCCCATGCTAATCCCATTCAAAAGAGCAGCCGTGTGCCTTTCCCTATAATCACTCAGGGCCACATGCATTTAGGGAAGGCCAGTGTCTGGCATGAGACACCAGAAGAGGAGGTTCGACAGCTTGTATTAGTAATTCCAGTAATTCTAACTATTCTCTGATCCCTAGACCAGAAACAACAAATAGAGGACACAGGTTCTTCCAGACTCATACCACTCTGTCCCACTGAATTTGAACACAGCCTCAGAATCCTTCTCAACCCTGGTGCCCAGAAAATACTCCGAGTTGGAACCCAACTCAACGTATTTACAAGCCTTCCAGAACCTGGCTCGGTGACTACTTTGGTGACCTCATCTCCTACCACTCTTCCTTTCCATCACTCTATTCCAGCCGTTCCAGCTTTCTGACTGTTCCTGCCTCAGGGCCTTTGTACTGGCAGTTCTATCTGTGAGGAAACTGCCCACAGATATCTACAGGGCTCCCTCATCGTCTTCAGACCTCGCGTGAGCATCAGGAAGCAGCCAGACAACCCTCATGGCTCACTGAAATCCCATCTCTACCTCTAATTAGCTATGCAACCTTGGGGCAATTCATTTACCCCCTCTAAAATGGGAGCATAATTATGAAAGGTACTTCTGAGGCTTATGGTGAGCATTGATGGAGGTGATGGGAGAGTGCAGGATTCAAATCTTGTCTAGGCACAAACGTTCTATGAGACGTTGGGCAATACACTTCCCTGAGCTTCAATTTATCTGTAAAATGAAGATCATAATAGTATATCTCCCTCATAGAGTTACCATTAGGATTAAATTAGTTTAATATGTGCAGCATACTCAGAAGAGCGTTTGACATATGGTAAGTGTTCAGTAAATATCAGCTGTCATTGTAGTAATACATGATTTTTTTTTTTTTTTTGATTGCTGTCAGTTAGCCTGACTCTAAGACCTGCTTGCTGCTAAAATATGACTCTGCTCAATTCTGTTCTAGGTAATTCAGTAGAGGGCAGATCACGCTCAGGGGCCTGGCTTACAACACCGACTCAGCCACAGTCCAGCCCCTTGCCCTTGAGCAAGTGACCCTCTGCCTGAGCCTCAGTCTCTTCATCTGTAGCATGGGGATAATTATCCGCACTTGCACGGGCAGTGCACAGAATCAAAGAGAGCGCGCTGGTCCAGTGAGTTGTATGCCAGAGAGAAGCAGCCACGTCTCCTCTCTACCTGGCCGCTCCTGCAGGGAAGCAAACAGGCCCCTCTGGGGGCTTGCGGGAGGAGGGAGAGGCTGGGGAGCCAGGGCTGCTCACGGTGGTTTAATGAGGCTCTTTCCTGTGCCCCGAGATCTCGCAGCCGTCCAGAGAGGTTGGCAGGCTGGTGGTTCTGAGAAGAGCTGGTAATGAGGGCGCAGAGCCGGGGAAGTAGAGTGGGGCAGCTTGATGTGGCTTCTCCAGACCAGCGCAGGGGCCTGGCCGCCAGCCGCGGTACACCGTGGATGGGGCGCAGCGGGGGCGGGGGTTAGTCAGGATGTCTTCTTCACCCGGAGACGCAGGCACCTTTGCCTTCTACCACCCCTCAGGGCTCGCTGTCACCTGCGTGGTCAAGATGGGTCGCCACACCCCGTGTCTGGCCGCAGGAGGAAGGGAGAATGTGGGGCAGGAAGTGCCTCTCTTCTAAGGCCTGGCCCAGGCGTGGCCCACATTCCATTTGCCAGAACGTATCACCCAACTACAAGGGAGACGGGGGAATGTAGTCCGGAGTGAGTCCAGGGAAGGGGAAAGGGACGGGGGCTCTGGTAGTCTGCTCCCAGGCTTTGCCCTGAGGCCCCCGGCAGAGACTCAGGATCTCTTCCGTTCCTGTTCTCTGATGCCCTGATACCTTTAGTGGTAGCTATTAGGAAGGATGAGGCCTGGCCTGCAAGTATCTCTGGGACAGGGCACACGGGAGTCTCCTCAGAAGTGGCAGGGGACATGCAAGAGGGTCTGGGAAGGTTGAGGCTCGGCGGAAGAGGAGCAGAGCAGTGACCAACACTGGGGGGACCCAGCCCCTCTGCACGCCCAGTGTGTGTGTGAGCACCGCCACACCCCCCACACGCACCTCCATGCCCACTCTTGCACACCCCTGACACGTATCTACGTGCATCCCCATAAACGTGGTCAGGAGGTCACGCGATGAGCCTCAAGCACATAGAAAAATGCCTCTCCGGAAAGACCTCCTGGGGACCAGCCGGTGTCTGGGAGTCACCATTAACCGGCCATCATATTTAAAGAAGATTCTCTCCCATTTGTATAGGCCTTAACATTTAACAAAGCACTCTTTCATTCACTCAACTGTAAGGTAAATATTTACTCAGCGGTGACTCTGGGCCCATACAATGATTGACAGGGGAACTACAGAATAAGACAAGGCCCCCGGCAGCACATGAATGGAGAAGGGCTCTAAGGCAGGGACGCACGAGGGCGGGGGCAGCTCCCCATGGGGTCAGTCGTGACGTCGGGGTCAGGCCCCAAAGGACACAGTCCCCCGGTGGAGAAAGAGACTGGAGGCTTCCAGGAAGAGGGGCTGCTAGAGGCAAAGGGGTTGGGGCGGCTTGTGTAGGAAGTGGGAAGAGAGTCAGAAACGGTGGCCAAGTGCTTTCCGAAGCTGGAGTTCCACCAGGCGAGACCAAGATGTGCTGCTGCTGATGTGAAGCCAGGACAGTCTTTTCCCGAAATGCCAGGGGGAAGATGATAACAGGTAGAACATTCTCGTCCTGGGAAGGCTGCCTCCCATGCCACTCAGGACTCAGGAAAAATAAAAACCTGCTCTAGATCTAAGAGGGAATTCAGTACAGGGGTTGGGCTACACAGGGGATGGAATTGCTGGGGCTTCAACCAGGGGTAGGGAGGCATCGCAGAAATGAGCCACAGCCGGAAGCCATTGCCCCCTCCCACCCCCACCCAGGGGTGGGGAGCACAGGAGATGACAGGACCAGAGCCAAAGAGGAAGCAGGAAGCAGAATCCCAGGAGCTGGGATCACAGAGGGGGCCCAGAAGCTGATGGAAAACCACCACTTGAAGCAGAAAAAGAGGAAGAAATAGTTGGCCTCTCCCTCACCTCCGGCCCTCCAGCCTTCTTCCTGGGCCCCCATTGTCCGACTCTTCCCGGACGCCTGAGGCCAAGGAGCCTGGGAACAGGCAAGGGAGCCTGGGAAATGTAGTTCCTCGGCACACAGAGTGGGGACAGGTGAAAGGGAAGGCAGACGAGTGAGCAAATAGTCCGGTAACCAGTAGGCTCCCGTGATTCCTTCCCAAACCTCCGGCATCAGCTGTAGACATCAGCTGTAGATTTGTCTGATAGGATTAAGCTGAACGAACGGATGCCCAATGAATATTAATAGGGGAAAAAGGAAAACAACTCAGAAACAGGCACTTACGTTTGTTTTGTTTTTCCTGGGTAAGTGCTTGGGGTTGCAGCTTTAAATTGTGCTTTAGAGCACGTGAGCTTAATTAAATTTAACATGTTGGAGCAACTGAACTTAAAATAGCTCGTGTTTTCTGCTAGCAGAGATGTCGTATGTGATAGGAAGAAACCTATCAGGATTTCAGGATATGTCTTTCACGAGGAGGGCTGTGACCCAATGCTTGTGTCAGATATGGCCCTTTGCCTCCCCAGATCCACTCTTCTGTGCTGCTGTGTGCCCTGGAAGACTGACCAGTGTGCCCCCGGGAACCCCGGCTTTCGATGGGGTTCAGCCATGGGGAGCAATAGCAGAAGACTGGGAGGAGGGAAGAGTGAGGTCAGGGTCTGGTGACCTCCCCTGGTATGCTCAGGGCTAGATTGGGGAACGGCGTGGCTGCTACCAACCCTGAGTTATGGCGCGTTCCCTCGCGGTCCCCCATCCCCGAATCTGCCCCTTTGTAACAAGGTCCTTTGTAAGCAAAGGCTTTAATTACCCCTTGGTCAGTATGCCTTCCACCACTATTGGGCCCAGCTGATTCCGGGATGTTTATCTAAAGACTGTGGGCAAAGTCAGAGGGTGCATGGGTGGAGGGGCAAGAATGTGATGGGCAACCTGGTTTGGGAGATTGGACTGTCTCTTGCCGGTCACGGTCAGCCCTTGAGTGTTTCAGCAGGCGAGGGGCGTGGCCGAGTTGTTTCACATGGTGCGCTCTGGGGTTGGTTGCGCTGAGCATGGACGTGAAGGGAGCACAGGCAGAGGCAGGGAGGCCTGTTTGGAGGCCGTTGCACACCAAAAATGGCAAGGTCTAAGCAAAAGTGTGAGTGTGGAGATGGAAGGCAGCGAGAAGTCCAGAAGATGGAATGTGGGACGTGGATAGGAGCCAAGGGGGAACCTGGGCTCTCCAGATCTAGCCTTGAGGATCAGCGGTCGTGCTGGGGACAGTCTACCCACTGTCTACAGTGGGTAGACAGGGCCACGCGGGCAGAGTCGAGTTTGGTTCCGTCACTAGAGTTTGGATAGAGTCCATGTCACATGACTTTCTCATGCATTTTGTCTTTTTGGTTGCCTGGGGTGGGAAGCAGCCTTGCTTACGCCTAGAAGTGTGGGCTCTGAATCCCCGCGGATCCAGATCTGGTCTCGGCTCCCCCACTCGCCCGAGGGAAAGTGACAACTGCTCAGCTTCCTCCTTCCCTAAATGGGAGTGATGTTAATGACTTCCTCCAGGAGTGTTGGGGGGTTAAGTGAGATAATGTACACAAACTTCCAGGCCCAAGATTAGTGCTCGGTGAACACTGGTTATTACTGTTTTTGCCAAAGGTGGACTTGGTTGTCGAGGCTGTTTTGAGCCAGCTGGCTCTGGCTCGCCTGTAAGTACACACATACACACACACACACACACACACACACACGCACACACATGCCCAGGATCCTGGAGCTGCTTCCCTGCTCTTACTCCTGGGAAGCGGGCCCTTTCCTCTGGCCATGTTTCTGGTGCACCAGTTACAGTGGGAAGCCTTTCCCAGCCTGCCCCCCCTCACCCCGGGGCCGAGGATGAGCCCGCCCTATTGCACCCCCGTCAGGCCCACCGTGGCTTTATCCTATCCTGAGCTGCCCCGACTTGGGAAGCAAGGGGGAGAGAGGCCAGGCAGGGTCCCTGCACAGAGTCGCCCCGAGGCCTCAGGAAAACAGGACAGTGTCTGAGAAGCAGGATGGCAGCGTGGTCCCCTGAGGCCAGACTGCCCAGTTCAGATCCCAGCTCTGTCAGTTACTAGCTGGGCGCCCCTGGGCAGCCAGCTTAACCTTTCTGTGCCTCTGGTTCTTGTCTGTAAAATGAAGATGACCATTGCTATTGGGAGTCTTAATCCCCTTAAAGACCCCGGAAGGGTGCCTGGCCCACAGGAAGCCGTCCCTCGACTTCAGCCCCTCTTCTTTATTATTAATTAGCGGTGGTGGTGTCTGCTTTCCAGGAGAAGACAGCGAAACACGGACAGGAGTTCCGGGCTCGTGGTCCATCCCCCGTGTCCTAGGATTGGCGCAAAGGTTAAGTGCAACACCGATGTGAAAACCCCGTCACATAACAGGTGTCCAATAAGCAAGCTGGCCCATCCCCTCCTCGAATGGGTGTGCTCTGACATTGCGAATGCCCCAGCAGGGCTCCGGGAGGCAGTGGTTTGGCTCGAATCCCAGCTATGTATGTTTGCTTCTTACCTCGGCCTCCCTACCCGCAGAGTAAGGATCACGGTAGGGGCTGCCTCGGAGAGTTGCTACAGGACCAAGTGAGCTGACAGCCGCAGGGCCCCGAAAAGGGGGGCCCTCGGGGTTTGCTCCTACTGTCATCACCGTTCTAGGTGTGGATAGCTCCTGCCGCTCCAACTTCTATCATCAGCTCCGAGGGGGAATGACGTGGGCTCTGCCTGTGGGTGGCCCAGCAGGCCAGAGATCCTGCTGGTGGAGGCTCGTGAGCCGTGGTGGGCTCTGAGCCCTGCTCCAGGGAAGGGGCCACTGACAGGCCACAGGCTGGGACAAGCTTTTTGGTGAGATGGGGAAACATGCCCCGTGTCTGTCGCATGGTAAGGAGCAAACCCAGACTATGGACCTGGAAACCAGTGTTAAAGACCAGTGGCCCCTCCTAGCTGTCCCAGCTGTGTGACTTCAGGCAAATCACTTAACCTCTCTGAATCTTGGCCATTCCTCTTCTGCGCCATGAGAGCACTAGTCCCTACTTTCTCAGGATTGCCACGACGCCCAGATGAAACAGATAGACCTAAGGGGCTGGCCCGCAGGCCCTTGGCGGACCCCCCTGCTGCTAGCCCCAGCCCCACCACCCCACCTCCCCACCTCTTGGAGCTGTGGGCTGGGGGTGGGGCTGGGGACCTAAGTTTCCTCCACTGTGGCTTCCCCATCCGCTGAGCAGGCTGGGAACGTGAGGAGGGAGGCAACGGCCTCTCATGCTGCCCACTGACGGGATGTCAATAGATGTCTGTCAGCTCTGATCCTGCTTGAGGAGTTCCCAGGTGGAAGTTTCTAGGCTCCGGTATTTCATATTTGAGATCTCAATTAAGCTGCTGAGTTTTCGGGGTTGACAGGTGCCAAAAGAGCCCTTGAGTAGTAGGGGACTGGAGAACGGAGGGCTCTTTGGGAGGAGGGGCAGTGGGAAAGGCACAGAGGGACGTGGCCGCTCCAGGACGAGGTGACGGTCTCTGCAAGAGTGTTTATGGGGTGATGCGGGCATTGTGTCTGGAGACAGCACAAGGCAGGATACCTGGACAGGCCCTTAGAGATCAGCTCCCTGAGGGTCCCAGCAAGACAGGCCCAGGACAGTGGATGGACCCCAGTTTGGGAGACTGAGGCCCCACCAGACCCTCCCCTAAGGTGCAGCGACCAGTGAGGCCTCCCCGAGCAGAGACTTCTCTTTCCCCAGGCCTCTCTGGATGAGGCTGGCCTGCTATGCCCTCGAGGGAAGAATCATCACTCCCCTCTGGGAAGCAGACTCCCCCTCCCATCCCCAACATTGCACTGTCCCCCTCCCTTCCCCGCCTCCAGCTGTCTTCTGCTTAGACCCCCCAACCCGGTTTGCAGCAGCAAACATTCTCCTGCCAGGCCTGAGAAAGCCATTTGCAGAGGAGGATGGCGTGGGCTCCGAGGGCAGGGCCTTGACCGTGCCTCCCCACAGCACAGGCCCAGGGAGGGGCTCAGGCAATGTCCATGGATCTCCAGGACACAGCAGGACGGAGTCTGGGGTATCTGGAGCGGGGGCCCTGGGAGGCCCGGCTCCCACCACCTCCCAGAGTCTGAGGGAGACAGTGCGGGACTCAGGCTGGCAGTCCCTTTGTTTAGACGGACGGGCCTTCCGTAGGTTTTAACCTCTCTGCCTCTCTGTGTCTCTCCCCCTGCCCCTCCTGTGGTCCCTCTCCCGTCTCTGCCCGAGGCGCTCCCTTCTTCTCTGTACCTCCTTCTTCTTACCTGTGCTCCACTCCCCCCTCCTCGTTCCCTTCATCTTCACACTCCTGGCGTCTGTGTTTCCGCCTCTTCGGGGCCCTCCGGCACCTGGTCTGCATGTGCAACTCTCACTGACCCTCCCACCCCTGAATCTCTCTCTTGCTGCCCTTTTCACCCCCACCTGTCCTTCTCTGGCTTCTTACCTGGGCCCCTCTCCTCCCACCTCGGACAACTTCACTACCTCCCACGCCCTGTTTCTGTCCCCTGCCGTCCCTTCGTCCCTTCGCTTCCTCCTCTCTCCCCACGTCTCCTTGGCTCCTTTTCCTATCTGTTGGCCTGTCCCTCTCTCTCCTGCTCCACCTCATCCACTCTGTGTCTGTGTGTCTGTCTCCCTACCGCCAACCCCTCCTGTCTCTGTCACTCTCTCTCTTTCTGCCTCTGCCGACCCTCCCCGTCTTCCCCCTCCGCGTCCACCCACTCCAGGATGATCCCAGCCTCCAACAAGGCCTTCGTGGTCAACAACCTGGTGTCAGGAACCGGCTACGACCTGTGTGTGCTGGCCATGTGGGACGACACAGCCACGACGCTCACGGCCACCAACATCGTGGGCTGCGCCCAGTTCTTCACCAAGGCCGACTACCCACAGTGCCAGTCGGTGCACAGCCAGATCCTGGGCGGCACCATGATCCTGGTCATCGGCGGCATCATCGTGGCCACGTTGCTGGTCTTCATCGTCATCCTCATGGTGCGCTACAAGGTCTGCAACCAGGAGGCCCCGGGCAAGCTGGCGGCCGCTGCGGTCAGCAACGTGCACTCGCAGACCAACGGGGCCCCGCCGCCCGCTCTGGCCGGCGCGCCCAGCGGGGCCCCCGCGCAGGGACCACCCAAGGTGGTGGTGCGCAATGAACTTGTGCAGTTCAGTGCCAGCCTGGCCCGGGGCAGCGACTCCTCTTCCTCCAGCTCCCTGGGCAGCGGGGAGGCCGCAGGGCTGGGACGGGGCCCCTGGAGGCTCCCACCCCCTGCCCCCCGCCCCAAGCCTAACCTTGACCGCCTGATGGGGGCCTTTGCCTCCCTGGACCTCAAGAGTCAGAGAAAGGAGGAGCTGCTGGACTCCAGGACTCCAGGCGGGAGAGGGTCTGGGACATCGGCCAGGGGCCACCACTCGGACCGAGAGCCACTGCTGGGGCCGCCTGCGGCCCGGGCCAGGAGCCTGCTCCCCTTGCCCCTGGAGGGCAAGGCCAAGCGCAGCCATTCCTTCGACATGGGGGACTTTGCCGCTGCAGCCGCGGCAGCCGGAGGGGTCGCCCCTGGTGGCTACAGCCCCCCTCGGAGGGTCTCGAACATCTGGACAAAGCGCAGCCTCTCTGTCAATGGCATGCTCTTGCCCTTTGAGGAGAGTGACCTGGTGGGGGCCCGGGGCACTTTTGGCAGCTCCGAGTGGGTGATGGAGAGCACGGTGTAGGCCTGGGGGGCTTCCACCCGCTCACCCTCGCAGCGTGGATGAAGGGGAAAGAATCTGTACTGGCAAGTCTTTGTGGAGTTTCCATGGTGATGTTTACATCTAGGGGCAGTTTCGTCTCCCTGTCAACGCCCCCGCCCCCCCCACCAACCCACACCCCCTTCAAAGCCTGTCCCCCACCACCCAGCTGGGGTGTGCTCAGGGAAAGCGGACTTGATCGCTAAAATGTCGGACTGAGCCCTGAGTGTTTGGAAAGGCAGACTCCCTCCTTTCTGATCACGAATGTAGCGTGTAAGCAAGCGGCTTTGGATTGCTCATGGTTCCGGCGTTGTTTTTATTTCTTAATTTATTTTTCCCACTTCCCAGACTCCTCCTCTTCATTCACACAGATCATGGAGAATTTACTCTTCATGTGAGAGCGGGTTCCCAGCAGCCCTGGTAGTGGCAGATTATTGTCTGTTGACAAGAGAAGGGAAAGCGTCTGGTTCCACACTTGTTTGGAGGGAAGACTGTGGCATCCCCTGCTCAGACTCCTCCTTATTCCCAACTGTCCGCGCGCTCCCCCCGCCCCTGGGGGAATGGGCAACCACCCCCATACCTGACCCAGCTCCCTCTGCTCAGAGATCATGCCCTACACCCATGACAGCAGTCTGAGCCAGAAGAGTAACTTCCAGAACTTCTTATGTGGGGGAAAGGGAGAAGGGCTTTATGAGGCATAAGGGCACAAAGGATATTAACTTCTGGAGTTGCTGTAGGGTTTTTACCTCTTCTGGGGGGAAGCTGGGACCAAAAGTCACCATGAGCATATGGCGGGCCAAGAGGGCTTTTCTTGAGGAAAGCAGAGTGGGGTGGCAAAAGGAGCACTGGACTTGGAGTCCAAAGCTCTCAGTTCGGGTTCCAGAGCCGCCACTGAGTAACCAGCTGAACACACCGGGCAAGACACTTTTCTTTTTGAACCTCAATCTCTTAATTCGCAAACTGTAGGATTGTATCCAGTCTTTGATGCCCCTCGAGTTCTAAGGACTAATGAATTCTTCCTCGACTCTAGATGGGATGGTTTCCAGGTCAGCAGTGCCAGCAGCACAAGCTGAAAGAGCATCCCTATTCTTCCTACTGGACACAGAGGGAGAATTCTAGAGGTTTGGGAGGGGGAAACTGGAATCTTTTTAGAATGGTAGAGTTCTGAAGTTTGACGAGGTGTTTGCAGTCATCTCATCGGTAACCCTCTCTCCCTCCCCCACCCTCCCCAGAGTGTCCAGGACTTGCCCAAGGTCACACAGGGAGTTAGTGGCCAAGTCCATGCAGCTGCCAAGGCCACCTCCTAGGATGCTGTTTGGGATTCATTACACTGTCTTCACCCTGGCTCAGGCATTTCTCTGTCTAAAGTCCATCCCTTGTTTGTTCCCGAGGAAGGTGGCCCAGGGTGGGACATGGGGGACGCTTTTCCTGGATGCCAGCTTTGAAGAAGATCCATCCATGGAAATGACAGAGGGCAATGGGAAGGTGCGCATGGATTCCTTTCTACCACGGGATGAACCCCCACACCCCAGGCCATGTCAAGAGGGGGCAGAGGACATGTGGCCAGGGACAAACTGTCTTAGAAGCATCTGGAGGACTTTCCCCTGCATCTCTGTCTCTCCTGGTCTCTGTCTCTTCCAGATCTCTCCTCACTGCCAACATACTACCTCTCCCTCGGTCTCCCCAAACCATTCTTTGCTCTTCTGAGTCTCTGCCATGGATCTCTAGCTTCTCTCCTGTTCTCGTCCCTCCTTCCACTTGCCAACCACACTGCATACAATGTCCCGGTGAGTCTACTTCTGCTGAAGGGTTCTGATGGGCTCAGCCCTGGAGCTGAGCTGGCGGCCCCCGAGTCTACTGGGAGCACACGAGGGGCTGCTGGGGAACTGTCTATGCAGAATAGCCTTCTGGCTCCAGGCCAGGAGCCTCCAAATCCCTTGCCTTTGTCCTTCTCCCTCCCACCCCTCCTGCGTTCTCTCACCTTCCCTCCTCTCTCCTGTCTTCACTCTTGTTCTTCCTGTTGACCCTCGGCCTTCCCCAGTCCCGTTCTGGTCCTGACAGTCATTAGCAGCCCAGGACAGTCTCTTCCTGAAACACGTTAATTTTCCAGGCCAGTCCCGGGGCCAGAGCATAGGCCTTCCCCAGTCATGGTGCCAACCACGGAATTGGGTGACTTGAACGGAAATCTCTCTCTCCGTCCCTCTTTCCCTGCCCGAGTTTCTCTTCTCTCCTTTTCCTCCCTGCACCTTTCTCCTTCAGTTTTTCTAAATGTAGCCATTGAGGAAGTGACCCCAAATGCCACCTTCCTTTTTGCTTTTGGGTTCGGACACCCAGAAGGTAATGGTGGACACCGGAAGGGGAGGAGCCAACCAAATATTCCAGTCAGCTGTGTCTGGACATGATATGTACTTGCACTTGTGTTTGTCACGTTTCTGACTCGGAGTTTTGGAAAGCAACATCCGTGTGGTCAGAATATAAATGCCAACTTTCTTTGCTAAAAAAGAAATGTACAGTAAAATGTACAGTTTAAAAAACAAAACCAACCCCACTCCTTGGGAGAGAGAAAAAAAGAACATTCTCATATCTGTGAATGTCTGCTGTTCATTTCTCTGGAAACTGTGGTTTTCTGAAGGTGGCTTTGAAGTGGCATTTTCTCTTGCACCTGTGTTTGTTACTGCCCAGTGGGAGCCTGCATCCTGCCAAGTTCATGTATAAGATGGGAGCCGTCTGAAATAAGAGAGAACGGGGTCGTTCTTCTGAAATAAAGAAGAGTAGAGGGATCTGGAGGGAAGCTCCAGGAGAAGAAGGAATGGTCCATCCTCAGCGGCCCTGACTGTCCATCCCCCCCCCTCCGCCCCAATCTCAGAGCTGCCCTTCCCCCTTTTTCCTGTACTGTGGCCACTACTACACTTAACCACTAGGGGCGCACGGACACCTCCCACCCATCTTGGTTGAGCCTTGGATGACAGTTTTTCAAAAAGCTCTTTCACAGGAGAACTGGGACAACAAACCAAAGCATAAACCCAAGGTATAGAAACAAATAAATTTCTCTTGGAAACAGCTTCCCAACCCTAGCTACACCTAGTGGCTAGATTAGCACTGTCCAACTGGAATAAAGTGTGACCCATACGGTCATTTTAAATTTTCCATGAGCTGTATTAAATCGAGTATGAAGAAACAGGTGGAATTAATTTTAATAATATATTTTATCTACTCCAATATATCCGAAAGATGATTATTATAATGTGTGACCACTATAAAATTGTTAATAAGACCTTTAAGTTTGGGGTGGGTAGGGGGAGTTTTATCCTCCCCAAAGTTTGGGAAATCGAGTGTGTGCTTTACACTCAGAGCACATCTCAATCCAGACTAGCCACGTTTAAAGTGCTTGAGAGCCACATGTGGCCCGTACTGGTCACCGTATGTGACAGGGCAACTCTAGACAGAGAGTGATTGACTTGCCCGTGCACCTTGTGGAAGGGGGAGGAGACTCACAGTTATTGAGCACCTACGGTTTCCAGGTCCCAAGTTGCTACTAAACGGGCATTTCTTGTGGCAGCCTCTCAAAGCAGATATTCTCATGCTGATTTCACAGATGAAGGGCCTGAGGCCCAAGAGGGGTTAAGTAACTTGCCCGAGGTCACACAATAAGTCTGGCCGTAGAGCCTCAGCTCTTTCCCTAACATCGCCCCCTATTCTTTCTTCCTCCCTTCACCCCGTTAGGGATTGTATTTTAGACTGATGGAAGTCCTCAGATTTATAGCCTAATCTGGAAGCTCTTGGTTTGGCCTCAGGGTCTGGTAAAATTCTCAGAGTGTTGACTCCAGGTAAGGGCCCCTTGGTTAAGCGGTTTCCTCTGACCTCACACTGGCCTTTCTGGCCCTTCTTGGCCTGTGTAACACATTCCCTCCCCTGACAGGGAAGATCCCCCCAGGCTTCAGAAGGACCTGCTCAGACGACCCTTGTGGTCAGCCCTTCTCCTGGCCTGGAGACTTCTAGGAGATCCCTAGCTTAATAGCCTTCCACCCCCAGCCTCATCTAGTCCTCTGTGCCCTGGAAGCCTGTGACTTCATCCCTGTAAGATAGAAAGCCTCACACCAGCTCCCTCCAATGACCAACCCCACTTCCTGTTCCTAAACTCTTGTCCCTATCAGGAGAAGCGCTCGCCCACCCAGATCCTCTTTCCTGATTGAGACAAGTTCTCCGCTCTTTTGCAAAGAAGAGGTAGCTGATACACTCCGAGCCCAACCGAATTATTAAGCTTTCTGACAAATACTCCAATCCCCTTTCCCCAAATTCTTGATAATGACATTCCTCAGTTTCCCCTCAAAGGAGATGCTTTTAATTTTGGCATCATAACACTGTTGAAAGTCCAAAGAACTTACGCACATTTTTTTTTAAGAGATATAATTTCCAGCCGGGTAAAAGGAAGGGCATTGTCTCAGGTTTCCCCCTTCCAAGACAAGTAGTAACTTTTCTCCCCAGGTCTCTAGGTACTGACTTTTCCGAAGCACAGCCTGGGTATTTCCGTGTCGTCTATTTTCTGTTCTCTGTGTGTCTGCACTGAGGGTCTCAGGGCTTGAGCCCGCGAGGCGGGACTTCCTCTGTTCCTACAGCCACTGTGGTCTCTGCAAACTGCTGCTGGGGAAATCGACACACTTACTCAAAAGACAAGGCTTGGCGGAACAGCAGTCAAATCCCCACCACGTGGTTTTGAATAGCACACCTAGATTCTCAAACCCGGCCGCTCCCCGTGATGCAGTGGGCAGCAGGAAGCTTGTGATAGGGTATATCCCAGGTAAATACCTGAAGTTTCTACCTTTGCAGAATGGAATCGGATCCACCCAGGTTGCTCTCCCAACATCTACACAGAACACTGCTGCCTTTACAGTTTAAAGATACTTTTTTTTTTTTTTTTTGCTTTCAGGCTTTAAACCCAAGATCTTAGTTTCTGATCTTGCGTGATCTCATTTAAAGCCTCCCACATCACAGCCAGTCAGTGTTTACTACAGGGCTCAGGATTTCCCTTCCCTACAGCCTCTAGCAGAGGGAATTGCTATGCTCCCCAGTAGACGGAAGACAGGAGCTGGCCTTTGCGTCTCAAGCTATCCCGTGATGCCCATCATAGCCGCGCAGCGTCTTCTGACGGACCCAGCCGTCTTGCCCGGTGTCCTCGTTTTGGATTCTTGGCAACTTTCTTCAGCTCACGGACTCCAAGCAAATGGGCCCGGATTGCAGGCTCTTGCCTGGTTATTTCCCTCTTCTGGTTCGGATCATTGAGCTTCTGGCTCCTTGAGCCAACAGCCGAATGTGCTCCCGGTGAATGAGAGCCACTATTCTCCCCTGGCATCTTGCGCTGGCGTCTGGGGCGCTGCGGCAAGGAAGATCTCATTAGCTCATCCCTTGCTGAGATGTCAGTGCATCCTGCAGGCCCCTGCTTGGTTTCTTAGTGATGAGGGGGTGAAACTGGAATTTCACCCATCTCCATGGGATCCCCAAACCCATCTGGTCCACAGCCAGTCAGCCCACTGACCAGCCTCCCACGGCCCCCGGGTCGCCCCGTCCAGCTGCCCATCTGCTTAAGTGATGATGAGCACACCCCCTCTTCTTTCGCCACCTCCTCTGTACCGTGTGTTCATTGGTGCTCCCTGGCCACCCAGCCGCGACTCGAGCAGGGGTGAGTTCGCTGTTCCTTGACGCCTCCTATGCTGTATTCGAGGCGTTTCCTGTTCCCCCAACTGTACTTACCTCTGTTAGCTGACCTTCCTGACACTGTTCCCACTTCCTCACGAAGAGAAAAACCGCAGAGCCTCACGCCCCCATCACCGACTCGGCACATCCTGACAAGAGGCAGGTATCTCGTTCGCTGTCGGAGAAGGAATGTTATGAAGCAGAAGAGAGTAAAGTCCTGGGTTATACCTCCTTATCCTGAATGTTTCCCTCCTGGGTTCCCTGTCACATTCTACCCATTCCTCTGGGGAATCTCTCAAGGATACGATTCTGCCTATCTGCCCAGGATAGGCTAGTTGCCTTATTTACCCAGACTAATTACGGGGAAAGTTTTACCCCTTCATTAGGTTGTTTTACCCCTTCATTAGGTTGACACAAGATTAACATTTTCCAAGTGGACATTGAACGGCAAAATTAAACTGCTAATAATAGCTGACATTATTGAGATTTTTCCTGTGTGCCACGTGCTAAGAGCTTGGTGTAATCTCGCTTTATCATCAACACAACACAATGGAGTAGGTATTATTGTTAACATTCCCGTTGGGGAAGCTAAGGTAGAGAGGGGTTAAATAACTTGCCCCACATCACACAGTGAGTGAGTGGCAAAGTTGGATAAACATTCAATAAATGGATTTGCACTGAAGTTACCTGCAGAGCTGCAAAGGCGAATAGAAACGCAGTTCGCTGCGTTTCATGTCAAAGGCCTGAATCCTGGCGGGTGAATCTTGAATTTGAGGAGACCGAGCTCAGTAGAAAAAGCGAGAGGTGTGGAGAAATGCGCGCCGTAGGCATTCAACATGGATTTGCTGACCTGCTGTGTGCCCCACACTGTGTCTGGTTTTAAAAAGAAATCAAAATAAAAGTGAAGGACACTGTGCTTGCCCTTGAGGGCCTTACATGCTTCCCAGAGGGGCAGGGACATGAGCTAGTTTCTAGATGTCTGTTTTTGCAAAGATGGATTCGTTTTCATTTATTTCAAGTTAAGTATAGCTCTGGGGAACCTACTATCCCGGAGGACATGGATGGGTGGATGGACTGGTCGGGGCCACAAGCCCCAGGTGGCACTTCTGGCTGGAAGAATTCACTAGATTTTAAGCTCCAAGGGAATCTGGCATGGGGAGTGACGGGCTTTGTGCCAAACAGGAACCAAATCAGGACTGGAATTCCGTGCCTGGGCAAGCAGGGGTGGATGAAGGCAGTTATCCTGGGAGCTTTTGGTGGGGGGGGAGGGGAGGGAGTCGGATGCAGAGAGCCTAGGAGGCCTGGAAGACCGGCAGTTGCAGAGAGGGGGAGGGGTCCCAAGTAACCCAAGGCAAGTACAATTGTTCCTGTGGGTGAGGGGCCCTTTGGTGGGAGGAGCTGGGTTCAGAGACATTTCTTGGCCCTGGTTTCCTTTCTGGTAAAGTATCAATGGTTAAGTCTCAACTTTGGTAAGTATGCCTGAGAAGTACCATGTAGTTCTATAGATCACACATCAGACTGGAAAAGGCAGAGTGATAACAGTCATTATTATTAATGATATGCATCATCGAAAACATTATCATAAATTACAGGGGATTAGTGACAATATTAGGTATCTCAGACTCAGAGAATCTCAGGGCTGCCAGAGCTCTCAGGGGCCATCCCTTCTAGCCTCCCTCAATGGGGATTAGAATCTTCTGTTCAATATCCATGAAAACTGTTATTAATCTTATTACAAGCAAGACTGTACATGATGAATTTCAGAGTTCACCCCAGGCAGGAAGTGACTCCCCGAACTCCAATCAGATCAAGGCCTGATGGTTATGACTCCGTATTCCTGGTGGGCCCGCGTGGAGCCATCATTCCTGCCTTCACAAGAAATTCAGAGGCCAGGGGCGCCTGGGTGGCTCAGTGGGTTAAAGCCTCTGCCTTCGGCTCCAGTCATGATCTCAGGGTCCTGGGATCGAGCCCCGCATCGGGCTCTCTGCTTAGCGGGGAGCCTGCTTCCCCCTCTCTCTGCCTGCCTCTCTACCTACTTGTGATCTCTCTCTGTCAAATAAATAAATTCTTAAAAAAAAAAAAAAAAGAAATTCAGAGGCCAGACAGAAAGCAGCTCTCAGAGAGCTGTGGCCAAAAGCATGGTAGGAAACTAGGTACGGAGCCAGGACCTTGGCTGAGAAAATCTCCATGGGGGAGGATGCTGTTCCCTTGCCAAATCAGTGTTGGTCTCCAAGACATTGAGAAAAGGAAGGAGGCCAGAAAGGGGCAGAAAGCCCATGGTAGCCTCCGCAGTCTTTGATGCTCCTTCATGTTCCGAGATCTACAGTCCCAGTGGCAGCAAGGACGACCTGGAAAATCCCCAACTGCACCCCTGGGCTCCCTTGCTTATCGCTTCCCCGATCCCTGCTCACCCTTTATCCTCGTTCCAGATCTGGCGTAATAGCCAAAATCAAACAACGGGGCTCTGGAATGACCCAAATGCTGCCACCAATGAGAATGCAAGTTGTTTTTTCCCAAGTTCTTATAGAGTTTATAGAGCAGAAGATGGTCTCAAGTGAAACCTTCAGATCCCAGAACATGTGCTCCCATCACTCCCCCCCCCCCTCCACCCCCCACACATCCAGGCATTACAGTGATGGCTGCCTGCAACAGCAAAACAGAAGTGAGGCCCAGAAGGCAACCAGAGGAAGGAAAGAAAATATCCACATGGTGGGAGGACGACCAAGCCTGGGAGAGGTGAAAAGCCTATGTGGCTGTGGAGAGTTACAGCATAGGGCTGAAGAGGGTGACTCTGCTAGGAATTCCCCATGGGCAAGAGGCTCTCTCAACCCCGCAGTGCCAGGCCATAAATACCGGAGGTTCTAGGGCATGGCCCCACCACTAAATCCACTTGTCTCTTCTAGGTCTCCACGAAGGCATGACTGGACACTACACGAGTGCAGAATGACTGAGGGTGATGAGCCCCTGGCCTTCCAGATTATTCCAGGGTAAATTTATTGAGGGGAGAGCTATTGCACAGAAGAGTAGAAGTCTTTCAGAAAGTTTTATGGAATCTGGATTGGCCATAAAGCAGCTAGGGAAGGGGAGACTCAGGACTCTCCTCTCTTGGTTGTGAAGCACCATGAATAGTAAAGCTCTTTGCTGAAGAGTCCTTTACACAAAGGACTGTCCAAGCAGGGAAGAGGGAACTCATGTGACTTCTGAACAGTGCAGTAAGCATCCTGTTTACTTCATGTGCTAGTCCTCATAATCCCACAAGGATTAGGACACAAGGGTTAGAGCACCCATTTTACCACTGAGAAAACTGAGACACGGAAAGAATGCACAACTTGCAGCAGGTCGTATCACGAGTCAGGGGAAGAGCTGGGTAATCAGTCACTTGATAATTGGAGTCGCCCCAAGTTTACCTAAGAAGAGTGATGGACATTAGAGTCTCAGCGAATCACCTGGAAGGAATCATAACATGTGAGCGATGAGAGTTAAAAACGAAAATATAACATTAAAAAGTGGAAGACATGGAGAACTCTATTGAACAAATATGTAATGACTACTCCGTGTCCCAGTAGTGCCTGTGAGAAATAGAAGACTGCCCCCAAGGTCTTACTAAACGTCCTGACAAACTGAGGATTAAACAAGCTCCAAGTCCCTATTTGCTTGTTTTTGTTTTCTAAAATGTGGGGGTGGGAGGAGTAAGCCAGGAGGCCTAACAAGGCGAGTGCACCGCAGACCCTCTCCTTCAAGGGAGTTGAATCTTTTTCCTGTTTTCAGTATCCTCATCTGTAAAATGGCCATGGTATCCCTCTACCTCCAAGGATTACCTGGTTTGTAAATCACAGAGCTCTATGTAGCTACGCAAATAACCCATAGCATTAGAGAAGTCACCGATTCATGATGATTAATGACCTGGATCAATGATAACACTGTTATAAATTACAGCACACTAATGATTATTATATGGGTATTAAACCCAGAGTCTCAGGGCTGGAGAGATCAGAGGTCTCCAAATAAACCCTCCTCCGCTCATCAAGATCCCTGCCAGGTGGTATTATTCCGATTACAATTGATTCCATACTTTTAATTCATAAGTCCCCCAAGGTAGAGAACACATTTGCTCATTCCCTGTGCTCCGATGAGCTCCATGCTTGATGACTGTGGCTCCAACTTTGTACAGACTCTACCATTCCTGCTCCTTAGGAGACCCCAGAGTCATTACGGAAAACTTCCAGAATATTCTGTGGTCCTCGCTGGAGTGGAAAAACACAGAGCAAGGGCCCCGTGGTGGGGAGTCTTAGGGAGATCTGTTCTCTTGCCAAATCAGCTCTGGTCTCCATGGCACATGGGCAAAACAAGAAAGGAAGAGGGGGCAGGGCACGGGGCAACCTCTGAAGCCCCAGTGAGTGAATGCTTTGCTTTCTGTGAGGACTTTCACTACCAAGTGTGAGACCCAGGAAAAGTTGTCCACCACCTGTGGGGTGCACAGCACAGGCCCACTGATGGGATACCTGTACTCTTTGATCAACAACACCCTCCCGCCAGGAATTTCTTCCTTATTTATTCTTCCTTTATCTTTAATCAAGGACTAGGAGAACAAAGTTACAAAAATAGTAACTAATAAAATTCTAGGACCTCAGTACGAATCACTATTTACCCCCTTTTACATTCTTCCTACTGACCTGACATTCCAGTGGAGAAATTTGTTCCTTTGATTCTTGCCTTATCACAATGTAGACGCTCAAAGAAAACCCTGCCAGGTGTCTAGCAAACAGACCGGTATCCGGTCCCTCCCCGAGATAGTGACAAGCATTCTTCAAAGAGGGATGTGGGGAGAGCCAGGGATACCCCTTATTAACAGCCCTCCCCGCCTTCCTTCATTTCCCCCCTTCTCTGTGCCACAAACACCGTCCACTGGTTTTGGATGGAGAGAAAGAAGGACTATCCAATCTTCTGACTCAGTACACCAATCACAAGTCCCGGCAGTCAAGGACATAAAGCCTTTATTAAATTGGTCTGCCCAACCAATTGAGGTCTGAGGGGTCTGGCCAGGCCCCTTGACTCTACAGGCCTTCTTCCTGGAAGGGCAGTTTTGAGGAACAAGATAATGCACCCATGTGAAGAGCCAAGTTTCCATGTTGATGGTAAATGGAAGAGCCTTTGGGTCTGAGCAGAGCTCTGGCACAAAGGGGGGAAAAGATGAGGGGAAGGGAGCCACCCTCTGCACTGATACCAAAGCGTACAGTGGGGTTCCCGCTCATGCCTAGCCCTCTCTACTGAGGAATCCTGTGAGCCCTCACCTTTGAAGGAAAGGACCTAGACCGGTGAGGGCCAGGTCTTCTTCGCCTGCTGCCTGAATGAAGCTCAAACCTCCTCCCTGAAGGGAGAGTACTGGGTATCTTGAGGGGGAAAGGGGAGTGTGGTGCAGGGAACAAAAGCCCCAGGTCCTACTAGCAGATCTTTTTCCAGATAGCTAACGCTTCAGTAAGGTCCGCAAAAGGAGGAGCCGGGCATGGTCCCGCTGTGATGGGCACTCCTGAAGGGTGGTTTCCTAGTTCCTAGAAGATGACCACGTGCACAAATAGCCACCACGCTCTTGGTTATGGCTCGACTGATGATCGTGGGCAGTGACCAGTCCTGTGAAAGTAAAAAGACATCAGGAGAAACTCGATACACGGAAAGGCGGCCGTGGGGGCAAAGCCCACACCGTTAAAACCACAAGTTCAAACCACAAGCAATCTGTAGTACACTTGTTTTCAAAACACATTCACTTCACTCCCATTCTTACCGAGACTCTGACCTCGGTGGTGTTACCACCCTCTCTTGTTTCCGGTGAGAGGACACGTTCGCAACCGGGTAGTGTTTTTCCCACGCTCCCCCCGCCCCCCGCCCCAACCAGCGTGGAAGGGAGCCCCTGGCTTTGCGGAGATCTCCTGCCCCCAGGTCTGCACTTCCGTCCAACCCAAGCCCCCTCCCCTCGAGGCGGGAAGGGAGGGGAGACCGAAAGGAGGAGGAGGAACGTCCCGCAAACCCCCACACCGCGGCGCCTCGGGCTGGGGGCCGGGCCGGCAAGGTAGCTCCCCCAGGCTCCTCTGGCTCCTCCGAGTCCCGCGCTCTCCCACCGCGGGCAGGCGGCGACCCCTCGGGGAGAGGGGAACGGTATCCTTCCACGGGAGACACAATACACAGGTAAAGGGAGAAAAGAGGGCGGAAATGCGAGGGTGAGGCCGCGGCACGGAGAGGGGCTCAGCGCGGGCTTCGAGCGGCCCCCGGCCCCCAGCCCGGCAGCGCGGGGCCGCGTCCGGAGGAGAAGGACAGAGCGGTGGCCCTGGGGACGAAGGCCGCAACTTCTGCAACCAACCTGGAGTAAGCGAGGGGGTGCCCAGTTTCCCATGGCCTGGGCCTCGGGGAGTTTCCTGCATCCTTAAAGCAGTTCTGATCTTCCTTGCCCCTAAACCGGTTTGTCAGCTACGAAGTCAACTCAGAGCCATCTCGAAGATACTAAGCAAGGCGCTGCCCGAAATTAACCGCCAACGGCTCGCGCTCCTGCCGTTGGCCACGCCCGTCGCCACGCCCCCGCGCCCCTCTTCCAATCAGAGGCCGCGCTCCTCCCCCGGCGCGCCCGCGCCGACCGTCGTGGGTCACGTTCGCCGACAGGAGTGGGGTGCGGGCGCTGCGGCGGGACGCAGCTCTGGTGGAAGGTGGTGACCAGGTGGGAGGGGAGAGATCCAGGCACGCCGGAACGGGGGTGCGCCCGGGTCTGGCCTCCGAGGGCAGTGCCCCTTGCTTTATGTTTACCAGGCGGTGGAATCCCAGGCTCTCTGTGCTCCCAGAGTCCTCACTGCCCTTTTATCCTACCTCAGAGGAAAGCACCATCCAGAAAGCACTTGGCCTGATGTCTCACAAGAGTTAGGGGCAGAGCTGCAATTCCGACCCTTCTAACGTCAGTTTCTGGCATTTTCCAACCAATCAAAGACCTCTCACTAGAGAGAAATGCTTGACCAGCCTTATCCAGCTAGTGGGGCCCCAGACCTCTAAAGAAAGCTTGCCCGGTGTCCCCGGCTTCCTCTCTCCGCTGCTGCAGGGCCTGAGGAACCGGGTTCTCACTCAGACCCTTAGCATCAAGGATCCAGCCAATGGGAGAGGGTTGCTGAGCTGATGAGAATGCCCCTGACGGATGAGAAGAGGACCAATGCCGTAGAGGCTAGTTGGAGGGGCTCAGGTGTTAATATTTACTGGGCACTTATTTTGAAAGACTCCCTCCTGGAAAATTCAGAATGCATCATCATATTTGAGCATCCCACATTCCTTTTTTAAAAGAGGACATAACGTAAAGTTCACCATCTTAACCATTTTAGAGTGTAGAATTCAATGGCTTTCACTACATTGACAACGTTGTGCAACCATTACCACTATTGGATTCCAGAACATTTTGTCACCCCACTCCCTTAAAAGAAGTCCCATACACCCTAAGTGGTCACTATCCATTCTTTTGTTTAGCCTAGAGCCACCCACTAACCTGTTTTCTGTTTTGATGGATTTGTCTATTCTGGACACTCGGTGTAAATGAGATCACACAACACGTGGTCTTTTGTGTCTGGGTTCTTTTACCTAGCATAGTGTTTGCAAGGTTTCTCCATGCTGGAGCATGTATCAGTGCTTCATTCTTTTTAAGGCCAAATAATATTCCACTACATGAATATACCTTATTTCATATCCATTCACATTGATGGACATTTGGGTTGTTTCTACTTTTCCATTATCATGAATAATTCTGCTATCACCATTGGTGTACGCATTTTTGTTTCTAATATTTTTGATACATACCTAGGAGTGGAATTGTTGGGTCATGTGGCAATTCTATGTTTAATTTTTTGAGGAACTGCCAAAATGCTTTCCACAGTGGCTATACCATTTTACATTCCTAGAGCAATATATGAAGGTTCTGGTCTCTCCCTGTCAATGCTTGTTATTTTCATTTTTTAAAAAAAGTTATAGCCATCCTAGTAGGCGTGAAGTGGTATCACATTCTGGTTTTGATTTGCATTTCCCTTGATGTTGTTTGTTTGTTTCATGACTCTCTTCAACTGATTTTGTATAGTTTGTATCCTTTGTAATGGGTGATCATTAAAGTCTGTTCTGTTAGATTTATGGTCAGCTAGTGATTTCACAGAAATGTCCTTAAATACTTGGAACTAAAACAAAACAAAACAAAAACAAAAACACCCTCCTAGTTTCACTGGGTGTGTGTGTGTGTGTGTGTGTGTGTGTGTGTGTGTGTGTTGGGACATGCATTCAATACTCAGCCAGACATTTTACAACTTTACCTTAGCCTTCACTTCCTGCTTGTGCAGAGCCCCAAGATCAGCCAGCGGCAAGAGCTTAGGGCCTTCTCAGGTGTTTTCTGAGCATATTCCCAGCCCTGGGTATGTGCATAGCCTTCTAGATTCCCAGAAATATGTGGCAGCTTTCCAAAACCCTTATTCTTAAAAGAAATTCTCTTTCTTTCTTTAAATAATCTAATTCTCCAGCCTTTCCTTCCCAGGTTTTTAGGTTAGACTGTTGTTTCCCCCAACTCTTAGTCCTTGCCTGAGGAAGCAGCAGCTAACATACTTGACTTTAAGTATTTTTGACAAATTCTCCCTGGGTAGCTGCTTCAACCCTGGGATGGTTCTGAGTTAGGTGAAATAGAACAAGCTTTTTGAGAGTTCTTCAAGAAACCACCAGACAAGTCAAAACAAAAACTACAATTGTTCGGAATAGGGTCTGTTCTGCTCCCTCTGGTGCCTGGTACGTACTGGAAATACCAGCTGCTGTCGTCAGGCCACTGCCAAGCTGGGGAGTGGGAGATAGTACCAGGTAGGTTAAAATGTCACATTTCATTGAGACTCATGTGTGTTTTTCTCAGTTCATCATTGCCATGCTTGCTGTATGATATTGATTAGATTCCAGAGTCCTAAAAATGTTTATTCTCATGGTTTTTATCAGTTTATTCATTGCTTTTGTGGAGGAACAGACTTTTAGAGTTCCATACTCCACCATTTTTGCTGATATCACACTCTCTATTTCTCTTACAAGTAACTACTTGTTAGGAGCTAAGTTCCCAAGAAGCTTTGTTACTTGCCCATTTTGTATCCAGTAACACTAAGAAAAAGGCTTTGGACACCGATCATCTGACTCTAGAGCCTGTTTTATCCAATTGTAACATTTATTCACTCATTAAAGAATATTAATTCTGACATCTACTAAGTGCTAAGTATAGTTCTAGAAATTCAGGATTACCTCACTTTACAAAATAGCAGATTCATCAGTTCCTTAGAGCTTGTATTTTTATGGAGGCAGATTCATAATAAACATTTAATAAATATTTGATATTAGAACTTAAGAAATAAAGAAATTGGGATACTTATTTTGAATAGGGACTACTATGGGAGTGACACGAATATAATTTTTTAACATTTATTTTGTGTTGGTTGCAAATTTTGTAGAAAAGTTGTAGTAATAGTACATGATTTCCTAAATATGCATAAGCAGATCTATTCATGGCTCACATTTTGTTATATTCGTTTTATCTCTCTCTCATTTGATAGTAAGTTGTATAAAATTGTGCCTGTTTACTTCTTCATAATTAACTATTTTTGAAGAATAAGGAAATTCTCTTATATAAGCATGGAAGTTATTCGATTAGGAAAATTAATATCTATACAATACTATTATCTAATCAACAGCTTATATTCCTATTCTAAATTATGTTATGTCCTCTCAATTGATCGATTATCATATGACATTACATTCCAGCTTTCTTTTGATTAGTCATAGCACAGTTTATCTTTTCCCATTTCTTTGCCGTAATTTATTTGTGTCTTTATATTTAAAGTGAGTTTTGTGTAGGCAGCAATAGTAGGGATTGCTTTTTTATCCATTTTAACAATCTCTGCCTTTTTACTGGGTGTTTAGACCATTTACATGTAATAAGATTATTGATATGTTTAGATGTAAGTATACCACCTTGCAGTTTGATTTCTATTCATCCCATATGGTCTTGATTTTTATTTTCCTCTTCATCTTGCTTTCTTTTAAATTAATTGAACACTTTTCTCCATTTTCTCTCTTCTGTTGGCTTATGAACTGTAATTCTTTGTTTTGCCTTTTTGGTGGTTGTTTCAGGATTTATAGTATACATCACTAACTTATCACAATTTACTTTCAAGTGATTTTATACTACAGCATATATATATAATAGGAAGCAACCTCACCATAGTATATTTCATTTATCTCCTAGTAGCCTTTATGCTATCTCTGCCATATATTTCACTTCCACATATATTATAAACTCTACACCACAATGTTTTTCTCCCAACTGTAACTATTTTTAAAGAGATTTAAATAATAAGAATAAAATCTTATGTGTTTATCCATATAGCTATCATTTTAAGTGCTCCTTATTCCTTTGTGAAATTTTATATTTCCATCTGGTATCATTTTCCTCTGCTTGGAAGACTTTTTTAACAAACCTTGTAGTGTGGCTCTGCAGGCATGAATTCTTTTAGCTTTTGAATGTCTAAAAAAAAAAAAAATTATTTGCATTAGTTTTTGAAAGATACTTTCACTGGGTATTGAATTCTAGGTTGATAGTTTACTTTTTCAGTACTTTAAAGATGTTGCTTCACGATCTTCTTGCTTGCATTGTTTCTGACTAGAAATCTGCTGGTGCCCTAGTGTTTTTTCTTCTTTACATAAGGTGTCTTCTTCTCTGGTTGCTTTTATGGTTTCCTCTTTATCACTGGTTTTGAGTAATTTTATTATTTGGCTTAGAGTAGTTTTATTTGTGTTTCTTGTGCCTGAGGTTTGTTAACCTTCTTGAGTCTATGAGCTAATAGTTTTTATCATGTTTCAAGTATTTTAAGCCAATATTTCTTCAGACTTTTTTTTTATCTCCCTTTTCTATTCTCTCCTCTGGGGACTCCAATTATAGGTATAATAGGCAGCATGAAGTTGTCCTACCGCTCACTGATGCTCTTTCCATTTTCTTTTTATTATTATTTTTTCCTGTGTATTTCACTTTGGATAGTTTCTGTTGCTATATATTAAATTCACTAATCTTTTCTTCTCCAATACTAATCTTAGTTCTTAGTCCCATCCAGTGTGTCTTTCACATCAAGCATTGTAGTTTTCCTCTCGAGGTATTCAATTTGGGTCTTTTTTGCATCTTCTATGTCAATATACTAACTTTTTGAACGTACAGGTTACAGTTATAATAACTGTCTTAATGTCTCTGCTAAATCTAACATTCGTGTCCAGTTCTGGTCGGTTTTAATTAATTGACTTTTCTTCTCATTATAGGTTACATTTTCCTGCTTTTTTATATGCCAGGTAATTTTTTATTGGATGCCAGACATTATGAATTTAAATGTATATTTGTGCCTGAGCTTCGTTCTGAGATACAGTTAAGTTACTTGGAAAGAGTTCAGTCCTTTCAGGTTTTATATTAAAAATTTGTCAGAGCCAAAGCAGTGTTTAGTCTAGGGCTAATTATCCCCCGCCTTTGAGGCAAGATCCTTCTGAGTCCTCTACACAATTCTACATGAATTATTCTACATGAAGTTTTCTAGTTCAGCTGCTTGGAGCAGACACTCTCCTTGGCCCTGTGAGATTACCCGGCAGTGTTTCTGCTGATCCTTTCAGGAGGTTCTTTCTGTGGTTTTGGGTAGTGCTATGGTCTGAATGTGTGTTTCACT
>CM052886.1:98904567-98919543 GCA_028534135.1 Potos flavus
CAGTTAATATAACTAATTGCTTAGAACAGTTTCTGGCCCACGGCAAGTGCTATGTAAGGATAAACTAATATTGGTAATAGGATGTTTCACAGAAAAATACCAGGAACCAAAGAGGGAACAAAACAGCCAAATGGTGTGTATCAGAGCTCCGGAGTGAGGCAAACTTCCAGCAATGAGCACTTCCGGTAATGAGAAGGATGCTGGGGGTGGGGTGGGGGTGTGGGAGTCCCAGAGGCCCGGGGGTGGGGGGGGTGGGGGAGGTGGGGCCTCGGGGCTCCGAGGAAGGGGTCCTAGGAGGGGAGAGAACGGTCTCTCAGCCCGGGGCCTGGAGGTCCCGCCTGGCTCAGAGGCAATACCAAGTTCAAACACTATAAAATACTCCGCAAGGTTGTTGGAGCCATAAAAATAGTGAGGAGTCCTGAGGCTACTTAGAAATAGAACAACAGTTTTCTCCTTAATGAGCCGCCATATGAAGCATTTAATTAAAACTGCCAGCACTTCCCGAGAACGTGGACCGTGGACCGAGGGAGTGTGGAGGGCCCAGGTCCCTGGCGCTAGCTTGTCAGGGATTGCGGCGCCTCTCAGGGGCGGGGCGCACCCCCACCCCGCTCCTTTCCCACTGGCCGCACATCTGCATCCCGGGTTCCCCGGAACCCTCACAACGGTTTCCACCCTCCTCATCATGGTGAAGAGTCACCCTCCCCCGGCCTCACATCTCTGTGGGGCCTCCTAGGGCAACTTGCTTTGCCTCTCTGAGCTTCGATTTCCCCATCCGGAAAATGGAGGTAAGGAGACCTTGCTAGGGTTGGTGTCGAATCAGAGGAGATAATTCTGGAGGGGCCCCGGGCTCCTTTCCTTCCAACCCTGGACATTCCTGCTCAGAACAGTGGGGACCCTGAGGGCTGCAGGCACCATTTTCCAAGCCATGTGCTGTAAGGGGCTCCTGGACAATGGGCTCCCGAAGGCCAAGTGCATCTGGAAAGGCTGTGTTCTCCATTCACGGGTCCCCACTGGCACATGTGCATTTTAAAGGTTCTGAGACATTCTGGCATGGAGACTCCTTCTTTGTTTAACCCAGTGTTTTCTAAAATGTCTCTCTGTAGAAACACTTTTTTCCTTCTTTCACATGAATTTTCTTTATGTGTTTCACCCACGAGCACCATGGGGGATGGTCAGAGGAAACACTGAGGTTGCAGAAATCACACGTGGTCACCTCATCTCATCTGAGAAACGAGGGTAATTAACACCCTCCTTGCAGGTGGCTCTGAAGAGGCGCGGTTTTGTGCACGAAACGCCCAGCCCAGGGCCTGGCACACGGTGGGCGGGCAGGAGGGTGAAGCCACCCTGACCACACAGGCACACAGACACAGGAAATGATCCTAAAGGATGCACATACCAAAGGTGAGAGCTGAGACAGGGGCTTGACCAAAAAGGTCAAGCTCAGCACCGGCCGGCTGGGGATGAGCCTAGGGTCCCTTCGATCTCCTGGACCACCATGGGGATGGTTCCCAGCACCAGGCTAAAGCTTGTGCCTGCAGGGGAGGGGTGTGTGGCCTTGGTCGGGGTTTGGAGGACCACTGGGCACAGGGACAGGTAAGGGAGTCTTTAGTGACTTTATTGAACACCTACTACAATGCCAGGCACTCTTAGGCAGAGGATACACCGCTGAACTGAACAAAGTTCCTGCCCTCATGGAGCTTACACTGTCAACCAGTTTTTAAAAATTAATAATAAATTAGGTGAGGATAAGGGCTACAAACAATTAAGCAGAATGAAAAGGGATAGAGAGGGATGGGTGGGTGTTATTTTTCATAGGATGTCCAGGGAAGCCTGTCTGAGGAGGTGATGTGAACAGAACGTGGAGAGAGGCAGGTGATTTCATTGTCACCCACTGTCATCCTCACCGACATCAATAACATCCTCATCTCTGAGCCCCCACGCGACAGGTCATCTGCTGAGCTAAGCACCTTTCAGGAACCGGCCTTCCCCGGATGCACTTCCAGAAATGGCCACAAGGTGGAGTAGTGGCTCTAACCGGGTTCAGGGGCCGAGATTTTGCTGAGTTCAAAAGACTTGAATCCAAGGCTCCTGCCCCTAGAATCCTATCAAGGTCGAGAATCATCTCTGGCTGTCTGCAGTCCCAGGAACCCCATAGAACCGGGTTGTAACCAGGACCTATGGTGTGGCGAGGGTCTTTGGCCATCTGCCACCCAGTGACTGGGAGGCTTGGGCTGGGGAGGGAGGGAGAGAGCGAGCCCCACAGAAATTGCAGGGAAGCTGAGTGAGGGAGGGGCACACAGACCCCCGGCACAAGGTCCTGGAGGTCCCAAGGCTGAGATTGGCACCACCCGGAGAGCTGTTCCAGCCAGGACTTCTCATGATGGGCGATGGCTTTGGAGGTTTAAGACATCCATTTGCTTCTAGCAGAGGGGAAGGTAGGTGATGAAGCGGCAAGTGGAGAGACAATTGGCTATGAAAGCTGAGTCCTGATTCGGTACAGTTAGGCAGCAGGGAGTAACAACCTCTCTGCGTGTGGTTTATGGCTGGCTAGCTGTGCCTACAAATTCATCTTAGTATTGGGAGAGGCGGCTGGGAGCTCGCTGGTTGCCTGCTACGATTCTGGGGTGAAGGGGACCTGCTTGGATCCCCTCCCCACCCCTGTCTTCCTTTGGGCAGTAGCTGCAGGACAGTTCTCGGTGGCACCCCTGTTTGGGGTTATCCCTGAGGGCCCACTGAAAAGGGGTCAGGTGGCTTGCTCCCCTTGGCAGCGGGACCTACCTCCATTCCCCTTCATTGAGAGGATGGATTGCCCTCCCAGACTCATTCCAGAGAGAATCGCACGGTTTCCAGTTTTCCTGGCATTTTGCTCCCCAGTAACCTGAACAGATGCTGCAAGGTTCTCTCTGAGGATCCCCAGGTAGGGAGGGCAGATTCTCCACGGCGAGGTTCTTTGCTTTTCTCCGGGAGGAAAAATCCATTTCGCACTGCTCTGTGATTTCACTAACCTTTCAAGGCACAGGCTGAGGACTTAGGGTGTATTTCTACCTGTACTCTGGCTCGTGTCTTCTGACTTACCTGGTACGGTCATCTGGTCAACTTAATAAGATAATATGTCTAACAGCACCTGCCACCTCATCAGGACTCCGCAAACAGTGATTATTTTTAGGTCGAGAAAGGACGAGGCACACCTTCATATCTATGATCTTGTTTATTCCACTGAACAACCCTGTTTGGTGCATTCTGCCTTTTTTTTTTTCTTATTTCATTAAATTTTCTTTTTTTCCACAAGAAATACCTGAGAACATTCTCAGCATAACAGAATTGGGCACTGCATCAATATTTGAAGTAAAATATAAACGTCGCCCCTTACCACCCGCTCAGTATATGCCCTACCTCACCTTCCCGCACACAACAGACTCCCCAGAGGTAACTACTGGTGTAAGTTTGGTATTTATCTTTCCAGCCTTTAAATATATATCTTTTTTTCTTTTTTTTTTTGCCAATATAGTCCTTGGAGCTGTAAAATTCAGTTTCACGTCAGATAGCGTTAGATGAAGATTACCCTTTGCATAAACCGGAGAGTTCCTGTTTCTCTCGGGCAGCATTTAATTCCATATCAATGCTCAACATGCTAATTGCAAATGAGCTTTTGAAAACAGGCATTCAGGAAGTGGTTTGGCAACACTATGCAAATGATTCCTGTTAAGGTCTAGACAGTCATAGAGGTATATACGCGGATTCTCTGACTCACGTTTCCACCAAATGGCCACAGCGTCTGTTCCAAGCTCCGATCAGGGGATATGACTACAGATCTCAGGGACGGGATTCTTCAGGCCACCTTCTGTCAAATTGGGTAGGTGAACACAGAGGACGTGTCTGGCTGCATGAAGGTTGGGTCAAGCCGAATTCTGGGTTTTGGGCTCTGCCAGGGCAGGGAGGACAGGGTCCCGTAGGCTCTAGGGAACCCTGAGGGCTGGAAGTGGACCATCTAGTCCCCATCTACCCACCTGTCCTCAAGCCGTCCCAGGCAGCAATCACTGAGCCGCACCTGCTTAGTATCTGCGGGTTGCTCTCCACCAGCCCCACCCTCTGGGGTGCACTCTTCCCCCCACCCCACAAGCCAGCTACAGGAGCTGGGTACGACAGTCGGTAGTCCCCTTTTGTAGATGAAGAGACTGAGCTTCGAGAAGCAATGCATCCAAGAACACACAGCTAGAAAGAGGCAGCACTGGGACCGGAGCCTGCTTGGTTGAAATCTCAGTTTCAACAGGGGACTCATTCTATTTTCTTTTACATCTCATTTATTCTTTCGTATTTTCTGGACATAATGTGTGAGTCCATTCTGATTATATGTAAAATAAAAATGAAACGCTTTTCAATCCCCAGTAGTCTCCTCCTTCCCCAGAGCTGACTGCCCTATTTGTCAAGTGTTTCCTTCTGAACCTTTTCACACACACACAAACACACACACACACACGCATGCACGCGTGCACACACACACGCACAGTTGCTATTATAAAAATGTAAAAGAGATTACACTGTGAAAATATTTCCATGATCTTTCTTTTCTTAGCAATGTGTTTCTTTCCAGATTCATATATCTGGACCTATTTTCTTTTTTTAAATGGCTAGACAGTGTTCCACAGTACGACTATGTCATAATTTCACTATTCGCTATTGATGGTCAATTTACTCATCTATAAAATGGAGATAACAGTTGTAGTTGCCACACAGGATTATTGCGAGATTAAATGACATAATACATGTAAATGGCTGAAAATCAGTCATGGCACACGATAACCGCACGTGCACAACCACTAGCTTTCGTGATCTTTACCAACATCGTCATTGCTAGTATTGATGAACATTCTTTCCAGTTTTTTTGTTATGAAGGATGCTATAATGAAGACATTTCTCCTCATATTCTGTGTGCATATGTGGGTTTGCCTGTGGAATAGATTTCTGGAATGCTGGGTGAGGAGTTTGGAGAGAGGTCAGGGTATTTCTTCCCTGAGTCAGCCCCATGTCTATGATGTTGACATTGTTCTAAAGCTATGGTTCCACAGGGTAGCCCCTCTGTAGGCTCTGACTCTCACAGGACCCAAGGAACACTTTCTTCCTCCTCTGGCATCTTTAGCCCTTGAGTGGTGACAGCCTCCTGCTGCGGCTGGCTTCTCAGGGGCTCTGCCATCCCCTAACTCTGCTCATCCCACTAGAAGCTGATTCTTTACATCACAGCCATCATTTGAACCATCAGGGGGTGACCTCTGTGTTCTGCCTGGCCCCTATCTGACACACTGGCCTTTTGTTTTCTACCAATTGCCTGTTCATATTCTTTGCCCATTTCTATAGGATTGCTTTTATGATTTATAAATAATTTTTATAAAATATGAATAATATTTTACAAATATGACATTTTAGTCCTAGTTTATCTTAATTTTTTTTAATGTAATACATGCTTATAGTAAAAAAAAAAATCTAGGGGTGCCTGGATGGCTCAGCCAGCTAATCATATGCCTTTGGCTCAGGTCATGATAACAGGGTCCTAGGATCAAGCCCTGAGTCAGGGCTCCCTACTCAGCGGGGAGCCTGCTTCTCCCTCTCCTTCTGCCCCTTCCCCTCCCCTGCTCATTCTCACTTTCTCTCTCTCAATTAAATAAATAAAATCTTTTAAAAAAAAATTCCAGCAACACAGAATGATAAAAGGAGAACCAAATGTCCTGAATGAGAGGCCTCCCCTATAAGCTCCGTGGATGTGCAGAGGATGAACTAGGGGTGCATACTGACAAAGGAAGGAAGACGTGATTGTGACTGTGGACTGGACACTCACCTACAGCTCCAGACGTCATTCAGAGGTCACTCAGTTTCTGCAGACTGTGCCTTCCTGGTTTCAGCCCAGGGCTGCACACCACTCCTGTGGTCACTCCATGCATGGTCCAGGGAGCAGCTGACTGGCACAGATTTCTATGGACAGTCTCCTAGTTAATCACCTTGACTTTGGCCTGCCTTCCACCTCTGCCCCACATTTGTAGACTGCAAAGGAAGGGGTCTCTCCCACCCCTGCCACCCTCCCCCAAGTCCAGGTAAGACTGGGGTGGTGGCCCCCTGTGCCGGATTCTCCCCTTATCTGTGTCAGTCGTTCCCTATTTTCCACCCAGACCTCTGCTGCTCTGATGGCTCACTCCTGTCCTCAGCAGGTAATGGGTATACTCCCTTGGGAACTTCTCAACTGTCACTTCAGTGGAGTTTGGGCAAGTGGAAGGGGTAATGGATATGCTTAGTCCTATGTAGGGGTAATGGATATTAGTCCTATGTAGGAAGCCTACAGGGACTCAAACCACAGCAAATACAGGATTGTGGCAGCTCATGGGGGAGGTGGCTCAGCAGGGTAGCCCCATGTGTCTTCTGTCCCTGTCCTCCAGCCCCTCCTGCTGGCCCCTCCCACACACATGCACCCACCCACCCTGTCTGTTCTCAGACTCTCCAGTACCTGCCGGAAAGCCTGTCCACACTGCCACCTCCTTCAGAGGGCCATGGCCAGAGCCTGGCTGGCATTATGACTTCCGTGTCACTAGTGCTCAGTGTGGGGTCCTTCCCAGACCCTCCGGTCCTCTCGGCTGAAGCCCAGTGCCCATCCCCCTTCTCCTGGGACTCCGCCTGCCCCAGCTCCTTGACTGTTGGCAGCCTGCAGCCCACTACCTGACATGGCCAATAAAGTTTTATGTCATGTCTAGGGCAGCTTTCAAGCCCAAGCAGCAGAGTTAAGTAGTTGAGACAGAGATCACATGGATCGCAAGACCTAAATTATTTACTGTGTGACCCTTCGCAGATGGTTTGCTAACTCCTGCTCTAGGCATTCTGCTCTCCAGTATCTGAAAGGAGGAGAGAACTTTGGGACTTCCTGCCCTCGATCTTGCGACCTGGTCAGTCGTTCCTCCCGGAGAATGAAGGAGGTGACCCTGGACCCCTCTCCCTGGTGGTCAGGGTGACCCAAAGCCTTGCACATGGTCCATCGTGACCTGGCCTCTGGGCAGGGAGCCAGCCCCACAGCTGGAGGATCACACACGACCGGGATCCCAGCCTGCAACACGGCCAGCTGGCCAGACACAGGAGTGACCCCACCCCATTCACTGTAGGTGAGGAAGCTCCCCTAGAGGAAGCACTGGGGAGGAGGGCGTGGTGGGGGAGGGCGGACTAACAAGGTTCCTTCTGGAACTGTATCTGCCAGACAGCAGAAGGCTGATGTCTCAGCAGTCGTGGGCAGCCCAGCCGTGCGGGCCTTGCCCTCAGGCAGATGGTGCGTGTGGGGGGAGAGATGGAAGGTCAGCGGAGGTTTCAGGAAGGTGGGTAGCATCTCAGGCAATGCTGGGAACTGAGGAACTGAGTTCAAGAGCTCCCGGGTGCCACTCCTCCAGGGAACCTTGCTCCTGTAGAGGTCAAAACATCACAAGGTTGGACTCTACCTAATTCTCATCACTCTCCGTCATCCCTGGGATACCACCAATACCTCCTCCCTTACCCCTGCCCTGCGCCAGTCCCAAGGTAACCAATGAAGTAATGCCTTAGAAACTTCTAGTTCCATGATCTATGGAAGCTTCACAAATAGAGTTTTATTGGAACACAGCCTTGCCCGTTCACTTACGTATCGTCTACGGCCACTTCTTTACTATGATGGCGAGGGTGAGCAGTTGTGACCGACTGTACGGCCTGCAAAGTCCGAATGATGAAAGCTTGCGATATTTACTATCTGGTTCTTTACAGGAAGTGTTTGCTGACCTCTGATATAAATATCTGCCATCCGGGGTTGATATACATGAATTAATATATATAGAATTCTCAGCACAGTGCCTGACAGGTGCACATAGAGAAATAGATAGATGTCAGCGACAGGGAAGGCATCAGCTCTACTGTTTGTCCTCTGCCCTCCCGCCGCCAGCCTGTCCAGCGGAACTTCCTCTAATGACAGAAACGTCTCTGACTGCACAGTCCTGTGCAGTAGCCACCAGCGACGTACAGCTATTGAGTATTTGCAATGTGGCTAGTGTAACTAAGGAATTGACTTTTTAATTATAGTTAATTATAACTAATTTCTATCCCAACTTAAGATACCACACGTGGCTAGTGGCTCCCACAGTGGACAGCAAAGTCCCACGAGAAGACGCATGCCTGGAATAATGGGGAGTGCTCGGTAAATGTGGGCTTTACTCGGTTCTTCCCTCTGCTCTTCCCCTGGCCTCCCTCTGTCCTCGTGGGCCTGTACTTTTCCTGCCTTCTTTGTCCCACTTGCTCTCCTTGGGACATGCCTTTCCTCCCCCTGCTGGGGTTCCCATCCATACTCTACGGGGCTCCACAGGCCCTTCCTCAGGCAGAGCCCATTGGCATCCAGGCCTCATTCTCGGCCAACTTAGCTGTCACTGTAAATCAGCCCCGATAATTCGCCATCTGGTCCTGGCCCTTAGCAGAGAGCAGAGGGAGCCAGGCCAGGCGGATTCTGGCTGGAGGTGGGTCGGGAAACCAGGCACTCCATCATTTCCGAGGCTGGCGTGGTTCTCGCATGACACCTGGTGCCAGGAGTCCATGCCAGGCCTGGGAGAGGGGGGGACCGCCAATCACCGAGGAGCCAGGGGCCTGGAGGGCAAAGCGTGGCCGGGAGGCTGGCTGCAGGTGCCTGGGATGGGCAGCAGATGGACGGCCCAGAGGCAGCAACAAGGACAGGGCTCCCGGGCAGCGCCCCTGGCATATTATGTTCTATACCCAAGGGCCTTGCTATCATCGCCGCAGCTGTGGTCCCTTGTCAGCTGCGGGAAAGGGCGCTGGGGAAGGGTTGCTGGAGAGTGGAGTCCCCATCCAGTGACCTGTGCCCGGCCACCTTGCCGCTGCCAGCCCTCCCCTCCCGCAGAGGCGGTCAGTAACAGGGCGCCACTGCCCGCTCCGGGGAGGCCAGAATAAGCAGGAGAGACCTGGGTCCCCGCAGGAGGGCACCAGATTAGAAGGTGGTGAGGGGACCCTGGGCCCGGAGCTCAGCGAGGACATTTAAGTCATTTCTGAGTCATACAGGGTTGAGTAAGTACTGAACCCTCCCGACCTTTTTGGGAAGAAGCAAGTGGATGGACTCAGGAAACCTGACCTCCAGGCCTGGCTCGGCCTCTGATTCCCAGCTGTGTTATGGACAAGTCACCTGCCTTTATCTGGAGAATGAAGGGGTTGAGTGGGATCTGTCATTCTTCACTGAATGGAGGGAGGGTGTTGAGAAACCTGTGGGGGGCGCTTTGGGTTGTCCCAGTGACTAGGAGGTGTGATGGGCGTGGGGGGTGGGGAGACAGGGATGCCAACATCCTGAGATGAGTGATTGCTCTACACAAGAAAAAATCATTCCATGCCTCCTGGCAGGATGGCTTCTGGCTCCTCCCGCCGGACATCCCGCTTGCCTATAGCAGCTGCGGCTGGTGCTCCACCCCATGTCCATGACCTTGACCTTTTGACCAACTTCTGGATTAACTCCCAACTGGCAAACCCTGCATTTCTATGGCCCAGGATATTCTCTGGCAGCTGGATTCCACACTCCCTGCCCACGTGGCGGCCAGAATGCTGGGGAATGAGCAGGCCCGGAGAGCAGCCCTCACCAATACCTGCAGAACCACCAGGGACTTGGAACTTAACCAAGGCCTGGGGAAAGCCAGTGGCTGGGTGAGGGCGTACCGATTGCAGGGACCCCACACTGCCCGGTGTCCCCATGTCCTGAGCAGACACAGGGACAGCTGTGGGAGACACCCAGATTCCACTTCTCTCATTGGTACCTTTCTCTAGGCTAATCACGGGGTGCAACCACCCCCTGGCCAGAAAGGGGGAACAAATGCCTCAAAATACACCCGTCCCATCATGGCCAGTGCTCAGTTATTGATAAAAGCAGATGAAGCTCTCTTCCCGTGCACTATGGGGCTGCTTCTTTCAAAGGGAGAGGACGGAGCAGCTCGTGGTTTCTTTCCATCCCTCCTCCTCTGTCTGGTCTCCGTGAAAAGCCCAACATTCACCCTAAATGGTCCCAAAGACCAGGGGCACCCAGGTGGCCATGAGTTAGGAAGGAAGTGTGTGGTGGGGGCAGGGGAAGAAGCCAGCTGCTCCACAAAGAAGAAAATGAATCCATGTCTGTGAGGCAGACAGCAGAGGTTGGCCTCCCCAGACATCATTCCAACCTCTTTGGTCCTTCTCAACATTGTCACCCAAGCGACAACCATTTTAACCAGTGAGTTACTGTAGATATGTGCTGGAGCCCTTGTGGGGACAGAGTTTGCTGACCTGATAAAGATGCTGCCACTTTCCCCTCCACCATGCTTCTACCTTCTTCCTGCTGGAAATGCAAATATGATGGCTGGGACAGCAGCAGCCATCTTGTGCTCTGAAGAAAAAGACTAAGAAAATATGGCTTTGGTGCTCACATCCTTGAACCTTTATCAGCAGCTACGAATCTCTGGATTCTAGTCATGAGAGGAGAAAAACACCTCTCTTTCTCAGACCCTGCGGTGGGTTTTCTGCTCATTGCTGCCCAGGACGTTCCTAACGGATACAATTGGCCATGCTTTCTTGCCATTTCACCACTCGGTCACATCAGAGCCCATGTGCACCATGCCCCTTGGCCCAGCTTGGCTTTGAGACCATTGCTGTGGGCGTTGGCTACCCATGACGTCCTCCAACAACACCTTGCCTGGGCGGCTCTGCCTCTCCCCCATCCCCACCCCCATCTTCACAGTGGCTGCCTACAGCAGCCTGCTCAGCCATAGACATAGGCACATCCCCAGAAGTGCAAGGATGTCGACACCCACAGGGCAGGAAACAGCCACTGCCCAACAGTGACCAGGGAAAAAGGATACATAGTCCCTCCTTCCCCCACCACGCCAGGTAGACATTTCCAAAGCAGTCGGAAGACGCCTGGTGTTGGTAAGTCACACTTACATCGGCTTACTCTCCTTTCATTCTTCCCTCCCCCCATTTCTGTTCCTTCCCCAAATACACTACCCATATCCAAAATCCTGTTTCAGACTTTTTTTGGGGTGGGGCGGGGAGGAACCCAGGCTAAGACATTTTAGATCACTGGGTGATCTCGGACAGCCTGCTCACCCTCTCTGGACTCAGTCTTCGCCCTACATAGGGGGTAGGTATGGGGCCACATGGTCTCTGCCCCCGCCCCCCTTCCCAGGCATCCCTGTGCCCTGTCCTTGCCCTTCCTCATGTCAGCGTGTCAGCCCCGATTGAAGTTTCCCCCGAAGCAGGGCCCACGACTGCCTCTGCTTGTCTGTGGGGGACTCCGTCCAGCATCATACACAGTGAGTGGAGGGGGAGGAGAAACAGCCAGAAGGAAGTGTTAATTACAAAGTGAAGCAAACCAGAAAGAAACCCTCAGGCTCAAAGCTAAATCATGTGAAGGGAGAGAGGGTGGAGGTTGCCAGGCGGGCGCGGAGCCCATTAATGAGAATGAGCTGGGGTGGTGTGCCCCAGCCGGGGGCAGGGGTCAAGCACACAGCCCGGTGCTAATTAGCTGCAGTGGCTTCGGTCACAACTCACTGAGGACAGAAAACACTCAGTCCTGCTGGGTCATTGCTGAAGGAGCTGGGGGAGAGGGGAGGGGAGCCAGAAGATGGGTGAGGGGCTGGTGAGCAGGTGGGAGGCACAGGGCTGGGGTCCATGGCTGGCACTGACTCGTCAGATCCTTTGAAAACGACCCCAGATCTCAAGGTCTACTCCTGTGGGTTGGTCAGAGGCCGTTCAACAAGGCTTCACTGAGCACCTGCCTCTGCAAGGCTTGGGGGAGAGGGGACGTAGTCCCGGACTCACAGAGGTCTGGGTCCATAGTGGAAAGAGCTTCTAGGTGGGGCAAAACACAGCCTAGGGAGCACTCACTAGGGGATGGTGAAGCTTCAGGAAAGGTTTCCAGGGAGAAGTGTCTTCTTTGTTGAGATCTGGGAGAAAAGGAGTGATCCAGGTAAGCAAAAGAGGGTGGCTGGGAAGGGGGAAGCATGCCTGCAGAGAGAACTGCGTGTATAAAGGTCAGAAGGGAAGCGAGCATGGCAGGGTCAAGAGCCGCAAGTTCTCCTGGATAACTGTCCCTCGGCCAGTTGCAGCGAGCCACTGCTGAGTGGGACACGTACCTCTGGAGGGCTCCCCGCCTGTGGCTTCCACCTTTCCCCTGGGCCTTCAGAGGAGTAGAACTGAGTGGCTCAGGGTGTGGCCCAGGCTGGTGGCCTGGACCCTGGGCCTCCAGCTTAGGATTCCATTCTGCCCTCTCAAGTTGGAACCAGAAGGGAACCTCTTAGGTGACCATTCCAGGGGTCAGGTGGGAATGAAGGTCGGTCACTCATTTATTCGTTCAATAACCACTCAACGTCTACTCTTTGACAGCCTCTCTGCTGGGTGCAAGAACCACAAAGATAAATAAATCTTGTCAGGGCCCTGCCCTCCCTGAGAACCCAGCACTAGGGAGATAGATACATACACAAATAATTACAGAAAATCTCAATTAACGGTCACGTAAGCAAGATAGAAGTTTGTTTCTGCCTCACAATCAGTAGGCAGAGATAGGCAGCCCAGGGCTGGTGTCACAGCACTGTATGCATCTGAGACACATCCTTTTTCTTGTTCCTTCACCCTCCTCAGCACATGGTGTCCACTGTGTGATTCACACACACTGTAGCTGCTAGAGCTCCAGCCATCTCATCCATGTTTCAGCTAGCAAAGTAGAGGAAATGAGAAAGAGCAGGGCACCTCTCCCTTTAAGGACACTTCCAAAGAGTTTTCTACACTGCTTTAGCTAATGTCCTATTGGCTAGAATTTAGTCAAATGGCCACACCTACTTGCAGGATAGGATAAGAATATAGATTTTATTCCAGGAGTCCACATGCCCAGCAAAAAATTAGGGATCCTGTCACAAAGAAAGATGGAGGATAGAGATACTGAGGACATCTAAGCAAAAACTGCTAGATCAGAATCCTCCCTGAACAAGAATGGAAGAGTTCTGAGCTAGAAATTTCCACCACTGCATCTGATTTGGGCCAAGGGGACTCTGTTATGTGTCCATCCCAGAATCTCAGATGGTTGTTAGGGACTAGGAGACTGGATCCTTGTGGGCCCTCGCTCCAACAGCAGATTCCCCTGCCCAATCAGCCTTCTCAAGCCCAATTTTTCCTTCTCAAGTGCGAATTCCCAATAAGCTTTTGCCTTCCTAACTCCTCAGCCTCTGCTTCCCAGAGGTCCCCCAGCCAGGGGGTGCCGCAGACGCTGTTTGTGCATCGCTTTGATCTACTCAGTGCCTCTCTGCCTCCAGCCACTGCTCTGGGTCATACGGGCTTGGACCACCTTCTAGCACCTCTCCCTGTGCCCTGTGTCTCTTACTTCCCGCCCAGGGCTTCTCTGATGCCCCAGCATTGTTATCGAACTCACGTGAGTTCGCTGCTTGGTGAGTCACAGAGAGAAACTCGACCAGGTGAGTCGTCCCGCAAAGGAAACTTTATTTGCAGCAAATAAGGACAGGATGGGGAATAACTTCCAAAGTCCAAAGACTCCTGGAGCAAGGGTGGGATGGGTTCCTTCTGTTTAGGGTTAGGATGAATTTTTAGATGGAGGAGCCTTGTGGTCGTCTGTGGAGGCGGGCAGAAGGTTGCGCAGGCGCCTTAAGAATACAGGCCCTTACACACATTGCGGTGTAAATGAGGCTTGGGCTCTATCTTGGGCAGAGACTTTAGTATTTTAATGAGGTAAAGGTAACTGTGGGGCACTCCATGGTCACTCTGTGGTCCATCTGAGCAGGCATGAGCTGGGGTTTGAGTTCAAACTGGTGTGGGGGGTCTGGGCTACCGGAGCTCTTCCTCCAGGTGGTGATTACTGGAGAGATCTTTATGGTTTCCATCAGGGGACATTATTCCCGTTAGGTCTTTTGCCTGAGTGAAGAGATAAGCTGGAAAGCCGAGTTTAAGGAAAAAATGTGGGATACAGATCAGTGAGTAGGAGCAGGTAGACAGTAAAATTCAGGTCTTGGGGTCTAGCGGGTGACAGCTTGGGTCTCCCGTGGGCACTTGCTGGGTGCTCGGGTGCCCGCGACCAGGAAGTGTGGGTTGCCCTTGGCCCAGAGCAGTGGCAGCAGTGGAGAATTTTTCTGCCTTTCATAATCCTGGGCGTAGAGCACTGAGACACTCTGTCCCACGACGTTCCTGAGACGTCCCGCTGGTATCCAGCGCCTGTCATTCCCAGGGCAGGTCGGGCCCACAACGCCAACTTGGAGTGGCTCTCCCTGTTCCAAGTTCCTTCCTCCTGGTCACAGGGACCACTTAGCTGCCCGCGGGCTAGCCGCCCCCTGAGACTGCTCTCCAGCGCCTGGCCGAGACGCAGGATGGACAGCCCCCCCCTCCCCGCCCCCAGCAAACAGATCGGGAACTGCCCGAGAAGCACTTAACCCAAATTCAGAAACCCACGTTCAAGTCCTGGTTCGGCCCCTTTTCAGCGGTGAGTCCCTGGGCTTAGCGTCCGGGTGTCCCCACTCTCTGGGCTGCAGTTCGGCACTGGGACTGCTTCCGTGCCGTCCGTGTGCCGTCCACCGTCGGGGCGCACTGTCGCTGTGTTTGGGTGGGTGCCGCCCCCCGAGCTTCGCAGCACGAGCCCCGGACACACCATAGGGGACACCGAACAGTGAGCGGACGCTTCTAACATGTTGCTTGACACAGGGTAGCAGGTTCATGGGTATCATTTCTGCCATTAGACTGGGGATATCCTGAGGTCAAAGAATCTTTCTCATCAGACTGAGAACTGCTGAGAGCTAAGACTGTGGCTCCTTTACAGGATAAGAGAGCTTTCTGAGGGCAGGTCTCTGCCTTACCCCAACAGCGAGGAATCCTCCACTACTCTTCTGACTTTCCCAGAACATTAATTCGCTGTCTTCTCTGAGGACAGGGCTGTGTCCCCCCTCAGACTGGGGCTCCCCGAGGGCAGGG
>CM052886.1:98920043-98944587 GCA_028534135.1 Potos flavus
GTTTCCCGCTGTCCTCTTCCCTCCTGCCAGTGTGTGTCTGAGGACGAACAGGCTGCATTATGCTAGCTGAGCTTGCCCTTTGGTGATTAAAAGGAACATCATGCTGCAAGCAGAGTAATCCTAATTACAAAGTGGAAACCACTGCTTTTTACCAAGAAACAAACGGGGACATTCTGCGCCTTTTCCCAGCACAGCGGGAGGTGTGCAAAGCTGGCGCAGGCTCCTAGGGAGCTGGGCGGTGGAGAAGCTGCCTGGTCCCCTCTGGTTTACCCCACGGAGATTGACTTTTGCACAGAGGGAGTGAAATCTCTCCCCAGGCCCGGTTCATTAACAGGCATCAGTGACCCGGAAGCAGGGCCCCCTTCCCTGCGCAGTACAGAGGCTGCTGCGGGAACAGCAGCCCTGGGCGGGAGGGAGGGGCGGTGCTGGGGGCTGGGGCATCGGAGGGGCTTAAGGAGACTCAGCCAGGCCAGCAGGCAGCCTACCTGCTTGGGGACTCACCCCTGCAGATCTGGGGCACCCCTGCCCCATTCCGCACCAAGGACTCCTTCCCTCCCTTGGCAAGAGAAGCCAGAGCTTCTGGGACTCAATGAGGTGCCTGCAATTTTCCAAGACACAGCTCCACTTCTTATATTCATTTTTCCTTTCTCCCCCTGCCCACTCCCTTCCTCCCCTCCTCCTCCCGACGTCCATCATTGGACACAAATTTTGGGACAGTGCTTAGCCCTAAGGATACACCGTCAACAAGGGAGACAGGACCTCCCCAGGGAGCTTGCATTCTAATAGAAGGGACACTAGCAAAGAAATGATTATGATTCTAGGGGCGCCTGGGTGGCTCAGTCATTTGAGCATCTGCCTTCAGCTTGGGTCATAGTCCTGGGGTCCTGGGATCGGGCCCTATGTCCGGCTCCCTGCTCAGTGGGGAGCCTGCTGCTCCCTCTCCCTCGGCTGCTCCCCTGCTTCTGCTCTCTCTTTCTCTATCACATAAATAAAAAAAATAATTAAAAAAATAAATGATTCTGATTCTAGAAAATATTAATGAATAGGGGTGTGAAGGTATTACAAGGCAAGAATACAGGCAGGTTCTCTTACGTAATCTGGGGTTACAACCTTACATAAGAAAGCTCGAAGTTACCACGTATCAGGAGTTGTCACAATTCATCCACTCATTCATTCATTCACTACTTATAAAGCACCCACTGTGCGCCAAGTCCTGTGGCCTGGGTGGGAAGGAAGCCGACAGCACCCCTCTCTCTCCTCTCATGGGGCAAACTTTCCAGATGGGAGACAGATGATGGAGAGTTCAGACAGTGACCGTTAGAGTAATACCCAGCACCAGGCATTGTGTCTTTCAGAGACTTTCTAGACTTTGATCCTTACAATGGAAGGCATTGTCCCTTATTGTCCCTCTTCACCTACAGGTGAGGCCACCAGGGTTTCCACAAGGCCGTCGACTCTTTTGAATCTCGATGCTGCCCAGAGCGCTTGCGATAAAGACAATATGAATTCTGGCAGGTCAAAAGGAAGGCTGACCCTTTCGTGGGAGTCACTGTGAACCTGCTGGTTCATGATCGGCCTTCCCGGTCACACTGTCCCCTTGGGGGCCACCTGACGAGTCATTGCTGTCTGGACTGAGAAGGCCAGTGTGGTCTGCAGGCCCGTGCAGCTGCCCGTGCTGACCGATGTTCCCAGGCTTGGTAGAGGCCCACTTCCTTCCTTGACGGCGACAGTGTCCCGAGGCCTTCGAGGGGGAAATCATTTTAAATGTAATGATTGCCTTTTACATATGTCTATTGACTTTTCTCCACGTTCCATTGGCATTTTCCAATACTTGGCTTAGAACAGCCCAGTTATAGCAGGTCCAAGCAAATGAGGATGTGCCTATTGATTGCTACAGCTCCAATCCAGCAGGCCTCAACCTTGGGGGCCAGTCTCACTTTGGGAGGTGGGAGATCAGTCCCTTCCTTCTCCTGCCTGCACTCCAGGCCTTGCGGGAACTCTCCAGCCGGAGGGGGGCGGGGGGAGGAGAGAGGAAGGAGACCTACACATGATTCAACTCAAGGATATCTGTGGTGCCATTTCAAAGCCAAGGATGGGGGCAGGGGTGGGACAGGTGAAGCTGTTGCGTCCGGTGAGGTCTTTGTCTCATCCCTGAACTTAACTTACCCCTGGTCAGGCCTGACAAAGTGTGTTCTGTGTTAGGACGTGGGGAAGTGCGTGGAATGGCGCCAAGAAGGTTCGTCTGCAAGGTGGGGACCCGGGGAAGGGGGGACATGGCCCTGGGTAGCAGGTGCTTCAGAACCTGAATAACATGTTCCTGTGGCTCTGGCTGTTTTGATCTCCGAGCTGGAGGGGAGGATCCCTGTCTTCTTCTGCCATCTAGAAGGTTGGGGACAGCCCCACCCACATTCCCGCTGGTGCACACCAGCCACCTTGGGAATGCCTGTAGGTGCTTTTAATTTTTTTATAAAATAAAATGTTTATAAAACACTTGGCCTCTGGAGCCTTTTCTCCTGTTTGTGGCGAGAAGAGCTGGGCAATGACCATTGCAGGGACAGCTCAAGCCATGTTTGATGAGAGTAGGGGCATAGACGCCCCAGCTTCCTCACTACCGGGGCACAGAATTTCAAGGCTCTCGGCCTTCCCTGGCTCCTGGAGTGCCTCCGGCTGGTGGTCAGCTTTTCAGTGCACGTGGCATGGGCTTCCTTCCTTTCCCTACTCCTCTTCCTGGGTTTCCTGGGATCTCTCCTAAATAAACTCATCTGCACTCAAGCCCTTGACTCAGGGCCACACAGGGGGACCCCAAATGAAGACAATGGCATCATAGGTGTGTGGACTCAGATCCCATTTCTAGGACCTAGAGCTCGGGCCAGTGACTTAAGCTCATTTTGCCTCTTTGCTGGTAAAGCGGGCATAACGACAGACCCTACTTCGTAAAATTGTCTGAAGATTGCAAGAGTGATTACACAGAAAGCTTTGTAATAAATAGTATCTGACTCATGGCAAATGCTCAGATGTTATTAAAGCATGAGCCCCACAAGATCACAGGCATTCGCCGTCCTGCAAGTGCCATTAACTGTTGTGAGTCTGGACTCCGGTGCCCAGCCTGGCCTGGCCCCTGGTCCCTCCGTGCACTGCGCCTCTCCTGAAATCGACAACCGTTGCCAGGCAGGGGAGCCCAAGGCAGACCCTAGGTGACACTCCCCAAACACTCATCCAGGCTGTAGAGGTCAGACCTGGGAGTGACAATTTCTTATTAAATAAGGCCTGTTCTCTGGCTTCCCTTCCCTTCACGCTGGGCAGGGGTGCCCACAAGAGGCCCAGGGCAGCCTCTCTTAGGACCGCAATTTTTAATTAGCCTCTGCCCTTTGAAAAGACTAAAATGTTACACAAATGTGAGTTGTTAATAAAAACAATTAATCTTGTTGGGGCCAGCAGGGCCTCTCCCTTCTCCTTGATGGAGGCAGTTCAACAGAAAACGAAAAGAGGACCAAGGGGTCTAGTCCCGGCCTGTTACTAACTCACTCAGTGGCCTTGAACAAACCACATCTCTTTTGGGGGCGCTTAGTGTGCTCTTTGATAAAATGAGGCTTGTAAGGCCGCCTCTCGTCTCTGATTCCAAGGCAGACCTCACCCAGGGTTGCAGGTGGGGGACCAGACGTTTAACACCTAGATGCGCCCAGAGATTTTCACCCGTGGACTAATTTATTCTGCACATGACCCTATCGTCTAAGAACTGCCTCCCGGTTTGTAGACGGGGGCACCAAGGTGGGGAGAAGTTCCCTAACTCATCCACCGTCAGGAGTTAACAGTGATGGAGCTGGGCTGTGGATACACGTGTGTGTGTGCGGGGGTGCATGCACGCACTTGAACATGCGTCTGCCCGTCGGTGTGTACCCGTGTGTGCCTGCATGTAGGTCGGCATGCGTGTGGGTGCACACGAGTGGCATCTGATCGACATCCGGTTTCCCCTGAGAGCTCCTGAATGGCAGGCACCCCATGTCTCATTCCCTCTCCTCTCGCTGTTCCCTCTCCTTCCATTCTTCCCTCGTTCTTTCCCGTGTCTCTAGACAGCACCACCTGAATTGGTTTTCTTTTGAAAAGAAAACAAAGCCTGCTCTTTCCAAACTCCAAGTGCTTTTACCTGCTGGAAAATCCATAACAATTAACCAGATCTGCTGGAGAGGGAAAGAAATCCCGGGCCCTGCTGAGATGGTTCTAGCAAAGGCAGTTGCTCTCTGGAGCTGGTTAAAAATTCAGAGGGCGCATTGGCATATGATATGAGGAGCAGTCTTTTACTAAAGAGATTTAATGGCCCACAATTCAATTTGAACTGAAAGAATCCCCCCGATGACTCCTTATAAAGTCTTCCCGAGCCCCGAGTCGATATCTAGGGGGCTGGTGAGGAGCAGCTATCGATTAGCTGTCTCTGCCAATGAGCATTACGAGCCAAGGAGGCTGGAGGGGAGTCGTGCGCACAGTTACACGGGCGGCACCTCATAAAATCCGCCCGTATTGACTGGTGGCTGTGGGACAAAGGATGGCTCCTGAGGGGACTGCGAGCTAATCAAAGTCCCTGGGAACCCCCTGGGATGGATGAAGCCACAGTCCGCTCCCCTTCCGGGGGTGGGGGTGGGGCACATGACAAGGGGACAGAAGCCTCGTTTCTCATCATTTCAAGCCCAACAATCCTTGGGGCTGAGGTAAGACCCGCTCCTACAAGACTTCCAAGTTCCTTGTGTTCTAACCAGTTTAGCTCACCAAAGAATAGTAGGAAATACCTGTGATGCCCCATTTGTCCTCATGCCACCGATTTGGCGACCTCGGCTGTACAGGAACGTAAGTAACGAGCATTCCAGAGTCAGAAAAACAGGGCTTCTGGGCATTTAAAAAATCCTCATGCTAAAGCCTGTGCATTAAAAATACGTGCTGTGGGTGCCTGGGTGGCTCAGTTGGTTGGGCGACTGCCTTCGGCTCAGGTCATGATCCTGGAGTCTCGGGATCGAGTCCCACATCGGGCTCCCTGCTCTGCGGGGAGCCTGCTTCTCCCTCTGACCTCTCCCCTCTCATGCTCTCTCTCTCTCTCTCACTCTCTCGCTCTGTCTCAATTAAATAGAATAAATCTTTAAAAAAAATAAAATAAAATAAAATAAAAATACGTGCTGTGTTCAAGGAATAGCAATTTAGGCCCTCACTCAGAACCTGTTAACTCTTACTTTATACACAATTCTAATACACTTGGTTTTTCTGGTTTCACATGCCCTTTTCAGAGGAAGCAGCAAAGAAGATTTAAGCAGGTAAGGATGGCTTTGCTAAAGGTAGCAGCACTATTGGCAGCAAGAGCTTACCTAGCTGGAGGAAAGAGCTAAGGCAAAGAAGCTTGAAACCAGAGTGGAATAGACACAGGCAAACAGTCACATGCTCCTGAGTCTCTGTATCAGTCCGTTCTCAGGCTGCCAAAAAAAAAATAAGTTAAAAAAATACCAAAAATACTATAGACCAGGTGGCTTAAATAGACATTTATTTTCTCAGAATTCTGGAGGCTAGAAGTCCAAGATCAGGATGATGGCAGGGGTGGTTTCTGGTAAGAACTCCCTTCCTGCCTTGCGAACTGCCACGTTCTTACTGTGTCCTCGCTGGGCCTTTCTTCTGTGTGCTGGGAGGAGAGAGAAAGCCCTAGTGTCTGCTCTCCATCTCCTCCTGTTCTCATACGGAGAGCAGGCCTGCTGGAGTAGGGCTCCCCGACTAACGATCTCATTTAACCTTCATTACCTCCTTCAAGGCCCCATCGGCAAATGCCGTCCATTGGTGGGGTAGGGCTCCGGCTCAGTTCAGTCCGTCATGGTCCCCAAAGTCTGCAGTGCCCCGCCCGGTGTGACAGCTGATGTTCGGGAAGGGTTATCTAGAGCAACTTTGAAGTCACGTGTAGTCACTTCTCTTTAAGATGGTGGGGAAACAAGGGCTGCATTTTATAAAGATTTCCCTTCAAAAAGCAGAGAATATTTGCCAAAATATTGAGTTGTAAGGGAGAGAGCTCCATTTAAAAAGAATATCATTCGGTTTTTTTTAAGATTTTATTTATGTATTTGTCAGAGAAGGACAGAGAGTGAGCACAAGCAGGGGGAGCAGCAGGCAGACGGAGAGGGAGAAGCAGGCTCCCCACTGAGCAAGGAGCCAGATGTGGGGCTCGATCCCAGGATGTTGGGATCATGACCTGAGCCAAAGGCAGACACTTGAATGACTGAGCCACCCAGGCGTCCCTAAAAAGAATATCACTCTTGTGAAATAATTCTTTTTCAGGGTCCTGACAGAGCTGTGAAGAAATGTCACCCTTGGATGAGGGTCCTTTGAAGAGAGTTTAATTAAGGGGCTGTTTACAAAGGTGTGGGCAGATAGGGAAACCATGAGGTGGAGAGATGGAGCGCCGCAGCCAGGATAGAAGGGATGAGATGTGTGCCCTTCGCCCAAAGCCCAGCTCACCGAGCCCCTGAAGACAGAGAAGTCTGCCCACAAAGAACCAGAATGTTCCCTCCAGGGCTCAGGCAGACCACAGCAAGGAAGAGGGAGATGGAAAGTGAGTAACCTGGGCTCTCTCTCATCCCAGCCTCCCTCCAAGCTCCAGATTCAACCAGAAGTCAGACAGCATGGGGCCCTGGGATTGATCACATGGTTCCAGCCTCCTGGAGTGGAGAGCGGACATGGAAGAGTAAACCAAAGACGGCCCGGTGCCTGACCTGATCCCAGGTGCATCTACCTGGCCCTGGCAGAGGTCCCCTTGCCCATCCCCCTGTGCGTTGGGTGTAGGAGCCCAGCCCTCTCCTGACTTCCCTCCTCCCTGCTCTGGCCCGGTTGGATTCTCTTGTCCTCCATAAAGAGGGGGGAACTCGCTTAAAAAGCCTCCCCAGCCAACCCTCTGTGCCTCACCATCAAATACACACACAGAGTGGCCCCTCTTCATCAGGAAACAAAACTCCTTTCACCCCATAAGGCTTTTCCAAATGGAACGCCACCATTTATTTATTCCAGCCCTGCCCGACCCGGGGCTTGGCCACCACCAGTGCTGAAAGGGACAGAGCCGGAGCTGGAGCCGTCTTCTCCACACCTGCACCGACTGATTCGCACCAAACGGCTCTAATTAGCACATTCCGAGCTATGATTAGGCTTCCAGGGGAAGCATGCCAAATGCCATTAATTATGGATGTGATCTTAAATTATTCACTTGGAATGTTTTTTTTTCCTTGATATGCCCCTTTCATCTCCCACTAACTTTTTGTCACATCCAAGAATAGATCCAATTAAGCCTCAAAAAGCGGAAGTTTGTTATGCTAAAGCAAAGGTAAACTGAAAATTAATCACTTTTTTTTTTTCTCCCCAGTTATGGTGTTGGTGGCAATCAGGAAGCAGCCCAAAGAGGAAAAAGCATTTGGTTTTCTTGCCTACCTTTCCTTTCTGCAGAACCATGGTCCATATGGCTCCTCAGTGCTGCCTTGCTCTTTCTGAAGCTGGGAGCCTGGCTGAGGATGTCTTAGGTGCCCCAGAAACAGGTCCTGAGCTGAGGATTTGTGTGCAAAGGGTGTATTTAGGAAGCTGGAAAGGAGTTGGGGAAGCAGGACAAGGAAGGTGAAGCAAGGTCCAATTTCGGGCAATGTCCCGGCCTCAGCCTGATCCTGCGGGGAGCTCTGTATTGTAAATTTCACCTGGGTCTCTAAGGCTGAGCCCTCAGATTCCTGCACCAGCCAATCATGGACTCAGGGCTGCTGGGGGCTGGAGGGGGTGCCAACTCCTAGGCACTTACTTGCCTGCTGACTACAAGTGTGGACTAAGCAGTTCGCAAAGGCAGTTCTTTGAAAAGAACATCAGGCAGAGGCCATTAGAAACAAAGTGGAGCTGAAAACCAACCATACAGAATGCCAGAGTTTCCGCTAAAGGGGCCTCAATGGGATCATAGACAGAAGAATGGGAGCTGGAGAACAATTCTGTTTCGGGCCCCCAAAGGTCAGCGTGCCTGCGGTGTGGTCTGTGGGCACGGATGCTCGGAGCCCACGTGTGTGGCCCCAGCACTGCGCTGCGTGCGGCGGTAGAGACGCCGGCAGATCCCGTGGAGCTTACCCTCACTGCCAGAAACCGGGCTAACACAAAAGGGAGGGACAAAGTGGAGGGTGTCCGCATTAAAGACAGAGATGAATGGTTGAGACTTAATTGCTGGGAAGATTTGTAAATGTGAATCGGAGCTGGGCTCTGGAGGATGGAAAGGAAAAAGAGTGATTTCTTACATATGATCGGTCATGAAAAGCACTCTCTTGTGTGTTTTCTCCTTTAAGGATTGGACTGAGCCTCTGAGGTGGTAGAATATCCCCATTTTACAAATGAGAAAAATTGAGGCTGTGAAAGGCCGTGGGCTGACTTGCCCAAGACATTCCAGTGCCCCGTGGCAAAGCCACACCTGGAGTTTACAGCTTTGGCTCTAAAGCCCTATGTTCTCTTTCCTCTAGCCACACTGTCTCCCAACGAGGAGGTCTGCAGGCCGAAAGGAGAAGGAAGAGTGCTGGGGGAGGGGGGGGGGGCGGCAACAGTCGGAGGAAAGGGTTTGTGGCCTATAAAGACCATCAGGAAAAGAGTTTGTTTAATTAATTTCCGTGCCGTGGTGGCATTGTGAGCCATTGGTTCCCACCCCCTTGACCTGCCCCTACACATCACAGCGGAATGAAATAGTCTCTCTCTAGAAGGAACCCAGGCCCGGAAACAACCCCTGAGTGGAAGTGGCTGCCCATCGAGGCCTCTTACTGCAGACAGGAGCCGTGCAGGAGTCCTGGAGGGCCAGCAGTTGGGGACCGCAGAGGCAACGCGCATGGAGGCTGGAAGCCAAAGGTGTGCACGGGATGGGAAGGACACTGCTGGCCAGAGACCCAGGCCAGGGAATGCTGCCCCACATGAGCCGGAGAGACCAGAGCCCAAGAACAGCCAGAGATGCCCAAGGACAGTTCTGCCCCAGGGCAGTGGCTGCTGTCCTCCATCCCAGCTCAGCTGCAGGGTGACATTCGGGAAAGATGGGCTGTCAGTCCAGTTCACCAGACATTTAGTGAGCATCTCCTATGTCCCGGACACGGGTCCCCAGCCTCCCATAGACTCTGACTGGAAGTATTTTAAAATCTACTCTTTTGGCCCTCCTCTCTTCAAACGGTGGAGCCAGATTCCCCTGTATATGGGCTGGACTTGGTAATTTTTTTCCCAGTCAGCAGAATGTGGTAGAAGAGATGATGTGTGACTTCTAAAGCTAGGTCACAAAAGACATTGCCACTTCTGTCTGCTTCTCCTTCTCTTGAACGGCCTATGCTGGGGGAAGCCAGCCAGCACAGTGTTAGACACTCGTGCAACCTTGGAAGAGGCCGAGGTGAGGAGGGAGAGAACCTCCCACCAACCCAGCGTCAACTTGGCAGCCGTGTGAGGGAGCCATGTTGGAAACCATTGCTCCTCCTCCTGGGCTCCTCCAGCCCTGTCAGGCCTTCAGACGACTGACATCTTGACTGCAGCTTAATGAGAAACCCCAAGCCAGCACCACCCAGCTAATCCATATCCAAATTTCAGACCTAGAGGGGCGCCTGTGTGGCTCAGGAGGTTAAAGCCTCTGCCTTCGGCTCAGGTCATGATCTCAGGGTCCTGGGATCGAGCCCCGCATTGGGCTCTCTGCTCAGCGGGGAGCCTGCTTCCCCCTCTCTCTCTGCCTGACTCTCTGCCTACTTGTGATCTCTATCTCTGTCAAATAAATAAAATAAAATCTTAAAAAAAAAAACAAATTTCGGACCTAGAAACCGTAAAAGAAAGAATGGTTGTTATTGTTTTACCCACTAAGTTTAAGGTGACTGGAGAAGCAGCAATAATTAATGCAACGACAAGATAGAGTATCCAGAACCCCTTGAAAATAGGCCTTCTTGATTCCACCTAAGTCACGTATCAGCACGGTATCACAGTAAAAATACAAAAAACCTGAATCCAACAGGTTTTTTAAAAAAATTTCATTTAATTAACCAACATATAGTACATCACTAGTTTCAGAGGTAGAGGTCAGTGATGCATCAATTGTATATAACACCCAGTACTCATCACATCGCGTGCCCTCCTTAATGCCCATCACCCAGTTACCCCATCCCGCCACCCCCTCCCCTCCAGCAACCCTCAGTTTCTTTCCTATAGTTAAGAGTCTCTCATGGTTTTTCTCCCTCTTCGATTTCTTCCCATCCAGTTTTCCCTCTCTTCCCTTGTGATCCTCTGCACTGTTCGTTATATTCTACATGTGAGTGAAACCATATGATAATTGTCTTTCTCTGATTGACTTATTTCGCTCAGCATAATACCCTCCAGTTCCATCCACATCAATGTAAATGGTAAGATTTCATCCTTTTTGATGGCTGAGTAGTATTCCATATATATATATATATATATATATATATATATATATATATATATCACATCTTCTTTATCCATTCATCTGTCGATGGAATCCAAAAGCTTTTGAAAATAATGGGCAGCTTTGCCAAAGATTCTTTAGGAAGAGGAGGAATCAGGTAGGAATTGCATCTCACAGCAGAGACCCAAACTTCTTACAATCTTCCTTGCCCTCTTCTTCTTTCTGGAGAATGTTCTCTATATGTATCTGCTTTTGCCGGATCTCCCAGCCCATCTGTGTCCTGCTTCCCCAGTGCTTCCATGGGTAGCATTGTTCCCTTCTTGGAAAACAGCCCTGTCTGGGGTTCAGTTTGGTCACTAAATAGCGCGGAGGGCTTTGGGCAGCAAGCTCGCCTCTCTGGGCCTCAGTTTACTCCTCTGAATACAAAAGACTATGCAAGGTCACATGACTCTTATACTGTAATTAGCTTAGGATCGCCTGTAGCGGTGGTTCAATGCTGATTCCAGGGCCCCACCCCCAAGGGGTTCCGAGTCCTTGGAGCCAAGGTAGGGCCTGGAAATCTGCATTTCAACAAGGGTCCCAGATGCTTCTGCTTCAGGTGGTCCTCTCATTTTAGTAGCTTCCTAAAATGTCCTGATGCCAAGAATTACCTGGGAAGTTGTGAAAATAGCTTCCAGATCCTTCTGGAGATTCCAGCGCAGGGAACCAGCCTAAGGCAATGATTCTCAAAGTGTGGCCCTGGGGGGGAGAAGCAAGAGACACATCTAGGGATTTGTTATACCACCCATACAAACTGCCAGGCCCCACACTAGAGATACTGAATCAGAAGTCTGGGGGCACGGCCCCCGGTTGCTTGAACCAGCTCTCCAGATGTGTGCGTGGTCTGCTCAAGTAAGACATCCACTGGCCTAGAGTTTGTATTACTCAACAATTTTGGCAGGTCATTCATTCTTAGCATTGGAAAAGGTTGGGAAGCCTTCCAATCACCAAGGGCACTTCCAGCTCCTACTTCCCAAGGTTCTAGAAAGCCTAGATTCTCCCCAACTTGCCTCTGGGCCTCTCTGGGAAAAGGCGTCTAGGAAACAGCCAGTATTTCCCCTTTATAAGCAAGTAAGATTCAGAAGAACTGGGAACTGGGTAATTACACCCCTCCCAGTTCACACACGCCCCTTGTATACACGCACCCACTTCTCCACGCCTGGCTTCCAGTGGCTCCTTTGAGAAGTGGAGGCCATGGAGAAATATCCTGAACCTAAGATTTACCAAGAATGAAGCTGGGTCAGCAGGGTCCACTTCCTTTTATTAATTCATTCCTGCCAGCTGACATCTCATTTTCTGGAAAGTGACCCATGAAACCTGGCTCCCCCGCCCCCTCCCCACCAATCCCCCTCTCTTTCCTTCCTGCGAGGCAAGAGCATCCCTCAAAGAATAACAAGGAGATTGGAGCAAGTGCTGGGCCCACTAGTCATCAGAAAAATGAACAACTCCCTCTGCTCCCCCTTTCAACACATTGTTTAATTCTGGGGCAGACCCTGTGTCTCAGGGCTGTGACAGGGAAGGGCCATTCCCAGTTCCTCTGTGTGCTTTGGCTCCAGAAGACTCTTCCTTCTTTCCCTTTCTCCTAGGGTGCCTAAAATCCCACCATCAGTGCAGCAAACTCTCACCTACACACACACATTATTTATGCATCCATCCAACTATTCATTCTTTCAGCATTTATTTATTTGGCACGTTCTTGGACTCAATAGGAGTTGAAGGTGCTTGTGATTGCATCTGATCCAAAAAAATATTTAAGCCTTGGCAGACAAGGCTTGACCCTGGTGGCTGCATTAGAGCTTCCCAATACCTGATAAAGCGATCTTATAGGTAGAAAGGATGGGACTTGGGGGGGGGGGGTTCAGAGAGGGCATTGGGAAAGAAAACTTGCCTGCCTTTAATTCACCCTAGACACCTGTTTACTGGAGTTCACACACTAGAGTCTCAGGAGAGGCAGTACAGAGTACAACCTGAAAATTCTGGGCCACCAGGGTCTATCTCCCAGTGGAGTTCCTTCTATGTTGTGTGAGAGGCATGGCGGCATTGGGGGCAGAGCCCCGGTTCAGCGGTCAAGAGGACTGAACTGTCTTCTGGCCGGTCTTCCACCAGCTGCCATCTTGGAGAAGCCAGTTTATCTGTAAGCCTCCTAACTTCTACAGTGAGGGAGGGAGCTCTCTGCCAAATGTGGGTCTTCATAACCGCCCTGCTGTTACAAGCAGATGAGATGGGGCGGCTGCACCTTGCAGGCTATGGAGAGCTATACGTTCTGAGTCATTCTACAAAGATATATTTAGCACCTACTATCTGCCAGACACAATTTAACTGGAGATCAGTGAACACAATGGACAGAAATCCTTGTTCTCACGGAGTTTCGGGGGGGGGGGGGAGGGGGGAAGATGGATGGTGATTAAACAGATAACAGATAACACTATCTGGTTAGCTTGACTACCACGGTGTCAAGGGCTCTGGAGAAAAGCACAGCAGAGTGAGTGGGTTAGGAAGTACTGAGGGAAGGGGGTGCTGCTATTTTCTATAGAATGGCTAGGGGCGCCTGGGTGGCTCAGTCGGTTAAGTGTCTGACTCTTGATCCTTGATCTCAGCTCTGGTCTTGATCTCAGAGAAAAATCTCAGGTAGAGGCAATCAGGGTGTGTTGGGCAGGACCTCCAGCCCCAACTTCCTCCCTGAGTCCCCATATTTCTCTTGGAGCTGTCCCTATTGCATTATTTTCCCTATGTCCCCAATTTCCCGGCGGACTGCAGCCGATCCCTTATTTGCACAATTCAGTTTATGGGTCCATCTGAGCTCCTTTGTGTGCCTGGCCCTGTGCTTGCAGCCCCAAGGGATGATGATGATGACCACAGTTCACATTTATTCAGGTAGACGTGGTTATCGCCCTCCTCTCATGGAAGGGACTCTGAAGCACAGGGAGATTTAGTAACTTGGGTAAAATTGCACAGCTAGTAAGTAGCAGTCATAAGTTGAGCCCAGGCTATCGATCCAAGCGCCTGCACTGTTAACCAGAAAGTGACACAGTGAGATGACACGTGGAGGCCCTGGCCTCAGAGGGCTCATGCAGAGATGGGGAGATCGGGAACGTCTGCACCTGGAAGGATAGATGACATCTGCCGGGAAGAGATGGCACTCAGAAGAGGGAGTTCCAGGTGGAGGGAAGAGCCACTGCAAAGGTCCAGAGGGAGGGATAGAAAGGAAAGTGTTCGGGGAGTAGCCAATGGCCCTGTGAGGCTGTCTTTTTCCACATCTTCACTAACATTAGAGAAGTCTGCCTTTGGGTGCTTGAAAGCGACAACTTTCGCAAAATAATTTATCTTCGGGTTTGTCTATGTCTGATAGTTCTTTGCTTAGTGATTCACATCTCACTCCCGGCAGTAGTAAAGTGAATTACTTCCCTGAACAGAGACTGGGGAAATTGAGTGTGTGTGTGTGTGTGTGTGTGTGTGTGTGTGTGTGTGTGTGTTGAGGTGGGAGGTGGCAGGGAGGGGCACTGGCAGAGTGAATCTGGTTTGGGATTAGCATTTTCCTCAGGTCAGTTGATTGCCTGCCTTGAGCAAGGCTGGGTGGTAGAGGCTGGTAGGAGGTCGGGCAGAGAAGGGGGGTGGCTGTGCACGGATGTCCCCATCACCCTCTCTCGTGGCTCAGAATCTGCTGGTCACTCTCAAGGGGTTAATGAGACAGTGAACATCTCTGAGTCAACTATTGTGTAGCCAACACCCTCTACAAGAGCATCTGGGCAATAAATCCCCCTTAGAATGACAAATTGCTCTTTCTGAACCCTGAGCAGAGGCCACGCCATTTGTAGAAGTTCCATCTCCCAGATAAGCCTGTTGGGCACTTTATACCTGCTCCTTTGAACTACAAGCTCGCCATGGGCATCTTGGGGATTGTATCCTGTAAGTTTAATGCTGCTCTGTGTAATGGGTTGCAGAAAACAAAAAGGCCCCAATGGAAATTTCCAATAGGGTTTGGAGTGACCATTCTTTCTGGAAAAATACTCTTGGACAAGATAGAAAAATTCGTTTTTCGTTTTTTGTTTTTGCCTGGAATTTTAAAGAGAAGAGTGCTGGTGAACAGAGCCCAGGGACTCATTTCTCTAGAAGGTACCAGAGGTTTGGAAGATCTTGACGGCTCTGACTACTCTGGCCAGAAGTACAAGATCTCTAGAACTGAGGATTCAGGTCTGAGAGGTGAATAATCTCAGCATAATGTCCATCTGACAATGGTAGAAGAAAGAATAAGGCCTTTGCACCCAAGGTGGGCCGATGGGGAAAATGGGGGTTACATGTGTCTGGAGGGGCTCCTGTCTGAGGTTCAGAGGTGACCCTTTTGTACACGTAGTTATTGGGGTTCTGGTTCTGGTTCTGGATCTAAAAAATTAGTCAACCTCCTCCAAATCAGAACCCTTAACTACAACATATTTTCCTTTTTGCCTGGGCTACCAGGACACTCAGAGCTAAAATTAGTGTTCAGATAGCGACTAGACATTCCAGGTTCCTGACATGTCTATTTCTTAGTGACTCTGTTTTTGGTCCTTGTTAAGATTGTGCTTAAACAAAAAGGTAGGGAGGTGCCTAGGTGGTTCAGTTGATTAAGCATCCGACTCTTGATCGGAGCTCAGGTCTTGATCTCAGGGTCCTGAGTTCAAGCCCCACATTGGGCTCCACACTGGGTGTGGAGCCTATTTAAAAAAAAATATATTAGAGGCATATAATAATAATAAATAAGTAAGTAAAAGTAATAATAATAATAATAAATATATAGAGGTTTTGGGCTTCCTGCTCAGTGGGAAGCCTGCTTCTTCTTCTTCTACCCCTCCCTCAGCTCATGCTCTTTCTCTCTCTCTCTTTCTCTCTCTCAAATAAATAAAATATTTAAAAAAGAATGCTTTTCAAAATCAATCCTTACTTGCAAAGAGTGACTTTTCGTGAGGTCCTGCAGAAGAAAGGGCACTGGGAGGAACTACATAATTAGCAAAGGGGGCCTTTGCTCCCCCTCTATGTGGTGCGGCTCCCCTCACCGTCAGGGCCCTCTGTTTCCTGCATCCTGATCCTCACATAGTACCTCTAATAAGCCTACATCCCAAATGGTTCTAGTTCCTCCACATCTGTTTGGCTCCATTCCAACCAAGTCCATCCAGCCATCATCCAGCCAGCCAGCCAGCCAGTCATTCATCCACCCCCCTCCACTCTTTCAACAAACATTGAGCATTTTTCCCCTGTACTAGGAATGTAAGGATACCAGGACTCAGTACCTGGCTCTAGCAGACTTTGCCTCTACTAGGGTAGTAGATTGGCCCATGAGTGAGCTCAAGAGGTGAACAAGTCAATACAGGCTTCAGAGAAGAGGAGGGAACATAGGCTTGGGGACAGGCTGTCTGGGCTTCAGATCCTGGCCCCAGCACTTGATAGTTATGTGACCTTGGGCAAATTCCTTGACTTCTCTGTGTCTGTCTTCTGAACTGTCGAATGGTATCCCATTGTACCTACCTCCGAATGTGGTTGTGCTGGTTACCCACTCCTCCATAACAAAGTATTCCAGCCGTTTTATTATATCGCATGACCCGGAGGGTCAGGTACATAGGCAGGGTTCGGGTGTTTGATGATTTGCTCTGCATGGTGTCAGCAGAGGTCACCCAAAGTTTACCCAGCTGGCCTGGAGGGTCTCAGATGGCTTCATTCACGTGACTGGAAGGCTGGGTCTAGCTGGGATGTCGACTAGAATGTTCAGATGTGCTCCCTCCGGCATGAGCATCTTGGGCTAGCCAGACTCCTTACATGGTGGCCCAGGGCTCCCAAAGAGACTGTGCCAAGAGATCGAAGGGGAAGCTGCTAGGATCTTCGGGCCTGATCTGGAAACTGGCACAGCACCATTTCTACCACAGTCTACTTATCAAAGCAGACCTGGGACCTGCCCAGTTTCAAGGTGAGGGGTCATAGACCCCACCTCTCCAGTGGAGGAGCAGAAGGAGTCTGTGGCCATTGCTTGAGTCATCATAGATACAAAAAAGATGAAATGAGTCAGTACACGGAAACCAATTAGAGCAGTGACTGGCAGAATAAGGGCCATAAAAGTGTTTGTTGTTAATGCTATCATTATCCCCCCTTGAGCTGAGTCTTAAAAGGTGAATCTGAGCTCTCTTAGTAGCCAAGGAGCTGTGGCGAGCCGGGGATTGGAGAGTTCCAGATAGATGGTGTTGTTTGCACATACTTGCATCTTGTGGACAATTTTATGAGAGTCTTGGTCTTTGCTAATTCAAAGTAGATGATCAGACCAACGAATGCATGCAAAACATGTAACTGACTAGTAATTAACAGTCTCACATCCTTCCTAGGGAGGAGCAGGGACCTAAGGTAGCGGGACACATGGAGATCAGGATGTTGCTTGGAGGCCAACTCCGCACTCAGGACGTGCAGGCTTGGCTCTGAGGGGATCACAGACCCTAGAACACACAGATGAGCAGACACAGCTCTGGGTTGCTTGCCTGGGCTCCCCCCTCCCAGAGCCCACTGCCTAATTGGAAAGGGCCATTTCAACATCTTAGCAGAAAATGGAGTTTTTCTTTTCTTGATGTCGTGATTTGACTGGGAGTTAGCAAAGCATCAGTAGAATCCTAAATGTCTACTTAGAAAAATCAAGCCTTCCTCTCGGCTTGGCACGGGGCTCCGCTCTCCCCTTGTGGGAGGAAGATAAAACGCTTTCATGCGTGTCCCCCTGCCTGTGAACGCGGGCTGGTTAAACATCTCTGGTAATGGCTGAGCTGTGCCAGGATTTTATCTCTTCCCAGTGACAGTTCCTGTCTTTAAACGGCTTCCATAGGGAAGAGCCATAATGCACACAGAACACAGGCTGCGAAGGGCTTCGAGGCAGAAGGAGCTTTAGAGGGACAGGCTCAGCTGTGGTGTGAGCCTTTGGCCCTTTACATAGATTACTTTATGGAATCCTCACTACACTGGAGGACGGGGGTGGGGGGAAGAATGAGGGTTATTTTGACCTCCTTTTGCAACTGACAAACCTGGAACCTACAAAGGCTGAGTAGACTGCCCAAGGTCATGCCCACGGCATGGGGTAGAGCTACAGTTGCTATCCAAGTGTGTCTGACAATTGTATTTTTACTCTACCAGGAAGTAGGGGGGTTCTTCCCCATCTCCCCTCCATTGCTCTTCACCCCATTGCTAACCCTCATACAGACAAGGACCTCTGACCTCAGAGGGTCCCCACCCTGAAGTGGACAAATGATTAGGGTCCCAGCTTGGTTATATGGCTTACTTAGGAAGACCCCAAAGCATGGCGTGTGCTCAACCTGGCACCAGAATGGAGAGCATGGGATGTGCTGAAAGGGAAGGAAAGAGGGGCATTTTAACAGAGCCTTAGAAGAAGGGTAGAGAGGTACAGTGGACAGATCGTTTTCTTGCTCGGGGAACCAAGAGCTGTGGGTTCCACATTCCAACCATTTTATTAAGGCACCATCCCATAACTTTGGAAAAGTTGTGTCTCCACCAAGAGCCCCAGTGTCTTCATTTTAGAGTTGAGAGACTCTGCTCTAGGCTTTCTGAGGTCTCTTTGAGTCCTGAGACTCTGTAAATTTATCAGGGCTGCTGCATACAGCTGTACGGGTTGTGCACTGTACAACTCCAGGTAAGTGCCTCTCACAGACTGCAGTGTGAGTTGTACACCGAAGTGGGTCTAGAGTCTATAAAGGCAGGATGGAAGAAAGGACATGAGGAGGTGGTGAAGAGGGGAAGCGTTCCAAGCAAAGAGAAGGAATGGCCTGTGACTATTCTTTTCTCCAATTAAGAGGTAGACAAGTACTTACACTGCATAAAGGAGTGGTCAGGTTGATGTGTCTGGTTCTGTAGGGAAGGATCTGTGGGGTTTGTCACTAATTACACTCACTACCCACATCTGATTATGATCACTGTGATTGGCTCTGATTTAGAGCGATAGAGTTGATGTACTAGGCAGAGACCCCTTCGATGTGTCTGAGATGTGGGGTCATTGGTTTTCAGAAGCAGCTTCCTATGGGAAGTCCTCCATAGACTGAGTCCTATAACCCATGGCCCCTCAGCCACACTGCCTTCAAGGTTTAGGTGTATGGTTTGTACTTGCTGATAAACTGTTGCCTCAAGAGAAACGACTGTTTGTCCCCCTTCAGACTAGGGTCCCTGAGGGCAGGGCTGTGTCTCCCCTCAGACTGGGGCTCCCTGAGGGCAGGGTTGTGTCTTCCCCTCAGACTGGGGCTCCCTGAGGGCAGGGCTGTGTCTCCTTCTCAGAAGGGGGCTCCCTGAGGGCAGGATTGTTCTCTCCACTCACACTGGGGCTCCCTGAGGGCAGGGCTGTGTCTTCTACCTCAGTTGGGGCTCCCTGAGGGCAGAGTTATGTCTCTCCAGTCAGACTGGGGCTTCTTGAGGCAGGGCTGTGTCTTCTCCCTTAGGCTGTTTGCTGACACCAGAAGCATGTCTCCATTCTCCATTTTTTTGAGGACCTACTAAGTGCCAGGCACTGTTTAGGAACTCAGGATATTATGTTGATAAACAAACGTTGTTAAGCAATGATAAGTGCTAAGAAGAAAATGAAAGTCACTGATATAGGGCAGGGTTGTATGGCTATTTCAGCTTTGGTTTGCAAAGACCCTTCTGAACAGGGGCTTCGATCTGAGATCAAATAATAAGAAGCAGCCAGCCCTAGCAAGGTCCAGGTGAAAATCACTCTAGGCAGCACTGACTGCAATGCAAAGGCCCTGAGGTAGGAAAAGAGGAACAGAAAGGTCAGTGTGTCTTGACCTAGTGGCACAGAGATGAGGTCAGAGAGGCTGGAGTAGGCACTTTGGAGATGTCACCGGGCCTTGTAGGCCACAGTGAGGAGTGGAAGCTGGCAGGGAAATGGCTGAGTCCCATGCCCTGGGGCATCCCTGAACTTTGCGTGGCTTCTCTGTGATACTCTGAATGTCTGCATGTGAGAACTCTGTGGCCTGTTTCGCCCTCCTCAGCTCCCTCAGCTGCCCCCAGCAATAAGGGTGAAACATCCTGCTGGTGCGATTTCCTTTCTGCAGCCTCCCAGGCCCAGCTCCCCCCCCCCCCACCCCCGCCCAACAACACTCTGTGAATTCCCTGTCCCCCCAGCCTTGCTATTACAGACCAGGTCCTGGAGTTCAGCCCTCATTTCCTGCTCTTTAGCACCATCTCTATCAAGCCAGCGAGGGGAAGACCTCCTCGACCCCAAGTTTGGATTTACAGACAGGCTTCTCACGCCTGAGAAGCGTGCGGCTGGATCGTCTCAGGAAGGCCCTCGCCTCCAGTCCGTCTCCCCAAGCTGGCAGTAATCACCCGAAACCCTCCCGCCACTGTCCTGCCCTTTCTCCACCCCCACAGCCCAGACAATCAATGACAGGGGTCAGTAAGTGCCTGGCCTTGTCATGTCCCCCACAATCGGGCCATTAAGGGGCCAGACTAGGAAGTCATTGACCTATTGATGGAATCTGGCAAGTTATTTAAACACTCAGGTTCTCCGTTCTCCCATCTGTAAAATGGGAATAATGGCACAGACTTTGCCGGGTTGACGTTAGGGAGGAAATACTTGGGAGGGGGCTCCGTACATCACACCGGGTAATAGAGCTCATAGTGACCACGTGCAAGGCACTATTCTTCATTTTTACCAGGGACATCTCATTTGGTCTTCACAGCCCCATGACGAAGGCACATTGTGATCCCCATTTCTCAGATGAGGACACCGAGGTAGAGGGAGGCCACCCAGCTCTCCGGGAAGGCGATCAGATGGGGGTTCTCACCCGGGGGAGCTACTGTCTCCCTAGGGGACATGTGGAGATAGGGGCGTGTGGTTTGGGGTTGTCACAGCGTCTGGGATGGGCAGGTGGGATTCCTGACCAATGTGTCCCCTGGGCAATGTGTGGGCTAGTCCTACACGGGAAGAACTGACCAACCCCAAGTGCCAACAGCACCCTGATTTGAGAAACACTCATTCCAGAGCAACTCCTCATGAACAGAAGAGAGACTGAAATCCAGATCGGATGACCAGTCCAGGCTCACCCGGTGCACCAGGGCAGAGCTAGGACCCGAGGCATGTTCCCCCTTGACGACCAGCACCTTCGCCACACAGAGCCCGGGCCAGGATTTGAACTGCTTTGACCTGCCTTCAGGACCAGGAGGGCAGGTGGCGCTGAGTCGCGGCCCCACCCCCACCCCCGGGATTCCCCAGTTCCCAGCCTACACAAGAAACCCCTCACCCAGCCTCAGCTTGAAGGGTGACCTCCGTTAGCTTTAATCAGGGTCTCAGATGGCCACTGCCCAGGGCCACCCCCCACAAAGAGAAGGTGTTGATCATTACATTTCTGCCCTGGGTACCCTGTAATTAATAATTGCCACTAATCTGGCACACTTCGTCAAATAACGCGGGGCCTAATTGGCCAGAGAGACTTTCTCCTTTTGATTGAGACAATCCTCCTTCTAAGGGGTTCTGCAGCCAGCAGCCGGTAACTCAGCAGGACCTGTCAAAGGCTGCTGCAGGATAATTTGCATGACATTTAGGGAAAGTAGCTGAGCAAAGGGGCGGGGGAGCTGGGCCCTTTGAGCTGGGGGCAGAGGGGCAAAGATTAGGAAGTTTTGGGATAGATTTATTTAACCCTTGACTCCCTCTGGATGCCAGACTGAGCAGCACAAGGTTTTTCCTGGTCCTCTTGCAAGTCAGCCCCTACTTCCTGCTCCCACTTGTGAGTATGTGGGTGTGGGGGTAGACTGGCTCCTTTGTGACCTAGTAGGGGAAGGGGGCATGCTCTCCTTTCTGTGGTCCCTGATTGCATCTGTTAAAATTCTTTTTATTGTAAATGACAGACCACTTAGCTTGGCCTTAGATACCATAATTGAATGAATGAATTATTGAAAAGTTCAGAGAGAGTCTTGCTAGCTTCAGGCATGGCTTGTTCCAGGGATCCCCACTGGCGTCAGGACTCTGAGCCCATTTCTTTGCTATTCCCTTGGCTCTGCTCTACTGGATCAGTTTTCTCTTTGGCCACCACCCCTCCCGACCCACCCACTACACAATAGTGGCTATACTACCATCTGGACACACAGCTTCTTCCCGAGAGGTCCCTGAAAAAAAAAAAAAAAAAAAAAAAGAGAGAGAGAGAGAGAGAGAAAGTAGCTTTAAAGAAGCCCCTGGCAAACATCTCACAGCTCATTGACCCAAATTTGTGGTGTGTTCCCTCCACTTCTCTCCCCCAGCATCACTATGGTCCAGGAGATGAAATTAGTTTCCCCGGGGCCATATCATCATATTTGTCACATAGAATGGGAGTCAACCAATTACAGCCTTTGAGCCAAAGGACATGTGTTTGCAGATAGTGTTGTTGGAACACAGCCATGCTCTTTTTTTTTTTTTTTGCGTATGGTCTGCTTTTGTGCTATAATGGCAGAGTGTCGTGACAGAGACCTTATGACCTGCGAAACATAAAGTATTTATTATCTAGACCTTTAGAGAAAGAGTTTGCAGACTCTTGACGTAGAATGGCAGAGCCAGAGGGGAATCCCACGTTATCTACCTCCGCACCTTTCCCAACACGGGCAGAGCTGACTCTAGCAACTAGAGCCTGCTCCCAGACGGAGGGTGTGGCTTGCAGCTGAGGCAAGTGGGGGATAGAACTCTCTGGTTCCTAAATGAGCCAATGTCTTAGCTGCAAGGGTCGCCCGGGAGCAGTTGAGGACGTAGGCTGAAGCAGGAAAGTGGCCAAGGGTGTACAGGAGACGAGAATGGAGCTCAAGGAGGCACCAAGGGTAGCTCCCACTAATGGGGAAAACTGTACTTTAAGCCGACTGACCAAACTGGCAAGGGAACTCCAGTCCCTGTCTCAGAGCCCTTCCGGTTCTTCTCTCCTACCCTGTTCCCCTCGCGCGCCAGAATGCCAAGTATGCCCGAGTAGGAGGATATAAATTACCCTCCCTGCTTTGCTCGGGGCTCAGATCTTTGGAGATGGGTCTCCTCTGAGTCTCACCGGTGAATAACCTCTCCCTTCTTAGTCTCCGAGTGCCGCTTGGTTTTTCCGCCAGGATCCAGTCCAGGTTCTGCTACACCACCTCCTTCGCAAACTTTCCCAGAGAGAACTGGGTCTTAAGTAAGACGTGGTGGGTGTCTGGGGTCGGCCTCTAAGGCTGGGCAGATGGTGGTGGACACTCTTGACCTCCAGAAGCCGACTCTGTAGGAGAGAGACAGTCTCTGCTGAGCCCCGGGCCCCAGCAGCCCCTGCCCTCTGTCAGCTCCCTTGGTTAATTGCCCTGGAAAAGGACCTGGAGTTGGCATTTCTATAACTTTACTTCAGATGCATCCAGAAACACGTGGGAATCAGTCCCAGGGCTACAACTTGCTACGGTTCCTTCACCAGGATGCAGGAGCCATGGACAAATCCACGGACAAAGCAGGGTCCCTAAGTAATACCTATGGCTAACGTGTATCGGGTGCTTACCTGGGCCGGGCGCTGTATGGATTCGATTAGTCCCTACGACCACCGTGTGAGGCTGGCATGGCCATGAGTCCCAGCCTACAGATGAGAACAATGAAGGCTGGAGAGGTAACTTGTCCTAGGTCATGTAGCCTGTGTCAGGTGGGTCCTCTGGGAGGCAGACATTAAGATTTACTGAGGTTTATTAGAAGTAATGCCTGTGACAAATAGAAAAGGGGAGGAGGGAGTGGAATTGGGCTAAGAGAACCTTCGGGCCATAATGCAGACCCGAGAGCCAGGAAAGGAAGGGGGTGGTGCCTCCCACCACCATGCACCTCGAGGGAGTCTCAGCCAGCCCGATGCGGAGCTCCAGACTGGACCGCCCGATAGAGGAGTCTGGCTCCGGGCAGACGGGGCCAGCCCCGGCTCCCTGCTGCGGTCACTGCTGCGGCTGACGGGGAGGGGCTCCAGGGCTGAGGTGGACCCCGAAGGTGCCGAAGGTGCCGTAGCCTGAGATTGTCCGCTAACCACCCTCCCTCCCACTGAGCTGCAAATTCCTTCTTGCAGGGGAATCGGAAAAGCATGCTTCTGTGGCCACCTCGCAGCTTGAGAATAACCCAGGACCCAGTCTCTAGCAGTCTGGGCCAGAGGCTTGCATGCTGAACTCTCCCCCCCACTCTTCCTCCTGCTAGACGGGGTGGAGCGGATTAAGGAGCTGAACTGAAGCCGGGGGTCCTGCCTCAGCCTCCACCAACGATGGGCCCTGGGGCAAGTCACTGCATTCATTCATTCCATTCATTCATTCAGCCAGACCGTCCAACACTTTCTGAGCATTCGTGGATGTTGCGCCCTGGGCTAAACCCCAATTCAAATATAGGCCGCGGCTTCATGGAGCTCTCTTGTGGGAATGGAGGACCCCAGGAGCTCACAGCAGGCCTGGACAATATCATAAGGTAGGGATGGGCACAACAAGAGTACAGAGATCTGGACGCTATCATGTGCCCCTAACTCCATCTGAGAAAGGGAGCAGTTGGACTCAAGGATCTCTGAGACTCTATAAAATCCGCTGTGGGTCCAATGTGGGGAATCACGGGGTCTGCTCCAGCAGATCACAAGGCCGGGATGGGGTGGAGGCCAGGCCAGGGAGGCAGCCTGGGCCTATATAAGCTGGGACACGCACAGCTGCCCACCCCTGCTTTCCAGAAGTGGCTTGTTCTGTCTCCAAGCTGCATAATGAGTCACTGACCTGGGGGCAGGTTCACGCCCTTGGGATCTGGATACAATGCCCTTGATATTTCAGACCGCAGGGCAGGCCCTGTATCTCTGCCTTCCTGCGGATACTGCTGGTCCAGGCTGAGAGCCAGGCCAGCTGGACAGGAACTATCAGTTAAACAATAGACATTCATCAGCTGATGGATGAGGCCTAGGGAAATCAGCAAACTCTTTTGAAAAGGTAACCACCCAGAATTTCCTTAGTCCTTTTCCTCACCTAGCCATGCCCAGACACAGACCTTGAAAAGGTCCCTTATCTTGTTGCAAATTATTGCCAGGAAAATCTATGGCCAATTAAACAAGCAAATGCTCCTCTTTACCTTTTACTTGTGCTCTCTTAAATAAGGTCTGGCCTGAGCCGTGGGAGAAG
>CM052886.1:98945087-98982027 GCA_028534135.1 Potos flavus
CACCCACCTACTGCTGTAGAAATGTTGGGGTTCAGAGCCAAGGTCCAAGAAAGAATTCTTGAGATGAGACGTCTTTGTTGCAAAAAGGCGGTGTAATTACAGCATGGGGAAAGGCCCCATGGGCAGAAAGAGCTGCACTGGGGTTGTGAGGGGTGACTGATTATATGCCTCCAAGGTGGGAGGGGGCTGGAGGGAGCACAAGCCTCCAAGGTATTTTGGAAGCAAAGTTTCCAGGACCTTGAGGGGGCTAGCTCTTGTTAGGAAAAGGTCATTTAGCTGTTCAGTAAAAACTCAGTCATGAGCCCCTTCGGATGTAGATCAGCGGGCCATGGGCTTGGAGGATGATTGCTAACATGTATCTTGGGGGGTAGAGATAAAGGAAGTTTCCAAAGAAATTTTTATATGCTGTCTACGGCCATACCACCCTGAACGCGCCCGATCTCGTCTGATCTCGGAAGCTAAGCAGGGTCGGGCCTGGTTAGTACTTGGATGGGATAAATTTTATGCAAAGAAGACTTACAGGATCCTGGCGGGGTGGGGGTGGGGGGGGGATGTTAGGCTAAGATTGCCTTTTGCCCTTAGCAAAGTGTCAACATGCGGCAGCCGAGCTCCCGGAGGAAGATCACTCTCCGTGTTTAAAAGGACTTGTCAGTGGGCTGCAGGCAGTAAGGAAATTAAATTTTTTCTTTTGCCTTTGTTTCCGACATCACTTAGCCTCTCCCCAGCTTTGCCTATAGCGCCGGCATGAGGCCCACTCCTCACTGTGCCCCCAACTCAAGAGTAATTGTCTGTGTCTCTAATTTTCTTTTAGTTTCTGCCTGTTGATTCTCTCTCTGCTCTTTTTTCTATCCCACTTCCTCCTCTCTCTTCTCACTCTCCCGAGGTTGGTCCTCTATGACTTTGCTCTTCAACCTGTGTGTCCTCCGGTTAGAGTAGGCAGCTGGGTAGGCTTTAAAGGATGCCTGGAAACCAGTGAAGGGGGAATCAAGCCCCTTTATCTGGAAAGGTAGCAACCTGCCCTGCCACAAAGAAGCCAGATCAGAGCAGACAGACCCAAGACCAAGAGGGTCGGAGACCCCAAATGAGTAAGGGAGAAAAGCACAAAGCCGTGCTCCCAAAGATATCCCCTTCCTAAATGATAAATATTCCGCCCTTTAGTTACCGACAGTCAGTAAAACACAGAGACCCAAACCCTGGGCACAGCTGCTTCCTTGAGCTCCCCGCTCCCACATCTCAAGTGTAATCTCTCTTTAATAAACTCTTCCCTTGGGGCGCCTGGGTGGCTCAGTGGGTTAAAACCTCTGCCTCCGGCTCAGGTCATGATCTCAGGGTCCTGGGATTGAGCCCCCGCATTGGGCTCTCTGCTCGGCGGGGAGCCTGGTTTCCCCCCATCCCCCCGCCTGCCTCTCTGCCTACTTGTGATCTCTCTCTGTCGAATAAATAAATAAAATCTTAAAAAATAAATAAATAAACTCTTCCCTTGCACAGCTCAACCCCTGTTCGGGTCCGTCCACCGGGCTACACTACCACTCACGTCAGGAAGTTCCTTCTAAGCCCTGGGCCAGTCTTGGGGTGTCTCAGTCACATTTCCTCCCTCCCCTCACTGTCCTCACTCCGGTGATCGCAGTCTGAACAAAGGGCCCCTCTGTGGGCTAAGGGGAGTCCTTTCCACCGCTACAGAGGCAAAGCGACAGCTATCGAAGATTCTGGGCGTAGACTTAAATGGAGAGCTTGTTTAACACTGGAGATTCCTCGTCCTGCCCCCCCACCCCACAATAAATCTGCAGCAGGGGTGGTCTGGGGCTCCAGAATCAATCTCCCCAGGGGACTGAGCTGGGGACCACACTTTGAGAATCTCTGGTTCCCCAGAGCACGGCCCTAGGACCTTTTCAGATTTTCATACCAAGAATGAACCCACGTTAGCTCTCATTCCCCACATAAGTGTATTAACCTGTAAGTTTTGTATAAGTGATACTGAGAGCCAGGCTATTAAGTGAGAGAAAGAAAAAAATTGTTAAAGATAAAAATAAACGTACCTGGAAGTTATAATATTTCCTTCCTGCCAATGCCCCTCCCCCATGCTGCCTTTCAACTCTCAGAGTTAAAGTCCTTCCCACTTTGGAGGCCAAGGCCACAGAAACCAGGAGAGGAGCTTTAGCCACCGAGAACTCGAATCATCACACCAGGGGGGCCCTTCTCACCCAGTCCTAGCCTCTGCCTTCCTAACCCCGATTAGCAATGCTGATTTCCAGGCCGGAATCCTGCTCCTAATGATCAGCGTGAAATCTCAGGCTTTCCTTCCTTCCACTGTGAATTCCTCCTGATTCCATTTCCTCTGGAGGGGGCAGTGGAGCCATGGCGGGTTACGGCGGGGCCCCTGTTGGCTTTCGGGGTACTCCTTGGCGGTGAATGCTGTAGACCGAAGGTTTTGCCTTGCACTGTGGAACGTTTGGACATTTCTCTCTGTCGTGTTCGGCCTCAGCCAACATGCTATGAATCAGGCCTGTGCTGATTTGGTGGTATGTTGTATTTCGGGGGACAAGCTCCCTCACCTGTAAAATGAGAGGGTTGGCTTGAGGGCTTGCTAAGGCCCCTTTCAGCTCTGACAAGAGGGGCCTCCGTAAACCCTCGTGGTGGCATTCGAGAGTGGAGGAGTAAGTGGGGACACTCGGAAAACAGCAGGGGAAGGTGAGAAGCTGCTTAGTAAGGAGATAACCGTCTTCCAGCCAGTTCTCAGGGAGAGAAGGACACGAGAAAGTCAAGGTCACCCGAGCAAGGGCAGTAGGACCGCTGGGCTTGGCACCACGCAGGATCGGCAGCTGTCGGATGTGGGATCTAGAGCAGCCTCTGCCGGGACCAAGTTCCCCTGAGCAAATGCTGTTTTTTCTCAGCCTCTGTTGCTTTTTCCAGACAGGATTGGCTTGGACGATCATCATGGACTTCATCGTGGGTGTCATCTAAAATGGGTTTTTTTCAAAATGAGAGTCATGAAGATAAATTTTAATTATTTAGTGAGGCAGGTAGGGCGCGGCAGAATGAAAGTTTTCTTGGAAGGTGTGTTTCAGGGGTGTGTGTGTGTGTGTGTGTGTGTGTGTGTGTGTGTGTATGAGATAGAGAGAGAATGAGAGCATGAGCAACTGAAGGGACCCCATGAAGAAAAGCTGTTTTTTTTCCCCCTTTGCTTCTTTTCCTGCTTCTACTCTTGCTAGGACCTGTACCCTTGCTTCACACATGGCTTCATGTATGTCCTCCTTATGAAGGTCAAGGAGCTAATGATTTCTTTGGTGTCGTCCAACAAGAGATAGCATCTAAGCAGTGTCCAGGTGAGGTCCTCATGATTGTTTTTTCAAGACCACTGACTCAAGACCCCTCGATGTCAGGACCCCTGGATCCCGGGCATAAGTGACTTATAGGGGACACCTGAGCCCTTGTCCTTGTTCGACTAGTTCCTGGAGGCCTGAGGACATGTACACCAGACCACCATTCTCGATAAAAACCAAGTTCCAAGCAAAAACGAGACTCGTGGCTCCTTTTCCTTTCCAAGTCTCCCCAACACTCTGTATCTCTCTCTATATCCTCAATGAATTCTGGTCTCACTTCTTTCTGGCTCGCATTTGATTTCCATCCCGTGCAAAGGCTGGTCCTGTGGGACCCCCTGTGGGTCCTCAGACCCTGTCTGCCTGCATCATGTGTGCACAGGCTGGGTCACTGTCCCAGTTGGGGTCCCAAGAGGAAACAGAAGACACGCTTAAATAAGAACAATCTGAGAAGGGTTTAATAGACTATTTACAAAACCAGGGAATAGGGAAACCAAGGTGCAGGACACAGGGGCCCCGGACAGAAGGAAAATGGGGGAGGGAATCCTTTCCAGAACCCCACAGAGGAGTTGTGAGGAAAAGGCCACCTTGAGAGGAGCCTTGGCCATTAGTGGAGGGATAGCCAGCCTCCTGTGACGGAGCAGAAAGGAAACTGGGAGAGCAAATGCCCCAGCCTCACCGTCCTCCCTTCCACGTCCCGAGGGAGCTGCCCAGTGGCCCCAGAAACCCGAGGACAACAGAGAGACGTCTGCTGGGCCTTATACCTCTTGGGGCAGGGGGCAGTAGATCCCAAGGGACAAAGGGACAATGTCCCACACAGGGAGGTGTCAAATCTATGCCTTACCACGGTTGCAGCAAAATACACTTATGAGCCATCGCCCACCAGAGACCAAGGTGACACCTGGAGCCTGCGTGACTTACGGTCAGTCCGAATAAGGCTGGAATCCTGGCAGACTGCCTGACCTTGGGCAGACTACTGAACCTGATACAGGCAGGCCGGGTCCGAGGACCCAGAGAGGGGGTCCTACAGGGTTAGCCAAGAGGGTCGTTGGCTTCACCCAGGACGGAAATCAGACGTGAGCCAGCAGGAGGCGAGAGCAGAGTTTATTGAAGATGTAGAGAGAGCGGATACAGAGAGACCATCTGGGAGACTCAGAAGGGAAAGGAGCACGAGTCTCGTCTTTGGGGTCACTTGTTTTTATTGGCAATTGTGGTCTGGTGCACATGTCCTCCTAGGTGTTTCCTCCAGAAACTGGGCAGAACGAGGACAGGGTCCAGGTGTCCTTCATAAGTCACTCATTCCCGGAAGCCAGGGGTCTTGGGATCAAGGCGTTTAGAGTCAGTGTTCTTGGAGAACGTTTAAGACGACCCCGCCTGGTCACTCCTTAGATATCATCTACCGTGCTGGGAGAGTCCAAAGATATCATCATCTCTGTACCCCTTACAAGGAGCACATATGCTATTTGTATTACAAGGCCTGCGTAGCATGAGCTGGGGGTGCAGGTCCTAGCAAGAACAGAAGCTGGAAAAGAAACAGAGGGGGGAACAAAAACGTCTTTTTTTTTTCCTGGGGTCCCTTCAGTTTCCCTGTCCCAAAGCCATCTGAGCCTTAGCTCCCATACGCGCAAGAGGGCTGAATGATGCTGATTGTGTTGGCTTATCACGTGCACTACAGACAGTCATTGAGAAATGCCAGGTACGTGGAGCATTCAGTAGTGTCAGCGGCGATCCTGCGTTCGAAGTGCGACAATAGGAATTATTCGCAACCCTTCACAGCGCTGGGCTTTGGGGAGCAGTCTGGCCCATCTCTATTTCTTTAAACATCACCCTTGTATGCTGTGGGCCTTCTTTCCCTCCGCGATTTCCACCCAGCCTTTGGTTACTTTGTCCTGCAGGCAATTATTGATGGAATGATTTATAAGTTACAAGGTGTGTATTGTTCTTGGAGAAAGCACAGGCCAGTTGTCAACAGAATTTACTGAGAAATTAAGTGGTAAGAAGAATTAAAGCCCAAGGAAGGAACCAGGGCAGGATCAGGAGCAGGAGTGGGAGGAGCTCTTCTGGGGAACCGAGGGTCTTGAGTGTTCTCCAAGTAATTTCCAAGAGCCCTGGGCCTCCTGGAGGCAAGGGTCCTATTCCGGGGCGGGGTGGGGGGGGACGTCCTCTGCCCCTGCAGCCACAGCTTGGGCGGAACCCACGTTCCCCCAGGCTCCTGCTCAGCAGATCCTGGCCTTTTGATTTTGTGGCAAAAAGTCACTTTATTTCTCTCCTTAACAACACCAACGGTCCCTTTTCACGACCCTTGCCCAAACTGCCCAGGCTTCTATAAATGGACCTTATCTGCCGGGAGTCTCAGTTTTCTCATCTGGGAAATGGAAATGATAACTCCTGCTTTAAGGGATGGCTGCGAAGTGCTGAAATCAGGGATCTAAAGAGCCCGGGGCCAAGTCAGTAAATGGAAGCTTCTGGTCTGGTCCATCCTGGTGAGTGTCTTGCACAGGTAACAGCTCTGGTCATCCTCCTCAGGCAGGCCAGCTTCTTCCTCTGCAAGCAGGTCACTTGGATTCACAGGGATCCTCCCTCTGTGATGAAAAGCCCTTGATGCCATTGCAGACTGCCCGGGGCTCTGCTGAAGATACTGATAATTATGCGGGAGGTGGGGGGACGTAGGGGGAGGGCTGCTTTGCTGGAACCTTCAGCCCTGTGCTCATTTGCATTGAAGTCCGGGGCTTTGCTCTCCTTCCAGCTACACACACACACACACACATGCTTGCTGGAGGCTACACATGAGGCTTGTCCTTCTTGCTTTGGTAGCAGAGGAGGAGGATCAGGGGAGCCAGCCAGGAGTGCTGCCTCGAAAGGGATGACAGTACTGTAGCTCCGGAGAGCACGGGCTGCTGGCTGAGAGTAGGGTTCCAGAACTAGCCTGCTCAGGCTCATCCCTAATCCAAGTCTTTGCGATCTCCCGCTGTGTGGCCTTGGGCAAGATACTCAGGCTCTCTGTGCCTCGGTTTCTTTGACTGCAAATGGGGGCCTTGGTACACTGTGATGCAGACTTCCTGAGTCAGAACAGGGCAGGAGGCTGGAATAAACGCTGACAGCGATCGAATGCTCCACGCGTCTGAGGCTCCATGTCGGCTTCAGCTGTATCACCATCGTCCCTCCAAGCCACGCGTCCAGTGAGAGGAGCCCTGGACTGGGCGAGGAAGAAGAACGAAGAGTAATTCCATCCTTATGGCTATTTTTCCAAATATATTATTCCAAATGGGACTTGGGACAAGTCGTGAAGATCCTCACACTTCACCGAAACAGCCAGAACGAAGGACGGGAGGACATTTGGCTGAAGGGAAAACGGGGGCAAGGGAAGGCTGCGCAGAAGGCCCAGTGCGTGGTCCCGTGGGGTTTCCGGAGGTGGGCCGTCACCGGCTCTGAGCACCGGAAAAATACGATCAGTTGCGAAATTCACTGACGAACGCAAGTCGGTTGCAAAAACGGTGGAACAGCCCCCCAAACAGAAGGTTGAAGAAAGAAGTCACACGCAAAAGAGTACGTGCTGTGCGATTCTATTTATATGATCAGTGCAAGCACAGGAGAAACTAATCCGTGCTGTTAAGTCAAGTTCATTGTTCTCCTTGGGGGAGGGGCAGTGACAGCAGATTGGGGGCAGGGGAGGGGGCTGGGGGTCTGGGTAACGCCCCATTTTTCCAGCAGGGTTTGGATGACCTAGGTGTTTTCAGTTTGTGAGAAGTCATCATACTGTATAGTTACAAGAGGTGTTTGTGCGCATGTATTTTTCCCTGAAAATTTCAAATCAAAGCAGTCGCTGGGGGAAAGCACAGCTTTGCAGTACCCTGAGAGTGTAAGTAATGCTATTGTTAATGACAGAAATAAAGAGCTAATCTCCCTTGTGTGCTCTGCTGACCAGTACACAGATTTCCCTCACAGCTGTCCTGTGAGGGGGGCTGGTGTCCTTTTACAGAGCGGCAGCTGACGCTTAGTGAGATTACGTCACTTCCCGGCAACCCCAGACCCCTTCCCTGGCGGAACGTGCACCCCAACTCCCATACCCAATAGTGAATGTCTGGAGGATAGAGCACACAATGTGGCATACAACTGGTGCTCAATTAATGCTTGAGGGACGGAGGAAGCAAGGAATATCATCGCATTGTCACCTGTCAGCCCATCTTGGCATTCGGAAATCATTTTTGTCTCCTGTCTAATTTCTATCCCACTTATAGGCAGCAGCAAAGGGCACTTAACTGCTTTTTGTTGCTAGTTCTAGAACGCTCTGTCACTGGGGCCTGCGCCTCTGAGCTGCACAATTGTTTGGCGTGATTGAGGAGTGACGACGAGATAGACTTTTGCTGCCTAGGGAGCACGCTGGGGTGGGAGAGGGAGGATGGGGAAAGTGCACGAAGGCGGGGTTAGCCTAGGCCTAACTCCCTCCATCCTGCCCGAACCAGTAGTTCTTAACCCAGCGCCAGGAAGTCAAAGTGAGTGAATGGCCCCCAGATGGAAACCTCTCCTAGCCCCACCCCCCGCTACAGGCCTCCCCTTGATCCTGCCCTATCCTCTGCCTTGGCCCCTTCCCATCCTACTGGATTCTTCCTCTGGATTAAGGTCAACAAATAGCCCAATGTGTGGCCGATTCACCAGGAAGCCTGCATTTTCACTCCCCCTGCCAAAAGCCCATCGTTTCTCCTGGGGATTTGGTATCTTCTGCAGATACCAAAAAGCTCCAGGGTCCTGGGGAGTCGGCACCCTCTCCTGATCCCAGCAGCTCTCTACACTTACCTCCAGAATTGTCAGGGACATGGCTTTCCTACCCTTTGGGAGGATCGTGTCTTTCTGCCACTCCTTGTGTTACACTGAGTCAACATACAATGAATAATGAATTATAATAATAATAGTAACTTGAGGAAATTTATGCCCTAGCTTCAACTGGGTCCAAAACATAAAGGGAAAATTCACTGTAAATTACATCCTGGGACTAGCAAGTGAATAATGCAGGCGTCTTTCCCCAGAGACCTCCAAATCAACTCATTTAAATTAATAAATCCCACTCTCCTCTGTGCCTGAATAACGGGCTTATTTATGTGTCTTAGAATTGGCCAAAATATCCGAGTAAGGGAACAGAGCAATTAGAATGCCTTCTTTACACACACAGATTTTGGAGGTGCCGGCTAAGCTAGCTAACTCTCATTTTGGATGAACGTAAGAAAAGAAAAAAAAAAACAAAACTGAATTCAATCTGATGAATAGATTGCTTCTAAATCTACATGCTGCCAAATAACCAAATTGCCTGAATTTTTCACTCTTCAGTTACTTCTTTTCTTATTATCTAGGGATAGGGCTTCTAGGCCTGAAACCTTGATTTGGACCGGCCTTTCTTGAAAAAAATCCTTGCAGAGCTCAAGACTGGAAAACAGGGTTTGTTCTGACAGGTCCCCCTACTGAGACCCCTTGTATTCAGAGCCAAAATTTAAAATATTTAACAGAATGGGGGCATGGGACTATCAGTCAGAGTGGGGTAGGGAGTGGGGCACTGTGCAGGGTTAACTCTCTAGTTTGGGGGTGTTAGGGTGGGGCTGAGGGGGATCCTGGAGGAAAAACAGGAGGGCAGCCGCTCTTTACCAATGGGAGTGAAAATATTTTCAAATTTCAACAGTACTGATGACCGAATAGCAAGTCCACCTCTGTGTGCTAGGACGAGCTGGGGGTGGCGAAGAGGTTCTAATCTGCCTTTTGTGAGTCATTTTTGTTTTCCTCCCTCTGACCTTGTCCTTGGGCCGTTCCCAGTCTATTCATCGTCACCCGCCCCCCCTCCCTTCACACAGCTATGGGGCAATGCAATTCTGATGTTAAGTCTCTGGAGTTAGGTCAAGTTTCATCGGTTAAGGGCACGGTCCCCAACCAATCTGCCCTCACTTCAGACACTAGCCACAATTTTGGGGGTTCCCCAGAGCTACCCATACTTCAGACCAACTGGCTACAAATTCAGGGGTAGCTCTTACCTTCTCAAGTTTAATAATTCACAAGAATGACTCCTAGAACTAAGGAAAGCTCTTTACTTAAAATTGCCGTCTTATTATAAAGGATATAACACAGGGTCAGCCAAAGGAGGAGACACAGACGAGGTCTGGGAGGATCCCACGTCGAAGCTTCCGTGTCCTCAGGACTCACAGCACATGGATGTGTATCAGCAGCTGGAGAAGCTCACCCAAGCTGTGGTCCGGAATCTTTGGGGGTTTCATTATGTAGGCATGATTGAAGCCTTGGCCACAAGCTGGATTTCAATCTCTAGGCCCCTGGTCCTCCCAGGAGGTCGAGCTATTATCATGTGGCTCAACGTGCCAACCGTGCCAACCATCTAATCACATGTTTGGTCTTTGAGGCATGACCGACCGGCCCACATCCTGAGTCCTCTTGGTAGAAGAAACTCAGGTGTCGTCCAAGGGCCCACCATGAATAATAGAGGAAATTGCAAGGCTCAGAGGTTCCCTCCCAGGATCTAGGGACAAAGAGCAGCAAAATTCTTTATTATACAACCTATGGCTTAAACGAACATGCTTTCACCGAGGCGTAGCTTCTGTGTCTATTAGGTGTATCCTACAATGCTATCGCGTGTGTGAGCACAGACATGGGGGTATCCGAGAAGGTGGAAAGACGCTGAAGCAGAAAGAGCCTTGGACTAGAAGTTGAGCCCCAGTTGCAGGTTGGGTGGAATGTTATCCTCAGGATGGGCAAAGACAGTAGTCATTCTGCCACCAAGAATGACTCAGTGCTCTTAGGAATTTGCCCACAGGCTGGAGGATAGATGGTCTGAGAGGGGGCCAGAGGGTGGGAAGAACTGGGGGGGTAAGTGGGGACATCTTGTAGGACATGGAATGTCAGAGTAGGGAATGGCCTGTATCTACAGTCTTCTGTGTGTGTGTGTGTGTGTGTGTGTGTGTGTGTGTGTTTGCACTTGTGTACACACACATGTGAGCATGTATGAGGGTGAAAAGGAAGGACAGGCTAAGTCAACAATACTCTCCATATTTGGGATACCATCCACTAGGGTACAAGATGAACCAATGGCTGGTAAATGGTGCCCCTCTCACCATCATGCCTCAGGAACCACTTAGAGAACTTTGGCTCCCCGTTCTTACAACCTTGGACCTTGCCAGCTTCCCAGAGAGGGAGTACGCTTCTGCAGGGGACGCTGCACTTGAAGCCATGACCACAACGTGGTCGTCTGGGGCTCCTCCTGCCGGTAGACCTGCAAGCCAAGGACAGAGTTACCGTACCCATCAGCAAGAAGTAACTCGCCCTGACCACCAGCGGAGCTCAGGGTGCTGCTACACGCTGCGAGCAGGGAGAAACATCTAGAACTCAAGAATTCACTGAGCTGGGGCTTCCATGCCCGGTAATGGCAAAGACAGCTGGTGGAGTCACAGCCTGACAATGACAAGGGGTCTCAGACCCCTTGAGATAAGGCCCAACAGTCTCCTACCAGGCAAGCAATCCAGATCAGCTGACCAAGGAGTGGGACATCTACGATGTGTGCTGCAGGAGGGAGAGGATGAATATCAGGACCAGTTGCAAGGACAGGGACCGTAGCTAGCCCCACTTTCCTTCCTGTATTAAGTTTGGGCTGAGATTGTGGGCAGCCGCCACCATGAAGGATATTCTAGGGTGAATTGGATGTAGTGGAAGACCTGAGAAGATTTCAGGGTTTCGAGGGGTGGATGGTGCCACACACCCGTCCTGCTTCCCACCCTCTTGTCCCCACTTCCCACTCCAGCCATGGCCGTGGCTATCAGTCTTGTGCAAGCTGCAACGGCTACGTTCAGGTTACAATATCATAGCATCTTACCTACGTTCACGCCATATACCTCTTGCTTCCCGTGTTGGGGCTTTGCAGACACCGAGGCGTGGATACCGGCAGGAGCCCGGTCAGCACGCACCCATGAGCGACCCAGAAGTGCGTGGCACTTACAGCCTGCGAGGCCACACTTGACCGACGGGGGACGGAAGACGGTAGAATGGGCCTTCTCCCTTTCATTCTCCAAGCAGAGACTTCTGAGATGTATTTCTCCCAGCTTCCCGTCCAAATCAAACCCCCGTGGCCCACGCTAGCAGCCAGCTCATGAAGACATTCTCCTCCTGACTTTCCTTCTTCTCCAGCTTCCCTCTCTTGCCCTTGGCTCTTGCTCGGTGAAATCACATATCAAGTAAACCACCTGCACGCGAGCCTTTGTTTTGGCTTCTGCTCTGGGGGACAAGCAGTCTCTCCCAAATGTTTATTCTCAATACAGAGGCTAGAGTGATCCTTATGTGAGTTAGATCATGACTCCTCTGCTCCAAACCTGAAGTTCTAGACATCCCAGCCCCCTCCTTGTGGCAGCCTCCCTTCCCCCAGGTCCTTAAGGTAGATAGGGCCATTTACCCCCACTGGAAGAGCTACTCCTCTCCCGGGATACCTGGAGTGATCTGACCTCCCACGATCGCTCTGACCTCATGCCTCACCATCTTCTCTCACCTACCCACTTCCGCTCATCCTGGGCTCTTTGCGGCTCTCGGTCACATAGCCAAGCTCCTGCCTCAGGGTTTTACACTGGCTCTTCCCTCGGCCTGGAGTGTACTCTACTCCAGATGTTCACAAGGACAAAACATCACTTTTTTTTTTTTTTAAAGATTTTATTTATTTGTCAGAGACAGAGCACAAGCAGGGGGAACAGCAGGAAGAGGGAGAAGCAGAGTCCTCGCTGAGCAAGGAGCCTGATGCGGGACTTGACTGCAGGACCCAGGGATCAAGACCTGAGTTGAAGGCAGATGCCTAACCCACTGAGCCCCAACACCATCATTCTTGCCAGTCTTTCCTCTAATAGTATCCCAAGGGAGGGCGGCCAACCATCCCGGTTTGCCCGGGACTCGGAGGCTCCCCAGAGGGCGGGACTGTTGGTGCTGAAACTAGGTCAGACCCAGACACACGAGGATGCTTGCTCACCCTATTTCAACGAGACCGGACTCTTCTATTTAAAATTTCAACATCACTCGTTCCCTCCCCTCGCATCCCTGATTCCCACTTGCTCTGCTCTTCTATTTCTTTTCTTTTATAGGATCCTCCCCTCCAACCTCCTACACAGTTCACTCACATGTTAGGTTTATTGTTTAGACTGTTCCCTTGCTGTATCTATCCCTAGAATCTAGAACAGCCGAGGCAGGGTTCTCAAAGTGTGGTCGCTAGACAGCAGCAGGGTCACCTGAGAGCTCGTTGGAAGTGCCAGCTCTTGGGCTTTACCCCCGGCCCAGGGAGTCAGACAGTCTGGGGCTGAGTCCAGGGATCCGTGTGTTAACAAACCCTCCAGAAGATTCTGAGGCGCACTGACATTATGAGTCCCCGCCCTAGCACACAGCAAGTGTTCTATAAGTGTTTGCTGCATGACTTCTCGTGGGGTGGGTCCTCTTCATTCATGCTACAGAAACGGGTTCTCAGTGGGCTCTTTATCGCTAAGGATTTGTCTCTGTACCGAGGATTTGTTACCTTGAGCCAGAGGGAGATTTCTCTCCCAGCCTGTGAGCTCCAGCTTGAGAGCGCCCGGGGTCATCATAATTAACCCAACACGGGCTGCCTACGTGCAGTGAAAATATCTTGGTGCTTGCTTATCTCAGTATGTGAGAAGGTGTTAGAGAAATTGAACTGCCCTTACATTTTCCCGTGATACCTGAGCTGTATTTTTCTTCTTTGACCGTGGAACCTCAATCAGCAACATTATGGGGGGTTATTTCAAAGGGTCAGATGGGAGTGGAGTAGGAGAGAGATGCCTACATTGCTGCTCTTCCTGAGAAATCAAACATTCTTGAAGTGCAGCAGGAGAGATTAAGGCTAGACCTCAAGAAGGACTTTTTGAAGGCCAGAGAAAGTGATAGGGACCTAAAGAAACTGTGAAACCCTCTCTCATAAATGCTTGAGTCGGGGGTTGGTCTTATGTGTGAGCAGAGCAAACAGCCACAAGACATTCGGGATTCAGGGAACGGATTGAGAGGTGGCTGCCTTTCAGTGAGGACTCAGATGAGCACGGGTTGTCTCTCACTCACCAGCCATGAGGCTTTGAACCCGTTTTTCCTGGTTTCTTTACCTCAGGGTAATTAAATTAATTTTCGACCTTGGCACTACTGACGTTTTCGACCGAGTAATTATTTGTGGAGAGGGCTGTCTCGTGTATTGTAGGCTGTCTAGCAGCATCCCTGGCCTCTATCCCCTAGATGATGAGAGCATCCTCTTTTCTAATTGTGGCAACAGAAAACGTCTCCAGACATTGCCAAATGCCCCTGGGGCAGGACCACTACCTGCACCGTGAGAGTCCCTAAAGATCTAGAAGTTCCTTCTTAGCACCGATATGCCAGCTGGTGAGGGAGGGGGCACTGATGTCACACATCGGAATCCCCCCTCACTTGTAAACCAGTGTCCCAGGCCACTCTTTCTGCAGAAACAAATGGCTCAAAGTCATAGCCAACCAAATCCCCAGTCCAAGCTATTTTTGAGGCATTATCCCCAGAAAGAACCTTTCAGGGTGAGGCGAGCAAGGCAGGGTTTTGCAAGCGCAGGGGCAGATCCTGTCTCTATTTAAAAATTTGGATTTTTTTTTCACTGTGGATTTTTTTTGCATTAATCTTGATTTTTTAGACATATTTCATTCAAATATTATTTTGTTCCTGAGTTATTCGGTGTCCCTCCAAAATGTTGCACCCTAGCAAGTTTCTCACTTGCCTCCCCCTAGGCCTGGCACTGACAAGATTTTATGATGCAGAACAGCAGGCCTGGGGGTGAGATGCACGGCCAAGGGAGTAACTAACTCTCACCCTGAAGACCTGGAATGCCTGGTGTTGCAGAAGCCCCCACAGCCACTGCTGAATGTGAGCACACTGAGGATAAACTAGACAGAGCCTCTGAGCCCCGGTCCTCAGTGAATGAAAGGTCTAGGGCACCACACATCATTCATTTGTTTATTCGCCGTCATTCTCTGAGGAGCCACTCCGGGGAGACACAGGCGAGACCAATGCGGTGCCGATCACTTGCAGGCAGGGAAGACAGGCTCATAAACAAACGTAGCCTAATGCCCATGATAAGGACGGTACAAAGCACCGTGGGAGCCTGCTCGGGCAGTGATTCATCCAATCTGATCGATGGGGACAGAACCCAAACGCAAGATTCATTCTCAACCCAGGAGAGATCTTGTCAACCACAGGTTATTTTCCGTGTTCGCTAACAAGCCTGCCAGTCTCCGTGGTGAGATGTGAGCTGGGGATTTACTTAGCCTCATTTGCTTTAGTCACTTGGGTAGCAATCAAGGGACTCCCTACTCCCTCCTTCCTACAGCTGAGGCTCGGTCGGGTAGAAACAATTAATGAAATGATTCCCACGTAATTAGAGGGCTTCATAAATAGATGGCTTTTCATTGAAAAGCCAGGGCGTGTTTTTTTACTGCCCACTCTCTCTTTTTTTTGTTTTGAGATTCGAGTGGTGAGAATGATGGGGACTTTCCAGGAAGAAACAGAGAGGAAAAACATACGCTTGTGATTTACAGATAACAAACGGAGGCCCAGAATGGACAACTTAGTGGTTCAGAGGGCCGGTCTTGAAAGAGGACCTGTAAGTAATCCTGGTGCAGGCCCGCAGGTGAGTGGAGGAGTGTGGGGGACAGCGGTGTCTGCCTCCACTTCCCTGGTTGTATGGGGAGGGGGAGGCGCACAAGCTTTTTTTTGTTAAGAAATTAATTAAGCCGCAGCTAATCCCTCCAGCAGTGATAAATGGGGCTAATAGCCCAGCGTTGGGTTTGTGGCAAGAGCTAGGGTCCCTTGTGGCGGGTGCTAGGTGTTCCGCACTCAAGGGAGGAGGGGCTGGGTGGCTTCAAGGGGGCTGCCCTTGGAACGAGAGGCACGCGGGGTCTCCTCCCAGCTGCCCCGTGCCTACCCCGCTGTGCCTCTGGACGCCCCGCAGCGGAGGCCTCCGTCCGCTCACACTGGCACTCTCTGCTCAGGGAAAGAGGGCAAGAAGCTCCACCAGCTCCATTTTATGGTTGAGGAGATCGGCGTCCAGACGTGTTCGGGGATTTGCCCGGGGTGGGGGTGGGGGGATGGCATTTTGCTAAGCACTTTGCTAAGCACTTTGGCCCAGGAGCCCAGAGCACTGTATTTTCTGCCCACCCCAAGCTCTCTCCCCAGTCCCGCAGAGGCTCTGCTCCTGGCATACACCGGTCCCCGCTGTCATCTTTCCACCGTGGGGCTGTTTGTGGTCATCTCCCTCCATCGCCAATCACTTCTGTGAACTCCGCCAGTGCCGGGAGACCCGACACAGTCTACCCTTGAGTCCCTCTGCTACACAGTTCTTTCTTACAACTACCTTCGTTCTCTTTATATAAACAGAGCCTGTCTCCCCTCCAAGACTCCCTGCACTAAGGACCCTGCCTTTTGCCTCCTGCTAGCCCCTGGGTCTGGCACAGTGCCTGGCTAGCTACGTGCTCCAGAAACATGGGCTCCCTTCCCCTGCTCTTGTATGGCTGACCCTTATAATACCCAGGTGAAGATGACTTTGGGATTCTGATTATCCACCCTGCAGCCAACCCACTTCCTGGACGCTGCAATGGGATGGTCTTTGTCCTTGAAACAAGGGATTACAATGCAGATGCTTGGGGGTGGGGTGGGAGCTCGTGGTTGAAGCAGGTACCCCCAAAGGAGAGAAGCCTACCTCCATGGTCTCTAGGGACACCTCAGGTCCACTTAGGTGGGCAGCTCATCTCAGCTACTATCCATGTTGGTTCCAGGTAACTACGGACCTAGTGCCGCCAGACCTTTGCTTTGCCAAGGGAGGCAGAAATCTGAATTTCGATGTGAAATTCCCCGATGGGACAGTGTTGGTGTTAAATCTGTCTTTTTAAAAAGACACCACGATCGGATCCAACAGAACACAGATCTGGGCTGCCTATCTGCTTACTGGGGAACTTTGACTTAATACTTTTTTAGGCTGAAAAGATGGCAGGAAGGGGCCGGGGTGGGTAAGGGTCTGCAGGAGCCACTCAGGAAGCCTTCCCCCTCCCCTCCCACCTTGTAGGGGGTGCAGAGGTTTCCCTCTTCTGTACTTGAGACAGTACCCCCCTGCCTGGATGAGGTTGTGCCCTGAGTCCTAAAAAGCCATCCCCTGCTCTGGTGATCTTGGAGTCTCCACCCCCCACCCCCCCACACCATTCTCTTTTCTTCCATGTGGGTAAATGAGAGGAAAAAACCCATCAAGTCCCGTGCTTTCCATGGCTTGGCAATGTTCGACTCAAATGTCTTCTCAGCAAATCTCCCTATTTTCAATTACCTCCTAACTTACCTCCAGGGAGCCCAGCCAAGCGGGAGGATTAGTAAAATAATGAGTTTAAATTATTTAGTTTTTTTTCCCCCCTGTCTTTATTCTGTGGCAATATTGAATCTAATCCAGGTCCAGATGCATTGGGTGATACATGACAGGTTATGGCTAATAACTGATCTCATTTTCAAATTAATATGCAAATTCCCTCGGAGCTGAGGAATGGAAAGAAAGAGGCCAGCTGGGGACAGCAGGGAAGAGAGGTGTGAGCAGGGAAGGAGCAAGAGGGGTAAGAAGGAGGCTGCGGGGTCCCCCCCCCCCCCCCCCCCGCCCCGTGGTATAATCCGAACCTTCATATGAGAGACGGGGAGGGGAAATTTGCTAACATGGAAAATCATCTTTGTCAAACAGAATTCCCAAGTGTACTCATGTCTCCCTCTACAGGGAGGCTGTGGGATCTTTGGACAGCAGAGCGGGAGGGGAATCCTTCCGCATTTTGCAGGTAGAGCAACTGAGGCCCTAACATAAAAAGCGAGTTGGGAGCAAGGCTATGCCTACAAGTCAGAATACTGAGGGCCCTATGCCAGCAGGAAGGCGAGGGAGAGAGAGAGAGAGAGAGAAAGAGAGAGAGTCTTCCCTGAAGTGAGTAGCAGGAGAAGGGAGATTCTTTACTACTCCAGCCTCTAAAAATGTGTCCCTTTTAGTTTAAGATGCAGGCCCTCTGTGTATAAGATTCTCTATTGGGCCATACCCAGTGCTTGGTCAGAGTGCTGATCATTTCCGATAAATACCGGTTGGATGGCTGAAAATTCTGGAAGCCATGAAAACAGGGCACACATGGGGCCACCTACTAGAGACAGCCTTTTGTCCTATTTATTAATTTAATCATCGACTTCAGATAACCGATGGGAAAGCAGAGTCCCGGCAATGACGGGCCAGGGGGAGAGATTTCACAGCAGAGGTGGGTCTGGATTCTGGGGCTCCTCGGTCTGTCCCAGTGCGAGCTCTGTCTCCCAGGCCAGCCACCGATGTGGTTGTATCCGGCCTGGAATCCCGCTGTGTGTTTTGAAAAAAGTTCATGGAAAAATAAGTTATCTTCCCAACTCACTCTTGAAAGATGGGTTACTGGAGGGAAGGGGCCACTGGCTGCACATGACCCGTAGCTAGTGAGGAAGGAGTGGTGGTTCTCTGGGCCAGGAGGGAGCTGGGCCCGGGCATAGTGTCCTGGTGCAAAGATTGATGCCTGGGATGCTTCATTAGGCAGGATTGTCTCAGCAGGAGCCCTGTTCCCTTAATCACTTAATCTTCATGTTGGTTTTCTTAATGTGTATTTACCCTCCTGCCTATTTGCTTCTCTGGGCTGCCATTTGTGCTGTCACTGGGCCTGAGCCTCAGATTCTGGGGCTGTTGAATCCTAGAGGAGGGGAGGCCGTGGGGACAGAAGCTTGCAGACCAATGGGCCTGGAGCTGGAGGAATCAGCGAGGAGGGCTTGGGAGGGGACTTGAAGACTGTGTTGTCCGAAATGATAGCCACTAGCCAAACATGGCTGTTTACATTTATACTAATTAACATTTAGTAAAATAAAAAATGTAGTTTCTCAGTCATACTGGCATTCACACTATGTCCAACGACTACCATGTGGCTAATGGCTATTTTATTAGCATGAATAGAGCATTTCCATCATCATGGAAATTTCTGTTGGATGGTGCCATTTTCAGGTGTTTTTTGTGTCTTAAGCATCTGACGTCTGGTTTGAGTTCCAGGAAGATCTCCCTGGTCTCTGGGTCTATGTCCACCTGCAATGTCCTGCTCAGGGCTCTACCTGTCATGGGGCTTGCTATGTGACTCCCCATTATCCAAAATCAGAAGAGGGGATGAAATGATCCAATTCATCCATCCAGGAGCGAAGCCATTTATATTCCAGTAAGAACTCTTCCATTGGTCTTCTAATCAACCAATTATGAATGGGAGTCAACCCCCTTTGACTTGGGGAGGAGGGATTTCAAGGTAAGAAAACCAGTGAGCACAAAAATGAGGTGGTGTTTGGTTTCTGGGGGATGAGGCTGGTCCCCTGCTGGGCCTTTCCTTCCCAAATGAAGGGCTTTCCCAAAGTGCAGGACCACATAGCAAACAATAGTTTTCAGATGCACTGCTCTATGCAGCACCAAGGAAAGGAAAGAAAGGAAGGAGAGAGGGACAGAGGGAGACAGGGAAGGAGGGAGTGGGGGAAAGAGGAATCAGAAAGATGGGAAGGATCAAGATGAGTATAAAACTCCTGAAGCTGGGGGCGCCTGGGTGGTTGGTTAGGCATCTGCCTTCAGCTCAGGTCATGATCTCAGAGGCCTGGGATCGAGCCCTGCAGACTCCCTGCTCAACAGAGAGCCTGCTTCTTCTCTCCCTCTGCTCCTCCTCCTGCTTGTGCTCTCTCTCTCTCTCAAAAAAACAAACAAACAAAACAAAACAAAACAAAAAACCCTGAAGCTGGTACAGTAGCTTTGAAAGCCTCACAGGTGTCAAAAGCCACTTGATTGCCTCGCGTAGCGCTTGCAACATAAAGATGAGGAGCCAGCTAGGACACCTATTCTTATCATGCCCATTGTGCGGATGAGGAAATTAAGGCTCAGAGAGGCTAAGGGCCTTGTCCAAATGAGCCTTCTCTGGCGACAAGTGGCAGTCCTCTCTTCCGCCTCATGGGTCTTGCTGATAAGGGCCAGAGCCCCCGAGAGCTGGAAGGCCCAGCCCCCGAGCTGCTGGTGACAGTGGCAAGCAGCAGCGGCTGTATGCAGACTGTGGAGTGACAGACTTATTTGCCGGCTGAGAGCAGGAAGCCATTTAGCATTGGAGCAGCAGGTGAGACCGCAGGAGAGGAGCTGCAGAGAGGAAGGGAGGGGGTGGAGGAGCAGGAACAGGACGCAGAAGTGAGCTCAGCAAAGGGGAGAAGACGGGGAGGGCGTGCAGCCACTGCCCAGGGAGAGGCACCTGCTGCCTGAGCCCTGGGGTCACCTGCCAGGCCAGTGGCCGCTGGCCACTGACCCGCAGGGCTGGGAGGCGAGCACGTGGGGCTGCTGGGAAACTTCCAGGTTTAAGTTCATCTCCCCGCAATTACATTCTTCTCAATCAAATCCCTTTTTCTTACAAAGTTGTGTAGCAGGTGGGCTGTCAGGGTTGCCCCCACTCCAAAGTAGGGGGCTGGTTATCCTGATTGCTATTTTGCAAACATGTTTAACAATGTTCCGGATCCAAGTAATGAGTCCTGTGTATTTCTCGCTGTGACGGGGTCCAAACACGCACACGTGCACACACACACACACACACACACACACTCTCTCTCATGTATCCGGGAACTGAAACAACAGTTTCTCAAAACAGTACTTATCGAGATGTACTCTCCCCTCCTCCCTTCTTAGCCCCTCTTGCCTCATCTCTGTACTTTTCTTCCCTCCCATTCACTTGCATTGGGAAAAATGCTGGTCACAACCCACTAAATTGATTTTACTCCTCACTAACGGGTCTTGGCCTACGGTTCAAAACACACTGATCTGATGAATTGTATGAAAACCTCTTGCTGCCCTTCCTTCTTAACGATGCTGCCTGTGTGACCCCTTCTGTTTTAAAGATGTGATCTCTGCGAACGTGGGCCTCATAGAAGACCAGGTGAGCGTCTGTGGAGGTTTCTTCCTTGAGGCAGTAGGGGAAAAAAAATCTCATCACTTGTCCTCCTCAAACACAAGGATGCAATTGATATTTCTCCGAGGGATGGTCAATTTCCTGGCATAGGAGTTGGCTGTTTCTGTAAAGTGTATCAACCAGGATAATGGGGAGATTTATCAGAACCCTCCGTGTACGTGTGCCAGGCCCCGCACCAGGAACTTTCTAGGTTTTATTTCATTTACTCTTTGCTACAATCCAACAAGTCCAATATCATTAGTCCCATTTTATAGATGAAAAAAATAAATAAATAAATAACTGAGTGCAGAGAAGACAAATAACCAGTCTAGGGTCACACAGTGGGCAGAGCTGGGGATTTAAATCCTGGTCTCTGTATATCCAGAACCTCTGTTATCTTGGGAACATGAAATTATTTTAACAGTTGAACATTAGCATTACGTCAGAGAGCGAAACTGGCAGTCTGGTGTCCCCTCCCCGTCTCTGTCTCTCTCTCTCTCACGCACACGCCGTGTAATTACTAAATCAAATCTGTATATAATTTATTGCCCAATTTGTCTTGACACATGTACCAAGCATAATGGGCTCCAGCCATTTTAGGTCCCCGTGTGCCCCTTCTGAGAGGAAAATGAGCATGGCGTGAGAGAACTGGAAACCTCCGTGGGGGGTTGTCTGAATGCCGGCAACCTCCTTCTAATGCAGGCAAAAAAAACTACATTCCTCAGACTTCTTTGTAGCTATTTCTCTGCATGTGAATTAAGTGCTCCAACGGAATGTCTTTGCACAAGACGTGGGAAACAAAGATGAAGTGGAGGCCATCTTGTTGCTTCTTCGGGCTATTTTTCCACTGGAAAGGGAGGTTGACGAGATAGAGCATGTCCTCCCAGTGATGGGGTTCTGGTGCTCATGCTCCAGCTTCTGGGTGTCGAGAAGCAGCTGGAGTGGGCACAACGAGCGAAATCCGTGTCCTCATCCTGATCCCCAGCACTGAGAGTAGGTCAAGACAGATAGGCGGTGGGGCACAGTTGCAAGGCTGGTTTCCTGAGTCAGGATTCCTGGACCCTGCCTCATGGCTGTGGGTATGATCTCAAACTCAACGGCGACAGTGGTGGCCAATGGCTCCTTGGGTGGGTCAAAGCCATGGTGTTCTAAGGGGACCCAGCCTGAAGCCCACACACTTCTTACCCTTCCCAGAGGTTCCCCATTCCATGTTTTCAATCCCTTTCCATTTAACATACCTAGTTATTTTCCATTTCTGGTGCAGAACCTAGCTGATTCCTTTTCCTTTGCCCTCCGTACCTCGAGCATCCAACTCCCTTCTAAACATGCCCAGGGAGGAGCCTCTCCCTTCTGAAGCAAGGATTCCTATTCTACCACCAGCGGCTGAGGCTTGGTTTAGAACCTTGCTCAATTTATCACTTTGGCTCAGTGATTTCTGTGACTTTATCTGCACCTATTGTTCACAAATAAAAATGTACTGTCTCATGGATGAATTGGCTAGTTTTGTTAGTGAGAACCCTGTTCGGTCTCAGGGAAGCCTCGGATAATTAATCAGGTAATCCTTCTCCTTCTGGGTATTCTGAGATCCACAGGGATTTCTGTGGAGGTGGGAGGTTTCCAGGGGGGAATCCTCTAGGCTGCTTTCCAACCCTGGAAATTGGCAGGGGGTCACTGCTCCAAACTGAGCCCTCAGAAGCCAATTAGAGACCATATTTTCAATTCCCTGAGTTCCTAAGAGTAAGGGGAAGGGGGGTTTTTGTGTGTCACCTGGGCGAGGTTTTGTTTGTCCCCCAAAGACGGAGAAGCAGTAGGGTCTGAGTGGTTGGATTCCCCTCATCCAGGTGTGGTCCTGCATTGATATGATTGCCTGGTTTGAGCAGGGGGCATCTACAATGGGAATCCTTCGATGGAACCACAGGCAGAGCCACCAGGTCTGACGACCACTGCCATTGCACCGATGACCAAAGCAGAGCCCAAAGAGAGGGAGGGATTGGTCCCAGGTCATACCGTGAGTCAATGAGAAGACAGGCAGCAGCTCCGGACTCCTCAGCCCCAGCTCAGTGCTCTTCCTACCTCAGCACACCATCCTCCCTTTTCCCCACAGCGCACAGGAGATAGTCATTTCTCCCAAAGCCATCATGGTGGAAAAGCTGGGGTGTGGGTTAGCTGGTGAATTGTCCCTGCCCCCCTTTTAGGAGATGAGGTGCATCCACCAAGGTCCTGACAGTAAACAGATGGCACCCCCAATGGGTCATCTGAGGAGAATTTGATAAAGGGGCATTTACAAAGCTGGACACAGGGAATGGGGGAAATGATAAAGGATGGTACAGTACTGGGGGAGAGGGGTTCGAATCCCACCCTAGGTCTGGAAGGCCAAGAGGAAGGATAGTATGTGGAACACAGAGAGAGAGGGAGCTGTGTGGGGAGCCCGTGTGACAAGAACTGGGACCTTTGGTTGAGGGACACGTCCAACGACCAACCTAAGCAACACTACCAAGAGGGAACCAGGAGTTAAATACCCTGATTTCTCCCTCTCTTCCTGCTCTTCTGCTCCCCACCAGTGCCTACCATTGGCTGGACCCAACCAGAAGTAGGGGAAAGGGGACCCAGAGATATGGTGCACAGGAGTGAGCTTCCTGGGCACAAGCAGTGTGGGGACTGGGTCTAAAAGGCAAATTTTTATCCAGAGAGAGAGTCCTTCGCCTTGAGGGCAGGGAGAGAATCAATTCTCCAGTTTATCTGGGTACTTGTAGCAGGGGAGTATGGGCAGTGGTTTCAGAGAACTAGCCCTCCCCTCCTGATTAGGAGTCCAATTCCCCCGAGGAGAGATCCTTCTACGGGCTGCTCAGCCTACGGTGACCCTCGGAGATTGAAAAGAATGGCTTCAAGCGCATCTGAAAAGCCTCGTTTCACCGACTTTATTTCTTGGGGAATCGAAAGGATATGTTTCCACGGAGGGGTGATTCCTGCCAACCTAAAGAGGCATGTAGAGACAGAGTAATTTAAAAGTCACTTTAGAGAGGGGGTGGGAAGTGGTCTGAGACACAGAGCAACACTCTCGAAGATTCCGGAAGCAGTTGGATTGGGGTTTGGAGGCGTCCTTTAGGCCAGGTGCCTGGCATTCCTTCTGTTTACAAATGGCTGCAGCTACCTCCTGAAGAAGGGAAAAGATGGGCAGGAATGTTGTCAGCCACTGGAGTGTGCACAGCTATTTTTAACACAATGTGGGAGGTTTCAGGGCACCAGCCATGCAAAATAGAGATAAGGAGTATGAAGAACCTCATCCAGGTAACTTAACACCAATTTATACATTAAGTGGGCTTGTCTCAACGGTGCCTAGTTGCTGGGTCTGTACCTCCCTCTCTTCTTGGGACTCTCCTCCCACTGGAGCCTCTTTCGCTGGATCATCTCCCTCCTATCCCAGGCCAGGCAGTCTTCTTGCTCCCCAAGGCACCTGATGAAGCATGGCCCCTTTTCTTCTGGGCACCAGGTTCCCCTCCTCAAGCTGGGGTCACAAGGGGCATGTTGCACACAATGTCTAGTTTAGGTCCTTCAAAAAGCAGATGTGAGGATGGCATTAAGTGTGCAAGAATATTAGTAGGGGAAACACCTGTGAAGGGAAATGCAGAAGATGCCGGGAGAGGTTGGAGAGCCATTCAGGATGCAAAGACAGACAGACGCTGAATGAAGGAGAGAGAAAAAGAAGGTTGGATGGGAACATTGCGGGCTCCTGTGCACTCTAGAGAAGGTTTGGCAAGGCTGTTGGTCGTGTCCTCAAGCCAAGTCCCTTGGCAGAGGAGCCTGAGTCTCTCAGGGACCCGCTTACCTTAGTAGCCTTGTGCATTCATTCAATGGTTAGGAGCAGTGTATTGAAAGTGTGACCTTGGTGCAAATGTGGCCGTACATTTCAGAGCACAGCAGCTGCGGCTCCCGAATAACTAAGTCCCGGTAGTTACTGCAAGGTGCATTCTCAGGGCTGCCACAGCTCCCTATCATGTCTAGTTCACCTTGTTCTCTGCTCATAGATGTTCCTCCACTAGCCTTTACTCCCTGCCTTTTTCAGTGGCTGAGGACTAAGGCTTCCATTCCGATGAATGTGTTTTTCCTTTCTGTCAATTTTCTTCCTCTAGTATGGCTTTGTTTCTTCCTTTCCTTTCCTTTCCTTTCCTTTTGCTCTTACCACTTCTCTAACTCTTCTACCCTTCACTCTTTCATCTGGCTATTTCATAACTTGTTGAATCCAGTTTTCTCGAAAATCTCAGCATTACCTCTTGAATCTCCAATCTATCCTAATAATACCTAGGTCACCAGTGTTGGGCAGAAAACCCCTTTCCCCCTGTCCCCACCTCCAATATCCCCTATGATATAGATGCATGAATCCTCTACAAAATACTAGCAACCCAAATCCACCAGCATAGTAAGAGGATTATACACCATGACCAAGTATGATTTATCCCAGGAATGCTAGGGTGGTTCAACAGAAGATAAGCAATCGGTGTAATATACTACATTTACAGAATGAAGGGGAAAAATCCAGATGATCATCTGAATTGATGATGAATATATATTTGACAAAATACAATATCCTTTCATGATAAAAAAAAACCCCTCACAAAATTAGGAATAAAAAGGAACTTCTTCAACACGATAAAGAGCATTTATGAAAAACCCACAGACTCAATGATGAAAGATGGACAGCTTTCTCTCTAAAGCTCAAGAAGACAGAAATGCCTATTTTTACCACTCTTGTTCAACATTGTATTGAAAGTTCTAGTCAGAGCAATTAGACAAGAAAAAGGTATAAAAAGCATCCAAATTGATAAGGAAGAAATAAAATAATTATCCATGTTTATATATATCCATATATAAATCCATATGTATACATATATAATTATCCATATATATATCATCTCAAAGAAACCGTAAGAAATCACCTAGCACCAATAAACAAATTCAGCCAAGTTACAGGGTATAAAATCAACACATAAAAATCATTTGTGTTCCTATAGTTCAGCAATGAACAATCTGAAAGAAATTAAGAAAGCAATTTCATTTACAATAGTATCTAAAACAATGAAATATCTAGGAATAAATTTAATCGTGGCGGTAGAAGCCTTGTACAAAACTACAAAATATTGCCTGCAGAAATTAAAGAAGACCTAAATAAATGGAAAGGCATCTCTTATTCATGGGTTGCAAGATTTAATATTGTTAAGATGGCACTTCTACTCAAAGCAATCTTGAAGATTCAACATAATCCCTATCAAAATTCTAAGACTTTCTTTCTTTTTTTTTTTCTTCTAGAAATGGAAAAGTTGATCCTCAATTTCATATTGAATTTCAAGGAGCCCAGAATAGCCAAAACAATCTTGAAAAAGAAGAACAAAGTTGAAAGACACATATCTCTCAATATCAAAATTTAATACAAAGTTACAGTAATTAAAACAGGGCGATATAGGTATAGGAAAGACATAGCAGTTAATGGAATAGAATTGAGAGTCCAGAAATGAATTCATAAATCTATAGCCAACTGATTTTCAATGAGTGCCAAGTTCATTCAAGGGGAAAGGATAGTCAATTCAACAAATAGTGCTGGGACAGCTGGATTTCCAAATGCAAAAGAATGAAATATGACCCCTACCTCACACTATATACAAACATTACTCAAAATGGATCCATGGTCAGGGCGCCTGGGCTGGCTCAGTCAGTAAAGCATGTGACTATTGATCTTGGGGTTGTAAATTCAAGTCTCATGCTGGGTGTAGAAATTACTTAAAAAAATAAAATCTTAAAAAAAATGAATCAATGGCCTAAATATAAGACCTAAAACCATACAACTCTAAGAGAAAGAGTTAGGGGTAAATCTAAATGACCTGAGATTCGTTAACAGGTTCTCAGACATGACACTGAAAGTATAAGAAACAAAAGACAAAATGGATAGACTGGACTATTCAAAATTAAAAACATTTGTGCAAAAAAGTGAAAATAACTTACAGAAGCAGGAAATATTTGCAGATCATATACTGAATAAGTGTTTAATATCCAAAATATATAAATAACTCGTAAACTCAACAAAAAGACAAACAACCCAATTAAAAATGGGCCAAAGACTTAAATAGACATTTTTCCAAAGACAATGTACAAATGGCCAATGAGCACATAGGAAGACGCTCAACATCATTTGTCATCAGAGAAATGCAAATCAAAACCACAGTGAGATGCTACCTCATACCTACTAGCATGATGATCATAAGAACAATAACAATAACAATCATGAAAATAACAAGTGGTGGTAAGGATGTGGAAAACTGGAAATCTTGTACATTGCTGGTGGGAATAGAAAATGGTATAGCTGGTATAGAAAACACTTTGGCAGTTTCTCAAAAAGTTAACATAGAATTATTGTATGACCCAGCAATTTGACTCCTGGTACATACGTCAAATAATTAAAAAGAGAGTCAAACAGAGACTTGTACACCAATGTTCACGGCAGCAGTGTTCACAACAGCCACACGGTGAAAACAACCTAAGTGTTCATCACCAGATGAATGGATAAGGAGAATGTGGTGTATCCATACAATGGAATATCATTCAGCCATAAGACAGAATGAAATTCCAATACATGCTACGATATGGATGAATCTTGACAATGTTTTGTAAGTGAAATCAACCAGACACAAAAGGACAAAAATCGTATGATTCCACTTATATATCTAAAACAGCAAATTCATAGTGACAGAAAGTAGATTAGAGGTTAACAGGGACTGGAGGTAGAAGAGGATGGAGGATTTCTTGTTTACTGGGTATAGAGTTTCCATCTGGGATGATGGAAATGTTTTGGAAATCGATACTGGTGATGGATACACAATTGTGAATGTGATTAATACCACTGAACTGTACTGCTAAATATGGTTAAAATAGTGTAGTTTACCATAGATATATGTATAAAATATATAGAAAGATATATAAAATGAAAATACTAAAATATATAATATAAAAATAGAGAATATAGGGGCGCCTGGGTGGCTCATTTGGTTAAATGTCTCACTCTTGGTTTCAGCTCAGGCTATGATCTCATGGGTCATGAGATTGAGCCTTGAGTCAGGCTCTGGGTTCAGTGGGGAGTCTGCTTGAGATTCTCTCCCTTTTCCCCTCTCTATAAAATAAATCACTAAATCTTAAAAAAATACAGAATATAAATTTATATAGTATATAAAGTATTCCATATTAAATATATATATTGTATATTCATTTTACCATACACACACATTTTACCACAATTTTTTTTTTTAAAAGTGCATTATTGAGGGGACCAATGTGGGAAACTGGGGTTCAACCCTGTTAGTGCCGCCCTAGGGAACCACCCAGAATATACCTTAGAATTGTCTGTTTGAAGAATGGAAGCCTGGGGTATTTGCCCACTGGTTTCTGTCCCCCAGTAGTTGGCAGTAGCCCTTTGGATTGTTAACCTCTCAGCATTTCCTGGCTGTGCCCAAGTGTAGATTAAGTCCTACGGCTCCAAGAAAACCCAGAGGCAAAAGCAGAACCTTTCTCTGTACCCTGAGGTGAGACTCTGTCACAGACAGGGCTGAAATCAGTGATAAAAAGCACAATAAACTTCTGCTGCATGTGTCATCCTCCCCACGTCTGGAAACCCCCTTCGGTCTGCTGTGTCCTTTGGAAGACGGCGGTGGGTGGTTGTACCAGCACTAAGTTTGTCCATTCTCAAATCTCAAGACGATGACTGAGGGCTTTCCCATCTGCCAACATCCCAGATAGAATGATGGGCTGGGTCCTCAGGGGAGCCCGCCCAGGATTCCCCCAGATCACCAGCATTCAGCCATCAGGGTAATGGCACAGAGGGTGTTCGTCTGAAATCCAGCCCCTCTGGGGTTCCTGTCTTTTTGGTATCACTGTATTCAGTTTCCCTCACTTCTGAAACCTGCGTTGCAGAAATCCAGGATGGAAATGAGGATCCCCAAAGAGATGTCTTCCTAGAAAGTGAACAGATGATTACAGGATCTCCCTGTGGGAAGATAAGGCAGGGCCTTCCAGAAGCAGGTCGCCTTCAGGACATAACCCAGTGTAAGTGGAAACACTCAGGTCATGGGGAGCAGAGACAGGCCAGTTTCTAAATCTAACTGCCTTTGAAAGCAGCACTGTCATCTCAAATATGGGCAAAGGTGACAGAAATGATGGGATAAACCATCTCCTGGGCATGGGCTAGTGGAAAGAAACACAGAAGTAGAGGTCAGACTGTCTCAGCCACCATGTTGCTGTGCGGTCTGGGCACCCTTCCCTTCTCATTTCTCCCATTCCTGGATCTTAGTTCTCCTGACTGAAAAAAGCACGTGTTAAAAAGGAGACAACTCCTGGGGTCCTTTTGAGCTACAGTCTTCCTCAATCATAGCATCCTCATCTACATCCATCTGGGGATGTACATCCACGTTACAAGTTTCCCGAGGCTGATCTTCCTTTGCTGAAGTTTGAGGGCATGGATTTTTGTCCCTATCATCCCAGTGGGTTAGTATTGACTATGCGTTGACCAGCACTCTGTGCTGAGAGCCTGACTCTGACCTCTACAAGCTCCTGTCTTCAAGAGAAAAGAGAGGTGCATGTGGGGGCACAGATTAATCTTCCCTGCCCTTTTCCATCCTCTCTGTGGGATTTAGTCAGAGCCTAGTATGTGTGAGTTTGGGTATGAGTAGAAGTTGGAAATAGAAAGGACTAGTCATTAGATAATAAAGTATTCATGAGAAGCAGCATGGCATAGCAAGGACAAAAAGATTTGTGGTTAGAAAGAAGTTCAAATCTTGGCTTTGCTGCTTATTAGCTTTATTTTCTTGAGCAAATTACTCAAAACTTCATTTTTTTTGTTTGTTTGGGCAATTGGGATCATGCTGGCACATAGGTTTGTTTTTAAGATTAGCAATAATCTGTGTAAGTACCTGTGAATACCAGATTCTCAGTAACTGGTGGCCGTTATTATTTCGGGCTAGGGCTATAATAGTTAAGATTTTTTTGGTTGCAAGCAACAGAAACTGATCGGCTAAATTAAGCAAAAAAGGAACTTTGTCTGAAGGATGCTGGCGGCAGCTCACAAAAATCAAAGAAATAGCCAAATAACCAGGATGCAAGATGGACAGATGATAATATCACTTCAAGGATCTAAGCAACAGGAGGAATGGACTTTCTCTCAAGAAACCACTTTTGGAAAAGTCAGTTCCAAAGATTCCTGGAAGGTAAAACCAGAGTTTAGACATGGCCCTTGGAAGCCTGCTCCCTCCTGGGTGTAGGAACCAGATACTGGGAAGTCCTTGGGAGACCCGACTACCACCTCAATTAGAGTCCACTAAGGATGATGTCTTTAATGATAGTCAAATCTGGCCTTGACCTTTGCTACTGAAGGGACCTTGGACCCTGCAGAGTAGACCATGTGACTTTCAGCTGCTTTGAGTGAGGTTCTGACAAGTTGAAGCTACCTCCTTCTCCCAACACATACAGCCACAATAAGCTAGAGGATGATCAATGGCTCTTACATCGCTGTGTATCACTTGCAACTACAGTCACCACTTACAGGCATGGTTGAGAAAAGATTGCAGTCTATATTTTGTGCTCATTGGTTTCTACAAGCTTCCATTATGCATACTGCTCATCAATATCTATCATATGATAAATTACACCACAGATGTTTTGTGTCACACCTTTGCATGCTTCTTGTTCCCTTAGAAACCCAATGAACAGAGTCCTACCAACACAACATCCGACTTATTCAATGAGGTAGCACAGTACTTCCTAGAATACCGAGTGTGAGCACTGAACGGAGCCTGAGAGATCGCCTGGTCAAGGTTCTCAGTCCTGGCTGTACATCAGAATCTTATGCGACATTTAAATATTGAATGCCCAGGCCTCACTTGCAGAGAGTCTGATTTAATTGGTCAGGTAGGGTCCAGGAGTCAGTATTTTAAAATAACTGCCAGGTGATTCTCGTGTGAGTAGAGATTCGGAACTCTTGATTTGATCCAAGCTTTATTTCATGGACAGGGAAGCTGAAGTACAGTGAGAAAGACAAAGACATGTGCTTAGGGTCACTTACCTGATTCTTTGCTGAACTGGGACTTGAACCCAAGTGTCCTGATTGCCCATTCAATGCTCTTTCTCCTTGGATAATTGGTTGCTCTTGTCCAGTGAAAAGTTGGAAAGTTTCCAGAAGGAGCTCCATGATTTGGCATGGAGTTGGGATGGAGTTTAAGGCTGACGGAAACCAAGACTAGGGCAAGCAATCCTGGGACTCGGAAGCAGTAGGGCCGTAAATGAACTTTAAATGCGAAACACACATTAGAAACTCTAACACATCATACCATGTCAGTTTCTGGTGTGAGCAACTATGCGGCGAGCACCAGGTCATTGTTTTGCAAATCTGTAGTGATGTAAAAGAAAAAGGACACCGCTCAATATTTGAGACAAAAACTGGCCAAGAGACTCCTCTCAACTCAGTTTCTCCCGGGACCTTCATATAACCGGGGTTATGTTGGTTTTTCTCTATGCAGCTAAGCTTGTACCTGGTTCTCAGTTTAGGGATACGTGCCTAGGTGGCAAAAAGTTAACAAAAATGGTTAAAACACAAAATGTATAATGGTTACATCTGGGGGTGAGGGAGTATGAATCAGGGAGTCATACACAGGGGCCTGCTTGGAATGAAGAGATATGCTAGTTAGGAACAATCTCTCCAAGCAAAGCAGACTGCTGGATTTATATGAAGTTTTGGAGTCAGGGATAATTTGGGGATTGTAATGGTTTTAGAGCTAATGCTAGCTTTGGAAGTGTGCTTACTTAGGCAAGACTGCACTAGAGTAAGTTGGCTGCTGATCGAGTCACCTTCAACAGCTCTCATTGGTTGTTTTTCAGAAGCGTGTTCAGCAAAGCAAGTTATTGATAAAAGACTGAGGCAAGTTGTCACTGATCAAACATTTAAAATTGGTTCTATAAAATCAGTCTTTGTCTAGATGTATAGAGGCTTCATTTTTATTCTCAGTTGGTGGTAAAAAATTATGAGTTAAAGGATCTGTGTGCCCAGATTGAAAAAAAAAAAAACCTGCACCAGATGTCTAGCATAATATTTCAGAATAGACCCAAGGTGAAGTATATTATTGCAAAACTTCAGAACACCAGGAACAAGGAGAAGATTCCAAGTCACTTATGACTGATCATGAATCTGAACGACTTTTGACTTCTCGATAGCACCTGGAAGCTAGAGAGCAATAAAGCAGGATCTTAAAAGTTCTGAAGGAAAATTATCTTCAACCTAGAATTCTATACTCAGCCAAACTATCACCCAGGGCAGAATGGGTGGTATTTTCCAAATAGGCAGAGTATGAAAAAATGTACTTCCTTGTACCCTTTCTCAACAATATGCTTGGGGGGATGTGTTTCACTAAAATGAGAGACTAGACCAAGAAAGAGGAAAATATACAATACAAGGCAGAGGAGACGCCTCATAGGAGAGAGGCCAATATGATAAATGGAGGTCCTGTGATGACAGCTGTACAATAGGCATAGAGGGCAATTGGTCCAAATATGTGTGACTCGTGATATTTCTTGAAGATTTATAAATGAGGATCCCAGCTGCCTACATTTTTCTTTTTTAAATCTACAGATGGAATATTCTGGTAAGCTTCGCCCAGTGTCTATCTGCTCTAGGCTTGTTATAACTATGTGCCCTTCTCCCAGAACACGAGCAACAGACAGTTCTGCTTAGTTTCCTGTGGGAGCTTTCATCTAACAGGGGCCATGTTGCCCTGTCCTTACAGGGCCACATTTGTGCTTGACATGCAGTTTAGGGATACATGCATAGATGGCAAAAAATAAAAACAAGGAGTTATTAAAATAAAACAATAGAATGGTTACCTCTGTGGGTGAGTGGTTATACAACTGGGGCGTAACACACACAGGCTATTAAGGTACTGGTATTTCTTAAATAACGTCATAAGGATTCTTTAAACTGTAGCTGTATCTTTTTTAGACTCTTCTGTATGTATATTTCACAATTCAAACAATCTGTATCATTTGGTATAAATAAACCAGCAGGCATCCTTACTAAGCTTCTTTCTGAAGGTACATTATTTTCAATAGTATAAAACTGAAAACTCCTAATGGTCAATATCAACAGCTTTGCTGTTGTCTTCCTGCTGCAGCAGAAGAGATTTAAAAAATAAAAAAAATAAACAGATGCTTGACTGTTTTGAAATGTAAACACAATGGAAGACTTTTGAGTTTTGTTGACTACCTTGTATATTTATTAAAAGCAAAACAAATGCCCATTCATACACACACACACACACACACACACACACTCTACAGGACTTCCTAATAATTGTTATATGGGAGGAGGTGACAGGATTTCTTACTTCACCATGAAATGACACCTGGGACCTCCCATTTAACTGACACCAAATGGGAACAGGAAGAGGAGAAGGGTATACTCAGTCTAAGTGGGTGTTTGTGTGAGAGAGTAAGAGAATATGCCCCAAATGAGCAGTGGCCTCTGACAATGACCTCCCCCAGCAGTAGGACTATGGTCAAGGGATGTCTGGCACTCGCCAGTCAGATTGGCCACTCTTCTACAGGGGAAGGCCTAAGTAAGACAAAGGGAAGAAAGCCCAATAGCAGTCATTCCAACATTTGGCCATCTTAGAGAATACAGTGAGTCCCCTTAATGGAAACCAGTAGGGAGAATCAGCTCCTTGTCTTGTCCGCAGTGAGAAACACGCTAGGTATAAAAGGGAGGAGCTGTTATCAGTCAGGATTCAACCCAAGAAGCAGATAGAGCTACACTGACCTTTAGAGAGTAAGCAGGACTACTGTGTCACTCCTGCCTTCCAAAACTTATGTAGATTTTTCTTGTGGTCAACTCTAGCCCCAAACCTACGTTCTAGGAAATGCACTTCGGACATAGCCAACTTAACACAGCATGAAGCCACAGTCCACACTTAAAGGATTTGACATCCACATACATCTCTGTCCTTTTTTCTCAATATAAACACATCAACACATTTTATTTATAACCTCTAACTTTTAAAGAGTGTTTTCTATATACAATTGCATTTGACCCTGTGCTTACTCCCAGTATACTATTACTAATAAAAATAAGATACCATTAATGGAGTGCTTGTAAATGCCTTAAGCCATGCCATTTTAACCTTTACAATAAGTCTATTAGCTATGTATGGTTTTCTACCAGTTTCAGATAAGGAAATGGGAGCTAGGGAGATAAACAGGTCTTTATATGGAACTTCCAAATACAGGCAATAGCAAAGTTCTGCTTCTCCCTAAGAGGAGGCAACTCTGTTGTTCGGACCACCAGTAACACGCTAACCTTTCCTCATAAGAGGAGACAGCATTCTTTTTATCCATCTTTAGGTTAAATGAATTCTCTTCTAACTGTGTCATATCTTCCCTTTAATATCTAAAGATATAAAGTTAATTACCAATAAAACATCTTAGTTTAGGATGGGGAGGAAAGATGGGTTAATATATACAAAATACACTCATATCAATAGAAGAAAAACACTTATAACTACTTGCGTCTTCATTTCTGAATGTGGTTATATAATTGTAGCTGGTGTTTATAACTTACCTTCTTCCGCTATTCATTTTACATTCCCTTTGTTCCTTGGCAAATGCTCATGCTTCTTTGCCCAGTGGAGTGACCCAAACCTTTGTGTCTCAAGAATCCGGGTCATTGGGACGAACTGAAACCCGTGACTGTCTCTCTGTCTCCAAACTCTCTCCCTGGATGACCTGAAGGAGATACTGGTGCTCTCCCTACAGGGCCACCCCGCACTGGGCTGCTGGAAGGGATCTCATGAGAGCTGGAGTTGCAGAAGGCCAAGCTACTGCCCCCGCCAGCGAGGGGAATTAGCAGATTGGCAAAACACATGTGAACTAAAACAAGCTGAATTTCATCTTTCGGTGAGTAATCATGGCGACTGCCTCACTTCTACCTTTCAAATCTCTTGCCCATTTCTCCCATGGCTCTGAACCAAGCACACGTGGGGAAGGGAATTCTGGGAAATGTAGTTCAGCCACACTAAGTCCACAGGTTATAAAGCTACCACAGTATGCCGGGCAGCTAGAAATACATGTGCAAATGGACAGATAGGAGAAACAGCATGGTGTTCTGGGCAGTCGTGGATATATAAGTGAACCCAGACTATCCACACTGGGACTGTGAGGAAAGCTGCACAGGGTAATACAATCTTAGTTCTATCCAATCCACCACTCTGGACCTTCCCTTTGCTGATTTTCACTGCCCCAGGCCTTATCTCTATACCGTGGCTCTGACCCAGGCCCATCAGTTTGTTGACCTGCTCCTAGGCCTACCTTCTGCCTCTGGCCTTGCTGTCCTGGTGCTGACCTCTGGCTTACCTGTAGACCTGGACCTATGCCCAGTTGCTATAGCCCCATGGACTCTACCTAAACGGATCCGTTGTTCACCAACCCCATCAAAGAGAAGGACAAAAGCAGGAAAATAAGTTTTGCAAAGGAGTAAGGATAACGCTGTTGCTCACCGCTGATGGTAAACTATCTAGCACCTGTGGCTTTTAAATTTCTTTTTTCTTTTTATCTTTTTAAAATTTCTTTCTTTATCTGTGCTAAGTCTGGACCACTTTGAATGAATCATGCCCCTGCCAAGCTGCTTGGGGCGGGGGGGCACTGTGAGTAATCGACCCCTATGTGAATTATGGTTAAGAAAATCCTACAGCAGTTGGAGACCTCATGTAAAAATAGCCCATTCACGCCTCTCTAGAAATGGTTTGTTTGGTTTTGCTCATTAAATGTGTATAATTATACCTTAAAGTTGTTTTCATTTGCATTTCTTTAATTGATAGTGTGAATGCCTTTTTCCCTGAGATGATTTTCCATCTAAATTTCCTTGAGTTAGCATTTTCTTCTCATGTGTTTTGATCTCTTATTTTGTGAAATCTGGGTATCGACCTAACGTATTTTATCAAGTCTTCATATATTTGGGGCAATAAATTTTTCTGATTATATTTAAATATATTTCTCTTTTCTGTTGCTTTCCTTCTGGTATTTCTTTCATTGTTTTTCAGCGTACAAAAGTCTTTGCTTTTATGGATGTCGACATCCATCTTGTTCCTGATGATATCCCCCATTTTTAATATTCATAAATTTATTTCCCTCCAGAACTGTGATAAATATTCTGTTGTATTTTCTTCTAGATACTATGTTATGGATTGGATTTTTATACTTATCTCTGATTCCTCTGAAGTCTGTAGAGAGTAGTATTTAAGAGCCTGGACTTGGGTGTCAGAAAGGTATGAGTTCAAATTCTGCCTTTTCTCCTTCCCTCCCACTAACCATGGAAAAACATTTGTCTTCCCTGAAGCTATTTTCTCAGATTAGTTTGCCATACAAGTTTTTCTTCCTTAAATACTTTTGAGAGGGAAATATAACACACAAGAAGTGCATAAAACATCCCCACATACCTTGTCATCATTTCTTTTTTTTTTTTTTTTTTACTTTGTCATCATTTCTATGTTACTTCTTCATCCTTCATTCTCCCGAATGGATTCCACTCTCAGGTATACCATGGAGGTTTTAATTTGAATCACATAAAATCTCACTTTTACCGTGGGCACTGCTGGCTTATGTGATAGCCAAAAAGGGGGTGTTCAGAGGCTGACAAGATGGCTACCACTGGTAGCTCTGACTATGGACGTAGTTCACCAAGAGAGGATGTCTCAAAATGAATAAGCAGAAAGATGAACCAGAAACTGGGACCCAAAATTCAATGTTTGCAAATCAGAACTGGGAGGTTAAACAGAGAGGGTGATAAAGAAATGAACAAAGGAGGAAGGAAGCAGTCAAAACTGTGTCCATAACATGGGGTATCAATGAGTGCTCCCTTTATAATGACTTTGCCCACCCTAATAGGGAGGGAGAGAGAACTAACGGGGCTTAGGAGCACTGGGAAACATAGGGATGCTCTTACCCTACTGCATTTGCTATTCCTTGGCATGAGGTAGTTCTCTCTCTCCAGGTATTAATGTCTTCTTTTTGCCATTTAATATTTATAATGTTATTTGAATAAATCTCTCATGGTGCAGGTTGATATTCAAATTTTTATTACCATAAATGGGCTCTTTGTTTTCATTTTTCCTTCAGTGTGCTACTAGTATGTAACAATGCAATTGATTTTTGAGGCTGTATCTTGTATCTCATAACTCTTACAGAGTCCATTTATTACCTCTAATAATTTTTTGGTTGATTTCTTTTGATTTTCTAGGTCACTGGTAAAAAGCAACATTTTTATTCCTTTTCTTTATATATTTATGTCTTTTATTGTCTTCCCTCTCCAGTAGTGATTGCAGGCTCTTCTAGTGCTCTATTCAATAGACACAAGGAAGAAGACATCTTTGTTATGTTCCTGTTTCGTTTAGTTTTTTTTAAGGAAATGACTAACATTTCTACAACATGTATCATGCCTTGCCTGCAACAGACCCACAATATATGTAGGTCAAAATGAGATGAATAATCCACTTTAAATAATTAATGCAAATAATTTAAAGGAAGAAGCTATCCACCTAATCTTGTATA
>CM052886.1:98982127-98995683 GCA_028534135.1 Potos flavus
GGCTCGCCCATCCCCCCACCCCCTCCCCTCCAAAACTCTCAGTCCCTTGTTCTGAGTTCACAGTCTCTCATGGTTCTTCACCCCTCCGATTTCCTCCAATTCATCCCTCCCTTCCCTCTCACAATGTCCTCCATGTTTTTCCTTATGCTCCACACGTAAGTGAGACCATATGATAGTTGACTTTCTCCGCTTGACTTATTTCACTCAACAAGATTCTTAAAGGATTTTTGCATTTGTTTTTCCAAAGTGAATTGTTCTAGTTTGTTTTCATGATTGGTATCTGTCCGATGTGAATGAGCCCATATTTGCCTCAATGAATGTTAGCTAACATTTCATCTTCTTTTATAATCTTATAGACTACAATAAAACTTAAGTACCCTTGATTTTTCTGAAAGTTAAGAAAACCACCTAGGGAATCCATCTGGAGTAGGTTTCTTGTATGGGATAAATCTTTAATAATAACACTTACTGTTTCCTATTCTGTTATTAGTCTAGTCGTGTTCTCCTTTTCACATTAGCTCATGGAATATAAAAGCATGTATGAAGGATTATGCACTTCCAGTTAGATATAAACTTTATTACCATGTAACTGAGAATAATTTCCTACTAAATTATAATAAATACAAAAGAAAAATGTATTTCCTTTCTCACTCACTGACTTTATTAATAATCTCCTCGAGGCTGGGACTCGGCCTGGTTCGCCTATTTTTCCACAGAGCCAAGTGCAATATAGAACTCACTGGAGGCATTAAGTAAATGTGTACAGAATGACTGAGACAAAGGGGGACCCCCTTTCTGCATAAGATGGAGGTTTAGTTTTTGAAGTTGTCCCTCTTTGATTTTATTCTGAATTCATACTTCATCTTTATATCTTGGGAGTCTGAAGTGCTTTATGAAATAATATATTTTTAAAATTATTTATACCTTGCCTAGTCTGAAAAGGGGGATTGAAATATTAAAGGACATAGAAATATTGTAATTTTCAAGATAATAAAAAGTGTTAGATGTAAGAAAATAGACATGTTAAGCACTGAGAAGAGTTAGATATTTGCAATAAATGGTAAAATTTAATCTTTAATTTTAAACCAAAGACTGTAGTAAGAGATGAAGAGGACACTATATCATACTTAAAGTATCTACCCAAAAAGAAGATCTAACAATTATAAACATTTATGCTCCTAATTTGGGAGCAGCCAATTATATCAACCAATTAATAACCAAATTAAAGAAATACTTAGATAATAAAGCAATAATAGTAAGGGACTTCAACACCCCACTCACAGCAATGGACATATCATCTAAGCAGAAGATCAGCAAGGAAACAAGGTCTTTGTTTTTGTTTTTGTTTTTGTTTTTGAAACAAGGTCTTTGAATGACACTTTGGACCAGATGGACTTCACAGATATATACAGAGCATTCCATCTTAAACCAACAGAATACACATTCTTCTTGAGTGCACATGGAACTTTCTCCAGGATAGATCACATACTGGGTCACAAATCAGGTCTCAACAGATACCAAAGGATTGGGATTATTCCCTGCATATTTTTAGACCCCAATGCTTTGAAACTTGAACTCAGTCACAAGAGGAAATTTGTAAGGAACTCAAACACTTGGAGGTTAAAAAGCCTCCCACTAAAGAATGAATGGGTAAACCAGAAAATTAAAGAAGAATTTTAAAAATACATGGAAACTAATGAGAATGAAAACACAACTGTTCAAAACCTTTGGGATACAGCAAAGGCAGTCCTAAGAGGGAAGTACATAGCAATGCAAGCCTCTCAAAAAATTACAAAAATTTTAAATACACAAGCTAACCTTACACCTAAAGGAGCTGGAGAAAGAACAGCAAATAAAGCCTAAACCCAGCAGGAGAAGAGAAATAATAAAGATTAGAGTGTAAATCAATGAAATAGAGCCCAGAAGAACAGTAGAACAGATCAGCAAAACCAGAAACTGGTTCTTTGATAATAATAAAATCAATAACCCCTAGCCAGACCTATCCAAAAGAAAAGAGAAAGGACACAAATTAATAAAATCATGAATGAAAGAGGAGAGATCACAATCAACACCAAGGAAACAAAATCAATTCTAAGAACATATTATGAGCAACTATATGCCAATAAATTAGGCAATCTGGAAGAAATGGATCATTCCCGCAAACTTATAAACTACCAAAATTGAAACAGGAAGAAATAGAAGATCTGAACAGACACATAACCTACAAGGAAATTGAAGCAGTAATCAAAAGCTTCCCAAAAAACTAGAGTCCAGGGCCAGATGGCTCCCCACAGGAATTCTACCAAACATTTACTGAAGCTGTTTCAAAAAATAGAAATGGAGAGAAAACTTCCAAATGCATTCTATGAGGCTAGCAATCCCTGATCCCCAAACCAGACAAAGACCCCATCAAAAAAGAGAAGACCAAGATTTCTATGGACATAGAAATGTCCATATCTATGGATCATAGATATGATCACTCTTTCTTTTGGATAGGTCTGGCTAGGGGTTATTGATCTTATAAGATATTAGCCAATAGGATACAACAGTACATTAAGAAGATTATTCACCATGACCAAGTGGGATTTATTCCTGGACTGGAAAGTTGCTTCAACATTTGCAAATCAATCAATGTGATACATCACATTAATAAAAGAAAGGACAAGAATCATATGATCCTCTCAATTGGTGCAGAAAAAGCGTTTGACAAAATACAACATCCTTTCTTGATTAAAACTCTACACAGTAGGATAGAGAGAACATACCTCAATATCATAAGAGCCATCTACAAAAAACCCACAATGAATATCATTCCCAATGGGGAAAAACTGAGAGCTTTTCCCCTAATGTCAGGAACACGACAGGGATGCCCACTCTCACCACTTTTATTCAACATAGTACTAGCAGTCCTAGCCTCAGAAATCAGACAACAAAAATAAATGAAAAGCATTCAAATTGGCAAAGAAGAAGTTAAACTCTCACCCTTTGCAGATAACATGATACTTTATGTGGAAAACCCAAAAGATTCCACCCCAAAATTGCTAGAACTCATATAGGAATTTGGCAATGTGGCAGGATATAAAATCAATGCACAGAAATCAGTTGCATTTCTATACGCTAAGAATGAAACTGAAGAAAGATAAATTAAGGAATCGATCCTATTTATAATTGCACCAAAAACCGTAAGATACCTAGGAATAAACTTAACCAAAGAGGTAAAGGATCTGTACTCTAAAAACTTCAGAACACTTATGAAAGGAACTGAAGAAGACAAAAGGGGTGGAAAAACATTCCATGCTCATGGGTTGGAAGTTTAAATATTGCTAAAATATCTGTGCTACCCAGAGCGATCTACACATTCAATGCAATCCCTATCAAAATACATTCAGGACATTTTTCATAGAGCTGGAGCAAATAATCCTAAAATTTGTATGGAACTAGAAAAGACCCCAGATAGCCAGAGGAATGTAGAAAAAAGAAAGCCAATGCTGGTGGCATCACAATGCCTGACTTCAAGTTATATTACAAAGCTGTAATCATTAACACAGCATGGTACTGGCACAAAAACAGACACATGGATTAATGGAACAGAATGGAGAACCCAGAATAGAGAATTCAACTCTATGGTCAACTAATCTTCAACAAAGCAGGAAAGAATATCCAATGGAAAAAGGACAGTCTCTTCAATAAATGGTGCTGGAAAAATTGGACGGCCACATACAGAAGAATGAGGCTGGACCATTATCTTACACCATACACAAAGATAAACTGAAAATGGATGAAAGACCTAAATGTGAGACCTCGGCTGCAGCAACTTCTTGCTAGACACATCTCCAAAGGCAAAGGAAACAAAAGCAATAATGAACTATTGGGACTTCATCAGTATAAAAAGCTTCTGCCCCCCAAAGGAAACAGTCAACAAAACTAAAAGGCAACCTATGGAATGGGAGAAGATATTTGCAAATGAAAATCAGATAAAGGGCTAGTATCCAAGATCTATAAAGAACTCACATTCAACACCCAAAAACCAAAGAATCCAGTCAAGAAATGGGCAGAAGACATGAGCAGACATTTGTCCAAAGAAGACATACAAATGACCAACATCGGGGAACTACAAATCAAAACCACCTTGCACCAGTCAGAATGGCTAAAATTAACAAGACAGGAAACAACAAATGTTGGCGAGGATGTGGAGAAAGGGGAACCCTCTTACACTGTTGCTGGGACTGCAAGCTAGTATAGCCACTCTGGAAAACAGTATGGAGGTTCTAAAAATAGAGCTCTAAAAATAGAGCTACCCTACAACCCAGCAATTACACTACTAGGTATTTACTCCAAAGATACAAATATAGTAAAATGAAGGGGCACCTGCACTCTAATGTTCACAGCAGCAATGTCCACAATAGCCAAACTGTGGAAAGAGCCGAGATGTCCTTCAACAGATGAATGGATAAATGTGGTTCATATATACAATGGAATATTATTTAGCCACCAGAAAGGATGAATACTTACTGTTTACACTGATGTGGATGGAGCTGGAGGGTATTATGCTAAGGGAAATAAGTCAATCAGAGAAAGACAAATATCATATGGTTTTACTCGTATGTGGAACATAAGAAACAGTGCAGAGGATCACAAGGGAAGGAAGAGAAAACTGGATGAGAAGAAATCAGAGAGGGAGACAAACCATCAGAGAATCTGAACTATGGAAAACAAACTGAGGGTTACAGAAGGGAGGGGGTTGGGGAGATGGGGTAACTGGGTGATGAGCATTAAGGAGGGCACGTGTTGTGATGAGCACTGGGTGTTATATGCAACTGATGAATCATTGAACAAGACATCTGAAACTAATGATGTCCTATGTGTTGGCTAATTGAATTTAAATGAAAAAAAAAAAGAAAAAATTTAATCTTTTACCCTGTGGTCTCTCACAGTGCATGTTTAATTTCTTGATGGTGTTTGCTTTATGGGAGTAAGTGTAGATATTGCCAAAGTTGAGACCTACCTGCCTCTTTTAGAGTCTCTATACTTTTCCTCTTTGCTAGTTATGTGCTCTTGACTCACCACCGCTTCCGGTAATGGTCTCCCCACTTGGAGATGTCGTTCTGCCTGTGCCTGGCCAGGTAGGGCCCAAGGGTTCCAGTTCTCTACACCTGCTACAATTTCTTGCCCTACAGTCTGATATGACAGGGACGGACACAACACATTTTCATATGATATGGCAATTACTGTAATTGAAGTGTGCTTAAAATGTCAGCACGGGTTTGTGCGTATGTATGTAGAAAGGATTATTTATAATTATATGGGTTTTATAACCATATAGGCAGGCAGAGGCAGAGGGGGAAGCAGGCTCCCCACCGAGCAAGGAGCCTGATGCGGGACTCGATCCCAGGACCCCGGGATCATGACACGAGCCGAAGGCAGCCGCCCAACCAACTGAGCCACCCAGGCGTCCCTTAAATTAACTTTTAAAACAAAATATTTGAGGTCTGTTTTTCCTAAGTCTGCACTCAGCTACAACTCTTATTGCTCTATTTACAAATCCGGTAAATTTTAAATAAAAACAAAATGATTATTTTCCATGGGACTTTTGAATAATCCATCAATTCAAGATGAACACATTTAATTCTCTCTGAAAAGTCTAATTTATACACTTAGCTAAATTACTAAATATTTTAAGCTATATTCATATATTAATATATTTTGTTTCCTCATTAAGGCCTTTAAATGCCTTACAGTGGAAATTTATGACCCTAACAAGAAACCCTTCTGAAGTACTTAAATAACTGTAGTAAATTGACTTAATTTATAAATATCAGGCTAACATTGACAGTTTCACTAAACTTACTCAAAAAATTTTACAACTTTAACCTTAAAATCGCAGGCCTAAAATCAGTTATTAGTTTTAAGTTGGTTTCTTTAACAAATATATTGTAAGGGAATTTTTTTTAAATATGAAGTGCTTACCCATGAATTAAAACTTTGAGAAAGAACCAATCATTATGTGTGGACCTTACTTGCCTTCAGTTCAAAACAACAAAAAAACCCTTAATAAAACATTTATGGCATTCATGTGACAGAAATCTGAACACTGACTGAACACTTGTTTTTAAGGGAGTATTATTACTTTTTCTATATATATAAGGTGCTGTGACATCTGGGATTTGTTTTCCAATTACGTGGGAGGTGAGAAGTTGAACGTTTGTCCTTGAGTTGGTGGTAATCATTGGGCTAGGTGATAGGCTCATGCGGGCTCTTTGGACTATGCCATAAATGTTTGTTTTTGTTTGCAATTCTGCATACTAAACAATTTTTAAAATTGAAATTGGAATTTTAATGCCAATTTCTGAGATTCCTTAAGATATCATATTTTCAATAAAAACCCATGAAATAATTTACAGATTGTCCCTGCTTTCTGCAAAGTATATTCTTTACTAATCCAAAAGCATGAATGACATAGATGTGGTTAATTACACCATCTCTTCTAAAGTTACTTAAGGTTGAAAAGATATCCACTAGGGAGTGGGGCTCACTCCAGGGATTCTGGGGTGATTCTGGGGCTCACGCCGGGTGATTCTATGGGTTGAGAACATTGTTCAAATACAGTACATGAGAGTCTCCTGGAGGGCTTGTTACGTGGGATGCTGGGCCCTGCCCCCAGAGGTTCTGATCCATGGGTTTGGGTACAGACAGGAAGGTTTGCATTTCTCACAAGTTCTAGGTAATGCTGATGTTTCTGACCCAGGGACCCCAGTTTCAGAAACACTGTTGCAAGGCAAGCAGGTTTACTACCTAAAGAGAGTGGAAATACCTAGGTCAATAGTTCAGATCCATTACACTGATAGTGTCTAGTGTAAACTGAAGTTGCTTCTATGACCAAGCACACAAATGTGTGTGGGGGAGGCTTCCTATTCATTTGGTTTTTTGCAATCCTTGTCCCCTGTGTTAAAATCACACCCTTAACTAATTATATCTTCTAAGAAGGGCTCAGGGAAAGCATAGATAACTTCCTTTACCCAACCAGCTTTTTTCACTGCCTGCCTGGACTTTCCATATTTTTAGCTTTCTTAAGACATTTTAGTATCTTCTGCTCTAGACAGAAGGCATTTGAATGCAAGAGTTTAGGGTCCTGAATTTCCTCATAGTTTGTCTGATATTGCAGCCAAAGCTCTTACATATTATAAGTCATAGAGCTGGGGCATCACAGACTGCCTGGGGAATCCTGGAAGGCTTTCAGAGGAGGTGGCTTTTAGATAAGCCTCAAGGGATGAATAGGAGTGTGGCAGGTGGACAAAGGAAGCAGGGGCAGAGGGAACAGTCTGGTGTTTTCATAATCTCTGGTGTGTCAAATGGGGTGTGTTGAGGGTTGTAGGAGGGAGGAATATGAGAGATGAGGCTGAATAGACAGTCAGGCAGAAACCATATATTGTGGAGGGGGCCTCCTATGCCATGCAAGGGAAGAGTTAGATTTATCCTGGACACGTTGAGGTAACTAGCGAACACTACATCAAAAACTAATGAAGTACTCTATGGTGGCTAACATAACTTAGTAAAAAAAAATGAAAAAAAAAAAAAAAAAGAATTTTGAGCAAAAGAGTGACCCTATGAGATTTGCATGTTGGAAAGATTATCCCGGCAGCTGTATGGAGGATGGGCTGGGGATCATGCCCAGAAGCAGGAATTTACCAGTAGGGAGATTATTTGAGTAAAAGCAATGCATGAGTACCTGTCCAGGGTAATCACAGCAGGGATGGGAAGAGAAGACAATGATAAAGGATGGATATGCTTGCATGCTGATGTGCGTGTTTGTAATCTGCCTTGTCCTGAAAGAATTTAAGGCAGCTTAGGTAAATGCATAAAACTGAAACAAAAATAAAATCTTTAATAAATGTAGAAGAAAGCAGGACAAACAGAAAAGCAAAATAAGGAAGATAAGAGGAGACTATGAAAAAAGTTCATATTGGGGCGTTTAGGTCCTTATGTTGGCCCAAGGTGGGTCATGAACTTGTCTGACTTTCTAGAAATCAGTCAAAAGGGAGGCTCAGTCCATTACTTGATTCACAGAGATCATAATGTAAAAGCACTCCAGCTGCTTGGGAGGAACACCAGGAGGACTGGTTCTGAAAATAGAGAAGTTTCTCCCATGGAGCCTCTGAAAGAGGACAAGGGTTGATGTTGCAAACCAAAGTGTCAATGTCAGAGTGAAGGGACCTGGTTTTTTTGGGGGGGCGGGTCTGGTTTTCTAAGAAATGGTTCCTATGGGTAGAGAGTCAAGAATTTGGACTGAAAGATGGGGATTGTTCACTGTCTTTCCCTTCCATGAAGGGCCTGGTAGGCAGCTACCAGGCTGAGCTCTCCGACTTTTAAATATCTTTCCTGTCAAGGAATGGTGGATGCCTTCCTAGACACACAACAAAACCAACAATAACAATAAATAGCAGGGAGGCTCTGGAGAAACACAAACCTTAGCCAAGCAGACATGGAAGATTGAGCCAAGGACTTGGTGCCTCATAATCCAGAAGGCTGAGGGATTGGATAGCAAGTTAGACCAATGGTTTGGGTAAATGGGTTGGATGGTTATGCAAAAGGAAACGAAGCAGGAGAAGAAGAAGTGGCTTTGAGGGTTGGGTGATGGTGAGGGAAATTGTGAGTTCACTTTGGGGCCACACTAAGTATGATACTCCTGAAAATATAACGAGGTTTTTTATGGTTTAGTTTTGGTCTTCACGTGCTGTAGGTTCCTCCTGCCATTCCATTTGGCCTACCAAGGAGGTCACTGGTAACAGTTGCCCTGGCCACCCATGCCTTCCTGCCCTAAAGTGTTTTCTTCTTGATGGAGCTAGGTAGGTTGGAAATATTATGAGTTACTGTTCCAAGAGTGACCCTCTGCCAATAATGGACAGGGCCTGGTGAATAAATATCAAATTTCCTGCCCCTCCAAGTGGATAATTCTTAGGTATGTTCCTCACAGTGTCTCAGGCATCCTGTGGATCCCTGACAGGACCGAGTGCCAGTTGCCCACAGTGGTGACCCACTCATCACTGAGCCCCTTATTGGCTTTCCCACTCCACATGGAGCTTCCTGGGGTCACTTTGCAATCATGCACTTGCATGCAAATCCTTATCTGAAGGCTGTTGCAACGGGTTGGCTTTTTTTTTAAAGATTTTATTTATTTATTTGAGAGAGAGAGTGCACAAGCAGGCAGAAGGGCAAAGGGAGAAGAAGGAGAAGCAGACTCCCCACTGAGCAGGAAGCCCGACGTGGGGTTCGATCTCAGGACTCTGAGATCATGACCTGAGCAGAAGGCAGAAGCTTTACCCACTGAGCCACCCAGGTGCCCCAACAGGTCAGCTTTTTACAGTACCCATATATGCTAGTCCTTTCTAAGGTGGTTCCTGAGCAGCAGAGCCTGAGATGGGGATTCTTGTTCATGATTTTATTCATTCATTTTTCGATTGATCGATTGATTGATTTAGAGAGAACATATGTGCACAGAGGAGGGTGGGGGTGGGGAGGAGGGGCAGAAGGAGAGACAGAAGGAGCGAAGCAGACACCCAGCTGAGTGGGGAGCCCGAGGTGGGGCTTCAACCCACCACCCATGAGATCTTGACCTGAGCCAAAATCAAGAGTCAGATGATCAACCAACTGAATCAACCCAGGCTCGTCCTTATTCATGATTTATTGGGGCAGTGCTCCCAGGAGAAGAGGCATTGGGGAAAAGGAAGGGACAGGGGATAAAAAGCTAAGTAAGGGTGTGGTATCAGGCAGCCACTTGCATCAGCCTGATCCCACAGGGAGCTCTGGAATGCAAATTGAGCTGTTAAAGTTGTTCCCACCTTGAAACCAGGAAGCCAGTCTTTCGTGTCCTCCATGCCAGTAGGTGTGCTGGCTGAGGTCTGGGGAGGTGGGTAGGGTATACAGCCTCCTGGAGCCGAAGACCTCCCTCTTAGTCACCTCCAAGTGGAGGCTCTCCTGGGCCTTGGGCAATTCTCCTGAATGGACAAACACCTGCAGCAAGCCAGCATGTGGAGGGACACCACCACTGCCCTCTACAGGCATTCTAGAGTATGACAAGCTTAGTACATTGATTCCTGCAGTTCTCTTTACATTTACGCTGCCGGTGGACTCCGCCAGGTAGTATTAGGAAGAAAGCGCTAGATAAAGTCGGATCCTTGCACTCAAGGAGCTTGCTGTCTAGAAAAAGAACTAGACAGGAAAACAGTTTTCAAAGGAACAAGAAAATCACACCGCACAGAGGTGAAAGCAAACCACTTGTTTGCTTAACCAGGAGGTAGAGATTTTCCATCTGGGGGATGACAACCCAAAAGGCTTGATAAGGAAGCAATATTCCAGCTGGTACTTAAATATCATCTTGAAGGACCCTCCGGATGCTAAAATATCCTTTAGACTCTGTGGGGCTGGGTCAGCTGTTGGAGTTTCCATCACCAGGAATGAGGGCTACCCTTCCCCACCCTCCCACTCCCACACTCTTGCTCCTAATGTTGGGAAAACAGGCATTTGGCTGCGGTAGTGGGTTTTTATTTCATCTAATTTATGTTTTTCTTTAAAATATTAGGTTGTTCTTACATGCTTTGGGAAGTTGCTGTCAGTATTCTCTTCTTAGCTGTCCTGCCCTAGGGTCTCCTACATAGCTGGACGAGCTCCTCTCTCTCTCTCTCTCTCTCCTTCTCTCTCTCAGAAGCCTCCATGCCTCCACAACACGGGCCAAGAATCCTCCCCTGGGGGTAAGGCAAGGGCTGGGTGGTCGGTTGGGACTTAGGCCTTAATTCCTCTGTGAAGAGAGGGAAACCATGAGCAGCTTCCCTCTCCTTGCCTCTGCCCTGTGTGGTCTGAAACGGTACACTCCCCAAGCAACAAAATAATAGGTTTTCCCTGTCAGTGTTCAATTCCAATTTCCTGTCTGGCCATGTGCCACCCTGAGCCAGTCCTTAACAAGGTCCACATTTTATATCCTACTTAAAGCCCGTGTTGCAGGGGCTACGGACAGTTTGGGAATGTATTAAAAGAAATGGAGCTTTTCTTTAATTGTCTTTTGTTGAACCTGGACTCCTGACCCCTCTCCACCCAGTGCTTTTAATGTGGGGTCAACACTCCAGGAGCTGGGGATGGGGTGGGACAGGACTGGGAGTTCCAGGAAAGCAGAGGAATTCTCAAAGAAGGAGACACAGATTCAATCTTGAAGCATCTCTCCATTTATTTAATCTCTCAAGGTTTCAATCAGCCAGCCCTTACCTGACTAGCTCCACAGACCAGAGAAAAATCATATTTCCTCTTGAGTGAATAATTTATTTCCCATAGCCCAGCTGCTACCTCAGAGCCTTCCCCAAAGGCATCGACAGGCTTGAAACAGCCCCACTTATTCTAGTTCTTTCTGTCTCACACCTTCCTCCTTGGACCACCCCACTCAGAATTTTCTACCTCTGTTAGTGCCTGGCATTGGGGCTGGGAAGTCTGGGAGAAAGAAAGTTCCAAATCCACAGGCTTTGCCTGCAAGAATCTGACACAGTGGGAAGATGACAGGTTGCAGGAAGGGATGGCTGTTCTCTCTTTGAGAAGCTTTGGAAGGAGGAGAGGTGGCTCCCCCAGTCCTACGCCCTGGGTGGTTATCCCTGCTACCCACCAAAAGACAGAAGCAAAGAAGGAGGGAAGGGATCTAGAACTTTCCACATGCCTAGCACGGTAAGAGGGATTTTATGTAATGTAAGGTTACTTAATCTTCTCGATTATTATTCTCATTTTTCTAGTGAGGAAACTAACTGGCCCATGGCCACATAGCTAGTAAGCGTTGGCACAGGATTAACGACAGAACACGCCTGAATCCAAAGCTGTGGTCTTTCCACTTTACCTTGCAGATCAAGTGAGTGGAGGTTCGTTATGCAAATATTAAACACTCATCCCAGAGTCCCTGGGGCTATTTCACCCAAAGCCAGATTACAGGGTTTGGGAAACCACGGAGGAGGAGGAGGAGGGGTGACACTCTTGCTAGCTCACCTGGAGAGCCTGCCCCAAATGCGTTCTTCTTTTCTCAGCATGCTGGGCCCTGCTGGCCTAGAGACGGGAATATCGGGGGAGAGATGCTCCGTGGGGGGACATACATGGGGCCCGCATGCTACACACCCCCCACCCCAGGCCCCCACAGATGTGTGCAGGGGCGAATGGGGCTCCTGTCACTTGACCCTGTATTCCAACAAAAACCCAGACCGGACCAGACCGGAGCTTTGCACGGCAGGCCAGCAGCAGACGGGAAGACCCCCTCATGCTTCTCCCTTACATTTCAAAGTACATGTGTGTAGGATATTGGATTTAATTCTCATATCCCCTGCATAAGTTATGCAAAGCAGGTAGTAAGCTTCCTTTTTTTTTTTTAAACGATGTAGTGGTTCTGTGATGAACCCCCTGGGTCACTTTCAGGAGGGAAGGATTCATTTCCCCATCTACCAGCCTTTTGAGGATTGTCTCAGCTGAAGAGAGCTCCTTGCCTAGTGTCGCGCCCCTCCTAGAGCAACCCACGGCCAGGGACAGATTGACACAGGGACAGACCAGTGTAGACCAAGTCCATTCTATTCCCCACCCCCACATAGGGTCAAGGAGGCTTCTGTGTAGACTGCGAAATAGAGCTCAACTTCTCCCTTCGCCCTCTCCTGCTTCCGCCCCTTCCTTCCCCAGCTGATCCCAGGAGCACCCCCTGAGAAACCTCCTGCCCATTAGCCTGCAGCTCAGATTTTTGCCCAGAGCACCTACCGCACCCCTGAGGCCTGGGCGGTGAGAGGTATCTGAGGTAACAGAAGTAGGGCCAAATGGAGCATCGGGGGTCCTCTCTTTTCTGTTCCGTTTTGCCACTAACAGCCTTTGTGACCTTGGAGAAGCCATTTGGCTCTGGGCCTCAGTTTCCCCGTCTGTGCCAGGAGAAGAGTTTGGACAAGTTCTTAGATCACTTGACTTAAAAGAACTCATGTGAGAACTGATTGGAACCACAACTTCCATGTTCCCCCCAGATCTCCCTCCCAGATCTGACTTTGTAGCAGGGATCTGGGCATGGTCCCTGGGACTCCTAGAGAGATGGCCTCCTGGTCCCAAGCTGAGAACGAAGGAAATCACTCTCCAGCATTTGCCACTACCCCCTTTTCACTGTCACAGATCCTCACCAGATTGGGAGAGCTTCGTTCTTTCAGCAACTTCCACTGCTTGGCATTTCACTGGCCAAGGGGATCGCGTCAAAACCCACCGCCCCCCAGTTGCTCCCAAGTCTGGTGTCACCCTTTGCCCTATCTGACAAGGTGAAGGTGTAGGGTACCAGGAAGAGGCAGGGCATTGTGCTGCATCACATACGGATGCATTTATACCTGGGAGTATGGGATGTAGGTGTGGATCCCTGTGGTAACGAGACTCCATATGCGCGGCACCAGATCTATGTCCCACTCCCCATTGCCCTTCTCTGCGGTGCCCTTCACCCAGGGCACAGACATTTCCAGTGGCCTGCAGAAATGGGAAGTTCCCCTTCTTGGTGTCCAGTCCCTGACCTAGGCTCCCACCAC
>CM052886.1:98996183-99043425 GCA_028534135.1 Potos flavus
CTGGTCTTCCTGTGACCCTGCAGGTCCTGAGACCACACTGTCCCCATGAGGGCTCCACCCCCGCTTAGCCTCTGGAGGGACGTGACTCAGTGGAGCAGACTTCTAAAAGTTCCGATTTTGTGCTCCGCCGGGAGACTCCCCCGAAGCCTGTCTTCCCATATATCCCCTTGGATTCACGTCTCCGCACATCCTACCTTCCAGATAGTGGTCGATTTTCTGTTCCTAGAATTGCTGCTCTTCTTCTCTGTGATCTCCTGTTGAGTTTGTAGGTGTTCAGAATGGTTTGATAACTATCTAGCTGAACTCCTGGGACCTTATGATATTTCTATCTCCTTGTCCGCCATCTTGCTCCTCCCCCTAAGCTCTTGATCTCAGCTAAGGTCTCAATCTCAAGGTTGCAAATTCAAGCCTGCATTGGGCTCCATACTCCATGCAGCATGGAGCCTACTTAAAACAAAACAAAACAAAACAAAAAACTAGTATCTGTGGGATGCTATACTGTTCTGGGCTCAGGGAATGCAACATTGAGCCAGGCAGACAAAATCCTTGACCTTGCAGAAATTAGTTCTCCTGGGAGGTGTCATTAATCAAATAGCCCCATATGTAAACAAATCTTTGCAAACTAATGAGTTCTATGAAAGTCAAATTCAGGAGCCATGAGAGAGGACCTAGAGGAACCTGTTCTAGTTTGGTATAAAAGGGTAGGCTGAGTCCTGAAAGATGAATTGGACATACTAGGTGAAGGACCGTGGAGAGGGAAGGGGGAAAGCATTCCAGAGAGCAGAATGAGGTCAGGCTTTTATCATCACCTAAGGTGGAGCTGGAGTGAGAACATGAGGGAGGCCAGATCCTTGACCCTAAGTGTATGGGAAGCCACTCAATGGGTTTAAGTAGCTGGGAGGATTAGCACTATCTTAAAAATGTCACTCTGGTTTCAACGAGAAGAAAAGGTCAGTGGGGTACAACAAAATTTTATAGAGCTTTGGGCAAGACACAATTGTGCCAGATATTTCCTTTTTGCCTCTCGATTCACTATTGGTGCTGCTCTGTGCTCCAGGAAGCAGACCTTGGCTCCTTAGCCAAACCCAAATAGAGACAGGAGCCTGTCATGGGCCATATTATGGAGACTCAGTAAGCCCTGGTTGAACTTGGGAATGAGTACACCCTTACATACCAATGGGGAGAGGTAAGCAAGAACATGTCCTGGGAAAAAAAAGAGCTTGTGCAAGTGGTACTTTTAAATCTGTGTTTAATTTTAAAATCCTGCCATGACTGGATTGAAGGTGGTTGAGGCCAGTTTGACGTTCCTCTGAGCCCCAGCACCAGCTTATAAGGACTGTCCTTATGGGCTGAGGGTCACCCCTAGAGAGCAGATATTGTCTTCCCCCACCAGACAGTCATACATTTTTCTTAGTAGCAGAGGACATCAGACAAACCTGAATTTAGATTTCAATTCTGCTACTAACTAGCTATAAGCCTTTGGGAAAAAACTAGCTTCCCACACTCAGGTTCCTCATTATAACAAAAATTTATTAAGCATCTACTATATGCCAGACAATAGGCCATTTTTGGATTTTTATACAGTGCTATGGACTAAGTATTTGTGTCCCATTAAAATGCATATGTTGAAACTTAATCCTTGATATGCAGTTGGGGAAGTGGGGTCTTTGGAAGTGATTGTGAAAGTGGAGCCCTCATGAATGAGATTAGTACCCTTATTAAACAGGGTCCCAGATGGATCCCTCACTCCTTTGGCCATGTGATGTCACAGTGAAAAGATAGTTGTCCATGAACCACAAAGTGGGCTCTCAGCAGACAATCTGCCTTGAACTAAGAGAAATAAATTTCTGTTGTTTATAAGCTATCCAGTCTATGGTATATTGTTACAGCAGCCCAAATGGTCTAAGACATATGCCTTATATAGTTAACCTTCATTTTACAGATGAGGAAACAGGCTCAGAGACGTTAAGCAACTTGCCCAAAGTTACAGCTCAAAAAGGGTAGGATCAGGAATCCCACAAGCCTGCTTGACTCCAAAGCCCCTCCACATCTCTCCATTGTCTGCAGACAGACTCAAGAAATGAATGTCAGAATCTAAAACTGTGCACCTCTCTGTGGATACCCAATATCATCCTCTTGTTTATTGAATTGTTTTGTCTTCATCTTAAAAAAATGTCAGGCACATGGTAGGGGACACAGTGAATGCAGTTCACCTCATTAGCTTGCTCCTCACCAACATTTTCATCTCTTTGCCTCCCTCATCCCGCCCTCACCTCCTCCCAATTTCTCTTGTCTCCCTCCCCAACACACCTCGCCCCTTCTTCCTCTGTCCTCCCTCTTGCTGGGCCATGCTCTTCAGACATCTCATTAAAGTAATTGTTGACCTGAATTCCTATTCTTATGCATCTATAATTATGCTCCACAGGAACCCCTGGGGGATTCAAAACAGACTCTTAATCTATTCCACATGAATCAAAAACAACTCCCAAGAAAGCAGTTTAATAGTCACAATTAACAGAATGCTGTTTGGCCATCCATGGGAAATGTTCTTAGCCCAGTACTGCCCGCTTCCCTGGTCTTGGTGCTCAGAAACATCGAAGGTACCCTTTAACCTGGGTAAGGCTTTAGGGTTTAGTTTTCCTAGTTAATTAACTGGATGCAAAGATAGGTAGTGAATTTTGTGAGCAGGATTCCATTGTCTTTACTTTCTCTCCTCTGGGCTAAAGGACCTCATTCAGGCCTTGAAAACTTAGTTTTTCTCCAACCTAATGTAGAAGTCAGTTCTGCTCATCAGCATGGGGCCATATATGTTTGTGTATATCACACTGTATTAGCAGCAAGGCCAGAGAACCCTACTTTCTCTGCATCTACTTTCTCTCTCCCAACCTCAAGAAATCCTTCTTCCTTCTCCCTTTTCCATAAATTACCCACAAGACTTCCCTTCATGGATGCCAGGCACCATTGCAGGAATGCCCCCATCATCAAGATGAATGATCCAACTGCTCATTTTGTGGAAGGTTCCAAGAAAGGTGGATGCCAGCACCATCTGCCAGCCATACCCTGGGCAAAGAACTTTTTTCAGGGCCACCCTGGAGGAAGACTTGGGTGGGTAATGTCTTGAACATATCTCCCTACCCTGGGGTCCTCCGCTAGTTAAATATCATTTTTCTAAAACCTCATCTGTTCCTCATGTATAAGCTATAACACTTGTTCTCAAACTTGAACATGCACCAACATCTCCTGGAGGGCTTGTTAAAACAGATCTCTGATTCTTAGGTAGGGCCCTCCTAAAAGTTCCCTGTGACGATGATGCTGTTGGATCCAAGGTTTTTGTTATTCAAAGTATGTTATCAGTAACCAGCAGCATAGACATTACCTGGACACATGCTGGAAATGCAGAATTGCAGATCTCAGCCCAGTCCTGCTGAATCAGAATCCACAATTTCACAAGATCCTCAGGTGATTTGTGTGTGCAGTAACATGGGAGAAGTGCTAGTTTAGAGGAATGTTCCTGAGGTTCTAGATAAGCAGGAGTTGAGAGCAAGCTGAGAGGGATGACTGTCCCATCCTGCCAGGGATGTGACAGGAAACAAGTGTCTTCAGAACAGCCCTCACCCCTCCCTTCTCACACACACTCACACCCTCTGCAGTCACCACCAGTGAGAATTATCTCATTGCTCATCTCTGCCAGGGCCTGAGCTCTGGGACAGGTGTTTTTCCCAGGGAATTTTGCTGGGAAGACTCCACCCACTGGTTTTAGGCTTATTGTTAGCACCTCTGTTCCCCTATAGCTATCTGCCACAGCTGTTTCAGTCCTATAGCTGCTTGTCTGTTCCTCCTTGGAGAGGGAGACAGGCAGCCATTATTCCTGTTTTGCTTCTAGAATCTTCTTCCAGAAAGCATTTAGAGACCACTAAGATCATTTTGTCTTATTGTCATTATACCATGACAGCTCTCATGAAGCAAGATCCTTATGCATCACAGTAAAAATTAATCATTTTTATAATCTCTATTATTTCTCTGTAAAGGGATAAGTCATTTTCTCCAATACCAAGAACAGTAACACATCAGCCAGCCTCTGTACCCTGAGCTGCACAAGACCCTCTGGCATTCAGGGCTCTGACTCTAGCAGGAACATGCAGATTAAGTGGGGGAAAGGCATGGACACTCTTTAATGGGTTAGAAACCTTTACCAACAGGTCTTGAACTTCCCAGCAATTCTTAATACACCTCTGTTGCCTAGGCTTTGGTCTACATCTGTGTTGAATTTACATTTTTTTTTTCAGTTAAAGCATATGAATGATAACAGCTAACTTTTATTGAACTATATATTATTTAACCAAGAATATTATATGGCAGATGATGCTAATAATAATAGCTTAGTACTTAAATGTACCCAGTCATTATTCTAAGTGTTTTCTATGTATTAGCTCATTTAAACCTCCCAATAACCCTGGGAGGTAAATACTATTATAATCATCCCCATTTTACCTATAAAAAAACTGAAGCCCAGGGAGATTACATAATTTGTACAAGGTCACATAGAGGCACATGGCTAGTGAGCCACAAAGCCAGGATATGAACCACTATGCTCTACAACCTCCTGAGTTCTCAAAGTTTATTCATAGCTATGTCGGGTAGGACTTGAACTTATAAACTATGGATAGGGAGAAGAGGCTGAGTTCTTGCTCTGAAGTCTCTTCCCTCTATCACTGATGATATTTGCTCTTCCTGATCTCGCAGGCCAGTTTTATGTAGATAGCGCTGTTTCTAGAGTCCATGGAGGTCCAGAACTTTCTCTCATGTCCCATAAGAGGCAGGACTTATTTGATTTCTTTGCAGCCATCTCCTCCTCTTCCTTCTTCATGCATCCACTCAGGAAACATATATCACACTCGTACCACATTCTTGACCAGAGTGGAAGTCATTCCACCATCCTTCTAGCTGCTTACAATGTAATGATGTAAACAAGTGTGCTTGCAACTGAATACAAGGCAAATAGAATGTGTGTTATATGGAGATGCAAGTGATACTACGACAGAACAAAGGAAAGAACAACTTATTAATCAGGGTGTGAAGTCCTCTGGGGAGATCAGACCTTGGTCATCTTAATTTCTTAACCACTAGTACTTCAGAAAGTGCTTGACAAAGCACTTGGTGAGCAGGTGGGATCAAACTCGAATATCAGAGAAGGCTCTGCAAAGATTTGGCATCTCAGCTGGGACTCAAATAATGGAATTACTTGTTAGTAGAATTTTGGTTTGTGCAGAAAATGAGGGAAAGATAGTCCCTGGCTAGTGGAACAGCAGGAGTAAATACGAGAAGCCAGGAAAATGAAGGACCTGTTGAGAGGAGAGAATTGACAGTGATTTCATTTAGGAAGCAAGTGCTTACAGAATCAATTTTCAAATGTACTGCCAGAATAAGAATTAACCACTGAGTTTAACATGTTTCTTGGAGTTCTTCTGATCCCAGGTTGAGTGTCTTATATCACATTCACTTGCCACGGGCATGGTGCACAGAAGGCCACCTTCTTGCCTAAAATGTCCTCTGTCTCCACCTTCTTCTGGCTGCACAGGTCTGACCTTGCGGATCCTGAAACTTTCACTCTCCACAACAGTTACTCTGGTTAAAAGGCTCCTGCCCTACCTTATCACTTCATTCGGGTCTGGAGCGAGACCTGCAGCTAAGCCACAAACTGAGTCAGGTGAATTGGCCTATTACGGATGAACTCCTCCTGTGGCTCATCCCTTGAAGGGATGGTGGAGGGCAGAGGGGCTGTGAAAATCATGACTAGGCAGCCCCTCTTGAACCCTGCATCTTTCTTTTCTTTCTTTCCTTTCTTTCCAGAAACAATGCTTACTTGGGGTAGCTTCTGGGGAACTTCAAATCCAAAGAACAAACTAATAGGAAATATTGGGGAAACTACAATAGGTTAACAGAAACAATTTCTTCGAAGGGTATTTTGAATACTACCTTTTAGTATTACGCCAACTTCCCTAAATACACAAATCCTGGGGATGCTTATGAAAACCATAGATTCCCAGGCCTTCACCCAAGATTTACTGAACCATAATTTCCAGGGGAGAGTCCCGATAACCTGGCATTTACCAGCACTTCGGGTGATTCTTAACAGGAAAGTTGAACACAAGATAATTATGCATTCTGCCTCTGAACAGGCTGGACCTTGTTTTCCAATCAAGTTTGCTGCCAGGGTGGGAAGCCACTTTTTTTTTCCCCCAGGGGTTGGGCGCAGCCCGAGATTAAAACCTCCCGTCCCTTTCCCCACTAGTGGTGTTTTACGGAACAGGAAACAAGTGGAGGGTGTGGGAGTAGCTACTGATTGAAAGGAAGGGAACCAATGAGAAACACAGGAGGCGCTGCCTACCCAGGATGCTTTTGGGGCAGGGGTGGGACTAAGGCTCCACAGGCTATAAAATCCACACTTTGCAGCGGGCGGCGTAGCCTTGCGTTCGTAGGGGGTTGGGGTGGTGGCTGCCCCTAGACGGTGGTAGGGCAGTTGTATCTGCTGAAGCTCGCCTGAGTTGGGAGTAGGGTGAAGCAGACAAAAGTTGGGAGGGTGGGGTATAAAGCACTTTTTTCTTTCAAAAAGGGAGCGTTTGGGGAAGGGGGTTCTAGCAGCTGTCTCCAAAAGCCAGTCTCTCTTGGCACTCTCCTGTATGGGCTTTTCCTTCTGTTCACAGAGGTCCTGAGCTGATAAGAATAGAGGTAGTTGCCCCTTTTTGCTTAGGGGACTTTTTCTGCCTAAGTCTGAAAGACCTTTCTTCGTGTGTTTACTTCTCTCAACCAAGAAGCTTTAAAACTCCTAGTAGTCAAAGCAAAGTTACATCTCTTCCTTGAGAAAGTTGTCTTTTTCTCCCAGGAATGTTTTTCTGAAAATGGGTTGTTCCGGTAACTAATAGCTTTATTGGTGGGGTGAGTGTGGAGAAGGTTAGCTCTGCTAAATCCCAGCTGTAAACTCGGGTAAGAAACGCTTGTCCGCCTGAGGCCCTGAGCTGGAGTGTATGGACCTAAGGGGATGGCTTGCTGTCTCACACTCTTAAAAGCTAAATCTCAAGCTCCTGGGGGAGGGAGGGGGCAACAACTCCTTAACCTTTCCTCTGACAGGGCAACAAACTTGATTTTCCTCTTTGTATCGGCCAAAGTTCCTCTGTTCCAAGTAAGTTCTGGCCTGGAGTCTTGGGTCCTGGAGATGGCTGCTCTTTGCTTACTTCTGAACCTTTTCTCCTGAGCCTCTCAGCTCCCTGAAGCTATCCTCTAGGGAAAGAGCTGCTACATGGTTAAGAGTGGGAAAGCCAGGACAAAAACCTAGCAAAGCCTAAAAGCTCCTGTTTTCCTCTAGCTGAAAATAGCCCTGTGGGTTGTTTGGTAGTTAAGGGACAGCAGATGGTAGCTAAGGCATCAGCCCTCAAAGACCGCTTTCTTCTAGGGATGGTACTAAAGTCCTCCAAAATCCATTCCAGGGGAGTGCCAGTGTAGAAATTGGACTGACCAGAGTTTCTCTAACAGAATTCTAGCCAAACCGCTCCTGGAACAGCTCCCTGCTGGCCTAGTCTGAGAGTCCCACGCGCTTCTCTGCCTCCCTTGAGAGGAAGAAAGTGTAGAGCCCATGCTACAGCATCATGGTGATGAGCCTGTCCTGTCTGGTAGGGCCTAGTACTAACGCAGACTTAGAGGCTGACGCAGGCCCGAGAGCAGCAACTGAAGTCTAAGTACCCACGAGGGGAACCCTGGGGAGCTGTCAGGGGACTCACTACGTCATGTGGTAGCCTGAGAAGCAGGAGGACCTGAAGCCCGGAGGTAGTCAATCTGCTAAACTAGGACGCGGAGTGGGAGGTGCTGACCTTACCTGAGAATCGGGCAGGGCCAGTTGGCATGGAGTTTGCCCAGCGGAGCCACTTCTGGGCCGCATTTGATGAAGGCTTAAATAGAAACTCCTAAGGCAGCTCCCCTGAGAGCCGCTCAGTGTTTCAGGACCTGTAGCTTCTCTAAAAATGTGCGAGCGGTCGAGTCTTGATTCAGGACTGGCAGGAGCTGAGGTACTCTTGTGGTGGAAACTAGTTGACCAGAGCCTCAGTCTGATCCTTCATGTAAAAACAAATAATTCTGGGGCTCCTGGGTGGCTCAGTGGGTTAAAGCCTCTGCCTTCAGCTCGGGTCGTGATCTCAGGGTCCTGGGATTGAGCCCCGCGTCGGGGTCTCTGCTCAGCGGGGAGCCTGCTTCCCCCTCTCTCTCTGCCTACTTGTGTTCTCTGTCAAATAAATAAAATAAAATATTTAAAAAATAATTCCTTCACAGCAGTGGGTGTGGGACGGTGAGCTTGTGCTCACCTGGGTGGTCTCAGTTTCTGGTACTTAGTAGCTCAGAACTTGGGCAAATTACTGATTCGGGGAAACTGGCTTAAACAGGTCTTGTGATTAAATGAGACCAGATGCAGATGAAGGCCCAACTAATAATAGGCTCCATAAATTTTAGCTGTTAAGTGGCAGAGTGTTCTGCCCAGCGTGAGCTCCTATGGCTCTGTCATGGTTGTCTGACTTGGCACGAGAACTTTCTCTACATCGTGGAGCTTCACTTGAACGTCGTTCCTTAAAACCTCTGTAGCCTGTCCCTGTAAACCAGCTTGGTACCTCATGCTTACCTCCCTCCTCTTCCCGGGTAAACTCGTTACACCTGGGATTACATAAACCTGTTGTCCTGAGATTGCTTCAAATACCTTAAGAATGTTGCTTGTTAATTGCTTAGGGATCAAAGCGAGGATGGGTCTTACAGGGTTGGAGCTCGGCCAGTAAAACGGAGAACTCCCTTAAGGCCGCAACTAGATTCCTTAATGAACTAAAACCAGGGGCTGGATAGAATCCGGCGACTCCTGTAGGTTGAACAAACTGGCAAACAGGTTCTTATTGTAGGCTACAGGTGCTACTTGAGGCAACCTCTGAATTCTTGACCTCCATTTTGTAGCCATGGCTATAAATTATCCTTGATAACTTACCCTTGATTAAAGGCCATAAAGATAATCCAGGAACTCCTCCACAATCTACTCTAGCATGCAGTTTAGGAGCTAGTCTCTGGGGAGCAGGCAGACAGGTGGTGGGATGGTAGGTACATGGTAGAGACTTAAACCCAGATCCAGCACATGCCTGAGCTGCTACTCAGAGCTAACGTCGCTTGGGTGACACTGGGCCTTGTGCCAAGTCAAAAGCCTTAAGAAAAAGTGCCCATGGGGGCGCCTGGGTGGCTCAGTGGGTTAAAGCCTCTGCCTTTGGCTTAGGTCATGATCTCAGGGTCTTGGGATTGAGCCCCGCATTGGGCTCTCTGCTCAGCGGGGAGCCTGCTTCCCCCTCCCCTCTCTGCCTGCCTCTCTGCCTGCTTGTGATCTCTCTCAAATAAAATCTTTTTAAAAAAAAAAAAAAAGCCCATGCCTGGGCATTATAGCCCTGAAGGGGGTCCCAGCTTACTCAGCTGTTAGATTAGGCCTAAACTAGGTGAGGGCCAACTCCGTGCTGCCAGATGTTGTTGATAATGGGCTGCTAAATCCGATGCCTTGTCTGGGCTTTGTCCCGTACTTCAGGAGAACGGAGTGGAGGAGGATGGGTCCAGAATAAAGCAAAATGTAGACTGTAGATGTCTTCCAGGGAAGCTATTATGACAAAGCTTGCCTTTTAAGCTTTCCCTAAAAGGCCCTGGACGGCAGAGAAATGTGGTGGGTCACAGTCAAAAAGTTGTCCTGCAGGCATCAGGGCTCAGTGTTGCTTCAGCCTGGATTCTGCCATTTCTCTTGTTCTAAGTGAATGAAGCTGGCTGAGCATTTGGCCTGTTAAAATGAATACACTAAAGCCTATTTCTGAGCCATGAGGTTTTAGCTACAATCAGGGTTTGGCTTACTGCTGCCAGTCCTATAACCAGTAACTATCAACTGACAACCTTGTACTTCCCCTAAGTCCTCTTGTCACCATTCCTGCTGTGATGCTTAAAAGACTCCTATCTTTTGCATGGCTCCCATCCCCTAGCATAAGCTACCCTCAAGCTTTACCTGGTTAGCATATGCCTTTTTTCCAGCTTGGTTTCTGGCTTTCCCTCACCACTGAGCTGCATAACCCTTGGTTAGGGTAACTCTATTTTGGAAGTTGCAGTAGGTGAGGGCCAGTGGGAAAAGGGGTTCATGTAGCCAGGTCCTCTTCAAGTGGAGGCCTCCTAGCAGGAAGAACAGAAGCCCACTCTTTAAGGAATAAGTCTCCCTTCTTGTGCCCTGGGCGCAGGAGGTCCTCTTGAGGACAGCACAGACCATAGGGGTTTCCCGCCTCTTGGCTAAACTCCATTTGTTACAGCCCATGGGCTCCTACAGAGAGCCTAGTCCCTGAACACTTGACGGATCTCCGGCCCAGCAGGCTTCCTTCATGGGCGTGGGGGTAGATGTTGGGCCTGCTTGTGACCTGTCTGGTCCTATTGTCTTTACCAAAAATGGTGGCACCGTGGCATTGAAAGCTCTTGAGGCGATCTGAGGTAGTGTGGGAACTGCATAAAAGCCTTAGACTAAGGTAGCCCTGGGGGGGAAGAAATGGTCTCGTGCCATCCTTTTTTGAGAAGTTCTCAGGAAATTGAGGTGAGGGCAAAGCTGCTGACTCCTTGGACACTCGTTTCAGACCCAGGTGCTGGGTCCATCTACTGATTGCCCCAGAATGACCTTTCTTTGTGGTGACTTTGCAGGGTTAAAGCAGGACTGAGAGGACTGATACTTATTTCAACCAATTCCCAGATACCATGCTTTTATCACTAAACAAGCTCTTCTGGAGCTGGCTAATCCAGGTCCCCACAATCCCATGCACAATATAATCTGACAGGTCCTCTTCGTGTTCTTTGAGGAAAACCGTAATTGGCAGAGAAAAAAACATCTGAATAAACAGTTAAGAGGAGAATCCCAGAGAAGTTCGAGATCATTCAGATCTGCCCATACTCAAACTTCAGAACTAGTTCACTTTCCCATCCTAACTATTTAAATGTCCAAACAAAAGTCCCTTCCAGGCCCTTTGCTTGGAAAGAAGCACTTTGAATGAGGGATGTTGCAGAGTTTTTTGCCAATCATTAGGACTATGTATATTGAAGACTTGTTTCATATCTAGTCTGCCCAGCGGCTTTCTTCAGGGCCGCTGGTTTCTCTTGCTTTGAAAGGCCTTCCTTGCTTTAGTAACAGAACAAAACCCAAGACAACTTTCAGGCTTCCATCCATCTTAAATACAAAGGTAGTCTAACTTGTTCTAAACCATTAAATGTTTCGATGACCTTTATTGGGTTGTCAACCTTTCCTTATTGACCGGAGTTGCTTTAATTCTAAATTAACCTAAGTGGACTTCCACTTCCTGTTCCTGTTCCAATATGAAAGGGCAGAGAAGTCCGGTTTCTTGCTGTAGGGACAGGACTGCTAAATTAACTGAATCAACTCCTAGATCGATCAGAATTGAGGTCACAGGGTAAACTTCAGTCCTGGAAAGTGGTGGGAAAGATAGAGAATCTTAGCTTGCCAGGAGCAAAAGCCATAGCTGAAACTAGCAGCTAACCAGTAGGAACATTTAAAGGGTAATTGACAAACCGCTGGAGGCTCTGTGAACTAGCTTGAGAGTTAAAAACTCTGGGGACCCAGTTTTAGACGATCCCCACACTTTCATGTGTTTCACCTCCTAGGTGGGGTGTTTGGGCATGGAGAATATGGTCCTGGGTCTTCAAAAGAAGTAGCCAGCCTGATGGAGCAATCTCCTGGAGATCAACTTTGGCTAACTAGGAAGAATGAAACCCAAGCATTGCCTGCTAGCAGAAAGGAAGGGTGGGAAAGTCTAACATGTCAGCCTGAGGATCCATAAGTCCCGTCTGGCCTTGTAAGCCGGATTGCAATTTGGCTGGAATGGGGCAGGAAGTAAGATCTGCGAGGGGCACTTGGGAATCTGCTGTCCAAGCTTTTAGAACTCCATGGGAGGGCTTTTTCTGATGCTTTGTCAGACAGTCCTGTTTCTAGGCTCTGGCCCAAGGGTTTTCATGCTCTGTCCTGGCTTCCATGTGAAGAGCAGAGCTGAAGCTTCAGACCTTCACAAGTACAGTTGTCTTGTGTTGCTAGAGTAATCTCTCAGATGCCTACTCCTTAGTTGCTAGCATTTGGATAGATAGTAGGGCATAAATCTTCAGTGATTTAGAAAAAGCCCTTAAAAGCTCCTCAGGACTAAATTCTCCCCTCTGGCTCACAACTTACAAGCATTTAAGTCCGCTGGAGGTTGTGCATTGCCCAACCTGGTCACCTGTATGGGCTTGAGTCTTACACTGAGGGGACATGGTCTCCTTAAATGCAGCCCATTGATACTTCACCGTAGGTAAACTGTTCTGATTTGTGCATTTTTAAAAAGAAATGCTGGTTATCAAATATTCTATTTGAGCAGTTCTTTCAGACCACTGCAAAAGGTCTTAGTGGGAAGGATTCCAGCTAAGGGCAAGACCCCTGACCGGCCTAACTCTCCTGAGTCCAATTTCTTTGAGTCCCATTTGTTTAATGAGCAGGCATGGATGGGAGTGTTGACAAATTCTATGAGCTTGTTTATCTTTTGAACCTCCATTTCCTGTTCTTAAGCTGCCGTGTCAAGTATCTCCTTCCCCATGTCAACAGGATCTCTAGACCTCCATTTGATGACTGATGGCTCCTTTTTCTTCCCTCTTCTGGCCAGGAATGGCTCATACCATCAGCTAGGCAAGACTTCCAAATCAGCTGGCTAATGAACTAATCAAGAATCCAAAAAATTTTTCCTCTGCTTGTCCAGTGGCCCTCAAGGGTGGACCAACCATGATGCCATACATCCCTTAGGACTCATTCCCCATTGGAAGAATTGCATACTTCAGACTAAAGCAAAATGTTCCAAAGGTGCTACAACTGCCTCCCTTCTGAACGACTAAACTCAAATTTGAGGACCCTATGCTTAAAGATGAAGCAGTCCAGGTGCCAAATCTGGTCCTTGAGCTTTCAATAAAATGGTTTTGTGATCCTATTGTATGAGTTGCTGAAATACCCCATCTAGGGTCCATAATTAGACTTCTAAAACTCAAAATGAAAGAATTTTGGCCTATCCTCATGGGTAAGTTCATCTTGAAGGTCCTGTGGTGGCTCATGCTTGGAATCTAAGTGGAGCCAGCAGATAGTAGAGAGCTTGACTTCCGCTCCTCAGAATCAGACACGTCTTGTGAACCTTCTAACTTAGAATTCATGGACTTTCTCCAGATCAGAGTTCACTGATCAAGAATAGATGGTGGCTGTATTGGTTCATGGCATACATGGTACATGCAAGCCCTCGGCAAGGTTTTCTTACCCACTTCCTCATCATAAGCAAATACTCGAATATTTGAAATATGTAACTAAACACCTAACATTATAGAAGTGAACTTTGTTTTCCACATTTCCCTATTTATATGCTCCCTTGGCATTGGACATGTAAGTTTATTCCCTACTGACCTAGGTAATGCTAAATGAACTTGAATGGAGAGACAGTCTTAGGCAATTATAGTAACTTGATGGAAGTACCTAGGTTTTCCCCACTAGAGTCCACTCTGTTCCAAACTTGAGCCTCCTGAGCAGCATTAAGGACCTCGGGTGAACACCTTTTAGAAGGATAAAATCTACTTACCCTTATTAGGCACTATATGGAAATTAAACATGAAAATTTGTGAATACTTCTGAGAACTAGTTTGGGGGGCATCCCAAGGTAGAGATGGGAATTCTGTTCTCAGCTGTTCTTATACTCAGCTGAAAAAACTCTAGCAGTCTTGCTTAACTAGGTATCCACACCTTTTTTTCCTTTTTTGGAAAAAGATGAGCTCTTATGTTCAGTTAGCCAACATAGAGTACATCATTAGTTTTTGATGCAGTGTTCAATGATTCATTAGTCCTATAACCACTCAAATGATGAGCCATATCTAAGGCAGACTTTCATGCTGACTAGGAGAAATGACAAACCCACCTGTTGGTAATTGCTTACGTGGGCAGATGAGCAGTATTACATGTGAGAAGAGCACTCCTAGCATACTTGGGAGCAATGCCAATGAATCCTCCTCGAGAGGCAAGATGTGAGTAGAACTTTCCCTGACTTATCAAAGGAGTAGAAGACAGTCGCTAGAGACTTAGTTCTCTTAAAAGGTCATTGATAGAGCTAAAAGCACAGTCAGAGAAACTAAAGGGTCTTCCATCTTGGTCACTAAACTGAAGGGAGGCCAAACTTGGAATTAGTATTGAAATTGTTCAGCTCGAACCTCTACATGTAACTAAGTACCACCTGCAGAGCTGAACAAGTAGCAGGGAAGACAGCCCTACAGGCACACATGAGGATTAAAGAGAATGTGAACTGTCCTGGTTGAAGGAATGCCCCCTCTAAAGGAATAGTACCAGGCACTTGTCTCAGAGGCAGGCTAAAACTAAGTAGGAGGGGAAATCCAATCAGAAGCCAAGAACGTAGATGGATCAAAATGTGGTAAACCGTAAGATAAATACTTCAGAGGCTATAACCCAGGGAGTGTCTGAGGCCCTTAAGACTGTACTTAACACTGTGCAGTGGGATGGGTTAAAAAGTCTACTAAACAGAAATGTAGAAAATGTGCTAGTGGGAAACACTTAGATCAACAAAATGCACTTTATTAGAGATGCCTTGAGATGAGGTCCAGACCTAACCATCTCTCCAGAAAAACCTGGGGGCCTTCTCTGTTTCTACTCTAGCAGCCTGGGACTGTTGAGAAAGTTGGGTTTGGACAAGGAATGAATCAGGCTTTTACCAGCCCCTCCGGTTCATGTACTGTCCTTGCTAACCTGAGCCTTCAATTGCACTTTAGTGTCTGGCCAGCTTTTCCGGTCTCTATGTCCCCATTTCTGTTAACCAGGAAATCTTGAACCAAGTGAAAACTAGTTTCAAACTTAGTCACTTTTCCAGTCTTGGAATTTCACTGTCGGAACTAAATGAAACTAGCTCAAGATACAATACGATGGCCATCTTTCCTATGAGCTTCCTCAAACTGGATATACCATGGGCTTAGCCGTTAGCATGCTTCCTTAACGTGGTTGAAGCCCCCAAGAAATTCAATCCTGAGAACACTTTCAGATACTTCTACCCTGACCTCACCCTGATGGCACTCTTGGTGTTCTACTAAAAGCGGCACACATACATGCCTAGTGAATGCTCACTAGCCCCCAACTTAGACAAGTAGTAACTTAGAGCATCTTATTAATCTAGATCTAAGTCTTGGAACTGGTGAACCTTTTAACTTTTACATGAAGTTTGAGGGGAAGTATTGAATATTGCCACTGCCTATTCATAAGACTTGAATTGTATAGGAGTTGAGTAGCTTTGGACTAATACCCACCCATGCTTACAAGGGGCTCTGTACAGAATTATGTAAAGGGAAACAAGTGAGCAAACAGTATGCTCATCAGCTGCTTAGTCATGCAAGATCTCAGAATGCTTATGGCTGGCAGTAAAACCCTGAAGCGTAAGTACTAATGGAATGGCAGAAAAAATAAAATGGCAGACTATGAGCTGGAGTTCAGAGGAATGAACATACTGAAAATGCCATAGTGATGGCAGTAGGGTTTAATAGCTCTACCAAGTAATGTCAAGGTGGACTTGCCTAAAGAATCCCTTAATGTGTACATGTGTATGCCTTTTTCCTGAGCCTTCCTCTTGAAGCATCTAATCAGATTCCGTGTCTTTTGTACTTGCCCATCACCAACCCCATCTGCTTCGAGACCTAAATTTTGTGTAGGGTATGCGCTTGTCAAATGCCTATTTCTTGGAAAGGGATTAGAATCCTTCCCATCCATCCTACTCTTGCTGTTAAGATTCAAGGTTTCCTAAATGGCCCTTGAAGAAAGGTTCTCAGGTCTGAAAGATTGAGATGTGGGGAAGCTATTCAATTTGACAATAACCAAGTAACAAAGAACAAGGGAGAAGCTAGAGAGGATTGGGAAGACCATTCTCCTTGAGGGGAGGGCGGAGTGCTGGAATTAATTCACATGTCTGTGTTCTGACCCTTGAGGAACTATCTTCCTAGAACTTTCATCTTCATAAACTTGTTAAAGCTTCTAGGAGACAGGTGGCCAAGCAGTGGCAGGCAACCTTTAGTTGATGGAAATCAACTTGAGGTTTAACTGAGGTGGCTTTTTTTTTTTTTTTTTTGCCTGAGCCAAACACAAAATTAGAACTTTTTAAAGACTCTCAGAGCATGAGCACACAAGCAGGGAGAGGGAGAGACAGGCTCCAGGAGCCCGACACGGGGCTCCATCCCAGGACCCTGGGATCATAACCTGAGCTGAAGGCAGATGCTTAACTGAGCCACGCGGATGCCCCAAGATTAGAACTTAAACACTCCCAACTTCATAATTCACTTTGTTTGAAACCTGTTCAAACCTATCCAGCTCCTACTGAGGTAAAGGAGCTTGTGCTTGATCTGAAGGGATCCTGTCGTAGCCTGGATTTCCTCGAAGCCTGACGTGAGAAGGTGTATTTAGCTTATTTGGGGTGCGGTCCAAAGATGGGTGGAGATAGTTTCAGGGACTTAATTCTAACACTCTGAGACCACCCAGATGCATTCAAAACCCCTCCAGGGATGATTTGAAGGGTACGGAGCTAGGACCACTTATCTTTCAGCTTCTATGCTGCGGTTTTCTTTTAAAACTTAGCTCCTTCCTGCAATCACAGAACTGGAGACCTGGATCCAAGAGTGAATGCTGGAGGGGTTCTACTGGGCAAAATGCTCAGCTTGAAGTGCCTACATGGAACTCTAGGAAATCAGACTTCAGGTTCAGGCCATGACTGAAGTTGAAAGTAAAGCTGAGCTTGTTGGTATTCTGATAGGGGTTGCATTAAATGTGTAGATTGCTTTCGGTAGTGGAGACCTTTTAACGATGTTTGTCCTTCTAATACATGAGCATCAAATGTTTTTCTATTTGTGTCCTCTTCAATTTAAGTGTTCTGTAGTTTTTGGAGTACAGATCTTCTCTCAGGTTTATTCCTAGATATCTTACAGCTTTTGGTGCAACTGTAAGTGGGATGGGACTCCAGTTTAAGATGCTACCACTTCGGAGAAGGCTTGTTCGTTTAGATACGAGATACTGAGAGTGCCAGGGAATGTGGCCTGCATGTGGGCTCACATTGGAAAATAACCCAGGGGATTTTTTTTGGTCATTGTACAAAATGTTTATGAAATGGGTTAATTGTAGTATATAGTTAATCTTTAAAGCTGAAATGGTAACAAACGCGTAATATGACGCCCTCTACTAGCCATAATCCTTATCACACACGTTACAACTAAAACTACATTTGTGTAGCATTGGCAACACTTTGAAAGAGCAAACAGTGCTATGCTAAACCAAAAGCAAACTGAAGGCCTATTTTTAAATGTTTAAGTAGAGAACAATCCCTAGAGTGGTAATCTTTCTCACTGTCCCCAATACAGTAGCTTTCCCAAGCTGAGATTCTGGCACCTTTTTTAATAGGAGAATAATGCCTTCTTAATCAGGAATGATTTCTCTGCTCTAACTCCATTAGAAAGGTAGTAGACCTCCCTCATAATAGGACTAAGAAAATGAGCTTAACCTTGTCTGGAGAGCAAGGGAGTATGGGAAATACACTGAGCCTGAAAGCCATGTGCTGAAAACCTCCATTGGCTAGGGCAATGGCGGCTAGTCTTTTCTGATTCTCCCCTCCCTCATTAGTCCACAAGTGAGCTGGCTGTTCTCCAATTCTTAACATACATTCTCCACCCTGTTCTGTGTTGCAGTAGGGGTAGACCCTTATGCATCACCCAGTAGTCCCTGAAAGCTGACATCCAGATAGGTTTGGCCACTGGAAGGTATTGGCTAGAAAAGATACAGGGGCCTAATTCCCAACTCCTTCTGCTTTATAGGGACATCTCAGACCATAGGTATGTCCCTCCAAACCTGTTGCTCCTGCCATGTATGTATAGGGCCTTCCTCCATAGTTCTGGATTTCACTGAGTTCAGGTACTCTTGCCACCCTTTGGCTTTATTGGTTGATCATACCCGTGATATGATAGGTGGAGAAAGAGGTGGACCAGGGGTCACAAACTATAGCTGATACAGGATCTGAATATCCATATACACAGATGCAGGTCTACCTCGGAACATCAAGTTAATCTTGGAAGCTGCAGCCTGGGGATCTTATTTCTGGAAAGGGCATACCCTAAATTTGCTTCCCACCACTGCTAGCTCCTGGTTCCCTCTTCCTTTGTTCCCTTAATACTTTGTCCCACTGAGGCTTTCCAGTATCTTTCATTCAAACCATTTGAGTTCAGTTACCTGACACCTAGAACTTTCTCCATCTTAGCTTAAAGAGCAAGACTCCCTAATGTCTTGTTGCCCTTCCATACTAGAGGTAGAGAAGTAGGGTTTCTCTTTATCTGGTATATACAAAGAGCCCTTCTTAGTCTCTTGGGAGATATGCCTGACAGCCTCTGAATGGAAGGAGGTGGGAGAGTCTCCACCTAATGTTTCTAAGTAACTAGTTCAGCAGAAGACCCCAACCCGTGATATGATAGGTGGAGAAAGAGGTGGACCAGGGGTCACAAACTATAGCTGATACAGGATCTGAATATCCATATACACAGATGCAGGTCTACCTAGGAACATCAAATTAATCTTGGAAGCTGCAGCCTGGGGATCTTATTTCTGGAAAGGGCATACCCTAAATTTGCTCCTGGAAAGACTTGGGGTCAGGCTTTAGCTCCAATGGCCCAACCTGGATATCTGGTTCAGTATCCTCCGGTGTCCATTCACTGCTTCAGAGGGACCACTGGGGCCAAGCACAAGGTTGACAGCCTCTTATAGAATTCTGAGCTACAGAGGTGCCTGGGTGGCTCCGTTGTTAAGCATCTGCCTTCGGCTCTGGTTGTAATCCCAGGGTCCTGGGATCAAGTCCCGAATCGGGCTCCTTGCTTAGCAGGGAGCCTGCTTCTCCCTCTGCCTGCCACTCCCCTCTGCTTGTGCTCTCTCTGACAAATTAAAAAAAAAAAAAAAATCTGAGCTACAGAAGTATCAAGGCACTTACTTTGCCATCTCACATAGGTTTATCCACATCCTTTCTCCCAGGGCTCCTTGTCTCTCACTACACAATCTTGTCCCTCCTAAGCCCCTGATTACCCACCTAAAACTAGCCATTAGTCACTACTCAGGAGTGTGTATCCTTACCCTTGTCTACTTCTCCTTCCTCAAGCAGGTGACCAAATACAGGGCTTGAGTCTTTGCCCACAAGGAGGACTTCTAACAGCACTGCTCTCAGAGATACGAATGAGACTACAGTACAGCATCTTTTTGGCTCGCAGATACCTAGTGGACCATCTTGAACCAGCTTATCTCAACCAGTCATGAGGACTGCCTCCCCACCTTACCCAGTAAGGCCTAGATGTGAGTTGGAGTTAGAAGTAAACTGAAGCTCTGGGCCCCTATGTATTCCACCTTCTAACATTTCTGTTCCAGTTTCCAGCTATGCTCAGATTTGGGTCCAATACCATGAATAACATGGCAGCTCTAGTTCTACAGTCCCTTGATGTCTTAGTCATTCTGCCCCTCTTAGAGACTACAATGAGATCAGGAGCTACTTTTATGAACACTGAGTGGTGCTGTGCTATAGAACCTGTCTGTAGTTCCAGAACCCATGTGCAGTCTTTATCTACCATGTACACCTTTGGAATCTCTAATCGGTAGGATCATAGGGCCCAAACTGTAGGGACGATTATATAGAATCCTGGACCTGTTATAGAGCTTTCACTCTAGGCCTTACTGAATACTATTCACAAGCATAGGATTGTGCTGTTCCTCAAATCCAAAGAGGCCTGCCAAGAGGTAGGAGGTATAAGGGTGCTAGAACAGAATAACTATTCTTATGGGATAGATATTCTGGCATACCCCAAACTACTGACTCCCTCAGTCAAATAGCTGACCTCTGAATGTCTAAAGGATTAATCTTCTACTCTTTGGCGTGTAGGTGTCCTAGTAAGGACATCAATAACTTCTTGATGTTCATCAGGTTGAACACTTGCTACAGACTTAATGGACCAGTGTGGACTGTGGTGGTCTTCAGAATCTCAAGACTGTAGAAGTCACCTGAGACTATTGTGGCAGAGCAGGAAAAACCTATAGAACACTGGGATTAAGATAGTATACTGCTGCTCATCCCAAGTAAATATGGCTCTCAATCTCCCCATAGGAGTTGAGGAGAATGGGTTTACTAGATCAATAGCTTTGACTAAATGTTCGAAGGGACTGATCAGTAGAAATGCCATATCTAACAGCAGACTATAATTGAGATACCATCTTGAGTTTATGCCATGATTCAGCTCACTTTTCTAGGAGCCATCTAGTGATTCAAGCAGTTGATAGTTCTGGGGAAGGGGCTTCCTATCTTTAAATTGAGATATGATACAGCTCCCAAATTACTTCTGGCTGTGTGGAGAGAAGTTTTAGGGGATTCTACTTGGACTTTCCCATTATGAATGCTTTTGTTCCATGGGCTGGGAACTAGTATGTGATTTCCATCAGTTGCTAAGTGTATCTGATTAGATAGAGATCAGGATGGCCAGACTAAGTCTGCAGACTCACTGGAACCACTGCAAGAATCTCTTGGTCTCATTTCATTCCCTATCCCTCACATATCCTATCCCGCTCCATCAAGGGGGATTAATCAGGCTTGAGATCACCTGATACCTGTGTCCATTCAGACCCTCTATCCAATAGCCTGTGGCAGATCTGAGTGTTCCCCTTTCTCCGTTACCCAGGCTAATGGGCATAGATTCTGCCTAGGGAAGGGTGGGGAAAGAATTACTGCACACCTGCAGTGACATTGTAGGTCCTTTAAGAGAGCCATCTAGTCCCTTCAATCCATGGACTGAACCTAGCAACTTGCTTAAATTCAGAACCTGGGTGAGGAATACACAGGGTTCAACCAGAGAAGCAGAACCTGTAGGATGAATATAGCAGTAATCTGAATTCATTACAAAGAATTGGCCTATACGATTGTGGGGGCTGGTGAGGCAAGTCTTAAATCTGTAGCGCTGACAATCAAGATGGAAAGATAACAGGAAAGTTGAACTCTCAGGCTTGAGTCAAAACTATATCCACAGGCAGTTAGAAAAGGAAGATCATGAACAGGATTGAATTTTCAACTGATAGGCCTACCCAGATTATCCAGGATAATCTCCCTTATTTAAAGCCAAATGATTAGGGGCTTTAATCACATCACCTACCTTTTATAACCCCTAGATTAGTGTTTGGTTTAGTGGCCAGGATTAAAGCCTAGCCAAGCTAACACCAAAAGTCATCACAGGGATCATGACTTTCCTTTGCAATGGTGGCTATTTACCTTATCTGTTCTTGATCTTTTTCATTTTATAGATCATACTTTGGCTGCCCACCTCACACTTCTAGGCATACCATGGTTTGAGCTATTGCCACACGTCTTTACAGGTCAAGACCATTCTGACCTTGCTACCGGTTGTACCTGCTATGTTCACTATGCCTCAGGAGTTAAGTGTAGTCATACTGGCTGACACCAGAGAACCTAGTCCCATGGCAGCATCTCTAAGCTCTGACACACAGAAGAAAGCCTTCCCTGGACTTCTTGATAGGTCAATGACCTTACTAATACATTCACCATCCCTTTAGTGAAAGCCTGGTTTTTCCAGCAAAATGGTCAGGTGGTGGCTTCCCCAATCATTAACTATGCTGTCATGACCATCTTTGAGCCTTTCGGCCACTTAATTACCCCTCACCCCCTTTTATGATAGGCCACTGTGTCCAAGCATCAAGGAGGCATCCCAGCAGGTAGAACTAGCTTCAGGTGAGGGTATTAAGGAGGGCATGGACTGCATGGAGCACTGGGTGTTATACACAATGAATCATGGAACACTATATCAAAAACTAACGATGTACTGTATGGTGACTAAACATAAATGGAAAAAAAACCTTTTTAAAGATATGCTTTAAAAAATTAAAAAAAAACCAGCTTCAAGCACTCTTGCTGAGATGTTAACTGCTGAGTCTCCTAAGAAGATACTCCTGGTTAATACTCTCTTCTATACAGCCTGTATTCTGTCCTTCTCCAAAATATTCCAGCTCCTGCTTGTGTTAGCTAGTTCCTACATTTTTTTTAAGGGAATAACCCACTTTCTCCCATTAGAGACATTACTGTCCATTCCATATTATTAACACAACCCTGGTAACTGGTGTCTCTACCTGACTTTAGATAATCTCGAGTGTTCAGACAGCACAAATATGTCTCACTTAGCTGCATGTGCTGGCTTTTTGCTGTGTCCCAGATGTTCATGAAGGCCTGGTTTTGAGACTAGTTCCATCTTTAATTAGAACTGAACCCTTAGAAACCTACATTCCTTACATAATCATATAAATTTCAACATGGTCCATGAAAATAGTTCTTACCTGCATCTATTTAGAGAATAATCTCAGCAGTTATTAAAAGCTAACTCCTAAAAGTTAGACTTACTTGAAGGAGGTTAAGAGATGGAGATCTAATCCAATGTTTTCTTTACTGGAGCAGAGAACCATCCAACCTGTCTACTAAATTGGAGTAATCATAGTTGAACTATAGGGAAGGGCAAGAACTTAAGTCAAAACCCAATCCTCAGGGGCACAAGATAGCCATGGAAACTTGGTCTAGCTTGAAGGCGGAAATGCTAAGGCAGGTTACTGGGATCAGAATGAAGAATTGTAAGGGTTGGTGGTTGGAAAGAGCAAAGAAGTGAAGAAAAACATCCCCCAGCTCCTTGGTCACTTTCATTATAGCTTCCTTCAACCTCAGCCATGGGAAAGCATAAGTTAGAGTAACATCAGAAAACCTTGAGGTCAGAGTATTAGATACAAGTTAAACTCCTAGATATTCCAAGCCTATATCTTACCATGTCTTTAACAACTGGGACTCTGCCTGAATGATCCAGGATACCAGCTCCATAAGCTTGGTAGGATAAGGATTTAGAAATCTAACTCCCAGACCTCAGGTAAGGTTTGCCTTAACTTGTAATGAGAGGCAGGCTCTATAGATCCAGTGAACTTGGTTAGTAGGCCAAAGCTCTCAGTCAAGGCGTCCCTGATCCCTGTTTCAGCTTGATATATATGCAGAAAACTTAGACTAGATATTCCATGTGAAAGTAGGGAAACCTATTATAAGCATGCATAGCCCTACATGGGGGCACATACTTATTTCCTTAAAATATCTTCACTCAGCATAATCTCTTCCAGTCCCATTCATGTTGATAGAAAAGTTGGGTATTCTTTCTGATGGAGGCATAATATTCCATTGTACATATGGACCATATTGAGGAGGGCACATATTGCATGGAGCACTGGGTGTGGTATGTGAATAATGAATCTTGGAACACCGAAAAAGTAAAATTAATTGAAAAAAATTATCTTCACAACATGCCCTGAAATACAGGTACTATTAGTACCCATCGTGTTCCTTATCTTTACTATGAGTAAAGATAAAGAGCATCACTCTTCTCCTCCTGCATGGACTAGTGTAACATGACTTAATTACTATCCAGCACTGACATTAACTTGTCATGCTTTATCCATCCTATTAATAACTTCTAATTACTTGCTGTGCTGAATAGTGTGGATGATTGAAGGGCTCTTGGGCCAGTTGCTTATTTGTGACACTTAAGGAGATGCGCCCCTCACCTAACTTAATGGGCCCAAGTGGACTTAAATGTAAGCTTTGCATCAAGTTTAATCTGCTTGACCTAACTTGTGGCCTATCCTTTATCTGATCTGATCCCCTTAGAGTCCTGGAGCAAGCTATCTAGAGGCTACATACCAAACTTGAACTGAACTTCTCACTGCTTTGAAGCATATCTCGGCTCAACCTTCTTTTATGTCAGATTCAGGGTAATCAATGTACCAGGCTATAGGCTGGCCATGGGTATATAAACCAACTTATCCCAAAAAGCATTGAAGTCTGTTCTGATCTGACTGGTAGGGCATAGTGACTCAGACTATGGTTTTCTTGATGAATATGGAGCATGATATGCTGGTACAGTTTTTGTGAAGGCCCCCGGATCCTTCTTCCAAATCAATCTGAATGTCCTATTGTAGATTCACTCTTCCACTCAACTCCAGTACCTGATAATGTCCACCCATTCCATTCCATGGGAAGTGGGTACTGACTCCTCTGGATTCATGGAGTTCATAGGGGTCTCTTAGGATATGCATAAGCCTAAGAGCTACCGAGCATCGTGACACAGGGATGACTGTAACCACAAAGTGATTTCACCCATGAAGTAGCACACTGAAGGACATCAGAAAGGGCTTACCCATGGGGTAGGAGAAGTAGCCAGAGCCTTGACTGTCTTTCCTGAAGGTAATTCTGATCATCTGGAATACCACTGTGCCCTGACTCTCCCAGAAGGAAGCAGGTACACCAGTTTCAGGAACAAGAGCTGGATCATCGAAAGGCAGTTAGCCCTGAATCAAGATAAACTACTGGAAATCAGAATGGAAGAAGCCAGAACGGTAACTGACATGTAGAGTACAAATCCAGGAGACTTGATTTTTGAGACAGTACTGGCTCTGGAGCCTTGGGAGCCAGTTCACTGGCTCGCTCAGACTTCTCTTAAGGGACAAACACTTATACGGGACACCTCAACCCATTGACAAACATAAACTTGACCTATTGCTCCCACTAGAGTAGTAAAGATGACACCATTGATACTTCTGTGGCTAGTCTACTTGTGCACTCTCGGCTAACAAAGTTTTGTTATCTGTTCTATTGATCTAAGTCATGAAGCCAGGAACTACATATGCACACTACTCTTTATTGTGAAGGGAATGTTATTATCAAGGTGGTGAAGGATTAAGAATGGCCTGGAAAGATTGTTTAGCAGCCTGCAAAGTCACACTGCTACTTGCCTCCTGTCATATCTTCTCTGAAGACTTACTTTTGGTGCAAGAGTTCACTTTAAAATTATCTACCAAGAATCTCGGACACATGGTCTTTTTCCATGGTTTTTGAAAGCAAAATTTTACTTCTGTACACTAAATGGCAGTATCTGCAAAATGTATCAAGATGTAGATACTGCATAGGGCTAGGCCTAATTCAGTGACCATGCAGTCAAAAGTAGTGACGACAAACTCTCACAGGGAAATCCTCAAGCTCAACAGTTTAAACAAATAGTTTAAGCAATATAAAGATGAGTGCCATTAACTTCGTGCTGAATGGGTGATGTAGCCTTGGGAGCCACCCGTGCACCCAATTCAGTTTGGCCCTTTCAGGCATTACTGGTGGTCTGTTACCAAATTGCTTTTCAGAGGTCATAGTAACCACAAACAGTCCTTTGGTCCATTTCAGTCTCCTAAATGGAAGAGGTGGGGTTGGGGAAAAGCAGTAACACTGTGTGCATTGAGGCAACAAGATTGGTCAGACTAAACCATGGCATTAACTAGATTAGCCTAAAACACAGAATAAGTGGCTAACATAACAAAAAAAAAAAATAAAACTCTAGTGATAACACGTGTGTGCTTTGATAGTGGTGGGAGAACCCAATGAAATGAGCAAAATACTGAATGATTACACTGGAATTGGAATTACTGAACCCACCTCTCAATTCTGTGAATTTAGTTCTAAGATTTGGACTGAGACTGACAGTATTACCATCAAAATGGACACTAATATCCCTGAGGACATGGGGTATGAATGGCATTCTCACACAGGTCTGAGATTTGTTCAGAAAAATGACTTTGCTGTGAGCTAGCAGATGGATTCTGTTGCGAGGCCAGACTTTCAGCAAATAGTCACTAGTCCATAGTTGAGGGTCCTTGTCAGCTCCAGCATCTCATCCCCAAAGGGAGAGCACCTAATAGCCACATCCCTTCTTGCACTGGGTTGGGTGTCTAACCTTCACTCCCGACATACCTATACCTGGGTATGTAGGTCTAAATTACTTCTCGTGATTTGTAGCTATTACTCAACTTTACATGGTGGCTAAGGTGTTGAGAATCCCTGGACCATGATCCTGAACAAGTTTCTATGCTCTCTAATGCTCTATTCACAAGTCGTGTCCAGGTTTATATTAGTTTTTTGACCAGAAGGGATGTGCGTGCGTGTGTGTGTGTGTGTGTATGCAGTAGGCCCTGAGGGAACTGAGATTTTAACTCCATTATAATCCACTGAAATCACCCTGGTAGGGTACCTGGGGCAAAATTTGGGTGTTCCTGATCTCCCTGCAGAAAACACACTGAAAAGGAGTATGCATACTTAAAAGCGGTCATACCCCTGTTTCTAGTATGTACTTTGGTTGCTAGTCTTGGATTGTTAAGCCAGGGTGGGGGTAGTAGGAGTGACTTCATGAGCTTGCCATAAAAGTGGTGAACGAGTGTCCCAGTTTCCCTGGGAAGAAGGCACTTTCACTGCTAAATGAGCATCTCTGGCTAAACCAAAACTAGTTGGGCACCCTAGATAAAGTACAGCTATGGAAGATGCATGTTGCCTGAAGACAAACATTTACTTAAATGTCTCCACAATTTGACCTGTACAAGTAAGCTGTAAGCTTTCATCAAAGACCTATGGCACAAATTACCAAATGTAGGCACTGCCAGCTAGGATTCTTGGCATCCCTGGCCGACTAGCAAGTGCTCTGGACTAATTCTTGGTATCAGATGTCTTAGTGCCTCCAGATTGTACCTGGGGCTGGTGTTATCAATGGACTGGGAGAAGTCTTGTGAATGAACATGGCTCAGGTATATTGAGGAATGGAGCACAGAATGTGCAAGTGTATCCACCGGTGACCGAGGCCAGGACCATCTCAGAGTCCTAAGGCAGGTTAAGGAGTTCCTTAGTAAGCAGAACTTTTAAAAACCAAAGTCCATATGCTAGGATAAGGAACCAAATTCTGGAAAGGCCAGAGATGACTTATTGGGAGGGCAGAACTTTGAGGATTTGGATGATAAAGTATCAAGTAGTTGGCTATTGAACTGACTCCCTGGAACTGGTGTAAAGTTTCCATGGGCTAGCAGGGTTGTAGTGGATTTGTCCAGCTGATTTAATGTAGGATTGAGGGAACAAGATGGTAAGAATGGGAATTTCCAGATGCCAGTCTTGAATGTTACAGGGGAATAGAAGTTCACCCAGGTACTTCTGGCTCCCTCTTTGCACATAAGCAAAGCAAGTTTTTGCAGTCCAAAGTTAGCTCCCCGACCCCAGGATAGCAAAACAGCTATCAGAGGATGAGTAGAACTTCTCCTACAGCCTTCAAAGTTGGCAAGAATCCACAGAACTTTCCTAGTCTGAAGATTATAGATCACTACTCCTTGCACTTAGTCTCCACCGCTGCAGGGAAACCTTGTGTACAATGTGTCGGTTTGAACTGTGGAAGGAGGCATATGTGGTAGGAAATCAGGGGCTTAATACTTAGAGTTGAAGCCAGTCAGATTTTAAGTGATGGAAATGGTACAAGATAAGTTATCCTTCTTTTGATAGGGTAGTTGATTCCAGTCTCAACCATAGAGACTCAGTTACTGTTCACATGAGCACTTGAACCAAAAGGTGATAGCTGTCTAACTCCAAATATTCTAAGCAGAACTGTGGACACTACAGTAATCATGGTTGATTGACTTTGTCTTGGCAAGAGTGAAATGTACTATATTTGAGGGACAGTCTAGTTTGGCAGAATTATGACCAGATTGTAGGATGGAATAGAGGGGCAGTAGGCATTTGCTCAGCTTAGGTTCATTTAAGATAAAATAAGGGACTCTTAACTCTTTAAAATGAGTTAAACAGACCCCTAAAGCACAATATAGTCCTACCATCTATAAATCCTTATGTCCAAAGGCAGCAAGGAATATGTTCAACATCTGAACACTAATTTCACGTGGCCTCCATGTCAAAGGATTCCTACTACCACAAGAGTAGGTCTCATTTTGGAGGTGAGAATAAACTCAACAGACCTCTCCTTTCAAGATTATTTGGAATTGGTCTAGGGGATCAACCCAAGGTACTTCCCCTGTGTTTTCACCTGTTTTGCATAGCCTAACATAATCTCTATTGTGGAGCATAGAGAACTTGTTTTTTTTTTTTTTTTTTTTTTTGAAAGATTTTATTTATTTGACAGAGATCACAAGTAGGCAGAGAGGCAGGCAGAGAGGGGGAGGGGAAGCAGACTCCCCGCTGAGCAGACAGCCCAATGCAGGGCTCCATCCCAGGATCCTGGGATCATGACCTGAGCTGAAGGCAGAGGCTTAATCCACTGAGCCACCCAGGTTCCCTGAGAACTTGATTTTTGGAGCCTATATCCCCTATGGGGATTTAGCTCAGTACTTCTCGGGGAACATTCAGTTCACTGCTCCTACAATGATGTACCTGGGGAGTGAGGTAATGACTTCTGTGAAGCTGTCTCATCAGTCCGGTGTTGGAAGCACCTGTTGCTTCTAGCTAGACATCCTGTTACTAGGAAGTCAGGTGTCAAGGTAAACTAAAACTCAAATGGCGTCCTAGCTCTATCAGGCTCTCCCTGCTGGTAACAAAGGGCATCATCAAAGCTGGGCAGGTTGCCAGTTAAAGAGTCAGTGGACCAAAATAATGCAGTCCAAAGCAAGGCTGACACTGAAGGGAAAAACTAATGTTGGCTATGAGATTCAGAATGGAGGTTTCGGGCCCCATAAAGGCAGAAGCAAAGATCAAAAACCAGAAGAATAAGACAGAATGCTATTCAACTTAACTCCAGTGGCCACACTGTGCTGGCAAAGGGATGTTGAAAGGCTCCTACTCAGAGCCGGATCAATATTCGGGGATAATGTATCTTTGTAAGGTGTGAAGTTATATATGTACCATATTGAGCTAGTGAATCATTCTTCAAACCTTCTATATCTCAGATTTCTTGATCTTTCAAGAAGTTAAGTTTCTAGGAATTCTCACTTCAAAACCTAAGCAGAGTTAGACTTGACTTACAATCCACTTACATCTAAAATCATTACCATTCTTTGTCACAGCTTTTAATACTTCTGGTTTTTTGCATTACTCAATTTCTTACTACTGTATTAGTACCTGGCATATATTAGTACTCGGCATATGTTAGTTTGGGCTACTTCTGTTATTTCATATTTCCTACCACTGCAAGTCATGTTTTTAGAATGGATAAAGCCTGTGGCATAGGAAATGTCAGTCTGTACCTGAAACCTGATTTGATTTACATCTTTCATACTTAATCCTTTCTCATACCAGTTGGTTACTGCTTCCTCTTGTGTACCATTTCACATTCTTTCTGCCTCGCCTCTGATCCAGCTGGGGTTGCTGGTATAACTGCTAGTACCTTAACTCCGTCTCATGCCAGCTACTTCTTAATTTCTGCCTCAGAGCTTTCCTCTAATTTGGAGGCATAGGATGTTCAAAATCCACGGAGTATTCATGCCAAGCAAGCTGGTAGTAAGGGGTACTTAGCATTTGGAGGCAATCCTTGACAGATGGAAGCTGGGATCCAAGGGATAAGTGCATCCCTTTATCTTGAGTCCTGGGATGGATTCCGTAAGTCTTCTCAGGTAATTCTGTTGGAGGAGCAAACATTTGCTGGTATTGGTGGCCAACTTAATAATGCAACCTTCTCTTGGCCTCCCCCTATCTTTACCCTTCAATCATTCCTATGATCATGTCCCTAAGTAAACCATTGGTACAAAAGCTTTTTCTGGTTTTTCTGAATATGAAACGAAAAAAGTAGCTTGAGTCTCTCTCCATCAAATAAATCTTATTTTACATTAAAAAATGTTAAAAAAAAAAAATCAGCTTGATCAACTTTCTCTCCAGTCATCTTATTTTTGAAGCCTCTACTTATTCTACTGGGGTTACTTTTCCATTCTTCATGGTCTGTCTAATCCTGTATCTACCTTAATAGCTTTCTGGTAGATCTTCAGGGATCAACTCGTGTGAAAAAGGTAGAGAGTAAAGGGGTAAAGTATGTTCATGAAATGGTCCTGGGGATAGGGTTGTAGGTGTCTTGCTTTTGAGTGGCATCTAGTCCTTAAATTATCAGGCTCAAATGCCATTATGGAGCCAACATGCCACATTAGGTTTGAGTTCAAAATACTTCTAGTCCAATAAGCTAGGAGGGAAGAAAGGGGTTAGGATATGTACCTTCAATGGAAGGACCCCCAAATTGTATCCAACTCTCCAATCTTAACCATCGTCTAGTCATGCATCTATATCTAGCTACAAGAAAGACATGGAAAAGCAGTCTCTAGCTGTGTGTCCATGTGCCTAGAGAAAACCTGTTACTGTAGAAGGGAAGAACATTGAGGGGATAACTGGCAGTTTGCGTCAGCTTGACCCTAACTTCAAGAATGTCTTGCCCTTTGAGGGGGGAGAGCGTACTACTCTGCTTAAACTCTCCTAATGTATGACTTGGCCTGAGACGCATGGAATGAAAACAAGGAGTGAATTCAAGACCACTGCAGAATTCATGCAAATACCAGTAAGTGGTCACCGACCTGGGTCTGAAGCTGAGAGCAAGGACTCCTGTTTTGATATGTGTTCCTTTAAAATGCTTTTCAGTCTGACAAGGATGCCAAAGATATAACATCTTGCTTGCTGGCTCTACTTGTAAATCTGGGTCTATGCTTCTCTCATTTGTCTAGTAAGTTCTTAGTATCTGCCAGGTTTTAGGACTTTCACAAGCATAGAAGACAAGGTCAAATATTGCTAGTAACTGTTGTGCCATTATTTAATATCAGATTCATGCTGATGAGGGCACAGTAAAGCTTGTCTTTATGATCTAAGATGGCCATTTCTCTAAAGATGACACACAAGAACTATGACACTTGCAATTGTTCAAAGGATGCGATCTACAAACCCATCTTGAGGGTAGAAAGTCTTGTATAAGGAAAGCCTAGCTCTAACAGCAGTACCCCACCCCTCTGAAGCAAAAATCTAACTCAATCACAATCTTGTTTAAATCCTGTTAGAGAAATGGTAGTCTTTCTAGAAAGAATGTTCCAGCTCTCAACATAATTGAATTTAAATTAATTAAATTTAAAAAATTAATTAAATTAAAATTAAAATTAAATTAAATTTAAATTAAAAAAAGGAAATCCAGTCACAGAACTATGCTTTAAATCTTTCCTCATTCTTCATTTATAGTAATATAAACAGACCCACTAAAATGCTGTGATTGGGACTTACTTAGCATTTTTGAAAGGTGGTACAAGTGTCTATGAAAATTGTGGGCTTGATTTAAATTTGCTTCTGACATTACTAGGACACCTTCTGAGTAGGCTGACTGCCCTGTTACTTCCCTGAGTCCTGGCGTACTAAAAGAAGCAGAGATGTTTGTCTTGTTTTTTAATTATTTTTTTATTATGTTAGTCACCATACGGTACATCATTAGTAAGAAGCAGATGTTTTTTAATAAACCTACAAAATACCACTTCAGAATGGCCAGCAGGATATACTGCAGCCTCTCGCTGAAATTTGTCCAGTCATGATTGATACTCCCCTTCCTCCTACCACCCCTTCTACACTTCCCTTCATCTTCTGCCTGCACTTCTGCTGATCTGGGTTGCATGCCTATTGAGAATCCAAGACCCCACTGTTCCAGTAGGATTGAGGCCCTAGTTAATAAGTCACTATCATGCTGTTGTTAAAATTACTTACAGTTACCTAAAACATGGGGCATCAAGAAGCCTCTCATGTGTTCCAGACACATTTTTTTTTAATCCCTGTTATGTGGCAAGAGACTTGACTTAACATAATAGTAGCTAGCTGTTCCTACCAATAAACTACTTTCTTTACCTGCTGATCTGGGAGTTCAGATTTGGTAGACCCTTTACTGTGTCCTGACAGAGGCATTCTACTTTCCCTCCTAGATAACCAGATGTCAAGTCCAACAGCACTTAAAGGTCTATGGAAAAGCACAAATTCAAGTGGGTCTACGATGATAAAGGGGTGATGCTTCTTCTACCCCTTGCCTCCAAGATCCACGTTCTCTAGTGGGAAGAAGACACCATATAATTGCTATTGTCTTAATCTCTCTCCTTCTTAAAGACTGTGCCCAAATATGGAAGGATTTTCTGTCCAAGTTGGTTTCTTAGCCATACCTTCAAAAGGCCATTCTAACATCCTATTGGGCTTGCAGTTTCCAGGTCCTCTGTAGGACCGAAAATTTTGGTCATATTCCCATTGTATATCTACTTATAGAATGGATTCCTTAGTTTGAGACCTGTTATATAAATAACATAGTGAGGCCTTGGATACAGCTGCTAGCCAAGACACTGAGCAGGAGAAGCAAGCCCACACCAAGAATATATATTTCCAATAAGGATTAATCACTGCTCCTTCTAGGACCAATGGGATTCAATGTCCAGCTTGTTCCCAGGTGACTGGTCCACATCTTTGAGAGAGAATGAACTTCTCTACATAACACCATCAAGATGTAAGCCTATGCAACTTACAGATTATTCAGCAGTGGCAATAACTAGATAAGTTTTGGTGAGAGGAAGCTCATGCTGTTGGGCACGTGCGATAACTTCCATTCTTGCCACCATGAATACTTCATTGGTTCAGGAAGCGCTAGAGTGACTAAGGACAGAAACTGGTTGACTTCAAATAGACAAGTTAATCATTTTATCTTGTTCAGTATCTTTCAATCTCTTATGAACATTGACATTAGACACTCAGATCATTCTATTGATCAAATGACATGCCCCTTCCTTAGAACTTTATATTCATTCTTCCATTCTCATTTCTTCAAGACACCTGACCAAACAACGAAACCACTTGCCTAGAAGTTCCTGCATATCCTTGCCTCAGGCCACTTTCTTTCCAATACAGGGTTAGATATGCAGGAATACCTTGGAGATACTGCAGGTAAGGTTCCACAGCACTGCAATAAAGTGAATCAAATGAATTTTTTATTTTTTGTGTTCCAAGATTCATTGATTATGCACCACACCCAGTGCTCCATGCAATACCTGCCCTCCTCAATACCCACCACCAGGCTCACCAGAGCCCCCACTCCCCTCCCCTCCAAAACCCTCAGTTTGTTTCTCAGAGTCCACAGTCTCTCGTGCTTTGTCTCCCCCTCCAATTTCCCCCAATTCACTTTTCATTTCCTTCTTCTAATGTCCTCCATGTTTTTCCTTATGCTCCACACATAAGTGAAACTATATGATAATTGACTCTCTGCTTGACTTATTTCACTCAGCATAATCTCTTCCAGTCCTGTCCATGTTGATACAAAAATTGGGTATTCATCCTTTCTGATGGAGGCATAATATTCCATTGTATATATGGACCATATCTTTATCCATTCTTCTGTTGAAGGGCATCTTGGCTCTTTCCACAGTTTGGCGATTGTGGCCATTGCTGCTATGAACATTGGGGTACATGTGGCCCTTCTCACTACATCTACAAATGAATTTTTTTGGTTTCCCAGTGCACAGTCTAAGTATACATACCTTAATTTACTAAATGCTAACCATCTGTGCTTTCAAGGAGTCATAATTTTGTTGGGGGAACATTTTGTCTTGATGTTGATGGTTGCTGACTGATCGGGGTAGTGGTTGCCGAAGGTTGAGGTGGCTGTGGGAATTGAGACAAGGAAGCTTGCCACATCGATTGTCTCTTTCATGAATGATTTCTCTGCAGCACATAATGACCTATGTTGGCATTTTACTCACACTAGAACTTTCAGAATCGGAGTCAATCTTCTCAAAACCTGCCACTGTTTTATCAACTAAGTTTATGTAATATTCTAAATCCTTTGTTACTTCAGTCTTCACAGCATCTTCCCCAAGAGTAGATTCCATCTCAAACTTTTTCCTTTTTTTCCCCCCTCAAACTTCTCTGTTAAAGTTTGATCATGAGACTGCAGCAATTCAGCCATCTGTTCAGACTCTACTTCTAGTTCTCTTGCTCTTTCCACCATGTCTGAAGTTATCTTCACTGAAGTCTTAAACCTCTGTCATCCATGAGGGTTGAAATCCACTTCTCCCAAACTCATTAATGTTTTGACAATTTCCTGTGAATCACAAATGTCCCATCTAGGATAGCCTTCCTTCCAGAAGGCTTTTCATGAGAGGAATTACTATCTATGGCAGCTATAGCCTTATGAAATGTATTTCTTAAATAGTAAGACTTGAAAATCAGAATCACTCTTTGACCCATGGACTGCAGAACATATTGTGTTAACAGGCAAGAAAAGACTAACCTTGAACATCTCCATCAGAGCTCTTGGGAGACCAGGCACATTGTTTTTTTGTTGTTTTTTTTTAAGATTTTATTTATTTATTTGACAGAGATCACAAGTAGGCAGAGAGAGAGGGGGAAAGCAGGCTCCCCGCTGAGCAGAGAGCCCGATGTGGGGCTCGATCCCAGAACCCTGAGATCATGACCTGAGCTGAAGGCAGAGGCTTTAACCCATTGACCAGGCACATCGTTAACGAGCAGTAATATTTTGAAAGGACTCTTTCCCTTGAGCGATAGTTCTTGGTGGGTTTAAAAATTCAGTAAACCATGTTTTAAACAGATGTGCTGTTCTAGGCTCTGTTTCATTTATAGAGCATAGGAAGAGTAGCATAATTAACAAGAGTTAGCATAGTTTGTAAGGGCCCTGGGATTTTCAGAATGGTAAATGACCATTGGCTTCAAATTCAAGTTGTCGGCTGCATTAGCCCCTAATAAGTCAATCTGTCTTTTTGAAGCTCTGAAGCCATACCTGGTTTCACTTCTCTAGCTATGAAAGTCCTCGATGTCTTCTAACAGAAGGCGGTTTCTCTACATTGAAAGTCTAGTTAGTGTAGCCACTTCCTTAATTATCCTAGCTAAATCTTGATAACTTGCTGCAGCTTCTACATCAGCCCTAGCTGCTTCATCTTGCATGGTTTCTAAAGCCTTATGAGCCAACTTCTAGATTCACTTCTAAGACTATTTCCCTCACCTTTCAGCCTTCACAGAATCGGAGAGTTAGGGCCTTGTTCTGGATTAAGCTGAGCTCTTAAGAGAATGTTGTGGCTGATTTGATCTCTATCCAGACCACTGAAACTTTCTCCGTATCAGCAATAAGGCTGTTTCACTTATTTGTGTGTGCACCGGAGTTGCGCTTTTTTTTTGGTTAGTCACCATACAGTACATCATTAGTTTTTGATGCAGTGTTCCAGGATTCATTTTTGCATATAACACCCTCCATGCAATCTGTGCCTTGCACTCTTAATTTCCTTCGAGAACTTTCACTGTGCTAACTGATGCAAGACACCTAACTTTTCCCTGTTCTAGCTTCTAAGCTTAATCTTGGGTAGCTTTTGATGTAAAGTGAGAGACATGTGCCTCTTTCACTTCAATACTTAGAGGCCATTGTACGGTTATTAACTGGCCTAATACTGTATCTCTGGGAATAAGGGGGAGACCTGAGAGAGGCCATTTGGAGTCTCATGGCCATGGCTCATGCCACTCCTAAACAATTACAATGATAACATCAAAGATTATGAATCACAGATCACCGTAACAGATGTAATATTTCAAACTTTTCCACTATAAGAACTATAAAATGTGGCACTCCCAGAATAGTAATATTTGGGGGGAGGGGAATGGCATCAACAGACTTGGTTGACGCAGGGTTACCACAAAACTTCAGTTTAAAAAAGCTATGAATCACAATAAAGCAAAGTGTAATAAAATGATGTATATATGTTTTCTCTGAATCTATGTCCACTAAGAGGCTTTCCCCTTATCAGTATTCTGACTATGTCCTAGTAGAACTATAATGCAATAGTGGACATTCTGCCAGCCCCTTCATTGAGCTTTGAACTAGAGCCACACACACACCCCCTCCCCCCCCCGTTGGTTGATTGTAGGAAACTACTCCCCATGAGGCAATAGGTGTGAACTTGGGGAAAGAGGTGACACTGGGTCTGGACCACACGCTTATGTAACTTGTGCCTTCAAGACTTCACATTCCACCTGAATGTACTATGTCCATTTTTAAAATGTTTCTGACTTTGCCCACCCAACCTTGAAATTTGGTGGGTCTCTCTATATTAGCTCATGATGGCCAGTGCCCAGTCGCTTAGAAGTCCCAAAGGTAGACCCCTTAGTCTTCTAGGGCCCAGCAGCATGTAAGGAGCTGTTCTAGGACTAAATAGTTCCATTCTGCAATTAACATGACTGTTTCAGAAATCTTAGGGCTTTCAAACTGTGGCTTGCTAGACGTTCCTATTGGAATTGGAATTGGTTGGGTTCTATAAGTCAGGTGGCACAATAGCTAGCCCAGTACACTCACTTTCCTTACAGAACGGTCTACCTTTGGGCCCATTTGAAACTTGTTTTTATTTTTGTTTTCTTATTGGAACTTACACCTTCAGCATAACCCGACAAATGTATTGGAACCATGTTCCCAAGTGTCATATGCTGCTTTCATCTAAAACAAAACAAAACAACAAAAACCAGCAAATTTTGTCACTTTCTCTGGAAGTAGGGGGTACAGGTCTGATACTGTCCTTTATTTCCAATGTTCTGGTATATATCAGATGACTGGAATCTTAAGATCCTCACATGGGAACACTCTAACTTGGTAAGGTTTCTCTTGACACCTGACATGTCTTTCTAGGGCAGCCAGGGAACACGCTACTCCTGTCACCAGATCTGATTTGCATGGCCTCAACATCAAGGACTTATGTGGTATTTTGTGGTGGGTCAGGGTGATCAAGATCCTTTGGCCTGTATAGCCAAAGTGTAGGAAAGTTAACAGACTTTTAAGGCTTTGAAGTTGCACTGTTGACCTCCCCACACAAGTGTAAACTGCCTCAGATCATCTCATGGGGAGTGAAAACCTTTCTGCCATGCTCCTAAGAGCATATTAGGTGCATGTCATATTAGTATTATCAAAGATACCACTTCTAACAAAGCAGCTGCAGTTGAGGATCATATGGAGAACTAACCTTTATCAACATCTGCCATGACGAATCTTGGTTGTATAAAGACCATAAATAAGATGCAGTGCTAGTGAGCCCCATCTTGAGTCTGGCACTATAGTGTCATTACTTAGAATCAGTATGTTGGAGGGAATATTTTCAAGACCTTGAAATCATTCTCCGTGCCTTTATATCCCAGGCTAAGGAACCCATTGAGTTATTCTAGGTTCAGGTCTATCCATTCTAAGTATGCCTGCCTAGACTCAGGAAATACTTCATGAGGAATTACAGCTCTGGAACCACTGAACTATGTGAGACTGGCCTGAGTTACAATTCTTTCCTGGCCTCTGCTTTTAAGGAATGTGGCAGCATTTTAAGTCTCTTGGTCTGAGGTTTAGCTCTGATGTTAAGTAGCCTCTTGTGTATAACTCTGGTAAACAGCCTTGACAAAAGATTAAAATAGTTATGGCACAACAGCAATCGAGAGACATCCTTTGGTGAGATCCAGTTTATTATCTTCAAGTAGTGGGGTCTGGGCTTACGGACTGCTTTAGATCTGGCAACTGGGTGAAGAATCAGGATTTTACACTTCTGTGGTTAATATCCTTCCCAGCTCTTGGGACTCTTCCTGCCTCCAATCAACAAGTCAAATACTCCAGTCATTTGCCCATCTTTCTCACACATTAGGAACATTATTGTATACTAGCTATGATCAGAGGTCCCTGCAAGTCAGGATACACTGGTGGCTATACCAGACTTTCTGCTCTTTAGAATAATTCTTTGCCTCTAAAGGCTTAGTGCCAATTCTGGTTGCTATTCCCATCTATACTAGGGAGCCCTGTTTCAGAACAACTTCTGTCTCCTTTCTGGCCTACAGAGGACAAATAGTCCACACTAAGCTTATAAACAATTACTTGTCCTCTTTAATGCATTCTGTATTGTCCTAGTTAAGGGTATGTCCTCTGAGCCTACCAGAAGGAATGCAATCAGCTGGTGGGTATATTATATATATTGCGTATATTCTGTACATTCATATAAGACTAACCCTGCTGAGCATCTGAACCTTGCCACTATACTCCTAGTTCTGAAACTTCTACCTTACTTGTTAAAGGTCATTATGATGTTGAAGCTTCAAAGAAATATCTCAGCATAAGACCAGTTTTGGGTGTCATTTACAGGACGTTAAATCCTATACAATGGTGGTATCCCCTTCTATTCAGTTTTTTAGTCAGCCTACCCCCTTTCTAACACCCTCAAGATCTACTTTCCAATTCCTGTTGATATTTATAGATATATAGATATAGATGTATGTGTGTACATATATATGTATACATATATATATATATACACACACACATATATTAGGTAATAGAAATATTTCAGTGAATGTTTACTTCCTAAAGAAAGCTTATTTTCCTCTTCGGGCTATGCTAACTGCCAGCCCTAGGTATTTGCCTTGATGAAATGAGAAAGGAGGAGGAATGAGTTTGATGACGAGCATTACCTTGTATCTTTTTCAAGTGAGATCTTAGCATGATCTCCAGGCAATGGGCAGTGGATCTCCACTTGTAGGTGAAAGGGTCTGCTTCTGCCATCCTGGAGGTTTCAGAGCTATCTGGTTCAATATTCCTGGGCCCATCTACTTAGGATAACTCTGACCTGGGTCTGAGTGCTATTCCTCCCTTATTGGGTCTTTAGTTTTAGTATGGGGGACCTGCTAGTAACATACATCTAATCTTTCACAACTCTGCTATTCAAGCCCAGAATCAAGTTATTATAGCCCTTTAGTGTAGGATACAATGGCCTCTTTTTAGGTTGCCATAGAGGCCCTGGCTGTTACCACATGCCCTGAGTTTAGTTGACAGCTAAGAGTCTGTCCTTTTTCCTCTCAGATTTCTAAAGCAATTAGTAAGTACCAGCCAACTCTTCAACTATTACCATTGTTCCCATACCATAGAAATGCCAGAAATGTTGCAACCCCAAATGTTTCCCCTTTATTCCGTGTCTTATGCAAATACACCATAGGTGAGTCTCAACTGTGATACTGCATCATGCTGGCAGCTATCCCCAACCCATTTACCGATAGCATTGTAATACTTATTCTCAACTTTCTAGTTCCAAATTGCTCTCCTAAAAGTTTTCTTTCTAGGGCCTCTTCTGGTTTAGCTCAGCTTTCTTGAAAGCAGAACTCAAGACCAAGAATTCAGTGTAAGTGGTCTATTTGAAAATGAATTCCGAAGAGTAGGACTGAAGAAAACAAAGACTGAAAAGGAAAGCCTTGTGGTTTCTATCACAGACAAATGGGAACTCGATTCCATTGAAATCTCCTGAGATGTATAGGATGTCTTGCAACACTGTCAGCCAGAAGCCTGGGAATCAGGGACCTCTTCTACCTAATGGATAACTGCATTCCATTGGTAGATGGTTGCTTTCAAGTATTTAGCCTGAGAGCTGTTGGTGGCTCCCTGGAAACTAGTTTTCACCTCAGTCACAGTCCCTGTGTATCAATCTCCACTTCCATGGAACTACAGCTAAAATCAACAATGGGCAGAGGGGATATGACAACAGATGTTAAGTGTATGTGCTTCTGGTATTTCAAGAAACATTTGAAAAAAGTTATAGACTTCCAGATCTTACCCTTGTTAGGTTTGCATCATCTTAGCATAGCCTTGAATTAGAATATTCTCTTGGCCATAAGTGACATGTAAGCTAGTCCCAGAAAAAAATGAGTCTATTAGAATGCAGTAAACAAGACTCATGTGAGTTCCCTCTGTTAAAGCTGCCACCTTCCAAACTGGAATGGCCTGCCTCTTTACTCTCCCTGCCCTCTGCATATGGGGGAGGTTTCAGATTATACCTAGGAATCTCCCTAGAGTTTTGTGAACTGCCATTAAGGTGGCGGATACCCTTCTCTGGGAGGGGATGTATTATCTATTAACAGATTAGGGGAGTTTGGCTCCAGAGACTGAGGAGAGGGGAGACTATGAGCCTCAAGTTTTCTCCAGTTTTGCTTCTCTGACCACATCTAAATGATTTGTCTGGTTTAAAGTTGCAGTAGAAAGGATGCTTCCAACTTAAGGGGATGAAAGAGAAATACCCAAGGTCTCCTGGGTTTCAACATGTCCCTTCCCAGAACTCTTGGCTCCATGCCTTGGGATGTGAAGAGGGCCCTGGAGACAGGAACTAAGGCAGGAGTTCTCTGCTTTCCTGCTCTCCTACCCAAGCTGTGAGTGGGGCTGACCCAAGGTGGAGGGGGTAGGGTGAGGAGAGGCTAGAACTTAGAAAAAGATCTTCTGGTACCAACTTAGCCACAACTTTCTGCTCCAAGCTCTGCCCACCTCTTCTGAGCCTTACTCACAAGCAAGGTGGCTAGGATCTCAGTAGAAGGGCTGCCCTAGCATAAGTATCCCCATTCAACTGGCCAATGTCCATGCTTATCTGGACCATACTTCTTCCCTCAGCACTTGGTGATTACTCTTTCAGGAACTTGATGTGTTCCTGGGGGCTTATGGAAAGGCACTACGATTGCGGCACCCCTGTACCCAGGCTCTGAAGTGAGAAGTGCAGCGAAAGGTCTTGGGAACCTCCAACTGCACTTCTTCAGTCTGCTGGGGCAGAAGCTGTGGGTGCTGAACTTGGATATACCCCACTGCCTGCTTGCCTCCTTGCCTACTTTCATGGGGTAAATAAACACTTATGCATAGACATAAACGTTATAAACTTCTTGCACTGGCTATGACTTCTAACACGGTGTTGGATAGAAATAGTTGTAGCCTTCTAATCTTGAGGGAAAACACTTAATATTTCATAATCAAGGATTGCGCAAGCCACAGGTAACTTTATGAACATTCTTCCAGTTAGGAAAAGTTGTCTATTTCCAGTTTGCCGAATAATTGTAATGAATGGATATTAAATTTTGACATGCTTTTCCTTCTACTGAGCTATGCTTTCTCCTCTGTTAGTGTGATGAATTGATTTTTTTTGTTGTTGTTGTTAAACTTGGCATTCCTAGGATAAGTCTTACATAGGATAGTTTTATATTTGTTGGATTTAATTTGTTAAAAGCTTAAGGGTCTGTGAAATACTTTGAGGTATCTTGATCTATAGTTTTCTTATAATACCCTTCTCCATTATATCAAGGTTATTCTGGCCTTAAAAACAAGTTGAAATATTCCATTCTGAGTTTATGTAGAATCGCTTCTGTGTCTGATACACAGTGAATTCTACAAACTGAGGAAAAATGATAGTCCAGGTTTTGCAAGAAAGATGCCAAGGCTGGATTAACCATGGAAGAAACTTACTGGGGGAAACAACCTCTGTGAGAAAATGGGAAGATTCGTTGAGGCTGGAGAACTCAGACTGCAATGGAAGTCTGGCCTCAAGCAAATGGAGAAGGAATAACGTTTTGGTGGTATGGTCTTAAGCTGCACTGAGTTGAGCAAAAGCTGTTTGTCAGGAGTCCCACCTCTCCCAGGAACAGATCATTAGTTATTCCTGCCATTATCAATCAATGCCTGGGAGTAGCCATGAGAAGCGTAGCCTTGGTACAAGGCAGTGATAGGTTTTAGAGCACAGCGGTGCGAGACATTGTTTAGTCATGCTCCCTGAGGTCAGATCTGAGATGCATTCCCTTGGTTGTCACAGAAGACTCTCTACTTGTCATACTTCTCTGCCATGGCCTAGGAGTTAAAGGGCTGACCTAACCGAGTAGTATACTACTACAGCTCTAGGTCATCTCTCCCAGACCCCCACCATTTCAGCTGGAGCCAGATGCTTGGGAAATGAAGTGGACTTGAGCACTGCACGTTCTCTAGCACCAACCTGCAGTTGGTAACACACCCTAGGCATGCCAGATCTTCTAGATTCTAGGTAGATGGTGTGGTTGCCATGATCAGGGATGGTGTCTTCCTGACTAGCAAAGATAGTGGTAATCTAGGACAATACTGGAGCCCTCAGTGTTGGGTAGGTAGACTTGGGCAACATTGGCATTTGTGGAAAGCCTAGTCTGTGAGGCCCACATGTACTTGGCATTGGTCATCTCTGACAGCTCCTCCAGCCACAGGCTTTTATATCTTGACACCAACTTGTTCATAATGTTCCTGGTATTGAGGAACATGAACTATAGGCAGCTTCTGTCAGCTGAGATGGTAGGTCTGGTTCGTGAAGCTCAAGGTGCCCCACAATTTTCCCCACTCAGGTCATGATCTCAGGGCCCTGGGATCAAGCCCATGTTGGGCTCTGCACTCAGTGGGAAGTCTGAGGATTCTCCCCCTGCCCCTCTGCCCCTCCTCCAGCTCACATGTGTGCACATCCTAAGATAAATCTTCAGGGTGCCTGGATGGCACAATTCGTTGGGCGTCTGGCTCTTGGTTTCAGCCCAGGTCCAGACCTCATGATCTCCGGGTCATGAGATCTGGCTCTGGACTCAGCGTGGAGTCTGTTTGTCCCTCTCCTTCCCTCTTCGCCCCCCTCCCCCCATGTGTGCTCACTCTCTCTCCCTCCCTCCCAAATAAAATCCTTAAAATAAAAATACCGTGTGCTGCCCTTACCATCCTGACTGGCCTGGTTGCAGTTATGGTTGCAGGGAATTAGAGAATGAGGAGCTGTTCTTGTTTCCTGGCTTCCTCTGGCATGACCCTGTGGTACTTCTGGTATAGGGTGCCCAAGGCTCTTGTACTGCCAGACACGAGATGTGGTTCAGAATCTTAGTAACAAAGCAGCCATACTCTAAGGCTATGGATCTAAATTTTGACTCTTATGGCTAAGTTATATTATTATTTATATTATAAGAGTCAAAGTAATGGACAGTAGGCCCTTCATATCCTGAGGAAGGCTGTCACCTTCAAGGTAGATTAGGCACAGGAGTTCCTTTTTTTTTCCCCCCCAGTGTTCCAAGAATCCTTGACTATGCACCACACCCAGTGCTCCATGCAATGTGTGCCCTCCTTAATACCCACCACCAGGAGTTCCTATTTCATGTGGCCTTTGCTGGTATAAAATATGTCCCAGTCCCAGGTGCTAGATTTGTCTTTGAAGTTGTACTGAGAACTCAGTTCGGCGGACCCTCATGTTGGAGCTCCTTGGGCTCTCAGCACTTAGCAGTGACAGGGGCAAAACTTGTGCCAGATAGTTCAGAGAGGTATAATCATGGCTGAAACCTGATCCCATTGGTATCTAGCTAAAGTGGATGGCTTTATTGGTGACGTCTGAAGGCAAGTCAAGGTTGAAAAGGAAGGACTGAATTCTGGGGCCTCTCAGATTATTGCCATGAGCTTCCTACTTGTGGACTAACTTTGTTTTGAAGTTGTGACTGATGGCAAAGCCCTGCCTGACCCATAGTTTAAAGACCTCCCTCAGGTTTGGGAAAGACCTAGCACCTTTAGTACTGGTTGTTTGTGGTGGTATGAATGATGGGAGAGATTGCCAGCCTGACCTAAAACTATCCAGGACTTCAGAAACCTAGCAAGCTTCTGAATGAAGTGAGCTCGGAGTTAGGGTCTGTGGGCTTAGCCACTAGCTCAGTACTCTTTTGTGTCTACACAGAATATAAAACCTTCACATACTATCATGTATCAGGGGCTGAAAGTCTTGTTTTTTGTAGCCCATAAAGTGTCTAAATTTTCATACCCTTTCATATCCTTTCTACCTTCTGACAGAGACTACCATGGCAAAATCCTAAAAAAAACAAACAAAACAAAACAAAACAAAAAACCAATGCAATAGCAAGAAGAATTTGGTCTAAGGATGACTGGGATGATATTGATGAACCTCAAGTTGGAGGGTGGCTTCCAGTTCCCAAGAGGCCAACTTGGCTGATACATCTCTATTTGTTGCTTAACACTACACTCTGTTTTGGGTGGACACCTACAAAACAACCATTTGAACATCTCTGGCTCTGAACCAATGGTAGAAACCAGTTACAGGAAAAATTTTTTTTAGAATCATGAAGATGTTCTATCCTAAGAGATGAAATGCTCTGGACCTGTTCTGACTTAAAAATCTTAGGACAGGAACACCGAACACCCAAAGAAAGTACATCTTGGTTTTGCTGAAATCCTCTACTTGTTATGGAGTTAAACTAATGGGAATAGGCAAGTGTGCAGGTTCCAGAGAACTTAAAATAAGGATGAGGCTTTGTTTAACCTGTATTTATACAATAATATTTCTGTATCTTAAGTGATGTACCAACTCTTGTCTCCTCCCTTTTACATCTCTACTTTCCTCGGGGGCCAAAATTGGCTTGGCCAGGTACTTGTTTAATTGACAGTGGCTTGGTCAGGGGAAGCCAAGAGCAGGGTGGGGGGTGAAGTCCCCTAGAGGAAATAAGGTCGGAGAGCACAGAGACAGGTAGGGACCACAGGGTGAAAGAGCAGCTCTACTACTGCAGTTGACTGGAAACTGCATCCAGAGGCATTGGAAGTAGAACTTGAGGGTACCCTTCTATCAATATTAGCCTGCTCAGTTCATGCCTATGTTCCAACAGGGGCCTATTGAATAAGTAGTCTGACTGGATAAGAAGACAATAACCAAATAGATACCTTGCTGTTATAACTAGGGTTTCTCTGGGTTCAGATTATGATCATGTGAAGAGGCAGACTTCAGAATTATTCTTCTGACCAATGCCCCCTTAAGATCTCAGGGATTGGACGTGGTCTGGTGGTCAGTCATCAAGAGTCTTATTTCCCTCTCCTATCAAGGCAAAATGACAGTTAGCAAAAATACTCATCCAAGTGCAACTCCTCTGTTCTCTGTAATATCCAGCACAAATATATACCTCTTACTTCCACTATTTGCATCCATCCTCTACCCACCCTTGCCAAAATCTCTTACAAAATGAAGCCTGGAGAAGTCCTCTGCCTTTCCATCTCAGCACCAAGTACCAATTAATCAAATATTTGAATACCTCCTTTGTGCTGGGCACTCTCCAAGGTACTGGGCATACACCAAGTGTGTTGGAAGTACACCAAATGGAATTGGATGCACCAGAGCTTTATTGGCCTCATGTTTAAGTCAGAGGACAAGGGAGCCAGAAATATGCAGGGAAAGCCTCCAGACTAACGAGTGTCAAACTTGAATTTGTAAAGTATATAGGCTCAGACCACAGCTCAGTATATGGGGGAGCAACAGGTCAAATATTTCTCTGTTGACCATTTCCCACATTGAGTACAGATAGCTAGACTTTAGGACCTCTACCATTCTGGTGATTGCTTGGAGAATGTGGCATCAGTTCAAATGCTGTACTGAATTCCGAAGGTGTTCAAGCTGGAGGCTGTCAGATACTATTCCTCACTGGTGTCCAGTTCTGTCTTGAAAGGAAGCTTGGAGAGCACATCTCTTTGGTTATTACAGTCCAACCCCTATGCCATGTGGATCTAGCTGTCCACACATGTTCAAAGAACAGGTCCTCCAGGCTTCTGGTAGGTGTCTTGTACTGAAAGAAAACTTCATAAATACTAGTAAGATGAATTATCCTGTTGCTATAATTGTCCTCAGAGCCACAACTAGTGCTCGTCCTTCATTTTCTGATATACTCTAACTCTCTGCTCTCAGATATCACCTCTGCTGGTCTTCATGGTTTACCTCATGATGTGACCCAAACCTAGTTTCCCGAGCCCTTGATAATGTACTTTTCCTACTGGGCAACTGTACTTCCTTAGTCACAATTGGTCAATGTAGCACTAAGAGGTATCCAGATGAATCACAGGAGTTCCATACTTTTCTCCCTGCCCCCACTATATAACTGGGGTCATATCACCTCCTGATCTGAATGTCTTTTCTCTCTTTACCTGTTGTCCCTAGACACAGGAAGTCCAAAGTGTCCTAGAAGCACCTGTAGCTTATACTTCCTTGGGACACTCGTTATATCACCTGGAAAAAGTGTTTCTCCTTCAGGGATTAAGACCTCTAATACTGCGTAACAGACTTGTAGAGATAAAGTCCTTTAGTTGGGTCACAGGTAATAAAGTTAAATGAAACCATTTCTGCTCGGCACCCTTGATTCCCAGGCCCGTTAGATCTTCCTATCGGAGCATAAAGCTATACCAAGGTCTCCGACATGAATATAATGCATCCTTGGTGATGCCTTCTATCCTTGCAAAGTTATGCCTATGCCTCCTGGCTGTGCCTTCAGCAGACCATCCCATTAGTCCCTCAGGCAGACAGCCCCTAGATGTTGGGGTATGTGATACAACCAGTGGAACACATTGTCATGGGAGCTCTTCCACACCTTCGCTATATAGGAGATCCTCTGGTCAGATGCCATGTTGTATGGGATTCCTTAGTTATGGGTCAAGCACCCCATAAGGTCCCTAGGGGATGAATGCTGGGCTGAGTCTCTGAGCAAGACAGGTGAATCCATATCTGAAATTGGTGTCTATCCATACAATAATCACTTATTAGCTCTTCTGGGAGGGAGACATAATGGAGTTAACTTTCTACCAAGTGGCTGATCTAGTACTATTCCTCAAGGAGAGGCTCTCTATTGCTCTATGCTGGCACGTTAGACATTAGTAGATGGTGGTTGGCCTTGGTAAGAGGGAATCCATGCTTCTGGGTTTTCCATAGATGTCCTTTTTGCTTCTGTGCCCCCATCCAATTTGACCATCATGGCAGTTCTTAGATTACCAATGGTGAAACTGGCTAACCCCATTTAGTTATTTTTGTCTACTTGGTTAAGTATCTATTCTATGGTGAATGCATTCACATGTGCCATAAGTCTTTATACTTTGTGCCTACTTCTAAATGTTCTACATGTATCTACCCCAAATATTCTTGCCTCTGACCTTCAGTCCTCTTCCTTCCAGACCCCTGACCAGGTGACCAAACTACCTGTGGTTGCCCAAAAGTTGTATGTCTTTGGGAAAATGTCTACTCAGGCTTTTGCCCACTTTTTTTTAAACTTGAATTTTCTTTTGTAGGAGTCCTTCACATAGTTTGGATATTAACCCCTTATCAGATATGACTTACGATTTTTTCCCCATTCCATAGGTTCTCATTTGGTGAGCATTTCTTTGGCTATGCAGAAGATTTTTAGTGTGTAGTCTCACTTGTTTTTGTTGCCCATGTCTTAGATGTTGTCCAAAAAATCCTTGCCAAGATCCATATCAAGGAGCTTTATTCTTATGTTTTCTTAGAGTTTTATGGTTTCTGGTCTTATATTTAAATTTCAAGTTAACTTCTGTTCCCTCCCCCCCCCCCCCCCCAAATACTTGGTTGGTTGAGCCTGGTGGTGGGTATTGAGGAGGGCACGTATTGCATGGAGCACTGGGTGTGGTACATGAACAATGAATCTTGTAA
>CM052886.1:99043925-99081930 GCA_028534135.1 Potos flavus
ATCGGGCTCTCTGCTCAGCAGGGAGCCTGCTTCCCCCCCTCTCTCTGCCTGCCTCTCTGCCTGCTTGTGAACTCTCTCTGTCAAATAAATAAAATCTTAAAAAAAAAAAAAAGCTTCTGCACAGCAAAGGAAACAGTCAACAAAACAAACAGGCAACCCACAGAATGGGAGAAGATATTCACAAATAACACTACAGACAAAGGTCTGATATCTAAGATCTATAAAGAACTCCTCAAACTTAACACTCAAAAAACAGATAATCACATCAAAAAATGGGCAGAAGACATGAACAGACACTTCTCAAGTTAACTTGTTAATGGTGTGGGATAGGGGTCTAGTTTCACTTTATATGTGAATGTCTAATTTTCCCAGCACCATCATTAAAGAGACTGTCTTTTCTCCACTGAGTATTGGCTCCTTTTGTCAATTATTAGTTGACCATAGATGCATGGGTTTATTTCTGGGCTCAATTCTGTTATGTTGTACTATGTTTTATGCCAGTACCATAATGTTTTTGTTAGCCTTATAGCTTGAAATTAGGAACTATAGTGCCTCTGGCTGTGCTTAGGGCTACTTTGGCTTTTCCAGGTCTCTTGTGTACCTGCTGCATTTCAAAGCCACTCTGAATATGTCTGGAAAGGAGTTGCCACCAACTTCAGCTTGCATACACATTGGACCAACCCATCGACAGATAAAAATTATATTGTTTCATTTTCCTTTAGCTGGTCATAATGGACCCCTATACATCTATAGATGTGAGCTTAAGGAAGGATTCCTGTATAACTGATATGGGTGACATAGGCCTGGACCATCTGGTATTGGGTTCAATCCTGAACATACCATCTTCATCTTTTGAAGGATTGTTGCTGAGCCTTGCCAAACTTGTGATCTAATAGGTCTCACTGAACCCAGAGCATAATGGGAGTTTTAGATATATGCTTACTTGATACATGATTGAGGTTTCCTCTCTACCAGGGCATTGATAACACATCCACTGTTTCTCAAAGCGGTTAGCATGATTAGGCTCCCCAACCCAAAGGTCTGCATTGTGATTCTCCCAAAGAGGCTTGACAGAACCTTTTAGCTTACCTTTCCCTGCTATGGATAATTCTTCTAAAGTTCATAATCCATTTTAACTTTCTAACAACACAAGTGTGTTACAGGATTTGAGTTTGGTACCTATGCAAATATCTATGAAACTGTCCCTTCAATTGAGGCAATATATCTATCCATTGCATCATTGGATTGTATGGCCCAGGGGCAGGGGTCTACTACAGAGTCTTTTTCTGTTCTCTTTCTGGAACCTAAAGCTTACCAAGTGCCGAACAAAGAAGGAAGCACATCTACATTCCGCTACCGCAAGTTGTCTTAATCTAGAGTGGTTGTAGCATTATTCTCTTTAACCTTGGACCTCAAAATCTTTCCTGAAGTGGCAGGTCCCTGAAACTTCATAGAGTGTAACTTCTATTCTCTAAAGTACATGTGTCTTACCAAGGCTTCCCGTGTAGTAGCCATCTCAATGCAACAAGCATGACTCCTGCTATAAAGGATCAATACATTCTAACAGGTCCAAATGGCCCAAGTCTTCTGAATATGTCAGAGCCTGAAAATGAACGTAGCCTGGGGGGGGGGGACTCTAAATGTATATTAACAATTCCACATGAATTCAAACTGTCTCTAATCTTTTCATGAATGGGATAGAAAAGAACTCCTTCCCTTTATTGACCACATACCATGTGTCAGAGGTCGTCGTAATCTGCTCTAGCAAAGATAGCTCATCTGGCATGATAGCAGTCTCAACTATTGGGTTGAATGCCTAAGAATTCCTAGTTATTCGACTAATTCATCTAAGTTCAACCAAAGCAGACTGACTAAATAAATGATGCCATGATAGAAAGCACCAGCCTAGACCTTAAAATCTTTAAGGATGGTGCTAACATGTTATCCCCCCACCACTCCAAAATATATTTTGATTCACTATCTTGGCTTGGTGGTAGGTAATTTCAGAAACTTTCACTTGGCAGTCCCTGCTGTTCTAGGAGTTATTCAGTCCAAGAAGTCAACATATGGGTTACTTCAGTTATGTTCACGCCAACTACACATTCAGAGACTGAAGGAATGCTCTCTAGGTGGGTGTATGGATCCAGCAGACCCATTGAATCTCATACTTTGACTGTAACTCCACTTATCTGGACCCACTAGGCCTACACAAACAAGTTATGACAAGGCTTTTGGTCTCTAGCTATTGATATCAACTTGGACCCTGTATCCAAGAAAAGCTAATGTCTGGCTATTTCTATCTAGTTACCCAATAGGCGTCTTCTATAAGCATGGAATGTATTTCCTTTTTTCTTTTTTTTTCCTTCCTCGATTTAAGTGTTATAGAGTTTACAGATCCTTTATCTCTTTAGTTAGGTTTATTCCTAGGTACCTTTTTGGTTTGAGTATAATTGTAAATGGGATTGATGCCTTGACCTCTCTTCTGCTTCATTGTTAGTGTATAGAAATGCAACTGACACCTGTACATGGATTTTTATATCCTGCCAATTTGCTGAATTCCTGTATCAGTTCTAGCAACTTCTTGCTGGAGACTTTTGGGTTTTCTACATAGAGTATCATTCATCTGTGAAGAGTGAAAGTTTGACTTCTTTGCCAATGCGGATACCTTTTATTCTTATCTGATTGCTGAGGCTAGGACTTCTAGTATTATGTTAAATAGTAATGGTGAGAGTGGACATCCCTGTCATATTCCTGACCTTTGGGGAAAAGCTGTTTTTCCCCCATTGAGGATGAGATTTGCTGTGGGTTTTTCATATATGGCTTTTAGGATATTGAGGTATTTTCCCTTTATTCCCTACATGACAGCCTTTTAGTCAAGAAAGGATGCTGCACTTTGTCAAATGCTCTTTCTGCACCTATTGAGAGGATCATATGGTTCTTGTCTTGTTTATTAATGTGATGTCTCATGTTAATTTGGGAATGTTGAACCACCCTTGCAGCCCAGGGACAAACCCCACTTGGTTGTGATGAATAACCCTTTTAATGTACAGTTGGATCCTACTGGCTAATACCTTTTGAGAATTTTTGTATCCATGTTCATCAGGGATATCAGTCTGTAATTCTCCTTTTTGATGGAGTCTTTGTCTGGTTTTGGGATCAAGATAATGCTGTCCTCATAGAAAAAGTTTGGAAGCTTTCCTTCCATCTTTTTTGGAACAGTTTCAGAAGAATAGGTATTAATTCTTTATGTGTTTCGTAGAATTCCCCTGGGAAGACATCCAGCCCTGGACTCTAGTTTATTGGGAGCTTTTGGATTACTGCTTCAATTTCTGTGTTGTAGGTCTGTTCAGGTTTTCTATTTCTTCCTGTTTTGTTAGTTTGTTTCTAGGAATGCATCCATTTATTCCAGATTGCCTAGTTTGTTGGCATATAATTGCTCATAATTTTCTCTTATAATTGTATTTTGTTATAATATTTTCTTATAAATTGTAATTTGTTATCTCTTTTGTTCACGATTATATTTGGGTCCTTTCTCTTTTCTTTTTGATAAGTCTGGCTAGGGATTTATCAATCTTTCAAATAACCAGCTCCTAGTTGTGTTAATCTATTTTTAAATTTCTCTTGATTTCTGCTCTATATTTCTTATTCTGGATTTAGGGTTTATTTCCTGTTCTTTCTCTAGCTCCTTTAGGTGTAAGTTTAGGTTGTATAAGGCTTCTTTCTTGGGAAAGGCTTATATTACCTATACGTCCCTCTCAGGACTGCCTTTGCTGTATCCCAAAGATTCTGAACTGTCATGGTTTCATTTTCATTTGCTTCCATGTATCTTTTTTAATTCCTTAAATTCCTGGTTGACCCATTCATTTTTTTTAGTAGGATACTGTTTAACCTCCATGTGTTTGTGGTCCTTCCCATTTTTTCTTTTTGTTGACTTCAAGTTTTAAAGCATTGTGGTCCGAAAATATGTATGGAATAATCTCAGTTTTTTGTACTGGTTGAGACCTGATTTGTGACCCACTATGTGATCTCTTCTGGAGATGTTGTTCCTTTCTGGCCTTTGAAGAGAGAGCCCAAAAGTAACAAAGGACTCTCTCTTAATTCTTGCAGGGCTGGTTTAGTGTTCACAAATTCCTTTAGCTTTTGTCTGTCCTGAAAGCTCTTTATCTCTCCTAGTCTGAATGACAGCCTTGCTGGATAAAATATTCCTGGCTGCATATTTTTCCCATTTAGCACATTGGATATATCATGCCAGTTCTTCTTGGCTGCCAGATCTTTGTGGACAGATCTTCCACCAGCCTTATGTTTCTACCCTATAGGTTAAAGGACTCTTGTCCCGAATGTTTTCAAGATTTTCTTTCTCTGAAATCTGCAAGCCTCACTATTATATGTTGAGGTGTTACCCTATTTCTTTTTGAGGGGGGTTCTCTGTACCTCCTGAAATTGAATACCTGTTTCCTTCCCCAGATTAGGGAAGTTCTCAGCTATAAGTTCAAATAAACCTTCTGCCCCTTCTCTCATCTTCTGGGACCCCTATTATCTAGGTATTTCATTTTATAGGATTGCTGATTTCTCAGTCTCCCTTCATGATCCAATAGTTTTTTTTTTTTTTTCTCAGCTTCCTTATTTTCTGTCATTTTGTCTTCTGTAACACGGACTCTCTTCTACCTTATTTATCCTCACTATTTAAAGCCTCCATTTGTGACTGCATCTCAGTAATAGCATTTTTCATTTCAGCCTGATTAGATTTTCATTCTCTTATTTCTATAATAAAGGATTTTCTAGTGTCTTCTATGCTTTCTTTTTTCAAGCCCAGCTAATATCTTTCATAACCATTATTTTCAATTCTAGTTTAGACATTTTACTTATATCCATATTGATTAAATCCCTGGCAGTGAGTACTATCTCCTGTTCATTCTTTTGGGGTAAATTTTTCCATCTAGTCATTGTGTCCAGAAAAGAAAGGAGGAAAGAAAAAGCAAAAACAGCAATAGGACTACTTCAGGAAATGTTTCTGGTGCATGTTGTGTACACTCTGCTATTGTGTTTTGGCTACTTTTTCCCCACTGGTCCTTCCTCTACAGAATTCCTCCTTGTTGGTTGTGGAGAGTGTTTGGACCATTAAGTCGGTGTGCTTTGATTTGCTACGTCTCTAGCAAAAGTGAGTCACTGATGTGAATATTATATCATACCAAATGTATCTGCTGCTTTCTTTGAATGTTGATGTTCTGTGACAAGCTGCATCATTCACTTAGAAAACTGTTTATGTTCAAAACTTTGGGTATCACAGCCAGAGCAGAGTTGTGTTGCCAGGTGAGGATAAGTAGGCACTTCCTGATCTATGGCCTGCACACCTGCTTCAGTTTCTGGAGGAGTGATAGTCTAGCTGGGACCCCTGCCTGGTGTGTCTCAGAGTACCCCCTCTCCTGCCCCACCTCCCAAGGTTGTACCATCTCCAAGACAACCCAGCTTTAGGATTGCTTCTATCAACAGCCTTAGCCTGCAGAAGAGGTGCCACTAAACTTAGTAATATGGAACCCCTTTCACAGTACATTGATGGCCTTGATTAATGATCTATCTGTGCCCTTTTATGGAACATCTGGATTTTCTGGCCTTACACAATTCACTCCGGAGTGCCCACCTCCCAGAGATTTCTAGTGCTTTCTTCTTTACTCTGCAATTTCAGAATGATAGAGATGGTCAATTCTAAGTAAAGTTAAAATGCTTAAGTTACCTAAAACTGAAATTGCGCTATCTCTGGGGGTCCTTACCAGAGTTTAAATATAGTGTCCTGAGAAAGTACTTCTAAGTTTTACATTCTTCTCCTTTGAAAAAGCATCCTTAAAATCTAGTCTTAGAAATTCCCTGGGTTTCTGATACTTGCTAACTAGTTCTTTATAGTTTCTTTGGTGTAATTGCTTTCCTCCTTTATTGAGCCCCAGTACATCCTAATATCAACTATGTTGAGGTATGCTGAGATTTAATCCTGGTTATTAGCCTGGCATTCAGGAAAGGTTGTCTGCCTATGGGGTAATCTGTTAGCTTGTGTAATAGAAGCCTTTGTAGTGTCTTCCTAAATGGGGGAGGGTCCAGGTCCTAATAAAGAGGTAGGTCCCTGCTATAGGCCATAAAGGCATTGGTTCAGAGCTGACTAAAGGATCTCAATCTTTAGGAACATCTACTCAGATGTCCCCATCCCATGTTTCACAGTCCCCAGGTTTTTCGAACTAGGGCTTTGACATTGTGGCTGATGTGCCTTCACAGAGCGTTCAACCATCTTTTAAGTTTGGTGACTGAGATCCTGAATTTGTTCTTCAGCTGTGTCCACTCTATTGCAGGAGATGAGGGCCTCTTATAAGCTAGCTACTAGAGAGACCCTCTGGCTCTCACTTGGCCTTAATAAACTCTTCAGTCTCTCATCCTTCAGCAGGGAATCACTAAAATGTACTAATTAGCCAATTCCATTTCCCCTGTACTTAAAGACCTGAATCCTTGCACTGGCCAGAGAATTCCATGACCACCGCCCCCCCCCCCCCAGGAACATTCTCTTGATCATTGTTGGCAAATTAATTGCTAAAATTTTTTTTTACCACCCTGTGTCAGGAGCTACTTAGGCCACACAAACCAGTTGGGATTGGGTCCTCCTTGGCTGTCTGGACAGAGGTGATTCAGTCCCCAAACCACTTCTTACCGACTATGTTGAGTCTTCAAGAAAGTAGATGCTGAGCAAAGTTGGAAATATAAGACTTACAGGGTATAATACCTATGAGAGAGAAAAAAGAAGGGGCAGGCATCAGGAAGGTAAACTTTCAGAGGACAATGCTGATCTGACACTGATAGGAAGGATGGAAGGAAGAGTAGGCAGCAACTCAGACTGCAGTGCTGTCCTGAGAGTCTTAATTCCAAAAGGAAGCTTTGCTGCAAAGAATGTCTAGAGAGGAGTTCCTTAGAAATGTTCTGGTTACCCTTGCTATGCTCTATACTTGAGTGTGGCCTTAGTTCAGATGCTGTGGGGGATCTTACAGTTGCTACAGATGGAGGCTGTTGGCTAGTGCATTCCCTGAAGATCTGACAGCATAACTCTGCCTGAACATCAGTCCAGGCAGATGAAGTCCGCAGGAGCAGCATTTTGTGTTCTCATGGGAGAGATGGATAAGAGACAAACAAGCTATTTTTAGTTAGTGATAAATTCTACAAAGTTAAAGATGGGATTCGGCAGGAATTGTAAAGGCAATGAAAGTGGTCAGGAATCTTTTGGAGAAGACATTAACATTCGCTCCTCTTTGAAATTTTTGGGTTTTAGAATGTAAGGACTTTAACAAAAGTCACTTGAGATGGAGGGCATGGCAAATAAGAGTCCTGGAGCATAAATAGCTTGGCATGCTTGAAGGACTGAAAGGAAGCTGTGTGGCTAATATTTAATGAGCAGAGGGGAACGGCAGTGAAAAGCAGAGGCTATATCATGAAGAATCCCAAAGTCCATGGTAAAGAATGTAGGTTTCATTCCATAGCGAATGGAAAGCCACTAGGAAAGTTTCAGGCAGTGGAACATGGAGCAACATGAATCCCTTTTTAAATCTTCACTCTCCCTCCACTCTTGGTGCCTATAATCAGCTCATAGAGGAACAGACAAAATGTTGCTGGGACTAAGGTGAGGCAGTAGAAATGGGAAAGTTGGATAGATCCAGAGTATATTTTAGAAACATGTATTTATTTATAAACCTATCTAGAAATGAAGAGAACGGTGCTTGCTGTTAGGTATGGGGAATGAAGGTAAAGGAGAAGGATTCCTAGGTTTCTGGCTCCCTGAGTAGATTTTAGTGCCATCAAAAAGATGGGAATGACTAGAATAAAGTTTGGAGCAAATCCAAGTTTTTTGCATGTTAAACTTGAGATGCCTCTTATGGTATCCATGTAGAAATGTCATGTAGATGCTTGGATGAATCAGGAACTCAGAAGTATTCAAAGCAAGAAATTCTAAGTTGTATCTATTGCTCTCCATGCTTATGTGAGGGAATGGTCTTGGAGTTGCTGATTTGACCACATATCCTCAGAAATTTGACCCAGTAGAAGTTCTTGAGAATAAAAGGTGGCAATTATGTGGTTTATAATCAACTTTTACTTCAGGGAGCTATCAGTCATTAGCCAAAGATCTGGGATTGCTTTATGAACTTGAAGCAATGGCAGTAAAGGCCTCCCAGGGAGGCAAGAGGGGAATGCTCAAGGCTAAAGGTGCACGCAAACTCCTCAGAACATTAACACCAAGATATGCATATCAAGGTGTGTCCTAGTTCCCACTGGACACTCTAAACTTGGAGTTTCTCTCGGGGTTTCAGAACCAAAAGACTAGTGATTCCAGCAAAGTGAAAACTAGCTTGGTCATCAACAATTTCCTTCATTATGGCTTCAGGGCTTGAACAAACCCAGTGTGAAGTTTCTTGCTGGTTTAAGCGAACAGAGTAGGTTGCAGGTGCCCAAACATGGAAAGCCTAGGAATATTCCTTTAAGAACTATCCTGAGAGTGACAGGTAGAAAATCAGAGGTTCAGGAAATGGTCCACAGCCAGACTAGGAGAAGGTGCTTTGAATTACAAGACAGAATAATTCAATTTCCCTCTTGTGCCTCTTCTCCTTCCTTATGAAAAGCTCTGTTGAAGATTCACTTCCCAAATGATAGCCACACTATCTGCTAAACAAGTTGAAAGGGTATGTGTGAGTTAGAAGCTTGAGATGTCCTTTAAAAATCAGTGTCAAACACTTCTATTTCTGGTCTAGAACAAGGACAACCACCAAGCACCCTGGAAGTCCCCACAGCCTGAATTGACTTCCTGTCCACTACTACGTACCTAGGTATAGTTAGCAAGGAGAGAAGTCAGTGAAATTGGTGAATTAGAGGCTTTGAGTGAGGGCTAAGTTAATGGCACTGATAATCAGTGATAAGCAACAAATATTTCATTTGGTTTCTTGGAGGTGCAATTACATATAGACATGTTTACAAAGTTATGTCTTAGCCTTCTGGAGTATGGCTTCCCTGGACTATTGGTAGTTGATTATATTAGAGCATGAACTCCTGGAGGATGGTCTGAGGATCAATTTAGTATATTCAGAGTCTGACCATTAAAATCATGGTCCCCAAGATGGGAATTAAGCTGACATTCAATATTTTTTTAAAAGGCTGTTAGAGAAAGTTACTTTATCTGCTCAAAAGATAAGGACCCTGTGCTTCTGCAAGCTGACTTGGACCTGTTTGATACCTCCGTGCTAAGTAGTGCCTTATTAGGGATAAACTCTTGTTGCTTGGCACATCTAATGGTTATAGATCAATTTGCTCATGGTTTGCTTCTAGATCTATTACTTGCTATTTATGATTAATGGCTCATGTATTAAGATGCCTCTAAATATCCCATGCCCTAAACATTAACCCATGATAACTGAAAGAGATGGCAATTTAATGGCTTATTCTTTAAATAAATCAGCTGTTAATAGTCTGGGTCCACTCAGGAAACCAAAGCCAAAGCTAAGTAGTTCAATAGAAGGAATTAATGTGGGCAGTAAGCTACAAAGATATTTTGAGAGCTGGAAGCCAAACAGGAAATCCTGAAAAAATCCAGACTACCAGCAAGAAGCCACTTCTACCCTTAGGGCTTGGAGGGTCAAGGAGCAACGATAATACTATAGTAGTGGAGATTGCACAGAGGGGGTTAGAACCGTGGCAGGGGATGCTTGGAGGAAACTGGACAAGGGCTCACTCTAGAAGATGAAGTGAAATGGCCACTGCAGGAGAGATTCTGCTGAAGGTGTGGTATACCCTGGTATACCCTCCCTTCTGCCTGCCGTCCAATTCCCCACCAGAGCTTCCTGTTGGCCAAGCCCAGCTGAAAGCCAGATGGCAAGGGAGGCTAGGGAACAGTTTGCTCTTGGGGTCATGAAACTTTCTCCTTGCTTTGGTCTGTTATACAGCAAAGACCAGCATTAGCACAACGTCCTAACCACTTTATACCTAGGATGTGCTCTTCAATGTTTATCAGCCGAGAATAGTCTGCCTTCTGGTTCCCCAGTTCCCTCATTTGTGAATAATGTATCTGACACATGTTTAATACCAATTTAAGATTTTTGTCATGAGCTAGCATGATGTGATGGATAAAGTTGGTACTGGAAACACCAGGTACATAATACATTCATAGGAAGGAGCTTTTTTAAGGAAAAACATGGAGGACATTGGGAAGGAAAGGAAGGGTGAATTGGGGAAAATGAGAGGGGGAGATGAAGCATGAGAGACTGTGAACTCTGAGAAACAAACTGAGGGTTTTGGAGAGGAGAGGGTTGGGTGAGCCTGGTGGTGGGTATTGAGGAGGGCACGTATTGCATGGAGCACTGGGTGTGGTACATGAACATGGAATCTTGGAACACTGAAAAAAATTAAAATTAATTGAAAAAAATGGATAACGGGGTAATCAGGATTTCAGGATTCTTGCTACTTGATTTTTATATTAGCAGATCCAGTAACTTAATACTGTGATCTAATTGGCTTTTAGCTGTCTGTGGGGAGGCCTAGTAACTCAGTTTTTAGATGGAACTTTGAGAGCCTTTAGAGTCATAGCTCTAGAAATGAATGTGATCTAGTAACCTATGGCATTGGGACAATACTCCTAAAAGTAGTTCTAGTGACTACTGGAGGGATAAAAGATGGAATGCAAATCTAACACTTTGAGGAGTGCACAACACCCACCTCAATGGCGCTAGGACTGTGAGGGCTGGAAACACCACTGCTTCCTGTCTTCCACTGCCAGCCTGAGATTTCTTAACAGATCAGCACTGGCTCCCGTCTTCCCTCCTCAGCCATCAAGCCAGGAGAAACCATATAGAAGCAAACATGGAATCCAGGAATAATTACCATGGGGGGCTTCTGGACAGACTAAAAGGGGTGGGGGCTCTTGATGTGATATGAGGTGGTATAAGTAAGATGACTAGGTCATTTCATGGCCAGCAGGAAGATATCCAGAACTCCGTGCAGCTCTAAGAAAATCTCATCCTAACAGGTACTTTTGGGTACCGAGACTGCCTATAGAGGGGTCCTATGTTGAGCAGAACTAGCCAGGTTCTAGTGTGCTGTGCCCTGCCTTGCTCAGTCATTGGCTAGGAGCTACCTGGGTGAAGAGGGTCCTTATTTCTGATACTACAGCAGATCCCGAAGAGACTGAGGCTGAAGGCTGCCCACTAACTGCATAAATTGGGTGGATTCTCTCAGTGGTGCATCTCCATGGTTGCTACAACGCCCATATAATTGTTTTTACACTCCAGGTGTCATAATTGGACAAAAGTTACTACTTGTAATTGCAATAGGGCGGCAGGCATAAACTGGAACTACCCGGGCAAGCTGACCCATACCATGCCCATAAGTGTAATGGCTGTGCCCTGAGACAAAGAGCAGCTGGCAGAGCTGTGTTAGAGACCTTGACTTCAGTTCTGCTCTTGGCCTCTTCCACATGATTGCTTTGAGATAATCACTGACTGTTGCCTAGCAGAAATCAATAGCAGCAACTCCATATGCTGATACAGATATTTACTGAATAACATCAGGTTAGCATGGAAACCCTGATAGCTGAGGGGGGGTGGGGCAATGATCAGCCCTCGCCTGTTTTCAATCTTGGGCATGCGGCCCTTCATCCTGTCCTCTCGTGGAGCTGGTGAGTTCCAGTCTGGGATCCTGCTTCTGCCTAGTGCTGCCCCTCAAGGAGGGAGCCCGTAATCTAAAGTTTCTTCCTAGAAACTGCAAAACAACCTGGGCCTCTTCTCCCCTAAACTTACCAGTGCCGAAACAAACCAGAATCTTGCCTTTTGGTCTCTATTCAACATGGTATTACTGGATAAATCCTATCCCCCTGAGGGTTTTGGCATTTTCACAGGCCCAAACAAGACCCTGGAGTACAATACATCAAAAGAAAAATTGAACAACACAGACCATTGGAAGCAGAAATACTGGAACATTTAGACTGAAAACATTAATTGTAACAAATATACCCAAGATAAAGATCTTTTCATTAAAGAAATGAAAACAAAAATCAGATGTAAGAAAAAATAGAAATCAATAGGACGTAATGGAAGGATAGATATAGCTGAAGAAAAAACTAGTGAGTCAAAGATCAGATTGAGGAACTCTCTCTGAAAGGACAGACACATAGAAAATAAGGAAATATCAGAGGACAGAAAAACTTGTAAACAAGTACATAGCTTCAAAAGAAAAAGCTGAAGTAGTAAAACTTGCCAGACACAATTTCACTTTCAAAGAACTCGTAGAATATAGTAAGAAGCTCTACAACTAGGTGCAATAACAAAAACGTTTAAAAAACCATTCCCGGGGCTCCTGGGTGGCTCAGTTATTGTCTGCCTTCGGCTCAAGTCATGATCCCAGCGCCCTGGGATCAAGCTCCCTGCTCAGTGGGAAGCCTGCTTCCCTCTCTCCCACTCCCCCTGCTTGTGTTCCCTCTCTGTGTTTTTCTGTCAAATAAAATCTTTACCAAAAAAATTCCAAAAGCTTCCAGTGGCTCTTGCCACTTTGCCATGCTTTTCCCATCAGTCCCAGCATTCTTGGAAACATGAAGGAATCAGTGATTTCAAACCATAGTATTCAACAATACTTCCCATCAGAATTCCCAAGGCATGAGTAGATGCTGTAGCTAGCCTTCTGCCAGCCCCGTCAACCCCTATGAGTCTGTCATGCTCATGGGGCAGAAGAATTGGTAAGTGTTGTGAATGTCCCAAAGCATAATGGGCTTACCTTAATTGTTTTTATCCTGACCCACGTGTGCAGTTTGCTCATTTAGGGCCTTGGGTTAGCCAGTCCCACTGCAGGTACTGTCTTCTGGTTGGCAGGGCCCATAACGGCCAGTCCGATTCCTTCCGAGGAAGTTTCCTTTTGGTATTGACATACAGATGGTATTTTTTAATTCAATACTCCTGAATTGACTCAGTAGTCCTAGAAGAATACCCCATTCACACCAAAATTCTGGTCAAGTTTCCTGGCTAATGGTGTTAAATAGATGAGGAATCCTAGAATTCAGATGTTTTTGTTCCTGTCCAATTTCTTGGAGGCTGCTGAAATAAGATTAGGATTGGGATAAGTGGTAGCTCAGAAACACAGGCTTAAGTTGCTAGAACCCTACTCTCTAGTTAGGAGGGATATTTTCTCTGTAGAATGGTAAATGGACTTCCTCATTATACTATTTTGGGAAATGAGCATAGCAGTCTAGAATCCTGTTAAATTTTGGTAGATGCTATAAGCCTACTAGACTCATGGAGGGAAGACCATTGGATCAGTTCCACTGAAGTCTGTCTTTTCTCTAAAGGAAATTTGTAGACTGGCAAGTAGCACGCTTTATTTTTTTGAGTTAATTTTTTATTCATTTTAACTAATATATCGGACTTCCTACATGTTTAGCTTTAAAGCTATGCAATTTACATAGTATGTTATATCACAGGGCATTTGTGGTGACTTAAAATGAAAGCATTCTTTATTGGAATAAGCAAATGTTCTGAAGTCAGGCCCTGGTTTAACTCCCATCTCCACTTCTTACTATGTGAACTTTAAGTTTCTTAATTTGAGCCTCTTACCTATGACATCCTTGTAGGTAATGCATTCATCTGAGTTGAACCTTTTATCTTCAAATGGTATTAAAACCAGAGTCCAAAGGCTCTGGTTTCTGCAGTGTTTTTCCTACCGTGAAAAATAGAGGAATGAATATCTCTAACTCATAGCTTTGGGTATGGAATCATATCTAAAGGAAAACAGGGGTGAGAGAAGAAAAGGTAGATCCCCTGGAAATTCTGATGTGACATAAAACCATAATTTTTAAATTTTATTTGAGGGAGAGAATGAGTAGGGGAGAGGGAGAAGAAGGCTCCCTGAGCACTGAGCGGGGAGCCCAATGTAGGGCTCGATCCCAGGACCCTGGGATCATGACCTGAGCCGAAAGCAGATGCTTAAAACACTAAGCCACCCAGGCGCCCCTAAAACCATAACATTTGAAATCTATGGGCTTGACCATTCTGGCAGTTCTAGCTTGCTCCTATGCTATAGGGATCAACAGCCTTAAGGAGGCAGAGCAGCGGAGACTAGACCAGCTAGCGGGACTCTGGTTCCTGCTAGTGCTCAGACTGGGAGAGGCACTGATAAAGGCAAGTGAACATGTTGGAACTCTCCTCTTTCAGACACCTACACACTTCCATGTCATAAGGGGCAGAGGACAAGGCGGGCACTGTGGCCACCAGTCTGTCCAGATCGGGGTCACACTATTGAAAAGCCTGGTCTGGGTTTCCAGCACCTGCCTCTGAGGAATGAGAAAGTCTGGGGAGAATGGAGCCACTGTCGGCAAGGTGTCTGGGTGCTGGAGCTGTGTTCCTCTTGGCTACAGGGGTATGGGCTGGAAGCGCTGCTTCTTGCTCTTTCCGGACACTTTCTCTCCATTTAACTCAATGGTTCTTAAAGCAGACCTACACTATGGTGTACTGTAAATTGATTATTTTTTTTTTTTATGTCAGTGTCTCCTGGGTGACATAATCTGGACAATGAGTCAGGCAAAACAAGGCTTCCAGCTCCGCCTTCTGATAGGAGGTGAACAAGGTGCATTCTCAGCTTCTCTTCCTGGGTTTGCCTGGTGGCGGTCTGCCATTTCTGCTTGGTTAATAGGGAGTCTTTCCTCAGGTCTGCTGTTGTCCTCATTATGTTCCCTCTAACATAAGTGTTTCTAAAATATGGTACTTTCATCACAAGGTATTCTAAGTTGCTGAAGAATGAAGAAAGCTTGACTGGATTATTTTATCCAGAGAGCCTCCTGCAGCCTTGGACTCCTCTCCTTTGGTTCCGAGGCACCTGCCACAAATATTGGAGAAATTTTAAAATGCACATGTAGCTTGGAAAAATGTTAAGATACAAAATATTTAACTATACCTTTCTTGAATAAACCATAGTACAGCCACTATATGGGATAATGTCCAGTCTAAATAGCCATAGAAAAACACTTGGGTGAAAACCATAATAGAGCTATATATACCAATTACACTGAATTTATAATCACTATTTGTATTTTCTAACTGTATAATGAAAAAGTAGTACATAACTTCTAACTTTTCATATCTTTAGTGAGCATACTTAGACTTTAAAGAAAACACAACCAGAGATTTAGCATAAATCCCGTGGTCATGGCATATTACTAATAGCACAACTTATCTTGCTGCCACCAAGCTCTTCTCCCTCTAAATCCGTATACGAAATATTAAGGTCCTAGAGGATCCTAACTTGTGTTCTCTTCTTACACTGATCCGAGACTTCTTCAGGAAAGTCACACTCGTTCAAGAATGATCAGTCGATGAACTTAAAATGCTGGGATGACTTGGGCAGTTTTAAGTGATGACAAAATAGTTCCCCATGCTGTGGGGTAGGTGCCACCAAAACCAGTTAGAGGAGGAGTGTTTGTTAAAATGGACCTAGAGTCCAGCCTCTTCAGTTTGCTCTGCAAATGGAGAAAAGACTAACATGGAAGCTGCAGTAAGAAGGGGTTCCATTACAGATATTATTAACGAGATGTCCAAGATCTTGGGAATCCCTGAAGCAGGTGTGTTTGGGAGGCAGTGCACTTGGCTATGCAAATAGTTTGTCATATTTGCCTTGGAATGGGGCTGTTCTGTGGATAGCCTTCTATGGAGGATCTAGGCTCTGGTGTCACCATCTTTACATATGGCTAGATAGCACCAGCTTCTGACTTTGGTGTCTACAAGACTCATTTAAGGGCAGGACTACTTGAAATATTTTCTCACTGATATATAACAGATCCTTGAATAAGGCTTTTCCCCTGACACTTCCTTTCCTGAAACCTGGCCTCTTACACACTTTATGTGTGGAATTGCATTTGTGCTTTCAAGATCCCTGGGGAGATGTTGTCCCTAGATATTGAGCTCCTATATCTTGGATTAACCACTCAAAGGAAATGGCTATCTCAAGCCACCAGATTCCAAAGCCTTTTCCTCTGTACTTAGTGTGAGTACATCCTGCCCCCTCAGAAATTTGAGGTCTTCAGGAGAGAAGCTGGCTTCAGGAGGAGGGACTTTCCATTGGAAAATGGGCCTGAATTTTTTTTTTTTTTTCAAGGCCTAAATCTGCTGTAAGAAATCGATGCCCTAGAAAGTTGGTTCTTTACAAGACCCAGAGATCAAACAACGAACTGATACTTTTTTCATAGACCTTTACTTATTCTGGGTTTCTTAGACGAGTGTTGCCACCTTCTCTCCTTGGACCCGGCAGATGGAAGATGTCAGCCTAGGAGGCTTTCATCCAATGTTTTCTGTGAAGTTCTACCTCTAGGTTTACCCCCCTCCCCACTAAAACTACATATACATACACCCCACACCACACTTGGGAAGCCAATAGTTTCCTATTTTCAGTTTTTAGTAGTTTGGTCTCCAGTTTCTAGGTAAATGGAATGTGGAAGGCATTCTCCCCAAGCAACACACAGATTTCTAAAGAGTATTTGATCCAAGCTGTCAGTGTATCAAGTAGTATCAAGTATCATAGTATGTATCTGGTGTATATCACTGTAGACCCTAGCAGCAGGCTGAGACTTGAAGCCACTGGAACGAAAAAAAAACCTAATATACAAATGGACAGGGCAAGGGTCAGTCCGAGTATTCATAACCGAGCTGGATTTTGGTAGCCAAAGCAGATCAAAGACTTAGGACCAAAGAGTTACCAAGGTTTACAACCAAAAAAATTACATTAATCAAGGCCCGTGAGTTTGAGTCTGGAGACTAAATGGAAAGAACAAAGTAGCACCACAATCTTCCAAAAAGACTCAAGAACATACGAAGTACAGGAGCTATGTGTGGGTTGGGCGCTGTCAGACAACTTACCGGTTTCAGTCTCAAAGGATGCTGTGTACTCTGACCCTTTGTATCCATCAGGGTCCAGCTAAGAAAACATCCCAATGATCATATCTAATTCACAAGGTTATAATGAGAGACTTGTATCTAGTTCATCATAGTACAGGTGTTAGAAGGACGGAAAAGCCAAATGGGCAATTTGAGGCCCCTCAGAGTTTAGTAGCAGAGGAAGCCTCTACCATCTCTGTGGCTGGAGGGGTATTGGGTAGAGGTGGCATTATCAGAGTCCAAGGGGGCATAATCCCAGGAGGAGCCAAAGCAGATGACACCCAAAGCGGATGTAGAGGTAGAGAAATGTGCTGGCTTCTTTCTGGCTTTCCCATCTTACCCCAGTGCCTCCCATTAGACAAACCTCAGCTATAAGCCAGTTTGCCAGGAACCTGGGAGGGGCAGAGGCAAAGAGAATCTTAAACACATGAAGATTATTAAGAAATGTAGCTCTTTTAATAGGAGTTGATCCTGGGGCGCCTGGGTGGCTCAGTGGGTTAAGCCTCTGCCTTCGGCTCAGGTCATAATCTCAGGGTCCTGGGATTGAGCCCCGCATCCCCGCTTAGCAGGGAGCCTGCTTCCCCCTCTCTCTCTGCCTGCCTCTCTGCCTACTTGTGATCTCTCTCTCTCTCTCTCTGTCAAATGAATAAATAAAATCTTTAAAAAAATAAAAAAAAAAAAAGTTGATCCTCACTGGTGGGTAAGGCAGTATAGCACAGGAATGGATCTATATACCCTTTATCTAGAAAACTTCTCATTTGGATGGACACAGGCCACCTTGTAAAGTCCTACTTTCATCTTTATTATGATTATATTCCCTGCCAGACTAACATCCCCTGTTCCTATGTAGACTTTATTTTTCATGGAAGAGATATTAAACTAGGCCTATTTAGTCTCCCAGTCTCTTCCAGCCCCTGGCTAATATGGAGTTGCTCACCAGAGAAGCTAGTTGTTCATATATCTGTGGAGAGAAAGCCCCATAGCTGGCTTACTAGACTGGATTGATATCTATGGTCAACCCAGTGAGGTTTGAGACTATGGATTCCCCCTGCCACACCCTGTCCTTCTTTCTGCCCATCCCTTGGCAATCCCTGGCAGAGTATCCCGTTGCTGCTGTGGATGAGGGGCTAGTATCCACCAAAACACCATACATTATGTGAGCATAAATCACATACAGCTGTGATTTATGCTCACCTCATAAAGCTTGTCTGTCCTTTATTATCTTTACTGTTTCCTGCTATAGTACAGAATCTCACCTGATTTTCCCATCCAATAAAAATTCCAAAATAGTAATAAGCCTTTACAGACGGGAGGGCTGTGGTCCAGTGAGTCAAATGATCTTGATTAAAAACGCAGGTATTCAGAGGTCACCAAATCTTTCTCTAAGCCTGCCTCTTTGGAAATCAACTAGGTATTTTCCATACCATTTATTGATATTTAAAAGACCTTTAAACCCAAGGTAGCCTTCAAATCTAGTTGGGAGCCATGTTGTAGGACAGTAGACCCCTTTTATTCTTCCCCTATCTCTCCTTACCTTAGAAAGGGAAGGAAGAAGTGACAACAGTCGCTCCCCAGCCCTAGACCTGCTTGGGCCCTATCTCAAATGGCCAATTTCCATCATAAGATAGACTTAGTGGGTGTGACCAAGTGCTTGATTGGCAGCTCCAGTCAATCTTGATATCCTGTGGTCGGTACGCAGGCTCTGAGAGGACCCAGGAGCTGCTTTTCTATTGTGGATGGCATAATCTTAAACTCGAGGGATCAGTGCTGTAATTCTGTTTGGGCTTGCCAAACACCACTCGTAGCATGTCTCTCTTCCCCTGAGACCTCTAATACCACTAGGATTGCTTATTAATATGGCCCAAGTTTGTATTATAGACTGGATCTACTGTAGTACTTCCTATTTCTCTGGACTCCTCAAAATGAACAAGGACCCAAGATATGGATCAGAGCAATATTCCCAAGGGTGTGTCATATGCAAAGTACATTCATGGAAATGGGGAGGAAAGCTAAGAATAGTGTATGTGTTATTCCAAATCTAAGGGCTGTGCTTCTTAGTAGTAGGTGGTCAAAATAGATTAGTTGTCTTTTATCTTAGAATATTGCAGCATGCCTCCAGAATATTGTACCATTTAGGGCTTACTGATGTGGTAATGTCTCATGTCTTATCACCTACATTCTGGCACGCATGTCTTGGACATTCAGAAAACTGGTTACTCCTATTCACTGGGTCCAGTTATCATGATGTCACCAAGAGAGTAGACCAGTGTTCTGGGGAATGTCAAGGTTTCTGTCGCTCCAGACTATTGTAACAGAGGGAAAAAGAGCAAAACATTGCCACAAGGCAGTGTCATTTTTTACTGACAGGATTCTGAAAAATGAATTTTACAGATTAATAGCTATATGCAAGTGTCAGAGCTGTGTTGATATGCTCCCATAAAGAAACACCGGGCACAGCAGCTGTGATTAGATCTACTACTTAAATTTAAAATGATCGATTGTCATCAGTCATTCCTATCTGGTTTTTGTAAGGATCAGAAAAATGATGGGATGATAACAATTGCCCCTACATCCTTTTAGGTGTTTGGTGCTAATCCCTATAATTCCTCCAGGGAATCTGTGTTTTTGATAAACATTGGGAGGTTGGGATGGGTTAAGATGGTGATACAGTTTCAGGGAATTCTACTTGGGCTGGCCTTCCCCCTACCTTCATACCTTTTATTCTACTGGTCAATGAGCCAAAATGAGTTAATAAGCTGCTAAATATTCTATCAAAATCCTTCACTCAAAGGACTATAAAAACACAGGGTGGATTTGCTGAACCATTGGCCCCACTGTGGCATGAATGTGAATGAGGACTCTATTTATTCCCTGTTTTTCATAAACCTAATGTGAACATGAGGCCCATTGTGGTATTTGGAGTTCCCTGGTATAGATATCACTCAAGTCTGAGTATTCCCTACTAGTGTACAACTCTAAAATGGCTCTCTATCCTTTTGAAGAAACATTAGAGAAATATTTACTTTTGAGATCTTGTAGGCCTTTCCTCAAGAAGACCCATGCTCCTTAAATATGACATACTGTTCAGAACTGGAAACTGCATAGACTTTTCTTCATTGTAATACCAACATCAGACTCGGGGTTTGGCCCTTGAACGTTTTTTCTAGTTGTACAAATGGGGAATTACCTTTATTGCCCATCTATCTCACTTCTAGAATGCCATGTATTCTAGAGCCAATGTCACAGAGCTCGGTGGGTTTAGATATCCTGAGACCATGCAGACCATGCTGCTTTTTATAGAAATTACCATCAGATATGAGGTCAGGACATAAAATGCTACCTCCTGACCAGTATAGAATCCTGCTGTCGCCACCGATGCTAGGAGCCTAATTCCATGCCAACATCTTCTACTGTCAAACTTTGATTAGAAAGGACAGTTTACAATGATGTTGCCACCTTAATGGGTTCTTTATTGCCTGAGTCTCTTAGAAGAGCTGAGAAGACACTACCACCTTATTTAGGTGGCAGGTTCTCTGATCTTGGGCAAAAATCCATTGTAACATCCTCCTTTCACAATACTCTGATCCAGTTCAAGTATTTCCTTCTTGTTTGCTATAGGTCAATATTTCCAAGCTTCAAAAGAACCCTCTAAGCGACATCTGATTAGGATTATCTCCAGATATCCTAGCCAGGATATTAGGACCTGAGTCATGGAGGAGTGTTCTTGTGTCACACACTGCCTTATCCAACCTTATGTTCTTCTCAGCCCCATACCTCCAATATCTTAAAAAAACAAACAAACAAAAACAAAACAAAAAACTTCCATGTTTTACAAGTACTACCATATGAATTTATCAGGGCTTGCAACCGTTTCAATGAGAAGTTTCTTCCTCTCAGGACAGAAACTGAATTCCTGCCTTGGGGGACCTGACCCTATTTATTTCCCTTGAGATAATAAGCAGAAGAAAGGGGTGAATTTTTAGGCTGTAACATCTTTCAAGGGATCTGCCTTGTGTGATCTTTTCATGATCTCCAGTCAAGAAGAGGCTGCTGCTTTCTGGCAGAGGGGAGGGGAGGACCACTTCTCCAAGTTTGGAGGATTTAGAGGATATCAGATTTTGGTTGTTGGGCATCCACTCAAATGTACCCATTCTGATTTGCAGGGCCTCACTTTTTGCCCTACCAATGCTTTGAATCTAGAAAAGACCTATCAAGTCCTCATGTCCAATGTCATTTGTATCTCTGCTGCCTTCACAGTCAAATCCTCACCTGATTTATCAATGTGGTCTGTCCTCCAGCTACAGGAAATGAAGATTTCCTTAAATGAAGTCCTTGAAGTGTCCTTTTACAGCCTGAGTTGCTAGTAGTCTGTTGATCTATCTTCCAGTTTTTGAAATTAGTTTTTTAAAAAGCTAAGCTCTTCTATAATCCTTAATTTTCATTATCGCAATACTGTTCAGTATTGCAAGACCAGAGCCACTGCATTATCCAGTGCTTCCCTTTCTACCTGTACCTCCACCCAGGAAAGGTGAGTTTTAAACGGTGATGCTGTAGGGTGTTGCTCAGAGATCTCAGCAGAACCAAGACAAGGGAGATCTTCCAAAATCATCTGTGAAGGATGGACACCTGGGGCACTTATCCACAACTCCTTTTACATGTTGGTGGAGATATGCCCTGAAATTAACACCCCTCTCTTCCAAAATGTGCTTACATGTGTGCTGAGCTGGCTTCACAGGTTTCTGAGAACAGAAAGCACTAAGACACGTAGCTGACTTGTGGCCTGATGCTGTCAGCATAAGTTCAAGCTCATTTTAGAAGGGCCCAAAGCATCTACAGCCAAAATTAGAGGTGAGCTTGGGGAGCGTGACTCAGAAAAGTACCTGTTACAGTCAGGGAAAAGGGAGAAAACAACTGGACTGACTTCTCAATATTGTCCGACCCTCCTGAGACTCTATGTAATTTGTGTCTGGCAGTTCACTTACAAGAGAGAAAAGAAGAATTGATCTACCAGCTTCTGTCTCCCATGAGTCAGAGGCTGGTTCCATGTAGCCTTTCCCTTACATCCCATTCACACATGCCTGGGCACTGAGCAAAGGTCTGGGCCATCCTATGCCCCACATCTGAATAGGGAAACCCAGGGGCAGGAGTTGAGGTGTTAGCATGAATGTGATAGAACATGCTGCTAGGTTATATCCTTGTGAAATCACCTGCTAGGGCAAGGAACAGGTGAGACTGTAGGGATCTGAGGCGCTGTGCAACACGTATGAAACATGCTGTGTTTATGACACATTAGATGGGCAAAGATAGGGAAGAACGTCGAAGATGGAACAAAAAAACTATACAGATATAACCTAAAGGAAACACGATCCCTCTCACCAATCAGAAGCTAATAATTCAGACTATATGCAGTTTCAAGTACACGTGAAACGCTTATAAAATACCTGACATCAGGCCACGACGTTTCAACAAACTTCAAGGCACTGCTGTCACTTGTCTTGGTCTGGTTATCTGAGAAACAAGAGTCTGGGAAAACAACCTGGGTGCAGGTGACTTATTTGGGAGGTGATTACTGGAAGCAGGAGCGGGGAGGAGGGCGAGAAAAGGCAGTAAAAAGCACGATGCAGCTAGGGAGACTTGACCCCACTGGGGGCCTCTGAGGACCCTAGAGAATGTGCTGCAGGTGTGCCTCTGAAGGACGGGAGGCCAAAGGATGTATCCATTACCTTTCAGCTCTGCTGACTTGAGGGTTGCCCTCAGGAGCATCAACTCCCTCACTCTGAGCTACCCTTCCTCCAGACTGAATGAGTTCCTGGGTTTCAGAGAAAGCCCTGAAGACTTGGAAAGAAGTGAGACAGGACATAATTAGCATGAAATCAGGTGGGCCAAGGGGGATGGAGTTGGACTGCCAAAACCATCTGCTACACACAGATCACCTTCTCTGACCCAAATTTTGTTATCTTTGTTGAATTCAGCTTAATACCCACACATTTTGAATCTAAGAACTATCAACAAATTCTTGGTCTAAGAACAAATCCTAATGTAAAGTAGAAGACACTAGAAATGAAAGATAAGTGCTGCCATAAATCAAAACTTATGGGATACAGAAAATAGAATTAAAAAAAAAACTTAAACTACTTTTAGCACTTTCTAGGTTTGTGAACAAATGTTACTTCTGCCTTTTTGGATTTTCTGTGTGTGTGTATATATATATATATATACACACACACATATATACATATACACACATATATATATAAAATCACATGTATACAACAGCAGAACCCAATGAACTAAAAAGCAGTGATTCTGTGGAAAGGCCAAGGAATTAGAAGCCTGATGAAACTGGTGTGAGTGGGCTCTGTTGGTGCCCACCCATATTCCTCTGGTCTTAACACACCAGTGAACACAGGCTAATCTCCAACTGCAAGTGTCACATTGCTGTCCCAAAGCCATAGAAGACCACTTTGTCTTTGCACAGGGCAGGGCTGACAGGCTGGGGAATTAACACATCTTTGAAGTTAGTCTGTAAAATGTCCCAATGTGTTTGTACAGGATACCCCAGAATTTCCCCATGAGATTAACTCCAATCATTCCCAGTGGTAAGAGCCTTAACAACACATCACCTATTGGCTACCTTCTCTGGTCTCTCCTCCCCACTCCGCTTGCTGGTGTTTCCTAAATAACCTGCTTGCACCCAAATTCTTAGGGTCTACTTTTGGGAAAACTCAAAATAATTGGTCAAAAGATGTGCCAAGTAAACATTTGGATTTTTGAAATGGAGCGTAATTATAGATACAGAATAAGAATTTTATGAGCCACTTTATGCCAATTTTGAAAACTTGGATAACACGAACATTTCTAGAAAAACAGTATTCACCATAACATAATCAAGAAATAACTTATCTGAATAGCTCCATAAATAAACTCAGGCCCAGACTGTTTCTTAATTAAGCTCTCTCAAACAGTTAACGCCAATCTTCCAAAGTCTTCCAGAGAAAAGAGAAAGGGACCTTTCTCAATTCATTTCAAAGCCTGAATAACCTTATTTATGAAACTAAGGATAGCACAGAAAGAACTCATGTACTCATGAACAATCTCAACAGACTATAGCTAATAAAATCGAGCAAAATGTCCATTTTTATAGCAATTTCGTATATGTATTTTTCAGGAATGAAAGTTTGGTTCAAAGTTGGCATATCCATCAGGGCCCAAACAGAAAAACATTCCCTTTGCTCGGTATATCCAGAGTGTTTTCTGGTACAATTGACTTTAATATGGGTGATGGAAAACTGGAAAATCTTAGCAGGGTTATTGAAGCAACCCAGAGATTAACAAGGGCACATATTTTATAATTTAGTTTTGACTGTTCTAGAACTCCATATAATCTGACAAATTGTTCCCTGGGGGTAGAAAGAAGCTTTCTCAGGTGATAAATGTTCTTCTTGCCCAGGGAAGGAGGTAGGAATAAACATATCAAAACTCATTGTACCCTTAGAATATATGCATTTATTATGTGTACCTTATGTCAAATTTTAAGTAAAATAACATATCTTTAGTTGAAGAATGCTGCTAATTTTTACTTTAGTGGAACAACCAATTCATTTCATTGTGAGCCCAGTACCCAACTCCTTGGCTACTTCTTCAGAATTGCTCATTAATTCCTTGTTTTCATATCTTTGAACCATAATTTGTGGTTTTTCAAGCTTTTATATAAACCATAATCTTTCAGTGGTCTATTCACTCATTGTGATATTTATCCATGCATGTTCCCATACCTTACTCATTATTCATCACCAATTTATTCCAATTGATAATTTGTGAAGGTTCATACATTTTCCTGTTTGTGGACTTTGGGTTCAGATGCTTGCTTTTATGACTAGTGTTGCTTTGTACATTCCTGGACAACTCTTGTACAGATATACAATATCTCCTTATGGGTATATCTCTCAAGGGTATATGCCTGGAAGTGGGTTTTAGAGCCTGGATATTTCTAACCTTATTTTTCTGAGGTTACAGCACCAAATTATACATTCTTACTAATAGGATATAATGATTTCCTTTTGTTCCACATCCTTGCTAAATCTTAGTATAGGCAAAAAATTTTAAATCAGACAAAACCAGAAGTAATACAAGAACCACAATTTTAATTGATTATATACATGAAAATATGTTCAACTTGAATATTTTTTGGCAAGGTCTTATAGTAGATCTTTAACCTTCTTATTTTTAGGTTCTGATTCCTAGGAGTTCTTCACGTATTCTGAATACTAATCTTGCATTGATTCTACGTCTCAAATCTTCCACTTGTACCTTTTCCTTTCATTCCCTTGTTTTTTGAACATAAATTCTTAATAGTTCATGGATAATACTTAAGAAAACTTTTCTTACTGAAGTCAAAGATATTTTTATGAAGTTCTGCCTCAGGTTTAAGTATTCACACTAGTCACAAACCAAGTACAGATGAATCTAATTCTTTTTATCTATAACCTATTGGGGATTACGTCCCCGGCCCCCTACCAGCCAGCAATAGAACTGTCGATATTAAGTTGCCGTATGCATGGGTTCATGTCTAAAATCTGTTTTTAGTCTATCCGTCCGTCCCAGCCCAATACCATACTTCTACACCTATGCAAAAGTGACAGCTTGTATAATCCTAACAGATTGATTTGGTAGTTGGCACATTTCCAAGTCAAACCCTTGCCCTTACTTAACCATATCTTTCACTTGAATTTTTGGGTAAAATGCTAAAACTGCTGCCCTCCCCCTACTTACCAGCAAACGTGGTGAATCAAAAACAGTATCACACCCCAAGAGGGAGTGGTGAAGATCACATTTACAAATATCTAAAAGAGACAGGGACAGTAGTGCTCATGATATCTCCATTGAATTCACCAGTCTGATGGCTGCAAAAAACAAAGGATCAGCAGTGAGTTTGCTCGGTCTACCAGGTAGTAGCTTCTTTTGCAGCTGCAGGGACATCAAATATCTTTGCTAAGAAAGATTAACTTGACCTCAAATAACATGGCATGTAATCATTAATATGATAAATATGTTCTATCAGAAAATCTGAAGGAGTTCACATTTCCATCGAATAGACAACATTATTAAATTGTCTTGCCCCAGAGCTGTGTAAACTCTTCCATACTCTTAATAGTTTGACGAGATCAGAACCATCAATGTCTGAAGGACAGCATACTGACTCACCCTACTGATGGCATGCTAACTGGACTAGGTGAGCAGAAAAGGCTAACACATTGGAGGTGTTGGTAAGGCAATATGCTTCATGGTATAGAAGACCGTTCAGATTCAGGGGCCTACCCATAAGTTAAATTTTTATAACTCTAACTCAAGGGTGAGTTGGGATATTTCATGCAAAGGAAAAGATGAATTACTGTACCTTCCACCATGAAGGAGCCTAACACCTGGTGGGGCTTCTTAGGTTTGAAGGCAGCATATTCCCACCTAGGATGACTACTCAAACCCACGTATTGCATGGCAAAGAAGGCTGCAAACTCCAAGTGGGGCCTAGAGAAGAAACTGGCTCTTTAGTAAGCTAGCCTATGCCCCTTGATCCAGATGATCTAGGAAACCCTATCAGCATGACTGAGCAATTCCTTCTGAAAGGGTCAAGGTACTAAATATCTTAGGCTTTGTAGGACATATGGCACCTGCAAATATTAAGTCTACCATTATAGTGCAAAAGCAGCTATAGACCACTCCATAAAGGAGGAAAAACAGGTCAGAAATTGTTATAAGCTCGAATTGTTATAAGCTCAGAAATTGTTATAGCTTTAACTCTTAAATTAGGTCTGTAATCCATTTCAAATTAACTTTTATGTATGGATTAAGGTATGAGGTAGAATTTGTGATGAACTCTTTTCCATATGCGTACCTAATTGTCTTAATCGTTTATTAGAAAAAAACCTTACTGAATTATGTTTGTGCCTTTTGTTAAAGATTGAACATAGAGACCTATTTCTGGACCTGTTGATGTACTCAGGGAAGCACTCAATGCCCAGGTACAAGGTATAGGACTACTGGCCATCTTCCATCTGTTAGTTCTTCAGGGTCTACCTTAGCTTTTGATGTGAGGTCTTGCTCGTCAGGGTGGCCCCCTGCCAACGACTGTACCGCCACCTTGGTCAGTCATCGGCTGGAGGCTGTCCAGAGAAGAGCTTGCCCTTGTCTACTGCTACTTTGATCAAAGACCTAGCTATTTCTATCCATTTTGCTCCTCCCTTCTGGGGCAAATTTTCTCCATTGCAGACATTGCCAGGTCTGCATTGCGATCTTGTGGATCCTCTTATCCTCTCTTTCTTCCAAGTATTACTCCCTCAAATGTTTTCCATCCCTAAACCTTACATATGCCTCTCAGAAAGCTTAAGCTGGCAAGTGATCTATTACTACTCTTATGGCAATATCACTATCTTGACTATTGTAGCTTGTGGTCTCAATTGGGTAGTAAAGGTCCTCTACTTTGTTCTATATTAGAATTATCTCAGCTATTCAATCTTTATTTCCATATGAATTAGTGTCAATTTCTACAGAAGGAGCCGGTGTCTTGTTTAATATTATGTTCCTTATTCTCCCCATAGATCTATATAGTCATCTTAACATGAATTAGGTCTTATTCATGGATTAGAGATCATTCTACTTAGATCTTTTTCTCAATAACATTTTAGATAAATGTTATACTTCAGAAATAAAAAAAAAAAAAAACCCACTGAAAATAAGGCCTTTTGTCAGTCAACATTGGCTCAGTTCTTTTTTATTGGATTTCAGTCCAACAAACACTTCAAGAGAAGAATTAGTTTCATTGGTATCATAAAACAAAAGCAAAAAGAGATCAGTGGAGTAACTCAGATTGGTAATAGCAGGCAGCCATTAGCACCTCATTAGACTAATGAGATAAAGGGAAGATAGGGCGGTCCAGGGCCACTTGAAGGCTATCTGGTGGGAGCAGGCAGCAGGGAGGGTATGTAGTCACTGTGAGATGGTGTTCAAACCTGAAAAAGTCAAAGTATTTGAGCTTCTATTTCTCTACTGTCCAGTGTTCTGTTAGTATGTGCCATTTGTTGAACAAGCCAGAAGCCCGTTGACAGATGTTTTAGTTATCTACTGCTACATAAGAATACTATGACTATGACTGCCGTAGCCTAAATCAACACATTTATTAGCTCCGTTCCAATGGATCAAGAGTCCAGGCATAGTTTAACTGGCTTCTCTGCTTCATGGTCTCACAGAAGCACAGTCAAGGTGTTGGTTGGGCTGCATTCTTTTTTTTTTTTTTTACCCAATTACTTTTATTTTTTCGGTGTTTCAAGATTCGTTGTTCATGCACCACACCCAGTGCTCCATGCAATACGTGCCCTCCTCAGTACCCACCACCAGGCTCGCCCAACCCCCCACCCCCCTCCCCTCCAAAACCTTCAGTTTGTTGCTCAGAGTCCACAGTCTCTCATGCTTCATCTCCTCCTCTGATTTCCCCCAATTCACCCTTCCTTTCCTTCTCACAATGTCCTCCCATGTTTTTCCTTATGCTCCACATGTAAGTGAAACCATATCATAATTGACTCTCTCTGCTTAACTTATTTCACTCAGCATAATCTCTTCCAGTCCCATCCATACTGAAACAAAAGTTGGGTATTCATCCTTTCTGATGGAGGCATAATATTCCATTGTATATATGGACCATATCTTCTTGATCCACTCGTCTGTTGAAGGGCATCTTGGCTCTTTGCACAGTTTGGCAATTGTGGCCATTGCCGCTATGAACATTGGGGTACATGTGGCCCTTCTTTGTATTGCATCTGCATCTTTGGGTTAAATACCCAGTAGCGCAATTGCAGGGTCATAGGGTAGCTGTATTTTTCATTTCTTGAGGAATCTCCACACTGTTTTCCAAAGTGGCTGCACCAACTTGCATTCCCACCAACAGTGTAAGAGCGTTCCCCTTTCTCCACATCCTCTCCAACATTTGCTGTTTACTGTCTTGTTCGGCTGCATTCTTATCTGAAGGCTTGACTAGGAAAGAATCTACTTCCAAACTCAGATGGTTGTTAGTAAAATTCAGTTTCTTGTGGTTTTGGACTAAGATTTAGTTTCTTGCTGGCTTTTGGCCAGCAGCCATCCTCAGCTTCTAAAGACTTCTCTGGTTTCCTTGCCACATGGGTTCCCCAAACACCAGTGAGTGCTTCATAAAAGCCAAAAGGGAAATAATATATCTACAAGATGAATGTCTCAATCTTATGTAAAGTAAGCATGAAAAGGACATGTTTTCATTTTGTTTATGTCTTATTAGACACAGGTAATAGGTTCTGCCCATTCTTGAGGATCTTCACAACTATGAATACCAGAGGCAAGGACCATGAGGGCTATCTCAGGTGGTCCATCACTAGCAGGGGAACCTGGAAAGTGCGGTTTTCAGAGAGAAGGGTAGCAAAGTATTTAAAGACAAAACAAGGGACTTGCATGAACCTGATCTTTTAGGTGCCAAATATCAAATGGTTTAAACCAGAACTAATTTGGCCACATCTATTTCCTCTTCTGTTTATTGATTTCACTCCATTCCAACCTCTCCTATAGCCAATTACTCTGATTTGTGTTAAATGTCTGAAAACACGCATCTATCTTTGGGTAACAGAAGAGGTTATAGATATTTTTAATTTACATAAATGATACTGTGCTATAGATCTCTCATTTTCATTAAACACGCCAAGATTGGTGATGGCTGTTATACTACATGCAGTTTATGGTTTCTAACTTCTGTGACTTTATTTTTCATTTTCTGTATTAAACCTCTAGATTCATTGCCAACTTAACACCAAAATGAATATTCTAGAATATTCCCTTTATGAATCTATGAAAGTATGTGGGATAATTCTAGGAATGTGACTCATTGGGTTACATCTCTTCATCTCCTATCTGACTCCATTAAAGTAGAAGAAAAAATCTGGAGCTCTATGGTAAACTGATAAATTATACATTGAACTCTGTATCCTATTAACAGAGCATACATTTTCCAGGCATCTCTCAAAAACTAATAGAAATCAATATTATAATAGGCCAGAGAATCCTAAATTTCAAAATGTAGAAATTACATTGTTACAAGAGAATATAACTCAGACAGCAAAAAAAAAAAAAAAAAAAAAAAAATTCCTATAGCCTTCCAGTTTGAAGTGCTTTGCTTCATAACTACTGGATCAAAGAATAAATACCCAGAGGTAAACCTATAGCCTAAACTACTTTCAAAAACCACATTTTTCCATTGATATATGTACCAAATCTTCTTTATCTATTTGTCTGTCGAAGGGTATCTCAGTTCCTTCCACAATTTGGCTATTGTGGACATTGCTGCTATGAATATGGGGTGCATGTGTCCCTTCTTCTTACTACACCTGTATCTCTAGGGTAAATACCTAGTGGTGCAATTGCTGGATTATAGGGTAGCTCTATTTTTAATATTTGAGGAATGTACATATATACGATGGAATATTACTTAGCCATCAGAAGGGATGAATACCCATCATTTGCATTGACATGGATGGAACTGGAGGGGATAATGCTAAGTGAAATAAGCCAAGCAGAGAAAAAACAATTACCATATGGTGTCACTCATGTGCGGAGCATAAGGAATAGAGCAGAGGACCACAGGGGAAGGGAGGGAAAACTGAATGGGAAGAAATTAGAAAGGGAGACAAATCATGAGAGACTCTGGACTCCAGGAAACTGAGTGTTACAGAAGGGTGGGGGGATGGGGTGACCAGGTAATGGGTATTAAGGAGAGCATGTGTTGGGATGAGCACTGGGTGTTATATGCAATTAATGTAGTGTTCAACAATTCAACAAAAATTTATGATGTACTATATGTTGGCTAACTGAACAAAATGAAAAATAAAAATTAAAAACTTTTTTTTTGACAAAACATTCAAGCCTAACCATAGCTTTAGCCAAATTCTACAAACACTTTTTCATTTAAGATCACTAAAGAACAAGAAAACAAGCAGAAATTGACACACAGCTGGTAATGAACTTGCTCTTCAAGGAACTGGGCTGAGTGGGGAATAGACTTCCATTAGCCTTTTTGGGGGCTAGGAAGTAGATGTATATTGGATAAAAGATGGGACCTGGCCATTAACTGGTCACTTAGCTTTGGAAAAATGGTTTCTCTTCTCTGTTTAAACTTACCATCTCTAAGCTAAGTTGAGATCAGGGGGAAGAAAGGGAGGAGTGGGGGAGGTTTGACAACATACAATTTAAGTAAGTATTAGCCCTAATTTTGACTTCAAAACTAATGAGCCAGTACATCTAAGCTTATAAATGTCAAGAGGCCTGAGCAATTGAGTCTATCTGGTTCAGTAGAGGTCCCTCTCCTACCTACCCTTTGAGCATGGACCCACAGGAAGTTGTTTGTACTCTTCCCCGGGGGTATAGAGATAAGTGGGCGATGTTGTCTTAAGCAGAAGATAGTGCTCTGTGCAGGATCTGTGGGACATGAACTCACTGTTACGGGGGAGTAGGACTATCTTAAGGCTAGCACCACTTTTGACCCTCCATTGCAAGCATGGCTACATTGTAGTTTATGAACTTCTTTCTACAATATTGACAAATAAGGTAAGGAATAATAAACGTCTTCGGCATGTGCTCAGTTTACCACCTTGAACTTGAAATATGATAGCTACAAATACTTTCTCCCTTTCCAACATCAACATTATTTAACTTGCTGGGACAACATTACAGTGGTGAAAAATCGCAGTAGCAGTAATGCCATTTTTCTAAAGAAATTGGATGCTTTTAATGGTTCATCATTAAATGATGTTTGCTCTAAGCCTCCGGAGGATTCCCTGTATCAAGTTACAGACATTTCCTTTTATTCCTAGCTTGACAAAATTTACTCAAAGTTTGCAAATGCTTTTTTTTGAAACTTGAAATAATGTGGTTTATCTCCTTTAACACGTTAATTCAGTGAGTTATCGATATCCCCACATATTGATCTATCCTTGCATTTCTGAGAAATTCTTAGTCCCTATATATTATTAATTTAATATAATACCATGTTTGATTTTCAAATATTTTTAGCTTCTTTGAATCTGTGTTAATGATGTTGACCTATAGCTTGCTGTTCTCATTCTCTGTGGTATCAAATTATGCTGGCTTTATAAAACTAGGCAATTTTCATCTTTATTTCAGCATTTTCTTTCTTTGCGCAACGTATCCTCTTTTATCACTCAGGGTCTAAACCAGGAAAACAGAAAACATTTCAAGTATTTACTACAAAGGGAATCTAATCCAGATAATGAGTTCTTCTGAAGACGAATGTGCTAGAAGGCAAACAGGGGATTGAGATAGTGAGGAAACTGAAAAATGAGAGGCTGCAGGGATCCAATATCACCCTAGGCTAGGGGGATACTGAGGAGGAAACCGTGTTAGGAAGCCCAGGTTGGGGTACCAGGAGAAAGAGAAGCCAAGGTGCGTCTAAGTCCCAGAGGAACTGCCTGAGACCAAGAAGGAGAAGGAATAGCCTGGACTTCTGCCACCATCCAATCCCCCACCAACCTTCTCACTGGGCAAAAACTCCGAAGAACAACAGAATGAGGAGCCTGGGAAATTCAGCCTGCAAGTACAAAGTCGGGCCTCTGCAGTACATTGACTAGAACAGAAGGGCAAAGACTGAAACTGAAAACAAATGTCAATTGGTTTGGGTTCATTTCAGGATCTTGCTATCTGAACAACGCTATGAACATTCTTGAATGTGTTTCCTGGTGCACATATTTAAGAGATTCTTTATAGTGTATATCCACGAGTTGTTGGGCATGTGGACCTTATATTTTATTGGAAACCAGCAAACTGTATTACAATGCACTTGTATGTTTTCTATCCCCAGCCGTGTATTAAAGTTCTTCTTGTTCCTTGTCCCTAACAATGTGAGTTTCAGGGATCTTGTTTGCTTCTCCAGACTCCCTCCTTTTCTCCATTCTCTTCTATGCTTCCAGAGGCTGACTTTATCACTCAGGCTCCCAGCCCTTTGATCTCTGGTTTGGCCTTGCCAGTGGGGAACCCTGGCAAGAGATCCGAAGGAAGGTAACTACTCTTCCCCCTGGTCCCTCTAGGGATAGACAGCCACTCTTCCCTTTGGTTACTATACTATCCAGTGTGTTCCCTCTATATACTGCCAACATCATTGTGAAGAACCCCTTTGCAAGTTGTCTTATTTTAAACTGATCAAGCCATTTAGCTCCCATTGGGTCTCAGAATGATAGGTACTCTTTATCTTTTGAATGGTTGCCAATCTGGGCTTCTATAATCTTGTGTTTAACTTCCGTCTGCAATCACTAGCATTGTTGATCATCTTCATGTCACTGGCTATTTCTGCTTATGTGAGTTTTTCTGAGATATAGGAGTTCATTATGTAATCTGAATATTAGCCTCTTCTTGGGTTTATATGGTACAAATATTTTCTCCAAACTTTAAATGTGTTTTTTTCCTCTATAATGCCTTCTTAATTCTCAGTTCTTTTATACAGCACAAATTAATCAATACTTAATGTGGTTTTTTTACTTACCAAATAATTTCTTCTACTTTACCTCAAAGTCCTAAAATAACTTTAGAATACAACAGAGTAAGATGCCTTTTACATCTACATCTTTAATATATCTGGAATTGATACTTTCTGCACATGGCGAGAGGTAGGTCCATACTCATGCTTTTCCATATGAATAACTTCCTGTCTTAGACTCATTTATGGAAGCATTCATTCCTGACTCACCCCCTCCCTGCTCTGAGACAGCTGTGTCATTTTAGACTTCCGCATACTTGAGTCTATTCTGGGTTCTTCATTCTGTTGGTCTTCATTACCACTTTTTAGTCTTTTTCTAGTAGAACATGCCTCTGCTTGGTTTTTCTTTAGCAGTGCATTAGCTATTCTGGTCCCTTTGCTTTTTCATATAAATTTAGAATGAACTTGTCAATTACTAGAGAAAACAAAACTTTTGGAGTTTAATATAATCCTGTTAAATCTGATTATGGATGTATGTATTTCGGCATTCTGCTTGTGTTCTTAGAGCTTCTAGGATATGTGGTTGTAACTTTTTTTTAAAGTTTTCAGCCTTTCTATCTTTATCCCTCACTTTTAAAAATAAACTATTTTAAAGCAATTTTAGGTTTATAGCAAAATTGAGCAGAAGTTAATGTTCAAATGTTACCCCCTGGCCCCACTGTTCTATCTCCTACATATTTCTTCTGCCTTCTTTACACTCTTCTCTTTCTGGGAGTTTGATAATATTAAACCATGAGATACTGTTCTGTATGTCTTGGATTCTGAGGGGTTTGTTTTGTTTCAGTTTTTACCTTTTTTTTTTTTTTTTTCTATTTAAGTGTCCTCAAGTTCATGGATTCTTTTTGCAGCTAGGTCAAGTCTTCTGAGGAGACATATGGAGACAATCTTTTTCTGATACCATGTCTTTTGTTAACTTTTCCATTTAATGTTTTAATAGTTTCTATTTCTCTGCTGAAATTCTCTATTCATGCATATTGTCCACTAAATCTTTTACCTGATAGCTTAAAACCCATCTGCTTTTCTAGCATCTGAGGTATCCTTGTTGGTTGTGTTGACTATTTCATCCTTTCACAATAGGCAGATCTTCCCATTCTCAGTTTGAGCACCAGCGACTGTGAAGAGATAAATAAAATTCTCACCTAGAAGTGGGCTACTAGACAGTTAGTATATGTGGAAGGATGGGGTAGTAAGTCAATATGGTTAGATGTTGACTTGGTTTTGGGGTTTTATTAATGCTCTTACCTTTATGGATTTCAGTTTCTATATTGGAATCTACTTTTCCCTTATGTTTATGGTGCCAGAGGTTGGTTGGTTTGTTTTTCTTTCAGTGTTCCTGCCCATCCTCTGCTTTCAGCCATTTCTCAATGCCTATGCCATAGAAAGGATCTCTCTCTTGCAGTAGACTGCTGGGCTTGTTACAAATGCCAGGATTATGGCAAGGGCAGAGCTGTCCTCTATTTTCCTTGACCAGCCTTAGTCTCAGGTTGGTCCTATGTACTTGGGCCTCTGGGGTGGTGGTTTCTGAGCAACTCTACCCTGTCCCCATGGCAGCAACACTCTCCCTGGTCTGGTCCTACCTGAACCCCAGTAGTATCATGCCTCTATATTGGTGTAGAAATGGGGGCAGGCTATGGGGTTTCCTGCTCCCTTTTTCTCCCAGGTGCTGTGGCACTTGCCTTTAGTCCTGGCATTGGGAGAGAAACACCTCTCTTACAAAGGCAGATGAGTTTTGCTTCTCCATAAGCTTTGGGTCTTTGCCATGCTTTGGGAGGAGAGCATTTCTCATTCTTCTCCCAGTGGCACAATAGTTTATTTCCTTCTGAGAGAAGGTCCAGGGAAGGGGGAGTTATTTGTACCTTGCATCCAGCTGCAGCCAATGCTGTGCCACCAAGCAGAACTCTCTGGTCTCTGCTCTACTCTTTCTCACTAACAGCCCAAGGAGGCCTTTGGCAAAGATCTTGAATGTGAACATCTCTTATGTTTTGGGTACCCAAATATTCCAAACTTTGCCCCACACTTGGCTTTTAAGAATTCCTGAACATTCTGGTTTCTTCTTACTCACTTCTATGCAGGCTACTACCCCTCCCTTCTGTGTTCTGCCAATGTAAGACTGTTCAGTCTCCTCAGAGGAGATTAACACTCTGGAATCTAGTTCACTTGGATGCTTCGTAATCTCCGGCCTCTGGGCTCAAGACAAATTAAAATTTTGTAGATCATCTGGCTTAAGGGAAGAGTGTTCTTTTGAAGCTTTCTACACTCTGAACAGAAAGGATACCTTATCCTCAATTCCTAATCTGTACCAAGTTTTTCCTTGATCTATGGATTACCTTACAAGTGAAACTCTTAACTCCCAAATACTATATTTTCTCTCATTTTTATGGCTGATTGCTAGTCTACTTTCATTTAATTGGCATTCAGTATAAATTGCCTTTGAATTTTGCTTTATTTTGCAGAAGTTCTGCATGTGCTTAAATGCGTTTTGCATTTACTGGGTACAGTGCTCACTGTATGTGCTCCAGCTTATTAATTGCAGTGGTCAAATCTTTGATTTCCTTACTGATTTGTCTACTTTTCTAACAGTTACTAAGATAACTAGATTAATATTCCAATATGATTATGGATTTTTCATGTCAAAAGAACTACAAATCTTAGCCAACATATTTTGAGGCAGAAAAGCATTAGAGATAGTTACTTCAAAATAATTGTTCAGTTTGAATACAGATAATAAACTTGATCTCAGTGGGTTTTTTTTCCTGACATGTTAGACATAACTTTGAGTTTTAATTTATCTTTCTATCTCCCCCCATCTCTTCTACATCCTTATTTTGTGGATCGTGTGCATAGCTAGGTTTTCTGAGGCTTGACATCTTAACTGAAGCATTTAGCCATTTGCTACTAATACTTGGATTTAAGATTTATTCCACAAGGTCTGATTCTTTCTCTCTCCCTGCTTTCTTTTGAACTGATTACACTTTTGTCCCATTATTTCTTTCTGCTAATGAGGTTATTCTTTCTGTGATTTTAGTGGCAATGTTAAAAATTACAAAATGCGTTAACTGAAGGCTAATAATCAGTACCTTAGCTTTCTACCTAGACAACTTTACACGTTTGAGGTGTTTAATCTCTTGAGGTTATATTTATTCTATCTTTGGCCAGTGAAAGCCTCTGCCAAGAGTTGGTATTTCAGATTTTTTTTTTTAATGTTCAGTTAGCCACTGTATAGTACATCATTAGTTTTTGAAGTAGCGGTTTTTTTGAACATTTATACTATCTTTATTTTATTTTTTCAGTGTTCCAAGATTCATTGTTCATGCACCACACCCAGTGCCCGTGCAATACGTGCGCTCCTTAATACCCACCACCAAGCTCACCCATCCCCCTACCCCACTCCCATCCAAAACCCTCAGTTTGTTTCTCAGAGTCCACGGTCTCTCATGTTTCATCTCCCCCTCCGATTTCTCCCAATTCACCCTTCCTTTCTTTCTCCCAGTGTCCTCCATGTTTTTCCTTATGCTCCATATGTAAGTGAAACCATATCACAATTGACTCTCTCTGTAGTGTTCAATGATTCATTAGTTACATATAACACCCAGTGCTCATCACAACGTTTCTTCTCATCTACCTTAGGGCAACAAGACCACATTGCAGGTATTAGGGGAGTGGCAATAACTCCCAGCATGTTATACCAATGACCCCCACATTTTGATGGGGATCAGAATCACCTACAAAACTTGGTGGAAAATATAAAGGCAAGACCCTTTCCTGCCTCAGTGAGCCTGGGCCTTTTATGCTTGACTAGTATTTCAGGGGATTCACATACTGAATTTTAGTAGCAATGATGCTATAATGCAGAAGGTTCTCAGACTTCTCATCTGTGGTGAATGAAGATGACCTAGAAATCAGAGGATATACTGGCTTATACAATTTCTCTATCATTTGAGAGCAAGGGAGGCAAGAGTGATTACCAGGGTTGAGAAGTTGGTTGTTAATGGCCAGAGTAGCACTGGAGATAGAAAAGGGAACTATTCAGTTCAACTACAAACTATGGCATCATCTAAAGGAATTCTCATCTCATATAGCCAAATGCATGTGTAGCTAAGAATCAGGCCCAGCATGTGATCAATAGCAGAATTACAATGGATGTTAAATTCTACCTCCTGTATACTAAAGCCTCCTACACTAAAGTCAAGCTCTGGTAAAGGAATTAGAATACTGGTTTAGACACATCTAGGCAGATGTACTTTAGATCCTTGAACTACTCACTTCTCAGAATCCTTTAGACCTCTTGCTTTGCTTAAAGGGTAATGCAGACGCCTCACTTGAGCCACGGACCTCACAAGCTGATGTTTACTCCTTATAAGAGATGCCCCGTATCCCTCACAGCCTCTAGCCCAATTACTGGTGTCAAGTCCAGCATGAGCTAAGTGGGGCAGTCTGTCCTTGAGACAAAGAGAAAGGATTATTCACCAAAGAATCTATAGGACCTGGCTACTCTGTCAGTAGGAACTTAGAACAGACTTACGGATCTTAAAGG
>CM052886.1:99082030-99206707 GCA_028534135.1 Potos flavus
AGAGAGATCACAAGTAGGCAGAGAGACAGGCAGAGAGAGAGGGGGAAGCAGGCTCCCTGCTGAGCAGACAGCCCGATGTGGGGCTCGATCCCAGGACCCTGAGATCATGACCTGAGCCGAAGGCAGAGGCTTTAACCCACTGAGCCACCCAGGCGCCCCTATCAGCAGTCTTCAAACTTTGCTGTACATTCAAATCATGTAGGGAGATTTTTTTTTTTTCAGTCTTGACCCTTAATCTTCCTATAATCTCTTACAAATAGATCAATCTCAAGACCTAAAACACAAGCATCAGGGTTTTTAGAATTCCCCAAGTGATTTTTGACTTCAGCAAAGTTTGAGAGCCACAACAGCAAACGTGGAAATGGCACAGTTACCTTGGTAAGGTTTTGGGAAAGGGCTCAGAGGTGGGCCAGCTAAAAGTTTTTTGTTTCCTTTTTTTTAACAAGAGAAGCCAGGATGTTCCCAGGGTGCCCTAAGGGTCAGTCTTTTCCCTAAAACAAGTGCTCCACACTCGTGATAGAAGGCACCAGCCTCTCTAAGAAGCAAGAGTGGCTGTCATCTACAGGCCCGGGTTGGTGGCGCTATAGGTTTATATTGAACTGGACTCACTGGTGTCCATGAGAACAGTAGGATTCAGAAATAGCAGAGATCAGACAGCAGCACTACTCACATCCACATTGCTGTAAAGCCAGAGTAGCAAGTAGAAGTCTTGATCCACAAGGCAATTAGACCATGACACAGCTAGTGCAAAAGATTGGCAGCCACAAAGGTATTGCTTGACCTGTATAACAAAAGCAATCAAGAGCAGGTGAAAAGACTTAGACTGGCTGTCCCAATAGGAAGCAGCTCTCTTACTCACTTCCTGCACTTGAGCTAAATCCTAGCTAACTCACCTTGAAGGAAGAACCTGTGACATTATAGCAAATACATACAGTAGTGATTCCCCAAAGTCCATCCCCATCCTGTGATCATCTATCCGAGGAAAAGAAAATACCAAGCTCTTTCAGAAAGTGTTGGATAAAGGGTTGCACATGTTAGTGATATGAGGGATGGGAAAAAAAATGCTCCTGAATTTCCAATTAGGATGTGGGGGGCCATTTAAGTCCTCGGTCAAGGATTCTCCTGAGTGTCTGGCACCACTCCATGGTTATTTCCTTAGTCCTTAATGACCAAATGTGAAAGTATACTTGGAAAAACCCTCATATATTTCTCCTATTCTGGGGACTATGTTATAAAGCATGTGAGATAGGTGGCCTGAATGGCTTGAATATTTGACTAGAGAAATCAAGTGTTATCTATTCCCTAGAATGTCCCAACAGTCACTCTTTCTCTAGAACTAAAGGAGAGCACTAGTGAAGATGATTCCAGTCTCCATGAGAAGCTGGTGTGTTGGAGATCTCCTGTAAGCCAAGTTTGATGGCAGGGGCTACACAGAACTAGGCTTCCTGGTGTCTGTGGGGATGGTAGGATTCAGAAATGCAGAGGCCTGGCACCAGCACTTAGTCACATCCGCATTGCCTCTAAGAGTTGCCATGAAGAACCACAAAGACAGAGTGGCAAGGAGAGATCTTGATCCACAGGGCTACTAGACCAGGATCTATGGGGTTAATAAGAAAGATGGGTGGCCAACAGAAGTATCATTTGATTTACACAACTCAAAGGGATCAAGAGTAGATGAGCAGAGGATTAAGACCAGTTGCCCCAGTGAAAAGTCCACTATCCCCTGCCCAGTACTCACACCTCTGCCGGTACTGGCTAACATGACAAGTACACAAAGCAGTGACTCCCCAAGTCCTTCCCCAAAAGCATCTATGGTCACTTAATTTGAGGAACTCAACCTTGTGAAAAGGAAACTACTCAGATTTTCAGGAGTTGTTGGACACACAGTTGGATACATTACTGATATGAGGGAGCCACAACACTCATGACTTTTCTATTAAAGAGTATGGGGGGTAGTTATCCCCTCCCAAGTTTGTCTTTCTCAGTCCAGTGAATCTCTGATCCATTCTGTGGTCCTTTCCTGTTACACGTGAAGGCCTGTACTGGTTGGACCCACTTGGCAGTTGGTAAAACCATGTTGCTTCCTGATATATGGACTAAGGTTATACAGGCAGGAAAGACCTATGTTTCAACCCTAACCCTTCAAGGGGGAAACCAGTGAAATTATATCCCATCCAAGACTGAAAACTGGAATACTGTATATTGGAATGTATACTGGAATGGTAGGTACTACTGTTCCCTTGAAGTCTTAGAGGATGTGGGAATCATGGTTCTCATCAATCATATCCCCATTCAGTGTTGTGCATGGTACATTCAGTAATCAAATGGACTCATGGTAGATCATTACCAAGCCCAACAATAGGTCCAAAAAGGAACACAGACTGTTTTTGTGTATGGCACATCCCAGAGGCTGCTGGCCTGACATACTTGAGTATGGCCTCTGGTCTAGAGCTGATACATCAGCTTTGGTGCATTTGACATTCTGCCATTCTGATAGATGGGTACATATTCTGTGCCAACAGCCACAATGAGCCAGGGTCATGGGTGGAGTGTCTGAGGGTAAGAAAAATCTAGAATGGGTGGTAGAAGAGGAATATCAATCATGACCTGTTGCAAATTGGTTCTCCCAAAACAGGTGCCAATAGAATTTGGGGCATAAGATATTAGGGACCAGCAGCTGTGAAAGGAATGGGAGGAAGCCAATTAAGTAGATAAAGAAGTCAGATTGAAACATGCTAGAGAAACCTTTACCAACTTGAGGTGCTCTTGTATGAGAGTTGCCTATCAGTGTCCCATATTGTGCCTTACATGGCCATTATCCTATTTTCCTTCTTTACTCAGTGTGCTGCAATGAACTCTACAATGAGTGGGGGAGGCTCTAGTACAGACCTTAAAGGAACTGGTGAACTGGCAAATTCCAGTCCCAGGCTGGGCAGCATGTTGGCCAGGCTAGATTGCCATAGTGGCAGGTAGAAGGGAGTTGAAGTCCTGCGAAAAGCGGGGAAATAGATGTAGATCACATCAGCAGCTTTGCCCACGTTCTTGAACTTGCCGATTGCCAACCTTTCTGCTTACAAGTGGGGCCTGCTCTCCCCTGCGTTACCAAGGCTATCAACTTATGGCTGTCCCTTTTTGTGTGGCCTGGTTAGTATAAAGCTGCTGTCTGCCTCTCTTTGAAGTTTATTTTTCCTTTCTCATTTCCCCAGCTTGTTCTGTGTTTTGGTATGACCTTGGGTCACACCACGGTTGATTTCTCCTCACCTAGTAGTAGTCCTATTCCTGCCCTAGTGTGGATTCCCTATAGGGCCCAGTGTTATCAGAATTCTTTAGCCTGACTGCAGTGAGACATCCCAGTCACTGGAGTGAGCTGAGCTGGTAGGTGGCCAGATGGTTTCTAAAAGTAGGAACTAGGGTACCCACCTTTCAGCTGGGAGCACCTAAAGTTGTGCAACTACCCACTGGGTGCCCTGATGTCTGGGAAGGCTGAGATAATTGAGAAAATTAAGTATAAGCAGAGTCAACATGGACAAAACTTATAATAAAGGATTTACCAATATCTCATGCCAAAAACATGAATCTAGGAAAGTATCATCAGTGTTTTGTCAGAAAGACATAATCAGACACTAGTGCCTTCTGATCAAGGTTCAGAGCACAGCAGTTCTGGATTCAGACATTTACCTGCTAGGAGTCTAATTCCAGGAGCTCTAATACTCGTTAGTACTTTTCCTGCAGTCTGGGAAGAAGGGTTGCTGCTACCTCAGCTATTGCCAGAAAGCAAGGGATTTTTAAGGGCTGCATTATGAGTCTTCAGGTTGTTCACAGCCTCGCCTTATTGTGCCTGACTTGGAGTGTGAGATCATTGGGAACCTTCCGAATGCACATCAGATGTGCAGAGGAGTTAATAGTCCCTGGGGCAACTTTGACAATGGGAGAAAGTAGCTGGTGAATATTTTCCGTCACTTGGAGGGATTTGGGGGGAAATTACTTCCTCGTCCTCTAAAGGCTTTTGGGCCAACTAAGGAATCAGTTTTTAGGGAGCTATGACCAACCCAGAAATATACTTTGTTATATTTGCCATCCCTCCTCCCCTGTCTTTTCCCTCCTGTTTTTCTTTATTGTAATGAAGTACAATCCTATCAGCAAAAAAAATTTTGCTTCAGGCTCTGTCCTGGAATACACAGTCTAAAATCAACCCCTATTTTACTATTCTTGCTAAAATACAAATTTGACTCTGAAGTGCCTAGATCTTCCAATTTGTAGAAGACAGAAGAGACAGAACACAAATGACACTAAGGAAATAAAATCTTCCAAATCTAGATTCTGGAACTATTCACAGAGCAGATGATCCAGTTTTAAGGAACTGTCTGAAACTGAATGGATTTGGATCTTGATTGAAAAGAGGTTTCAAGGGTATTGGTGAAACTTCATTTCTTGAGATGAATTGTTTATAAACATCTATGTTTACTAACTCTTTAAAACTACATAGGTCATAAATATTTCTCCTCTTCAAACAGAGCAGGTCGAAAAGCTGGGGTAGGAGGAACACAATAGGAAATGGGACAACAGTTGGGTTTTTGGTTAGGAGGATTCCAAGGCTTCAGTAGTTGGAAGAAATGTACAGAATTGGTGAGAGGTATAATATTCAGTTGTGACCTGTTGAAGGTTTAAGATAATTGAGATCTTAATGATTCTAAGTCCTCAGATCTGCTCAATAAAATGATGGTGTCTCTTACTACAATGAGAGGCAAGTTGAGAGGAAGAAGTTTCATCCTGTTGGAACTTGATTCCTGTAGATCATTCAGGTAGAAATGGACATTGGTAACTAGAGGCTGGACAGAATCCTGGGTGGAGATGGGGACCTGTAGGTAAGCAAGTACAAGATGGTTAGTGATTGAGCTTACCCCATGTCTTTTAGACCTTGTTTTGGGGGAAACCCAAGCTGAGGCTGATATGCAGGTAGTTTATTGAGAACATAGCAGGACCAAGAGTTAGTGGGAAATTAGAGACAAGAAACCTGCATTGAGCCGGTCATCACTAGGGGTGACTGATTTTTTCATCCACTGATTGCCAGGGGAAGAGAGAAGAATTTGTTCAGGGGGAGGTTATTGGCTCTATTGATCAAATGTTGCCAAGTGTAACTATGGTTTCTGGGTCATGTGTGCATAAGCTCTGAACAGATTTCCAAGAGCTTCTATGTGATAGAAGCTCCAGAACAGAAAGGCAGGTGGGTGACATGATGTTGGGTTGTTCTTGGGTGAAACTGGTCCCTGTAGCAATGGTTTAAGAGAGAGGTGAGATCAGAAAGAAGTGGTACACAAACATTTCCAACCCACTCCAGGGGGAGCACACAGAGAAGTAAATATAATTGGGTCCCTAGGCAACACCAACCTTTAAGGGATGGGTAGAACAAGGTGCCTGGAGGAAGACTTCAAGGATTAATAGTAAAGGAAAGAGGGAAAGTTGCCACGAAAGCCATGCGGGGGGGGGGGGGGGTGGATTCAAAAAGGAGGGATTAGAAAAATGGTATCAAATATAGCAAAAGTCAAGCAAGGCAGGTTATGACTAATACATTTGGGGAGTCATTAGCTAAAGTCTAGTTCTGGAATGAAAACAATAAAAGGCTGCAACATACAAAGCAGTAAATAGATTGTGATCTGTGTAGACCAATGACAGTAGTATGTCTATATACTCCTACCATATGTATACCCTACTGTACTGTTGTATGTACATTTTCAAACATTCATAAAAAATGAATGCCCTAAAACACCTAAGACTTAATATAAAACCTCTTCACAAAAATATGAAAACATTAATTTGTCAGTGATGTGAATATAAGTGAACTATTTTCAAAAGTTTGTTGTTTTTTTTAAACCTCCTTTGATACAGCATTTTTAGGATCTAAGTTTTGTTTTGTTTTGTTGATTTTAAGGATTGTCATAGCTGAGAAAGATACTTTACAAAGATTGGTAGCTCCAGATGAAGAAACTCTACACCATAGGTGGTTCGTTAAATTGTGAAACTCAATGTTTAGTTCCATCTACCAATTATACAAAACTGGGTTTTTTGTGACTTCTGGAAAATTCCCATTCTCGATGTCAATTGATGGGTGCAAACTAATTGGAAGGGGTTGCATTTCTACATTTAAACAGCCCAAAATTATTTGAAAATCTAATCTTCTAATCTGTTGAACTCGTCCAGATTTTAGTATGCAGGCATAGAGACTTTAGATACCTTTTTTTCCTAGTATGAAATCTCAACAGTAGCAACGTGTCAAAATGTGCTTTTAAAATACTCTGTGGATAGCATGAATTTTTTCAAAAGAGATTGTCCCTGTATCACTCCTACGACTTCACCTTTATTTCCTGTCAAGGTCAGCAAATGTGGAACATTAGAAATTTTTAAAAGACAAATGCATAACTCATTTTTAAGTATATCATTTCTCTTTTAGAGATAGGGAGTGATTATTTTTTTTCCTACTACAAAGACATTTGGTTCATAGTGCAAAGTATGAAGAGTGGACTATGGTTTAAAAGTCTTGTTTTCATGAAATTAGTTCCATGAATGACATCTTAGTACTACGTACATTGCTTTCAACTTCTTCCTGGCAACTCCCTGTTTGTAAATGATGTGATAGATGAATTGCACATAGTACGATATCTGTAAGCTTACTCTGGGATAGTGGTTATACTTATATTTTCCATGAAGGGGCCATTTAATGTTGAGTGTGGCTTACAAAAGTAATTTTAGGTGTATATCATTTTTTGAAATAGAACCTGGCAGGTACCACAATCTGAGACATGTTCAAAACATTTATACTTTCATCCAACTGTATTGCAACCTCCCACACTATGTAATTTGTTCTAAACCTTGCTGCTTCAAATCTTCAGTATTTTCCGTGCATCTGCCAATAGAATTTGGTGGTAGAGGAATACATTTGGCTTATTCTATTGTTTTGGTATATTCTAGCAATTTCTATAATGGTAGGAAGAGCCAAGTGTTTCCCCAGTGGCAAATGGATTTTTATCTTTCACTCTTAAACACTGATTGCTAAATTTAGTGAAATCTTGCAGAGTACTGGGATAAGAATTACATAACTCTATAGAGCACTGCTGTCAGTGGAAGTTTCTTCTGTTCTGCTTGCTTCGTATAAATGTATCAGGATTAGCAAGACTTCAAAAATAACATTAACCTGTCAAGTCACTGTATATACTTAGGAAATGGGATTTTTCTGCTATTACAGACATTACCCTAATAGTCTTGATAATTTTAATTCTTCTGGCAGATTTCTTGAACTAATTACTTAAACATGACTGTTGAAGAATCCTACTAGGAAATAGAAACCATCAGCTTTCCAACTCTTTCCGGTTGCTTGTATTAATCTTTTCAGTCTATATTTTCATTCTAACAATCTAAATCACATGCTGCCCATGTTGTGAGGATTCATTTAAACAAAATAATTGCCATCACTCAGTGATGTTTTGCCCTAAATGGATTGATGGGTGAGCCATGCCTGAGGGAGACTTGGTCAGCATTTCCAGATTGTGGAGCTCCCTCTCTGCCCACATCTTTTGTCCCAGGTAAGACCTATGACTATCCAATGCACAGGGGAGCAGAAATCAACCTGTGTGTCCAGTGTCCTTATCAAAATTTACCAACATGAATGTGAGAATCTCTCTGCCCCAATAGGTTTTATTGGGATACATTGTAGGTATATCCATCTCAGTTTGGAGACTCCTGGTGTATGAACAAACATTTTAAGGAGCCGATCTGTAAGGAAATCAGTTAGAAAACAAATCAAAGTTAATTTTTTTTAATTAGATAGGGGTGACAGTTCCCTTCTAAGGGGAAGGGAACCAGTGGAAAAAAGCCAAAGGTGCAGGAAAAGAAATAGAGTAAATCAGAGAAATAAGGGAAAGCCTGGTATATAGGAAACATGAGGAAGAATTAGCTTTCTAGCTCAGAAGAGGCCATTTCCTGATAAAGAAATTGAAATGAGGTGGAAGATCCTAAGTAACTTTGGGGGTAGAGAGCTGAAGGGGTTCAGAAGCTGGAGGCAGGGATATGTGCTGGAAGGAAGGGGCATTAGAAGGTTTGTGGAGACAAACAAAAATATTACAATAGTTGCTGTATGTAATGAGAGCTAAGGAAGCATACATGTTAGCTTCAAGATATTCACCTTGCTCTTCCTCTGAGAACTAACTGGTTTATGAAAGCTACAGTTGCGGTAACCAATGAATCTCACAACCAGAAAAGTAGCAGAGTAAGGCTCTGGGCTCCATATGCGCAAACAAGTGCCCTAAATGCCCGAATACAGAATGATGATAAATGTTAAGGCACGTCCATCCCCCAGTGAAAGACTGCAAATGCTCTCTGGACACCTCGAATAGACAAATATTTAGAGCTCTAAGAAAACTATCAAATGTTAGATCTGCATATTTTACATCATCAAACATTTTTTTAACTATTGTTTTTTGCAGTCCTGTTATAGAGCAATTCAGTCTTCATATGTAGCTTCAACAGTAGTATTCTGATCACTAGCAGCATACCAAGCCATCAAAGGCTTCTGGAGCTCATGTGCTCAGTCACGTGACAGACAATAATACTTGACTCAGACACAGCTTCAGGAAAGTTGATGCCAGGCCACAAGGACCCATTTACATAATGTAATCAGTCTTTTCCCTTATTTTTCCAATGATCAGAGATTTGTTTCCTACAGCATAACAGTCTGATGCTTCTAAAAGGGATCTCTAAAAAGCTTGTTTATAGTGACCTCCAAAATTTGGTTGAGGACAGGGATCTACAAATTAACAATTAACAATTGGTGAACAATTCACAAACTGGTGTCACTGTGTGTACACAACTGATCACAGCCTTTGCCAATTCCATCAGATGACCTGTAGCACGGTCCTGAACCAGCATTGGTCAGAGTATTTTGTGATTAATGCAACTCCCACACTTTTTATTCAAAATAAAGCCACTGCAAGATTGCACCAAAATGTGAGTCAGTGTGAGCTTGGTCATTGTAAAGCTCTAAGTCGTTGTAAAGCCTCATAAACTATCTTTTCTGAGGGATGAGTTCTTGAGGGAAAATGGTGATATCCAGGCATATGCCATATGTTCTTCATAACCCGCAGTCCTGGCAGCATACTGCATGACACACGGCTAACTTTTAACAAACAGTCGCTAGTGTAATAGGGTCAAATGATGAATATAAGAGTGTTCTCTGCCTCCTCCCCTTCCTCCTGCATCTCTGCCATCCGTCAAGCTCCTGAGAGTCATTCAGATTCAGGTAATCATTTAGAGGAAAATACGAGAAGCAAGGAAAGTTGTGTTTGTAATAGAAAGAGTGACTTTACTGCCAGGAGAGGAAATTATTGTAGAAGTTAAAAGCGGAAAAAAAATCCTGGGATGAGTGGGAGTGATTCTGGAGGCTGAGCAGAGTTTAGAGAACTGCCTACTGTGGGAATGGCAAAGGGCATCAGTGGGGAGAATGTTTAAGACATCTCACTGAACAAAAGATTTCAGTTTACCCTTCAGGATTTTACTCAGTCACAACACATACTTCACTATGTTAGACTGTTTCTTTGAAGAGACTCCAGGACCCGGATTGTCTTTGAGGCTAGACTATGATCACCTGATAGTACCAGGTGCTTGAGAGGGATTCTTTCAATCCTCTGCAACTCTGAGGCCGGTCTTCAGATGAGAAATCTGAGGCTCAGCAGTTGCCTCCGATCCTGGCTATAAGGAGCAGCTCCTAAGAGGCACACCCAGGGTTATGAAGAGGAGGAAAGACTTCTCCTCTACCCTCTAGGTTCTGTGACTAAGCTTGATGATTAAATTGGCAAAAGACAGATTAACAGGAGAAAAGCATATAAACTTCATGTGATAAGGTGTCCTTCATGTATGTTTAAAGATAAAAAATGAAGACCGAAGAAGCAGATAGGACTTCTATACCATTTCAACAAAGAATGACAAACTAGAGAGACAAAGCAAAGGAAAGTGCAGCTTGGGCTAGGGGCAGTAAACTGTAGGAGTGATTGAGGAAATATGTAGTGGAAACTAATGAAAGGTAAAAGTTTATGTTAGTGGGTTGGTTTGTTCAGATGCCTCTCAATGTTGACTCCCTGTCTCCAATGATAAGAAAGAAGGAGGTCCGAGAGCCCTTCCTCCATCTGCTTTTTCTCAAGCGCCTTCAGCTCAACTATCAGTCTATCAACTGGCATGTTTTGGGGGTGGCATATTCTGATCTCCTTTAGTTGTATCAAGTTAGTGGGTGCTCTTTTAACCATTACTCAATTCTCATTATCTCCAGATGAAGAACCAAATTAGCATAACACCATCTTAGGAAAATAATGGTAAATAACTCAATGTAAATGTCAGACTGTGAAGGGAGAAGGGACAGAAGTTAAAAATTGTTTTAGAGCAAGACAGAATAGATATCCAAGCTCTCCTGGGCCGGAGCCATGGCCAGGAACAAGATGTTAAAGAGGTTTAACTATAGAGGCTCTGCTAGAACTCAGGTTTCATAGAAGGGGAAAGAAGCTAGTAAGTATCTTGTCAAAGGTTGATGGGCAGAGAATCTAGGGGAACAGGGTATCCTGGAGCTTGGTGTCAGAGTTGTAACAAGTGTTTTCATGGAGCTAAGAGTGGTGCCTGGACTCCATCAGAAAGGGCCTTAGTGTCTGTCTTTCAGTGCTGGAGTTAAGCTTATCTGACCTGCCTGTGGTGGAACAGATTAGAATACTAATCACTGAAAATAACTTTATCCTGTATTTTATCTGCTTATATCACTAAAAAAATGAATGTACAATTGGTTTTATCAATTTCCTTTTAATACTTATTCTTGTTCAGGAAATCTAGTATCTACCTCTGGAGGCTGGCCTCAAAGTATTGGGAGCCGTAGGGATAAGCGTGGCCCTGTGAAGGAAGGGCAGTCCTGTTCATTCCGGCTAGTTACTTCCCCAGGGTGGAGCTCCTGAGGGTGATTCTGGAGATCTTTCTACTCTACTAATCCAAATCCAGTCAGAGCTGCAATGGGATTCTGTTATACCAAAGTTACAGCTTCTTAAAAAATCATATTCCTGTGTTCAACCATTGTTTCCAAAATGCAATGTTTGTGTCAAGGGAGCATCCAGCGTCAATCAAATGTCCGTTTGATCCCAGACTATCAACTTGAAATTCCCTCTTTCTCTAGGAAATCCTATTTCAGGGACCTCATTGTACTTTGCCAAGACCCACACCCCCCTGCACTCCCCTTTTAATCTAGGGGAGAAGCAGTAGTGACATTGTGTGGGGAGCCTGGGGGCTTTGAAAGAGATCTCTTCACCCTTTATGTCCTAATTCTGCACACCGAAATAAGAGTTGCCCTTTGCAGAAGTTCATGTTACAAATAAAGCCCAGGGCAATGTGACTGTCCTAAGTTGTTTTTATTTTATTATTATGTTATATTAGTGACTGTATGTCCTAAGTTGTTAATTACAAAATTACAAAATGCCTTTCACAAGACGTAAGGAAAAATTAAGTATGGTGGGCATTCAGTGCTCCATGCAGACTTTCAATTCCTTTTGTTAACTATGGCAAAAATATATAAAACTTACCATCTTAGCCATTTTTAAGTATACATTTCAGTATTTGGTTTCACAACAGTGAATATACTTGTTTCCAGAACTCTTCATTTTGCAAAACTGAAACTCTATACCCATTCCTTTCTCTCCTTTCCTCTAGTAACCACCATTCTGTCTATGAATTTGACTATTCTAGGTACTTCAACTAGAATCATATTTGTCTTCTTGTAATTGGCTTATTTCACTTAACATAATGGGTTCAAGATTCAACCATGTTGAAGCTTGTGAACTTGTTTGTCAGAATTTCTTTTAAGGCTGAACAACATTCCATTGTATGTATATACCACATTATGCTGATCCATTTACCTGTTGGATACTTGGGTTGCTTCCACCTGTTGACTATTGTGAATGCTACTATGAACATAGAGTACAAATCTCTCTTCAAGACCTTGCTTTCAATTCTTTGGGGCTATAAACCCAGAAGTGAATTGTTGGATCATATGGTAATTCCATCTTTAGTTTTTTTTTTTTTGAAGAACCACTAATACTGTCTTCAGTGACTACACCATTTTATGTTTCCACCGACAACACACGAGTGTTCCGATTTCTTCACAATCTCACCATTTATTTTCTGGGTGTTTTTTGTTTTTTTTTTTTCCAGAATATTTACTTTTTATTAGACATGAATACAATTCTTTTTTTAATTTAAATTCAATTAGCCAACATATAGTACATCATTAATTTCTGATGTAGTGTTTAACAATTCATCAGTTGCATATCACATTGCACATCCCTGGTGCTCGTTACATCATGTGCCCTCCTTAATGCCCATCACCCAATTACTCCATCCTCCCACCTACCACCCTTTCTGCAATCCTCGATTTTGTTTCCCAGAGTCAAGAGTCTCATGTTTGTCTCCCTCTCATTTCTTCCCATTCAGTTTTCCTGCCCTTCCCCTATGATCCTCTACATTATTTACATTCCACATATGAGTGAAACTGTATGACAATGGTCTTTCTCTGACTTATTTCACTTAGCATAATACCCTCCAGTTCCATCCATGTTGACATAAATGATAGATTTTCATCCTTTCTGATGGCTGAGTAATATTCCATTGTATATACTTAAGCAAATCATAGCTGAGAACTTCCCTAATCTGGGGACAGAAACAAGCATTCCTGTCCAAAAGGGAGAGAGGACCCCTCCCAAAATCAGTAAAAACAGATCAACACCCTGACACAGAATAGTGAAGCTTGCAAATTTTATAGAAAAAGAGAATCCTGGGAGTGACTTAAAACATGGGGTGGGAGTGGTGGGGTTCCTTACCTACAGAGAGGAACATCAGATTAACATCAGACATATCCACAGAAATCTGGCAGGCCAGAAAGGACTGACATGATATATTTGGGGTACTAAATGAGAAGAACATGCAGCCAAGAATATTTTATCCAACAAGGCTGCCATTCAGAATGGAAGGAGAGATAGAGTTTCCAGGACAAACTGAAAGAATATGTGATCACTAAGGCAGCCCTGCAAAAAATATTAAGGGGTATCCTGTAAGTGAATAGAGATCCCAGGAGTAACATAAACCAGAAACAATCTACAGAAACAGGGAATTTACAGGCAATACAATGGCACTAAATTCATATCTTTCAATAGTTATTCTGAATGTAAATGGTCTAAATGCTCCGATCAAAAGACACAGGGTGTCAGATTGGATAAAAAAGCAAGACCCATCCATATGTTGTCTACAGAGACTCATTTTAGATCTAAAGACACCTCCAGATGGAAACTGAGGAGAGGGGGAGAACAATTTACCATGCTGATGGACCTCAAAAGAAAGCTGGGGTAGCAATCCTTATACCAGACAAATTAGATTTTAAACCAAAGACTGTAGTAAGAGATGAAGAAGGACACTGTATTTCACTTAAAGGATCTATCCAACAAGATCTAACAATTACAAATATTTATGCTCATAATTTGGGAGTAGCCAATTATATCAATCAATTAATAACCAAATTAAAGAAACACATTGACAATACATTAATAATAGGAGACTTCAATACCCCACTCATAGCAATAGACAGATCATCTAGGCAGAAGGTGAACAAAGAAACAAGGGCTTTGACACACTGGACCAAATGGACTTCACAGATATATATACAGAACATTCCATCCTAAAACATCAGAATACTCATTCTTCTCAAGTGCACATGGAACTTTTTCCAGAATAGATCACATACTGGGTCACAAATCAGGCCTCAACCTGTACCAAAAGATTGAGAATATACCATACGTATTTTCAGACCACAGTGCTTTGAAACTGGAACTCAATCACAAGACAAAACTTGGAAGGAAGTCAAACACTTGGAGGTTAAAGAGCATCCTACTAAAGAATGAATGGGTCAACCAGGAAATTAAAGAATTTAAAAAATTCATAGAAATGAATGAGAATGAAGACGCATTTGTACAAAACCTTTGGGATACAGCAAAGGCAGTCCCAAGAGGGAAGTACATTGCAATACAAGCCTCTCTCAAAAAAAATTACAAAATCTCAAATACACAGGCTAACATTACACCTAAAGGAGGTGGAGAAAGAACAGCAAATAAAAGCCTAAATCAAGCAGGAAAAGAGAAATATAATAAAGATTAGAGCAGAAATTAATTACTTAATGATTAGAGCAGAAGAATGGAACAGATCAACAAAACTAGAAGCTGGTTCTTTGAAAGAATTAATTATATTGATAAATCTCTGGCCAGACTTATCCAAAATAGAAAGGACCCAAATTAATAAAATAATGAATAAAAGAAGGGAGATCGTGGCCAACACCAAGGGAATACAGAGAATTTTAAGAACATGTGAGCAACTATATGCCAACAAATTAGGTAATCTGCAAGAAATGGATGCATTCCTGGAAACTTACAAACTACCAAAACCGCTTTCTGGGTTTTGTTTTTTGGATAGTAACCATCCTAATGGGTGTGAGGTGATAGTTCATTGTGGTTTTTAATTACATTTCCCTAATGATTAGTGATGTTAAACAGCCTCATGGGCATTTGTATATCATCTTTGGAGAAATATCTATTCAAGTCCTTTGCCCATTTCTAAATTGAGTTGTCTGTGTTTGTTGAGTTGGTATGACTTATGTATTCCGGAAAGTAGCCCCTTACCAGATAAATAATTTGGAAATATTTTATCACTTTCCATGGATCACCTCTTCTCTCAGTTTATTGTATCCTTTGCATACAAGTTTTAAATTTTGATGTAGTTCAACTTATCTATTTTTGCTCTGGTAGTACCTAAGAAATCCTTACCAAATCCAGTGTTATAAAGCTTTCCCCTTATGTTTTCTTCTAAGCTTCACAGTTTTAGCTCTTAGGATGTTTTGGTCTTTGATTCCTTTTAAGTTGTGCTGTAAGGAGAGATTCCAACTTCACTCATTTGCACGCAGATACCCAGTTTTTCCAGTACCATTTGTTGAAGAGACTGTTCTATTCCCCCATTGAATGGTTTTTGACACCCTTGTCAAAAATCATAGGACCATATATGTGAAGGTTTATTTCTGGGCTCTCTATTTGTCAATATGTCCAGATTTCTTGCAATCCCTATCAATCTTAATGGTGCTACTATTTATGCTACTATCTTACTGTGGCTTTGTAATAAGTTTTGAAAATGGGGGGCGCCTGGGTGGCTCAGTGGGTTAAGGTCTCTGCCTTCGGCTCAGGTCATGGTCTCGAGGTCCTGGGATCGAGCCCCACATATGACTGTTTGCTCAGCAGGGAGCCTGCTTTCCCCCTCTCTCTGCCTGCCTCTCTGCCTACTTGTGATCTCTCTCTGTAAAATAAATAAATAAAAAATCTTTTAAAAAAAAAAAGGAAAAAAAGAAAATGGGAAGTGTAAGACCTCCAAATTTGTTCTTTTTAAAAAATTTTTATGCAAGTGTAAATAACATACAGTATTAATTTTAGGTGTGTAATGTTTCAACCACTCTATACATTTCTCAGTGCTCCAGATAAGTGTACTCTTAATCCCCTTTATTTCATTTATCTCCTCACCCTCCTCCCCTCTGACCACCACCAGTTCTGTACTTAAGAACATGTTTTGTCTTTTTCTTAAATTTCATGTATGAGTGAAATCACATGATATGTCTTTCTGACTTGTTCTTTTTCAAGATTTATCTATTCAGGGTCCTTTAACATTCTTGAATTTTATGATGAATTGTTTTTATTTCTACAAAAACACCATTAAGATTGATAGGGATTGCAAGAAATCTGTACATCAATTTGGGCATATCAATATCTTAATATTCTAACTTATGAACATGCTAGGTCTTGCTGCTTATGTGTGTCTTTAATTTTTTTCAGCATTTTTAGTATACCAATCTCTTCCCTCCTTGGTTAAGTTTATTTCTATGTATTTTATTTTCGATGCTATTATAAATGTTTTCTTTTCCAGGTTGTTTATTGTTCATGTATAGAAATACAACTGAATTCTTATGTTTTTATATCCTGCAACTTTACTGAATTCACTTATTCTAACATGTTTTTGTGTGGAATCCTTAGGATTTTCTACATGTAAGATTGCTGACAGATAATTTTACTACTTTCAGTTTGGATGCCTTTTACTTTTTTTTTAATTTAATTTTATTTTTTCAGTGTGCCAAGATTCATCATTTATGCACACCTTTTACTTTTTCTTAATTGCTCTAAGATTTCCAGTATGATAATAAATGGAAGTGGCCAAAGCAGGCATCCTTGTGTTCCTAATTTTAAAGAAAAAGCTTTCAGTCTTTAACAATGAAGTATGAGAGTATGATGCTAGCCGTAAACTTACATATATAACCTTATTATATTGAGATAATTTCCTTTTATTTCTGCTTTGTTTTTATCATGAAAGGGTATTGGATTGTGTCAACTTGTTTGCATCTCTGTGTAATTTCCCCAATTTTTTTTTTTTTTTTTTTGAGAGTGTGCACATGAGTGTGAGTAGGAGTAGGGGGAGGGACAGAGGGAGAGAAGAGAGAGGAATCCCAAGTAGACTCCATGCTGAATGCAGAGTCCAGTGCAGGGCTTGATCTCACAACCCTGAGATCATGACCTGAGCCGAAACCAAGAATCGGTTGCTTAATCCACTGAGCCACCCAGGTGGCTCTCCCTGCTTTCATCTGTTAATGTAGTATATTGATTTTTCACATGTTGAACCATCCTGGAACTTTAAAAATAAATCCTGCTTGGTCATGTGTATAATCAATCCTTCTAATGTGGTAATGAATTGTTTGCTAGTATTCTGCTAAAGTTTTTCATGTCAACATTCATCATAATATTGGTCTATAGTTTCCTTGTGTCTTTATACGGTTTTGTAATCAAGGTAATGCTGGTCTCATAGAATGAACTTGAGCATGTTCCTTCCTCTTCAATTATTTTTGGGCGAGTTTGAGGAGTATTGGTGTTAATACTTCTTTACATGTTTGGTACAATTCACCAGTGAAGTCATTTGGTCTGGGCTTTTCTTTGGGAGGTTTTTGACTACTGATTCAATCTCTTTATATTTCATAAGTCTGTTCAGATTTTCTATTTCTCCATGATTCAGTTTGGGGGTTGTTTCTAGTAGCTTATGTATTTCATCTAGATTATCCAATGTATTTGATATACAATTGTTCATAGTATTTTTACAACCAATTTTACAGGAAGAAAAAGGACTATAATACCCCCTCTTCCATTTCTGATTTTATTTTAAAGTTTTCATTTAAATTCCAGTTAACATACAATGTAATATTAGTTTCAGGTGTACAAGATGATTCAACACTTCCATACAACACCTAGTGCTCATCACAAGTGCACTTCTTAATCTCCATCACTTATTTAACCTGTCTGCCTTCCCCACCTCCCTTCTGGTAACCATCAGTTTGTTCTCTATAATTAAGAGCCTTTTTCTTGGTTGGACTAGTTTGGCTCTCTTTTGCCTCTTTTCTCTTTTTTTTTTTTTTCCTTAAAACCCATGTATGAGTGAAATCTTATGGTATCTATCTTTCTCTGACTTATTTCACCTAGCATAATACTCTCTATTTCCATCCATGTCATTGCAAATGGTGAGGTTTCATTTTTTTATGGCCGAGTAAATAAAAATGTGTATATATACACAAGCCTCTTCTTTGTTCATCAGTGGGCACTTGGACTACTTCCACAATTTGACTATTGCAGATAATGTTGCCATAAACATAAGGATGCATGTATACCTTTGAATTAGTATTTTTGTATTCTTTGGGTAAATACCTAGTAGTGCAATTCCTGGATTGTAGGGTAGTTCTATTTATAACTTTTTGAGGAACCGCCATACTGTTCTCCAGAGTAGCTGCACCATTTGGCAGTCTCACCGACAGTGCAAGAGTGCTCCCCTTTCTCCACATCCTTGCCAACACCTATTGTTGTGTTGACTTTAGTTATTCCAACAGGTGTGAAGTGTTATCTCATCATGGCTTTGATTTGTAGTTCTCTGATCAGTGATGTTGAGCATCTTTTCATGTGTCTATTGACCATCTGTTTTCTCTGGAAAAATGTTTTTTCATGTCTTCCACCCATTTTTAAATTGGATTATTCATTCTTTGAGTTTTATAAGTTCTTCATATATTTTAGATACTAATCCTTAATCAGATGACTTTTTCAAACATGTTCTCTCATTCCATAGGTCTCCTTTTTGTTTCACTGTTTCCTTCACTGTACAGAAAGATTCTACCAAACTGCTAGAACTGCTAAGCCAATTCAGTGAACTTACAGGATATAAAATCAGGGTACAGAAAACCATTGCATTTCTATAAACCAATTATGAAGTAGCAAAAAGAGAAATTAAGGAATCAATCTCCCTTACATTTGCACAAAAAACAATAAGATACCCAGGAATAAGCCTAGCCAAAGGGGTGGAAGACCTATACTCTAAAAACTATAAAACACTGGTGAAAGAAACTGAAGACAGCACAAAGAAATGGAAAGACATTCCATGCTCGTGGATTGGAAGCACAAATATTGTTAAAGTATCTACACCCAAAACAATCTACACATTTAATGCAATCCCCATCAAAATACCAACAGCATTTTTCACAGGGCTAGAACAAACAATCCTAAAATTTGTATGGAACAAAAGGCCCCACGTAACCAAAGCAACCTTGAAAAAGAGATACAAAGCTGGAGGTATCATGATTCTAGATTTCAAGTTATATTAGAAAGCTGTAGTAATTGAAATGGTATGGTACTGGCATAAAAATAGACACAGATTAATAGAATATAAAACCCACAAATGAACCCACAACTATATGGTCAATTAGTCTTTGACAAAGCAGAAAAGAATACTCAATGGGAAAAAGACAGTCTCTTCAACAAATAGTATTAGGAAAACTGGATCACTTTCTTACACCATACACAAAAATAAATGCAAAACGGATTAAAGAACTAAATGTGAGACCTGAAACCATAAAAATCTTAGAAGAGAACACAGGCAGTAAATTCTTTGACATTGGCCATAGCAACTTCTTTCTAGATACATCTCCTAAGGCAAGGGAAACAAAAAGCAAAAATAAGCTATTGAGATTCATCAAAAACCATTTCTAATTTTAGTTGAATCTTTTTTCTTAATCTAGTTAAAGGTTTATCAATTTTACTCTTTCAAAGAACCAACTTTTTGTTCCATTTACCTTTTTTGTATTTTCTTTTTCATTGTTTTAATCTTTAAAGCTAGACAAAGAAGGAAATAAATTTTACTACTTTTTATAGTTTCTTAACATGTAAGGCTAAGTTACTGATTTGAAATTTTTTGAAATCTTTAAAAAATATGTTTACAGCTATAAATTCCCCCTCTTTTTGGGATGCCTGGGTGGCTCGGTTGGTTAAGCAGCTGCCTTCAGCTCAGGTCATGATCCCAGGGTCCTGGGATCAAGTCTGCATTGTGCTCCTTGCTCAAGGTGGGGCCTGCTTCTCCCTCTCCTTCTGCCTGCTGCTCCCTCTGCTTGTGCTCTCTCTGTCAAATAAAATCTTTAGATAGTTTCCTTCTTTGCACTCCTTTCACTATATCTCATTAGTTTGGGCTTTTTTTTTTTTTTTACTCATTCGTCTCAAGATGCCTTCTAACGTCTCTTGGGATTTCTTCTCTGCTCTATTAGGATTGTGTAGTCTAACTTGAAAATTCAAAAATGTGTGGAAGTTTTCTGTTTTCTAGTTTCAGTCCATTGTGATAAGAAAAGATATCTGAGACTAATGATGTAATATATGTTGGCTAATTGAATTTAAATAAAAGATAAACTTTCATTTTAAAAGATACTATTAGGATTCCAATCCTTTTAGGTTTATTAAGTCTTGTTTTGTGGCCTAACATATGGTCTATCATGGATTATGTTCCACGTGAACTTGAGAAAAATGTGTTCGTTCTTTGGGTGAAGTGTTCTGTATATGTCTGTTATGGACAATTGGACTATAGTGTTCAAGTTCTCTATTTCTTTATTGGTGGTCTTTCCTTATTCTGTCCATTATTGAAAGTGAGGTATTGAAGTCTGTTTTAGAACTATTTCTCCCTTCAATTCTGTCAATGTTGACTTCATATATTTAGGAGTTCTGATGTTTGGTGCATATGTTTATCATTATTAGTGAATTGATCCTTTTATTCATTATACAAAGTTCTTTATTCTTATAACAGTTGACTTAGTCTATCTTGTCTGATATCACTATAGGCATCCCTGCTCTTCTGTTCCTATTTGCCTGGAATATATTTTTCTGTCCTTTCACTTTTAACCCATGCAGGTACTTAGATCTAAAGCGAGTCTCAGGTTCTGAATGTCAGGAGTTTAGAAGTCACCACACTGTCCTCACAAGAAATAGTTGAACAAGCTGGAAAAATTGACACTTCCTCTTAGATCCATAAAAAAGGGGGAAGACATAAGGAAAATTGCTGTCCCCAGACAGGAGAGAGAGCAGGAAAATATAGGTAGCCATGGTTTACCAGGGCCAATACAAGCAAAAACTATTAAGAACCAGTGCTGGGTAAGAAAATCTGAACTGTAATTCACAAATTCCTGGAGGCTTAGTGTGAACAACTCAAAGTTAAACTCTAGGGGACACACAGTATTGTGAAATTTACCTCTGAGCTCAACCAGGTTTCAACAGTAAATACTAGAGAAAAATTCCCTCAGGCTTGCTGCAGGAAGAGGGGGAAGAGGAACCATTTCGAAATACGCCAGAGAACTCTACTTCCTAGGAAGGCCTCCCCTCAGGGGAACTAGTTAACTACAGCCTGGCCTGCTGGAGTACTATTAGAGCCTAACTGACCTGGGAAAGTGAAGTCCCTAACTCCAGCCCATTCCAGCCAACCTGTCTCACCAAAGAGTGGAGAAAAACTGGGAAACATTTGAAATTTAGTCCAGAAGCTCACTAAAAGACTGAGACCTAATCATAGAACTATAGAATATTACCCCTCCCTCTCCTTTCACATGTCATCACCACATTACTGAATGCCTAGTCACTGTTCTTTTTTACCCAGTACATCATGTCTGGCTATCAAGAAAAAATTGTAGTGATTATTTCACAATATATACAAATATTGAATCACTGTACACCTGAAACTAATGTTATGTCAACTATACCTCAATTAAAAAAAAAACAAACAAACTAAAAGACATACTAAAGGAGGTGGGGGGCATAATTTGAAAAGACAGAGCAAGCATTAGAGCCAGACATGGCAGGGATATTGAATCTAAATCTGGGTTTAGATTTAGATTCAGATTTAGACTGAGAATCTAAAATAATTAATGTACTAAGGGTCTAGTGGATAAAGCAGACAGCATACAAGGACAGGCAATGTAAGCAGAAATAGAAATCCTGAGGAAAACAAAGAAATGCTAGAGATTAAACAAAAAAAGTGAAAAATGCCTTTGGGATTACTTGTAGACTAGATATGGCTGAGGAAAGAATCTCTGAGCTAGAGAACATATTAATAGGATCTTTAAATCAAAAAGCAAACATAGACTAAAAGTCCAAAGACTATGGGGCAACTACAAAAAGTAAAACATATGTATAATGGGAATATCAGAGAAGAAAAAGGAACAGAAGAAACATTTGAAATAACTGAGATTTTCCCCTAATTAAATATCAGACCTCAAACCACAGATCCGAGAACCTCAGAACACAAAACAGGATAAAACTCAAATGAAAAACAAAACCGATGCTTAGGCATATTTACAAACTACAAAAAATCAAAGATATAGAAAATCCTAAAAGAAGCCAAAAGGAAAAAACACCTTAGAAGAACAAAGAATTACACCTGCCTTTTCCTTAAACCATTCAAGCATGAAGAAGGGGGAGTGAAATATTTTAAGTGTTCAGATAACCCACCAACCCAGAATTATGTACCCTGCAAAATATCCTTCAAAAGTGAGGAGGAAAGAGTTCCAGACAAATTAAGGGAATTCATTTCCAGTAGACCAACTTTGTAAGAAATGTCAAAGTTCTTTAGCTGTTGAGTCAGTTGAGGAAACTTCGGGATCTAAAGTTTAGGACACCTAGTCCAAGGATTTTGTTGGTATGGGGAAAAGTCCCCATTGCCCTTCTGTCATCCCAGAATTTTGTCAGGAATATTTAGGCTCTTCATATGTCTTGATGGCCTTCAACGATCCTGAAGGAGTATGGAAATAAGTAGATGGGAGAGACTATGAGACCAACCTGAAGTACTAGAAGCAAGGCCAGCCATATGGTTGGCATGGGCTGGGTGGAGGTGAGGATGTGGTACCCCGATGGCAAGTGGAAGGACCTCTGAAAGAGGCCCTACCACTGAGTCTGAGGCTGGCCTGGGCAAGGCCATCTAGGAGAGGTGCTGAGCCACCTTCTGTAGACCACTGAGCCATGGAAATGGCAGGGATGGTAGAGGGGAATCTTTTCCAGAGACCCCTTATAAGACCTCCGTGGGAGAGGAGTAAGTCCTGGGAGACAGAAGCACTGTTGTCTTTTTTTTTTTTTAAGGTTCTTTTTAATTTTTAAAAGACTACATAGTTCCTAAGGTATTTTTTCCAACTTTATTGAAGTATAACTGACATACAAAACCATAAGATTTTAAGTTCTTTAGAGAGAAGAAAAATATAGGTCAAACTCAGATTTATATAAAAAAGGAAGAACATCAAAGAAGGAATAAGCGAAGGTAAAATAAAGTGATTAATTTGTAGGCAGCATATAGTCAGATCCTGTGTTTTTATTCATTCTGCTGATCTGTCTTGATCAAGTAATTTAATCCATCTACATTTAAATTACAGATTTTATTTTCTGTATGTCTCAGTTTTTCTGCCTTCGATTTCCTCCTTTACTTCCTGCGTTTGTGTGCCTTGATATTTTTGTAGTGACATGTTCTGATTACCTTCTCATTTCTGTGTATATTATGTTTTTCGTGGCTACGATCAGGATTACATAAAACAACCTAAACTATAGCAACTATTTTAACGTGATAACTTCAACTGAATACAAAAAGTACCTCTTTACATTCCCATCTCCCACACTTGATCTTACATCACAATGATATCTCTATATTATATACCAATTAACATAGACTTAGTTTTTATGCTTTTATCTCAAATTTTATGAGTCATAAGCCAAACTAAAAAATTACACAGGCTTTTATATTTGTCTATATATTTACTTTTGTCAGAGAACTTTATTTTTCATATGGCTCTGAGTTACTGTCTAGCGTCCTTTCAACTTTAAGGACTCCCTTTAGCATTTCTATAGGGCAAGCCATGAACTCCTTCAGGTTTTTCGGGTTTTTTTTGTTGTTTAATCTGAAATATATTGCTCATTTTTGAGGACAGAATTTCTAGACTTTTTTTTTTTTTTCCTTTCAGCACTATGAATAGATCATCTCATTGACTTCTGTTCTATAATAAATCTGATCATCTTAAGCTCTTGTACATGGGGAGTAATTTTTCTCTTTCGAGATTCTTTGTCTTCCACTTCTGACAGTTTGATTGGGTCTCCATGTGAGTCTATTTGATTTTATCCTACTTAGAGTTTGTTGAGCTTCTTACATTTGTACACCCATTTCTTTCCTCAAATTTGAGAAGTTTTAGGCCATTATTACAAGTGAGCTCTCATCACAAGCAAGCTTTTTTTCCTCTTCTGGGACTCCTATAATGCATATATTTGCCGATTTGGTATTGCTCCATAAGTCTCTCAGATTCTACTCACTTTATTTGAGAAAGAAAAAGAATAATTGTAAATCAGTTGTCTTCAAGTTCATGGATCTTTTTTTGTCTGCCTGATCAATGTGCTGTTGAGTCTCTAATGAATTTTCACCTCAGATACTGTATTTTCAGCTCTAGAATTTATCTGGATTTTTTTTTGTAATTTCTACCTATTGACATGCTCATTTTGTTCATCTATCATTTTCCAGATTTAGTTTTGTTGTCTGTGTTCTCCTTTAGCTCATGAACATACTTAAGATGATTGTTTTAAAGAGTTCCTCAAATAAGTCAGGACTATATTTCTTTAGGGTAAGTGTCTAGAGCTTTATTTTGTTCCTTTAAATGGGTCATGCTGCCCCGTTTTTTCATTTTCATTGTGATCGCTTGTTGAAAATTGGGAATTTGAAAAAAATCACCTATCTTTGCAGACTTCTTTGCAGGGAAAGTTCTTTGCAGGGAAAGAACTTTAAGCAGCCCAGCATAAAGGTGTAGCGTTCTCTCCAACCTTTTTGGGTGATGCCTCTTCCCTGGCCCTATGTGTGCTTATTCTAATTCCCTATATTTAGGTTGCTTTTAAATATCTTAACTTCCCTAAGGTCTTACCCCTGCTTCTTAACAGAGGCTTTGATGTCCTATGGTATTTCTTTGCCCATAATCTCTTGATCCCAGGAGCCCATGTGCCTGCAGCCCCCCTGCAGCCTTTGTACTGTGCTGCCTGCCCCTGCTTTCAGGGACCTCCAACCAGATATCCAAATCCTGCCCTTCCCATTCGTGCTCTGAATTGAGACAAAAAACAATCTTTTAGGCAGCCCCCAGATGAACCAGAATATTGTAAGCAAGTTTAATTCTTTTCCTTCCCTCCCAAGGGAACAACCAGGAATTAGGCAGCTTTTTCTCAACAGACAGGGTGGGGCAAGGGTAGCAAAAATGCCAGTTTTCTACTGTTTTGAGTGCAGCTTTTTTGTTCTTACCATGGTTGCTGCAGCTTCTCAACTGGGGTCTAGAATTCTTACAAAGCTACTTTGGCCTACATATTGCTTATTCAGTGGGGTACTCCCAATTCTTTTTTACCATTTCCGTACATCCCAGCCTTGAGCTTTTGCCTCCAATAGCCTGCATCTGTACGTTTTGTTTGGAGGGTTTCCCTCAAGTTTGGAACCACCTCATCTGCAGGTACAGGGAATCAGAAGAATATGGGAATTTGTCTCCTTGGGGCCATCCTTAGCCAATGACTGTCCCTACCTGAGGCAAAGGGAGCTGGGTTTTCCTATCTCTGTACCTATAAAATTAGGAAACCTAGCTTTTACCCTAGAGTTGCCCTGTAGAATCAGGCTACACCCTACCCTCTGTGGGACCTTGCCTGAATCCTATACCCGCTTTGATTTCTTCCCTTTCCCTGCTTCCCAGACTACCTTGCTACTCTCCTTGAAACTTTTCGTTCATCACATGTACATATCTTCATATCAGGATCTGTTTCTGGAGACGATACAAAGTATATGTTGCATTTCTCCCTCAACAAATAGCAACTTACAGGTTATCAAGATTAAACTTAAAACAAAAACTGCATGTTACTCTACATTACACATCTCATTATAGATTTCGAAAGTAGGTTTTTCCTAAACTGTCTAATTTGCAGAAGATCTTAGGTATTGCACAGGAATTTGGGACAAGGGAAACCAGCATGGAGGAGAAAATCCCTTGATTTCTGGTCCAATCAGATCCTAGCAGGAAAAATATGATACATTTCATAGACTTAACTAAAGAGTAGTTAATAAAGGGACAATTTAAGGAGGCAGAAGAAAAATTAAGGGAACTAACAAAGAATAGTAAAGCACCAAAAGAACATCGACAGATTGAGCTGTTACCGCTGCCAGGACCTGGAAGGGTATGGGGAGGAAGTCGTTACTGGAACCCAGCACAAGCTCTAGCCATGGGAGAAATCACACAGGAGTTGAGGCTTTCGGTAAAGGAACACAGCCACTGCTCATCATGGCCTGTAAGGAAGGAAGCATTGGGAAGAAACACTCCATCCTTTCATTCTGCTCACCCTCTGAACTCCTGTGGGTGCCTTCCATTGGCTGAGTATTCAAGCCAGAAGGCAAGTGTGAAAGGCACGTACGTAATTCCTTCCAAGGACCTGCTTGCTATCCAGCTGCCGAAAGCCAGTCATTCAAAGTTACGCCCGACTAGGAGCAGCCCATATCCAGTGACTGAGCAAGGTGGGTTATAAAGTCCCAGCTATGTCATCCACTCAAAGGACACTAAAATGGACAAGGCTTCAGAAGTCCCGGCCAGGCTGGTCAAAGTCTGTTGGGCCTGTATTTCAGTTTGGTCTCTTTCTGCTTGGTCCTGCTTCCTCCCCTCGCTTTCAGGGGTGTTGATACCTAGTAAATATCTTGCATCCCGAATTCCATTTCAGTGTCTCTTTCTAGAGAAATCAACCCATGACAGCAAGGGGGATGGGTGCTGCAATCCCCATAGAACAGCCTCCTAGTTACAGAGCAAGATAGAGAACAGCTCCAGAGAGGTAAACACAGAATAAGCAATAAATAACCAAGAAACTTACACTTACTCCTAGTCCTGTGCTTTCAACTGCTCCCCACCTTCCCTTAAAGTGTAGAGTGAAAGTGAACCCAGTGCCCTGTGATCTGAGGGAGCCTACGCAGTTTGAGGACATGTGCAGGGACTGGGGGAGCCATAGTGAGGTGTGCTTACCCTCACATCCCATCCCTGTCGCATACACACACCATGTGAGAATCCGCACACTTTGTCACCATGTCCCCAGAGGCCCACATTGCACGATGCATGTCAGCCCTGCATGGGGCTGCCCGCTGTGTGCTGTCAAGGAAAGCCCCACGGGATGCTAAATGATGCGGCTCCAAGTGAGGGGATTAAGCATCTCCCGGGGAGAGGAGGAGGCTTCTGGGGACATGCCTGAGGGAGTCGGAATGGGGTTCTAGTGAAGGTGGCTAGCTTGATCGCCCGCGGGGATGGTGAACGCCCCTCTTCCTGGGACTGGGGCATGCTGTTCTCAGACCTGAGGGGCAGTGACGAGCCCCTGAGATGGACAGCTGTTGGACTGAAGCAAGCTGAAGGCAAAATCTGTTCTCACTACCGTGTTATTTGTTCTCAGCCCCTCTGGCTTCTTTGAGTAATTCTGCATCTCATCCAGATTTTTCTTTTTCATCTAAATATTTGTTCTTGTCTTTGTTCTTGATTCTACTCTGAATCCCGTCTCCATCACATGGGGAGCTCCTTTAAGGATGGGAGTATATCTCCTTTGCATCAAGTATCTCCATGTTGCAAGGAGAGGCTGAGACAGATTTCGGGGTCCCGGGTGTTGATCCCTAGTCAACACCTATCAAAGGAAGAGAGAGGAAGCAGAATGGGGCAGAGAAAGAACTGAGCTTCAGACTCTGACAAAGCCTGGAGCAACCCGACAGGGCACTCTGCAACTATTGGGGCCCATTAGTATTGGGCCGAAATGACCAGGCCTTTACACCTACACTCCTGTTACTGGGCACAAACTTACCCAGAAAGAAAGGGCATCAGGTTCCTTCTTGATGGACATCTCAGTGGTACATTTCCATGTCTGACATTTTCCTAGATGAGGCTGTTTCTTGCCAGTTCTGTGTGGACTCCAGGCAATGGAGGGGAAGGTTAACAACCCCTGAGTCCCTGAGAAGAAGCAGGTGGGGCCCCGTAAGGGATCATGGTAGTTCCTATTAGACATGGGTTTCCATGTGGTCTGCGTCTATATGCAACTTGAGCTGGTCTTGAAAGGCTGGGCTAGAACCAGACTCACAGCCACCTCTGGCACCTCCACCTCCTTCCTCCTTTCCTAAGCAGCCAGATTCAAACCGAGACAACAGGACAGAGGCCCTGGGAATCCTCCTTGGGGAGAGCTAGTGATTACAGAAAAGTAAATGCATTAAGGAACTAGATAATTAAACACCAGTAATTCAGAGTTAGCAAAGCTGCAGTATTTCCTTGCAGGGAAAATGCTTTTCCTCTCTCGGATACTTTTTCCCCTTTATGATAATCTAGAATAGTAGTTCTGCTATTCTGGACCTAGAGGAACTGAAGTGCCTTGTCTCTCCTTCATCCACAAGCCTTCTCCCAGCCCTGCATGGATTCCTACTTTTGAGCGTCAAGAGCAGGAGACACATTTTAGGCCAGCTGTCTTGTCCAGAAGCTGGGGAATGGCGCTAGAGCAGTTGCAGTCCCCTGAGGATTCCCGTAAACCTACTCTTTCTCCACCTTTGGGTAGTTGGCTGAAGGCTGTGCTGTGGCAGGGCTAGACCCTGGGACCCATTTACCTCTGTCCCCTACCTGACCCCAACTGTAGCCATTTGGCCACCTGTCACTTGTCTTCTTGAGATGCTATCTGGACAGCTGAGGCCCACCTTGCCTTCTGCCCCGCCCTAGCTGGAAAGGCAACTGGAGGAGTGCCTTTGTGACACCCCTCAGGACTGCACTAAGCCCATTCTCATAGGCACTGGGGCCAAACTTCACCAACTCTCAGGATCCTACCTGGCTGGGGATGCCCAGTCTCTGACCCTAAGAGCCACTCTTTCCAAAGACCTGAATCTGGCTGTGCCCTATGCTACCTCTCAGGGTATGTCCCACTGTCAGGGGCTCCTTGCATGACTGCTTATTGGAACAGGGTTGGTGAAACAGATGCTGGTGAACACTAAAGCTATTCCTCTTTCACTCTGGGCACCTGTCAGTAGAAAAGCAACCAATTCCCACAACCTGCCTCCTGAAACCTCTATCAGAGAAGGGAGCTGCCTGCCAGGTGGTACTACTGATGCTGAGGCTAATGGAGCTCTGCGGTGTCTTACCTCTCTGGATCGGTGCCAGTGGGGTCCCAACGGGAAACAGGCAGCTCACTCAAATTTGGATCTTTTGGTGAGGGCTTATTTCCAAAAGAACTCCTCAAAAGCTGTGAGTGAAGTATATAACAAGCGGCATACTTGTCCTCCTCACCTTGGGGCCCAGAGGTGATAAAGGGGGGAGACTTCCAGAACTCAGGAGCAAGTCCTGAAGAGAAGATCACCTTGAGAGTAGCAGTGACCTTTGGTAGAGGTGACAACCAGCTGGACGTGACCTCCTAGTAGGAATAAATCCTGTCCTCCCTTTGTTCCCCTCCCTTACGCTGGTATCTTGCCTGTCCTCCCCACAGACTGAACTCAACCGGGGGCCAGAGTGTGGCAGCAAATCCTGTCCATCCGGCTCAGCCTCCCATGGCAAAAAGGGTCAGGAAAGGTGGATAGGAGCAAGTGGAACCCATCTGGTAGAGTTTTCCTAATTTCCTTTTCAGTTAGTAAGTATATGCCCCCATCAAAGCTCATTCTCAAGGGTTAGCTGAAAGGCTGTTTCTTTATGTGCTTGTATTTGATATTTGTTGCTGTGTAACAAATTGTTCTGTTTTTTTCTTTTAATTTCAAATTCTGGTTTTATTATTCTTAGACTCTTAATCAGGTTAGCACACATCCCAATAATGTTGAACATTAGGTTTTCTTTCACTAACACTCAGGAAATTGTATAATTATTCACGAAAATATAAGGACGTTCTTAAAGGAGTAGAGCTGAAGTAACGTAACAAATTATTCTGAAAGTTAGCAGCTTAACATTCTATCACAGCTTCTGGCCATCAGGAATCTGAGGCAGCAAAGCTAGGTGGTTCTAATATAGAATCATATTACACCATATATATATGGTATATGTATAACCATAATATATATAATAAGAACCATATATAACCATAATATAGAGGACTGCATCATCTGAAAGCTTGACTGGAGTTAGAGGGTCTGCTCCCAAGGTGGCTGACTCATGTACCCATGGATATTGTGACCAATTCATCCTGGCTCACCCAGGACTATTTAAATTATTGTCTGTGGCTTCCATGGCATTCTATAATGGAGGCATTAGTTGGATTGCTCAGACAGAGACCAGTTGGCTTCAAATCCTAGAATATTTAGGATTTGGTGCTTTATAGAGAAGTTTACCAGTACCTGACCATAAGCCCATGGTGAAAATCAACTCCAGAGGAGATACAAAGTCTTTCAACCTCCACATTGGTAGCAGGCAGTGAGCCTGAGTGACTAGACACCCCCAAATACTCCTCAGGACTACACTTAGGCCATCCCTATAGGTACTGGGGCTGGGGTCTCTGAGAGTCTTAAGGATGTCATCTGGCTGTGGATTCCAAGATTCTGCAGCCTGGATAGCTTAAATATATAGTATAGTGCACTTTAAATAGGTACTACCAAACTTGGCATTCTGTGTGAGAAACCCATTAAAGTCAGATGATGTTGGTGACCTGTCCATACTTCCTGGCTTTTACCACTTCGGTGCACTTGACTTTGACTTCCAACTGCACCTATAATTCTTCACCTGAGAGCTTTCTCTGGCTGTTGAAGTCTGGTACATGGCAGTCTTGAAGAGTCAGGGAATTAATGCCACTAACAGCAGTCCTCTGCAACTAACAGGAGGTGATGTATGAACACCCCACTACCCTGAGGGTAGTTGCTCTACTGGCTCTCCAGATTCGCCAGTGAAACCATGTTCCAGTTACCCACAGTGATACTGAGTTTGGTAACATACCATACATTGACTGCCTTTCCTCCTTTGTCTCACTTCTCTTATGCCTTATGGGTGTTTTCCTGGGCTCGCCTCTGAAATAAACAGCTTGTTCTCCAATCTTTATCTTAGGGTTCCTTCTCTCAGAACCCAACCTAAGACACAGGAGATTTCAACGTGAGATGGCCTAAAAAACTTTTAGACTTAGCCTAGATGGCTGATTCTGATGGCTGACTTTGCCACTTAGTTGCTGTGTCTTTGGTTTGAAAGCCAAATGATTTTGTCCAGTTTTCATCTATAAAATGGGAATGCCAAATCCTGACATGGATGAGAATGGTCAAAAGTCCCCGAGAGTTCTGATGTGAATCCCTGAGTCTGGAATCCTAGATGGAATCTTCTGAATTATCCCTGTCCTAGGCAAAATAACCGACACTTCTTTACCTTCTATCAGTGCTATGGTCAAGAGTGCTGCTTAAGTAGATCAGGCAAGAAAGGACAATGATGAGAAATAGCCCTTGAGAGTTTTCTCTTCTCTGAAGAGCCTAAGCCCTAGGTTTACCTCCTTTACTGGAGCAAGTAGCTGGAACCAATTGTACACGTGGTGTTTTTGGAGTCAAGATACCAATGGGCACAAGCGAGGTTCCCTTGGTACCCAAGCCTGGGGGCAACTCCATCTGCTAAATCTATCAGTTTTTAAATGTATGATGATGCTAAATCTACTAGTACTAAGTAAGAGGAATAATGGAGAAGGGGTGTTCCAGGGGACTTTAGACACAATAGAGACAGATCTATAGGTCAGTGGCACAGGAAGTATCTGATATGTCTGGAATATAATGTACCTTGACTGAATTATTGAATCAGATCTTAATTTCATTGTATCAACCAATCCACAATACATACTAATTTTATTCTGATAGATTATCTAACATTGGTCTATGACCTGAAGTCCAATGGGTAGAACTACATAATAATCTCAGCACTGAGAAGACTTCTCATCCCAGCGACTAGGGTGAGGTCTGGAGAGAAGGGGATGGTGGATTAATAGCTCTGACATTTCCTACTATGTGAGATTAAGTAGGGAGGCAGGCTAGTACCAGATGAGAATTCTAGGTAGAATATGTCTCAGAAGGATTTCTAGAGGTGAGGAATATTGAGCAAGACTGTGATAGGATTGGGACTGAGGAAGAAAGGGTAGGCTGGCAGAAATAGGAGTATGACCAAAAGGCTCATATAATGAAGAGTTCAAAAACTTCAGGAATATTTTGGAAGAGATTGGATGGTCATATAAGGCATGTGGCTTTCAAATCAGTCTTGGGTTTGAATCTGGCGTAACCGCTTATAAACTAAGAGAACTTGGACAATTTGCCTGATTTCCACTGTAATCATTAGTTTTTAAAATATATAAAATGGGGGGGGGTGCCTGGATGGCTCAGTGGGTTAAAGCCTCTGCCTTCAGCTCAGGTCATGATCTCAGGGTCCTGGGATTGAGCCCCGCATCGGGCTCCCTGCTTGGCAGGAAGCATCCTTCTCCCTCTCCCACTCACCCTGCTTGTGTTCTCTCTCTCTCTGTCAAATAAATAAATAAAATCTTAAAAAAAATATGTGTGTGTGTGTGTGTGTGTATATATATATATATATATATATATATATATGTATGTATAATGGGAATTTGTAACTACCCCCAGGGGTATTAGGAGTATAGCAGCCAACAAGGTCAATGGTCTAGCATGGTGCCTGGCACACAGCAAATGATCAACACATGGTGGTCACTGCCATTATCATTCCATGTTTGAAGGCTGACATGTGGAGGAGGAGCGACAGTTGCTCTGCATGGCTTTGACAGTAGAAGTTGTAAGAAGACATGTTTGTTTGGCTTTAGAAGAAACTTCTTGGCTCTCAGAGCTATGTGAATAATAGAATGGATCCTCCCAGAAGGCAGGGGACCCTCCTCCAGTACAAGTATTTGAGCAGCAGCCGCTGCAGGCTCACTCCTTGGCTGGACTGCTAAAGGAGTTTTTGAGACTGTTTTGGATGGATGGTTAAATGAGAGACTGTGATCACTTCAAACATCTGTGAATGATGTACATTAATCTTGTTTTTTCAGGCTTGCTAGACTTTGAGGGGACCCTGTTCTGACCAAATACTCTGAAATCAATTTTGTTTCTAAATCTTTTCTGTGTAAAACCTTGTTGTATCTCATCGCCTGATCAGGGATTTTTATTAGAAGAAGGAGGGAGATAATAGGTATGAAAAGTGTTCTGACCTCCTTCTTTAAATCTAAGAAAAAATGAAATTACATTCCAGCAAACTTATTACGAATTGAGATTCTGCATATAGTCATGCCCACCCTAGACATGTTCTTGAACCTGTGAAAATTAAATCATTTTTAAATGCACCAGGAGAGCTTGCTATTTAACTCCCATTGGAGGAAGGTTCTCATGGAAAAGGACTCATAATAAGATGACTGGATCTGTGTGTATTAGATTTAAAGTGACTAGTGACTAGTGAAAACCATTTTCCAATTACTTATTATAAAATGAGAGTTGTGTTGTTGTAGGGGATTTTTAGGATCATTGGCTAAGAGAGTGGAAGAGGGAGGAAAAACAAACATCAAGCCTTATAGATCCTGGTTCTTCTATAGGAGGTTTTGCCCTTATGAGCCTCCCTTTGGGTGTCATCTTGTTATGTATGTTACCAGCCAAGGCAGAATCTGTGCCTTTCATTTCCCTTGGACTTGGAGTATCAGGGCTGACTTAGAACTTTCAGTATCAGTATCTCCTGTGCCTGACGGCTTTTTCTCAATTTACAGGACAATTGACAGCAGACCCAAAACACTAGGCAATTAACATTCCCTAAGAGCTGCCCTCAATCAGTGACTAAGAAGAATATAAACACCCCAACTCACACACACACCTACACCTTAGTGGGATAATTCTGAGGCATTTGTTTTGCACCATTACCCAGGGTCTCCAAGTGGAATTAAGTTCCAGTTGCCTTCTGTAGCTTTGACTTCCTTCCTTTCCCAATATAACTTCCCTCACTGCTATGAGTTCCTCTGCGCTCCTCAAATAAACCAAATCCTCATCTTAGGGCCTGTTTCCAGGGGAATATAAGCTAAGACCTGAGCTTCGTAAATTCTTTACACACCATACTTTGAATCATTGACTGTCAGGCCTCTGTGTATGTGCATACACACACATGCACACATTTTCTGTCTTCAAAGTTCATGAGAAGGAGAGGTGTAGCCTGGCCACTCTCATACCCCAGCCCTTAAGCTGCACATGGTACAGTCATGAGAGTTGGATTGGGCTAGAGGGTTCAGGGACCTGCACTCTGGAGGCAATAGGGGACCCATTTGGCTAGTCGCTAAAAGCTCACCTCTTAAAACAAGGGCATAGATGGATACAGAGGGACAAGTTCTTAATTCTTTGTTCTCTTACCCTGAAAAATACCTATTTATCAAGCCCAGAAAGGTGTAAGGATTATTCTGGTTTTCCAAGGTGAGTCATTAATGTCTGTGCCTTTTGTAGTCCATTTGAGGAGGACCACTGTTGGATGCCTCCCACTGTCTCTTATAGGAGAATTATCTGGTGTCCAGACAGCCCCATCTCTCCCTATAGCCACAGAATTGGGGGAAGTGGAGGGTCCCTTTTTTGTTGTTGATTGGAGGATTGGTAAAGTTACTAATAGCTTTAAATGCATTGTTTCTCCCAAGGGAGGTTACAGCCTATTAGGAAGAATTGAGGAAAACTGAGGCAAACCCCAAAGACATATTGGCTGGCTCTCATCTCAACAAATAAAATTCAGTCAGTGACAATTAGTTTCTCCTAGATAGGAGTGAGGTCAAAGTTCAGGCAGAAGGTCCAAGGACCTGGGCCCGGCTGAGGTTTCATATAGTATGGACAGATTCTCTTTACTTGCCCCTCACATTCCCATCCATATAGGAATATTCACATCCATATGTAGCATATGCTACAGATTGCCTGGGGCTTTTAGAACTTCACATTTTTTTTTAAAGATTTTATTTATTTATTTGACACAGAGAGATCACAAGTAGGCAGAGAGGCAGGCAGAGAGAGACGGGGAAGCAGGCTCCCCGCTGAGCGGAGAGCCCGATGAGAGGTTCGATCCCAGAACCTTGAGATCATGGATCATGACCTGAGCTGAAGGCAGAGGCTTAACACACTGAGCCACCCAGGTGCCCCTAGAATTTCACATTTTTGAAGAGGAGAAAGTGATGGCCTTTAGATGGTGTAATGGGCCTGTTTTGTGGGCTCCTTCACACTCTATGTGTAACCACTCATGTAGGGATCAGTGGTTTTGTGACCCTGAGCTGGTAAGAAGGAATAGAGAAGAATCAAGTGATCTTCAGAAGGGAAAATGAATTTTTGACTTGATATGGTATCCTGCCCCTTTTCAAGTAAATATCATTTATAATTTGCTACCAGTGTATCAAGTTATAGCCAATGGCACCAAATATATCCATCAGTTCCCATTGGTTTTCTGTTTTTGGTTTTCACTCGTACTGGGAAGTACACTCTGACTTCCTTGATTTGCATCTAGGAGGTTTCTAATAGGAGGGGACATTTCAGATGGCCTTGTGGAGAAGGGAACAAAATGGTCATACATGGTATAGGATTCCATAAGCTTAGAATCTTACATTTAATTCCTTTTAATTTCCCTGTGTTTTTTTAAAATTTCTGCCCAATTAAAAATAATTCATAGCAAGAGTTGTGGGAGAGAAGGAGAGGAAGGATGAACTTTGCTGAAGGCATCCCTCTGAGGATCTGGGAACAAATTGTGCAGAATAAGGAGTTTACCATTTATCCCCAGAAAGATCTATGAACCAGGTATATGGGACCGAGGTTACAAGGTGAATATTTAGCATCCATGCCACCATGTGGTCCATTCGAAGGGGAGGGCTCTGGTGACACTCCTTAAAGCTTAGGCAGAGATGACCTAGTCACCAATTCAGTATCAGGAAGCTAGGCCAGATTACAAACTTTAGGGTAAGACTGTAAGCTGCCTCAAGGAAGCCAAGACTGTCTTATCCATCTTTATTCCCTAGTGACAAGAAAGACTTTTTTTTTTTTTAAAAGATTTTATTTATTTATTTGACAGAGAGAGATCACAAGCAGGCAGAGAGAGGGGGAAACAGGCTCCCCGCCAAGCAGAGAGCCCGACGCGGGGCTCGATCCCAGGACCCCGAGATCACGACCTGAGCCAAAGGCAGAGGCTTTAACCCACTGAGCCACCCAGGCGCCCGAGACTTTTTGACAAATGTGATAGAAGTTTGTGTTTGGAAAATGCATGTTTGATCAAATACCTCCCAGGGACTGTCTGGGCTATTGGAGGCAAGCTCAGAGATCCGGGCTCCATAAACATCAGGGTCCTCAGAAGGGAGAAGTAATTACAGTCCTGACATTTAGAACATGAGGCAGAGCTTCTGGAAGTGCTCTATTTTGGAAGCTACCAAGTGGAGTAGGCAGCCAAGTTCCATAGGGCAGGGGAAGGGTCTCTTTCATCTTCCTGTTTTATGCTCCTGCCCCTCCCAGCCTTCCCACACACAGGTGTCCACACTCTTGGTTCTCATCAGTCCAGACTGATGTAGTTTTTAGAATGTTTTGGTTGAGGTTTGGGGGAGTCCAGAGCCAACGGCCAAGAAAGAATTCTTGAAATATCTTTGGTTCAAAATGGTTTTATTAAAACATAGGGACAGGACCCACGGGCGGAAGGCGCTGCTGCTGCTTCTTGCTCCCTATTGCCCTCTGCTGCCCCGGAATTATGAGGAGCAAGTGATTGTAACCTTGGGGTTCGGGGAAGTAGAGATAAAGGAAGTTCCAAAAGCACTTTCATATATGAAAGACAACTCAGGATCCTGGAGGAAAGTTATAATCTGCCTATCTCAAGTATCTATCAACGCTTAGAAGGACATTTAATTTTATCTGTATTTCCTTCTGCTTTTGTTTCCCACATCACAGACCTGCCTCATTTGCAAAAGGAGCTTTTAGCTCAGATCGACTTTGTGGTTGTCAAGGATAGATACATGCAGTTATTGGCACGTCCCTGACTCTTGTGCTCAGTTCTAAGTCAGTACTTCCCATCCTTTTTTATACCAAGGAACACACAGAGAACATTCATTGTACTGAGGTCACTGAAGGCCACTTGCCTGGGGGCTCCAGCTGCTCAGGCTCCTCCCAACTGTCCCAAGAGCTGAGGGAATCTGTATTCCATTCCCCAGTAAGCCATTCCAGGTGTCCATTGGAAAGCTTCCTTCTAAATAGTTTTCATCTCCACTGGTTCCCACAACACCCCATTTCCATGGGGGAAAAAATAGAGAAAAGTCAATTACTTTCACAGGCCAGACCTGGATGAAATAACTTCAAAGTTCATTCCTTTAGCAAATATATTGGCTGTCTTTAATGAGCCAGGTATTGTGCAGGGACTGGAGATTAACTGATGAAGTAGATGGAATGGTCCCCACAACAAATAAATAGGCAGTCACAATATAATGTGAAAGATGGTGAAAAAGGCACTTGCAAAGAAGCTGCATGGTTTGGGGGTGGGGGTGGGGGGACAGGTTAGAGAACCTTAAGAAAAAATCATGTGCATGAAGAAGAAAATATACTCCTTTGAGTTCTAAACCAGAAGTCAACAAGTCTTAAGGGGTCAGATGATTGACCTGTCACAAACATTCACTGTAGCTCAAATGCAGCAAAAGACAGCACATAAAAGAATGACTGTGGCCAGGTTCTAATAAATTTTTACAAAAACACGTAGCAGTAGTGAGTACATTTAGACTGAGTGCCATAGTTTTTCAGCTTCCCTAAACAAAAGAAGAATAAGCTGTCAATCTGCTCTGATTTAGAAACCACTAGGCGAGGGAACTCTGGAGAATTTTATCTAATCCAAATTTGGAAAAATGAATCTTTAGTCCACGAGTCTTTAGTTAAGAGTAGAGATTGTGGCATGTGGCTCCGGGCAGGCAAAAGCATCAGTATAAAGGCAAAACACATGCCCCAGAGCATGATGTGGGGTTAAAGGCTAAGGAACCACTGACCTTCATGTAGAAAGGGAAAGAAAGGAGGCTTGCAGGAAATGGCAGCAGAAGGGTTCCAAGGGAAAGATGTCCAGTGAAGAACTTTGAGATGGGGCTGGCTGAGTATTTCGGGAAGGATATAACATTCATTTTGGTTTCCAGTTCTGCAGAGATATAATCCTTCAACCTGTATCTCCAACTTTTCAGTAGAAGATGGACAATAGGTGAATCAGAGACAGTTGGTTTCCATCGAATAATCCATGTGTTTCCCAACATTCCCAGTCTCCTCTGCAATTAGGTTGGGACTGTTTCTGGCCAGTGGAAAATGAGTGAACATAACGTGTATAACTTTTAGGGTAGAGGTAGTTAAGATGTTTTCCCTCCATCGTTCTCTTTTCCTGCCAGGGTAATCACAAAGGCCTAGTTTCAGATGACATAGTTGCAAGATTTAGAGAGGTGACCCAATCTACATTGTACTTCACATGAGCAAAAATTAAAATTTTAATGTATTAAGTGGCTGAGATTTCAAGGTTTGTGATTAATACAATAGGCTTGGTAGTGGTGCTTTGGAAAATAAATATGCATAGGCAATTCAGGGTAGAGACAAGGACCGCCACAAGAAGTAAGATGTTGAGTTTTGGAGTTGAATACCATGTATTAAGCAGGATATGCTAGATTATGCTACAGCAACAAATGGCCGCAAATTCTCAGTCTCTAAACAACAAAAGTGGGTTTTTTGTTTTTTGTTTTTGTTTTTAAATTCATGTAAAATCCAGTTTGGGGCTCCAGTGACTCTCCAGAGTAGCTCTCCTCCATGTGATATTGTAGCTTCACATCAATACTTGCTTCTACTATTAACTGGGGTAGAGGGGAACGGAATGATCATTGATGGGGTAGTGAGTCAGTGATGGGCACTTAAATGCTTCTACCCAGAAGTGGCACCCATATTTCATTGGCCAAATCATGTCACATGGTCGCACTTAACTTCAAGGGGATGGGAAAGTACAAGTGCCCTCATGGATATCTGCGAATGGTGGTAATATCTGCTACACATTCCCTGCTACAGAAGCTTCCAAAATCTTGGAAGCGATGTAGTATTGGAATGTTGGTGAGGTCTGGAGCTGACAGCCAAGAAAGAATTCTTGATGTCTTTGATGCTTTATTAAAGCACGGGGGACAGAACCCATGGGCAGAAAGAGCTGCTGCACTGGGGTTGTGAGGAATGGTTGGTTATATAGTTGGGAGTTGAAGGAGGTAAGGACAAAGGGAAGTGTCCTAAAGGACTTTCATATGATTAGGATTTATAGGATACTCGAGGCCTTGCTATTATTGTCAAGCTTAGGTTGTTTTTCCTTCTAGGAAGGCATTAATGTTAAGACAGTTGGGAATTTCCTGGAGGAAAGTTATACTGTTACAAATCGTTGTCAATAGGTTACAGGTTATAAAGAAACTTTTTGTTTATATTTCCTTATGCCTCTGTTCCCCACATCACTCATGGAAGACAGGGTGATGTTAGGGCTCCAGGAAATTGAGTTATGAGTCTATGAAAGTTAGGCTATTGATAAGAGTGTTTTTTCCTTATAAATCACTGAGACATTGGTAATCTGGAGACTCATGTCCTACAGGACTATGATCTCTATCAGTTAACCATTTGTTTCTCCCTTTCCTTAGTTTTAGGCAGCCAGGAGTGCTTGAGGAATGTCATAGAGATCCCACCAAGGAGTGGTGCGAGTGGGTGTTGTAGGGTGTCAGCTTGTGTTTTGTCTTCAGCTTGCCTTCTGCTCTATCAGAAGGTATAATCTTGGGGCATCTGGGTGGCTCAGTGGGTTAAAGCCTCTGCCTTCGACTCAGGTCATGATCTCGGGGTCCTGGGATCGAGCCCCTCATCGAGCTCTCTGTGTGGCGGGGAGCCTGCTTCCCTCTCTCTCTGCCTGCCACTCTGCCTACTTGTGATCTCTCTCTGTCTCTCTGTCAAACAAATAAATAAAAATTAAAAAAAAAAAAAAGGTGTAATCTTCCCAGAAGTCTAGAAAACCTAGGATCTACAGAATGAGTAGCAGTTGGCCAAGGAAACAAGGGTGGGTAGAGGATGGAAGAGAGTGTTCTCTCTAAAAAGGAACAGGTAAAGATCTGCAAGAATGTAAGGAATAAGACTTTCAGTGTGAGTGGGGAAAGCAGTCTTTCTGTAGAAAGACTGGAATATTAAGTACAGTAGGGATATTAACCACACATTTGAACAATTGTGCAAGACAATTTAAGGCAAAACTCTCTTCTGATGGCTTGGGAATGTAGAATGCTTATGGATATTTCATACCGTTTTTTTGTCCAACCTGTCATGTGTATCCATGTTGGTACCTGCTATAGTAGAGACGGAGAGCCTAGCCTGAGGAAGTCCAGGGCCCTTAAACCCCCAATTTTTCTGTTGGCAAGTGTGAGGATTTCCCAATATCTACCTCTAAGATCTTTTTAGGTAACTTACTAGGTCCCTGAATTGACTGGACCCCTCTGTCCTCAGTGAGGGCAGCTAGGTAGAAGGTCTTCGCCATGACATTACCTCCAGTGAGGTAGATAGTATCCATGGCTGTTTTTTCTTGCCTGAAACAGTTTTACAACAAGAAGGAATGGGCTGAAGTTATAGCAGAAGGAAACATAATACTTTAGACCTGAGCTCTCTGATTTGGGTTCAGAAAATAGGGGCCCATGTTAAAATTATTTAAAGTCTGACAACTAGAATCCCATGATCTCACCCAATCACTTGCTATCTGATCATACTACTTAGAGGACCCCTGAAATAATTTGTAGGTGGGGCTCTATCTGAAATTAAGACAATCAAATATTCTAGATTGTACAAGAACGTTCTCCATACTAAAGAGGTGGTGATTCTTTTAACCAGTTTCCTTTGCTTCTGTATTCTTTCTTCCACCCTACAGTACCGGTAGAGGAGACATAACATAAATATATGTTCAAATTCCATTTAGAAATCACAGGACAGGATATACCCTTGGATTTGTCTACTATAGAACTTTTATGAAAATAAACTTAACTTTGAATGGAGTGGGAGTCAAATTATAAGGCCATTTCTTAAATACCATGTAACTCCCAACATTTTATGGTTGTCTTTGTCTTCATTTGTCCCATTTTATGTTTCTACTACTCGAGCACTCTTATTGGGGTTCTATGCCCAGCTCACAACTTAAAAGCAGAAATGTTCCTTGAGGGATATGTTATTAACCAGAACACCCTGGATATAAAGCTTTAGTTTATAAGAACAACTATAAAGTCAGGAAATGAGGCATGATCTGAGATGTGAATGTATATAGTATGTGGAGGGCAGACGGGCATTGAAATCTTTTTCCCTATGGACTCCTAGCTCCTAGAATGTTGAAACAGTCTTACTTATCTTTCTACCCCAGTGTCTGGCATATATGAACTCAAATAACTAAACAACTTACAATGTAACTGATTCCCTGTCAGTTGCTTCTGACCATAAATAGAGCTGGTCAAAAAATGAATGAGCCCACTAAAGGTACTTTTCCTAACCAAACTTCCCAATTTCCTTTGTCCTCACTGCTCTCACCCACCTTGTGCCAACGACTTGAATCCCCTGGATCAAATTAATCTTGCTGACCTCATTGAGGAGGAAGAGAGGAATTACGGCTATGACTAAGTCCACCAAAATACCACAGTCTATTAAAAGCATCAGTTCATCAAAGTCCATGATGTTAATTTGCCAGGAAAGAGTCCCACTGGATTAGACTTTTAATTGGTATGAAATGCAGCCCAGAATACGGGGGTTTTGGGGAAATTTCATTCTGTAGCCTGGCAGTAATTAATAGACCTCCTCCGGAGTTACTGCCCCCTGGTGTATTGGAGTTGTTAAATTACCAGGCAGGGAAAAAATTCTATTATCCAGAAGCTCAACCCTTACAAAATGCCCAGTGTTCTCCTCCAATCCTTCCCTGTCTTTCTCTGAAGGAAGTTGTAAGTGAGTGACCTCTGACCCAAAGCTTCTAAAGACTCTCAGACCCTACAGATCTGTGTGATCATGAGCACCATTCCCTTGGGTGTTAGATCATCTCCAGCTTATTTTTAGGGGCAAAGGTGTGGGAGTCCTTTAGACCAGGACTTAGGGCACAGGAAAATGTTTAAGTCACAATTGTGGGGCAGGGATACAAATTGTGATATATTTGTACAGTATGATAAAAATATAAAATAAGAGAACAGACTATATTTCATACAATCAAATAAAATACATGATAAAAATATACAAATTAACAGAAATAATGCACACAAAATATAAAAGTAATATAACACAAAATATAAAAGTAACTAAAAAATGAACTGTAGATACCTGTGCCACTATGGATGAATCTGAAAAACATTAGGTTTAGTAGAAAGCCAGACACAAAAGAGAAACTATGATCCTTACTTATGAAGTTCAAGGACAGGCAAAACTAATCTATTGTGAAGGAAATCAGAAGGGTTTGCCTATGAAAGGTTGGGGTAGGAATTGACAACTAAAAGGGGGCATGAGAGAATTTTCTTAGGTTACAGAAATGGTGTGTATCTTGAATAGATTGTAGTTAAATAGATGTATACCTTTGTCAAAATTTAGTGGGTTGTACACTTGATCTACAAGTAAATTTCACCCCAATGAAAGAAAATTAGGCTTGAAGGCAGGAAGAAACACATACCCCCGTTAACTTAGCAAATTTCACTTGGAGAATTTATTTCATTGGACAAGTATAAAAAAGGAGTCATTATAATGCTTATAATAGGAAAAAACTAGAAATGTATTTTAAATACTCAGTAACACGATTAAATTATGGTAGCTCGACACAATAGAATGTTCTACAGCCATGAAAGATGTCAAACTGTACTTTGACATGTAAAATACAAAATGTGATGAATTAAAAACATTATAGAATGCAATCTCATTTGTGCAAACATTAAATGTAACAGTGGCTTATTTGGTTTGGTTTTATTACAGGCAACATTTATGCTTTTCTGAGATCTATCGCGTATAGAGTATATGGGTCCATAATCAGTGTTTATTACTTTTAAAACTACCTGGCCGTCTTGTTACACATTTTTAGAGTTGCGACTGCAACCACCACAATGCCTAATGCCTAGACTGCCAATGTTCATAGGATTCTCTCCCTCTCCCTCTGCTTCTCTCTCTCTCTCAAATAAAATCTTTTTTAAAAAATGAGAAGGGAATCCAAGGAATCAAGTGAGAAAATGGATTAAGTGAAACAGGAAAGAAGGGAACACCAAAACAAGCCTGTGTTTTCTATCAAGCTGGTCATCGCTGTGGACACTGCAGGCGTGTCCTCCCTGGGACTCCGAGGAGCTATAGCAGCGCCTCTCGGGATTGTCCAGCCACAGGGCAAAAGGGGAGAGCATGGTAGTCCTTGGCTTCTCCCTCCATCGGCCAAAGTTTTCCCTTTGGGCATTAACTGTTCTGTGGCCATGCTTCCAGCTGTGCATGCAGGAGTCAGGAGCGGGAGCATCCTGGGCAGAATGGTGACAGTGAACAGCGGCTGCAGTCAGAGGCGGGCCAGGAGGATAGGAAGCAGAGGGTCCCATGTCATGGCCCAGAGAAGTGTCATCAGACTAAGAGTACCAGCTCTGAGACTTTGGGGGAAATGCTCTTGATGTATAACTAAAAACCTGACCTCATAGGCTTGTCCAGGATCCAATAAACGAGATATCAGCTAGTATATCCCCAGTTGTATACAATCATCCCAAACACAAAAATCTGTCTTTCTACCTCTCCACCTCCATCCTCTACCTGAAAGCAATGTCCATTCTTTGCTCTTCTCCCTCCCGTCCTCCCCCTTCTCAAACCCTTTTCCATCCCCATCAGGCCTGAGAGCATCTCTTTCAGGTAGTCTCCCTTCCCAAGCTAGGTGTAGGCCCCGCCTGAGGGAGAAGCAGAGGCTCAGGAACATGCTGGACGGCGAAAGGGAGTATATAGTACCCCAGATGCAGGAGGAACTAGCTCTACTCAGGAGCGCCTTCTCTTTTCTAATTGTACCTTCCCTGCTGACCCTGCAAAATGAAGTTTAAATACTTACCAAAGATGGCAGCGCTCTTTGGGTGGCCATAGTCCCCCAGGGATGAGACCTCAGAGGGAAGGAACCCGCCTGCGGCCTGTACAGCCCATGAATCAGAGCCAGTTACGCAAGCGGGCGCTGCTGCTTGGCAGCCTTGCTGCAGAGGAGGCTGCCTGCCCTCTTCTGGCCCAGTGATGGCCCATACCCCAGCCGGTGCCCAGCTGCTCGATCAAACCAGAGCACTGCATGTATTCGGCCCTGTGTCAGCGGGTTCTGGGGCAGGATGCTAACACTGCCGCTCACCCCCCCAAGAAATAGGGCTGTTTGTCCGTGTGGTAGGCGTTAGCACCCCCTAACAGGCCGATTGATTTTTCGTCCTCTTTCTTCAATACGCTATGCCTGATGGCAGGTACCCTAGTGTTATTTTTCAGAAGAAATATTTTATAAACATAGTAATAAAACATTAAACCATATTTATAAGGTAAGAGATAGAACTATAAACACAAGTATATTTATGGAATTTTATAAACTTTATAAACTTAGGAGGCTACAAACATCAAAGTTCCAACCGAAACAGAGGACTCACTTCTAGTAGGAGATTGGGGGATGGTTTATGTGTACGGGGGCTCTTTACAAAGTGAGGGTGAGGTGCAAGGGGCTCACAAGGATACTGTCCTAACTACCAGAATTGGGTAATTGTGAAGAATATCTTGTCATTCTGCTTTCCTGAGGAGCTCAAGACAAAAGTTGGGGTTTTCTGTGCCTGCAGCACTCCACCTGAGAGGTGTTTTCTCTACGACCCCTGAGGAGTTTGGGGTCAACTGGGATTAGAGTTCGGCCTTTCTCATAAGTATGACCATCATGAGAGAAATGAAATAAAAATTATCAGATGCCTTTGGTCTTAGCTATTTTTCTTAAGATAATAATAGCCCTACGAAGGAAAACCCCAGAAGAAAATGCTTGCAGGTCAAGAAGTTTTGGGAGCCAACTATTGAAACACACACACACACACGCACACTCACTCTGGATTATAATTTTTCTCAAAACCGGAAATATTAAAGACAGGCCAAGGATTTAAAACTAGCCTAATAAACATAATAAAGATAGAGATTTCACAGTTTGAAACAAGAAAATATCCAAAAGAACAAGCAGCGATTGTTCTGGAAAATATAACTGAAATAATATATAAACACGTTATATAACACAAGAGGTAAAATAACATTATGGGTACAATCGAAAAGTTAGCAAATGGGAAGAACAGATTAAGAAAACAGGAGAAATACGACAGTTTTTAAATTTCTTTGGAGAATATCCTGATGAAGTCCCAGTGGTTCATTTTTGCTTTTGTTTCCCCTGCCTCTGGAAAGGTATCTAGCCAGCAATTGCTGTGGCCAAAGTCAAAGAAGTTGCTGCCTGTGTTCTCCTCTAGGATTTTGATGGATTCCTGTCTCACACTGAGGTCTTCCATCCATTTTGAATTTATTTTTATGTACGGGGTAAGAACTAAATTGAATTTAAATAAAAAATTAAAAACATTTCTTTGGAGAATAGAAATAGAAGTGCTAACATTTCAGATAAGAGAGTTCAATGAAAAGGACCGCGAAGAAAATATTTGAAGAAATGGTGGAGATGAATTACTCAATGAGACACCTCAGATTGAAAAGGCCTATAGAGTGTCAAAGAGAAGAGAGGAGGGAAAAACCCATCTCTGGACACATTATAGTGAAATATAAGACTTTAAAAGACAACAGAAAATTCTAAAGCTAACAGAGATTTATTACCTTGTATTCAGTTTGTTGAAAAATTTGTCAAAATATTAGATGTCAAAATATTAAAAGAAAATAATTTCTCTTCTAGAAATGTATATCCAGTCAAGCTAACAAATGATTTAAACATTCTCAGGTAATCAAGGCTTTAGAAGCTTGTCATAAAAAACCCCATTGAAAACAGTTTTAGATAAAGCACTTATATAAGAGATGAAACTAGAAAATGTTGCAGGAGAGAAATGAAATAAAAATTATCAGATGCCTTTGGTCTTAGCTATTTTTCTTAAGATAATAATAGCCTTACAAAGGAAAAGGAGAAAATATTTTAACCCAGTATTAAGAGTCTAGAGGATATTAAAATAATACAGATTGTGTGAAGAGGGGGGAGAAACAAGGGATATAAGATCATACTACAGCTGTCACTCTAGGAAGACCTAGATTATTAACTACATAAAAGTAAGGTAGGATATAAAAGATACAGAAAAAAAAATGGGAGGGTGCCCAGGTGGCTCAGATGGTTAAGCATCTGCCTTTGGCTCAGGTCCTGATCTCCAGGTCCTGGGATCGAGTCCCATGTAGGGCTCCCAGCTCAGTGGGGAGTCTGCTTTTCCCTCTGCCTCTCCCCTAGCTTGTGCTTTCTCTCTCTTTCAAATGAATAAATAAAATCTTTTTAAAAATGGGAGAAATAAAGACTATAAGATGGTAGAAATCAGCATAAGTTCATCTACGGCCATATCACCCTGAACGCTCCCGATCTTGTCTGATCTCAGAAGCTAAGCAGGGTCAGGCCTGGTTAGTACTTGTATGGGAGAAATCAACATAAGCTCAATTACAATAAATGTACAAAATTCACCAGCTTCTGAGAAATATTGACAGTAATAAAAAAGTGACAAAATCCAGATATAAGCTATTTACCAGAGATACATCTAATACATAAGAATAAAGATTTAAAAGGATGAAGAAATAGGTTAAACAAAAAACTACTATAGCATACTGATAGCAAATACAATAGACAAAATATATAATTGGGGATAGAAAAAATAGTACATAGCCCTAAAAGATTAAATTGCAGCATTATTATAGCCAAGATATGGAAGCAACCCAAGTAGATGAATGGATAAAGATGTATGGGGTGTGTGTATATGCATACATACAATGGAATATTAGCCATGGAAACGAATGATCTTGTCATTCATCACAACACGGATGGACCTAGAGGGTATTATGCTAAGTGAAATAACTCGGGGAAAGAAAAATACCATACAACGTCACTTATGTGTGGAACCTTAAAAAGCAAAATAAATAAATAGATTAATTAAAATACAGAGGATTAGTGAGTAGGTTAGGGGTATGGGAAAAATAAAGGAGATTGAGGTACAAACTTCCAGTTATATAATAAGTCATGGAGATGAAAAATACAGGGAATATAGTCAGTATTTTACAATAACATTGCATGGTGACAGGGGGGTGACTACACTTATCACAGTATTAATATATAAAACTGTTGAATCAATTTGTTGTGTACCTGAAACTAATATAATTTTATATGTCAATTACATTTTAATAAAAAAATTAGGTTGAGATTTTTTAAATTTGGTAATTTTAAATTCTCACACATGCATTACAAAAGCTTATAATATGGAAGCAAAAATTCATAGACCTATAGAAAGAAGCTGATTAATGAAATCCCATGGTTGAAAATTTCAATATACCTCTCAACGAAGGTATGTCAAACAGGAAAAAAAAATATAAGGATATAAGTGAACAACTCAGTTAACAAGGTTGACCTAGTGGTCAATAACTATTACATCAACTTCTAGTAAGTAGATAACTTTTTTCAACCATACAATGAAATTTTCAAAAGAAAGAGAATGCCCTAGGACATAAAGTTTAACATTTAAAAAGCAGGTTCATGAAGACAATGGCATGTGATCATAATAACAAATTAGAGGCTAATTTAAAATATTCCAGCATGATTGAAGTTAAGTACTAAAAACTTAAATAGAAACTTGAATATCTAGAACTGAATGGTGATAAAATGATATATTACAACCTATGAGACTGAAGTGAATATTTATAAATACCTTTTTTTTTTTTTAATTTTTAAAGATTTTACTTTAGAGAGCGAGTGGGGGAAGGAGCAGAGTAGGAGGGAGAAGGGAGAGAATCTCCAGCAGACTGCTGATCATGGAGCCCTACATGGGGCTGGATCTCATGACCCTGAGATCACTACCTGAGCTGAAACCAAGAGTCTGATCCTTAACCGACTGTGCCACCTAGGCATTCCCATTAATACCCTTTTGAAAGGGAATGTTCAAAAACAATGAATCAAGAAGGTAGAAAATAAAGAAGAGAATAAACCCAAAGAAATTAAAAATATATTATTTAAAAACATAAACTAGAAAACCTTCAATAAGAAAAGCCAAGAAGTGGAATTGTTAAAATAACATAGTACACACCTGTGATAAGACTGATAAAGACACAAATTATATACATGAAATGGGGGACATAGCTACAGATAAAGTAGACATTCAAAAGATAATAAGAAAATACCATTAACCATAGGCCAACGATTTAAAAAGTTAGTTGTCTGTTTTAGGAATTCTCATTTTGTCTAACCAGGACTGACTCAAGAAGAAATAAAAGGCTCTAATAGTCCTATTCAAGAAACTGAACAACTATTGAAAATCTCTCTCCAAAGAAAAAACCAGACCTGGATGGTTTACAGATAGAATGATCTGTTCCTTGACATTTTTTTTTTTTTTTTTGGTTCCTTGACATTTTAATGTAATTCATATTAAACACAATAGAAAATGAGGTAGTATTTCCAAACTCATTCTAAGGTGCCAGGCTTTGTCAAACCTCGTGAAAACATTATGGAAAAGAATTGGTAAACATAGTTGTAAAAATCCCAAATATTAGTAAATTAAATCTAATGTATAAAGATACCATGTTTAAGCTGGGTATATACGAAGATGGTTTACTATTAGAAGCCTCATAAATATACTCTGCCACATCAACAAATTGACAAGAAAACATCTTTGAAAGACAATTCTCCATTAGTCTCTTAGGTTTCTGCACATCTTATGAGAAACTCCCATGAGCTTTGTTCTAGACTATATTTTTAAAGATTATTGTATAGAAAATAGCCTTGAAATATCTTGTGCCACTTCCTAAAGCAGATGGCAAGGTTTTTACCGTCCAGTAAAATATCTCACTTCAGGGAAAATGTTGGACAAGTCCACCTGTAGGCTATTTTAAAAAATTCAATTTTTCTCAGCTGTAATGCAAATCAACTGCTTTGTATAGCAGTCGAGCTGCTCTTTGTTGCTCCCATAGGGCTCGGGGGTCAAGGGAACTGATGTCACATCATGAAGATCATACTGCCTGGTGCACCATGAGTAATAGTCCATTATTTCTTACCCAAGAGTCCTCATGTCTTCTGCCAGCATCTATAAAATTATGGCAGGATAATCTCCTAGCTTGCAAGAAAGGTAAAATCTGGAACCCTTCACATTTCTTGATAAATATTTCAAAATGTCACAATAAACTCTTAATTCTTAAATTCTTAAATGAAGATACATTAGAAACATTCGTTTTTTAAATAAAAATTTTCACCATAATTTATTCAATATGATATTGAAGGTCCTATGTCAGTGCAAGAAGAGGAAAAACAAACATAAGGATCAGAAAGGAGAAAATAAAATGGCCATTGTAGAAGATAAACCCAAAGGAATATAGACAAGTTATTAGAATTAATATGTATTAGGATGTCTGTGCATAAGGATAGTACACTTAAATTTGTTGTATTGTTGTAAACCAGAAGTAGACAACTAGAAAATGTCATTGAAGAGAAGATACCATTTACAATAGTCTCAGAATATTAAAGATCTAATAAATCCAACAAAAAATATGCAAGATCTTTATAGGAAAAATAAATCTTAAGACATATTTTTGAAGAGCTAAACAAATGAATTACAGCATGTTGGTAGTTTAATGATGGATTTTTATAGAACTAAGAAGATAATTGTAAATCTTACATGGAATAGTAAAATGGTCAAAAATATTTTTCAAAATGTCTTTCTGTATCAAATATAATTATTAAATATGATGCTATATTAAACTGGGTGGCATTGACAGAATAGACAAATTGGTACATGGAATAGAATAAGCAGCCCCAAAACAGAACATAATGGTGGAATGTCATGTTGTTGAAGAAAAAAAAAAATTTTTTTTTTTTTAAGATTTTATTTATTTATTTGACAGAGAGAGAGAGAGATCACAAGCAAGCAGAGTGGCAGGCAGAGGCAGAGAAAGAAGCAGGCTCCCTGCCAAGCAAGGAGCCTGATGTGGGACTCGATCCCAGGACCCTGGGATCATGACCTGAGCCGAAGGCAGCCGCTTAACCAACTGAGCCACCCAGGCGTCCCATGAAGAAAAAATTTTTTAACAGATATATTCTAGAAAATTTTATCCTTGTAGGATAAAATCATATCCTCACACAACTCACATGTGCACATACATATATCCAATAAACTTTGCATGAACTAAAGACTTCATTCATACTTTGTACTACATTTGGAAGTTTTATTTTTTAAATCTGGAAGTTTGGAAAAATTTCTTACGACATGAAAAGCATTAAAGTTGACAAACTTATTGTTGAACAATTTTTAATTTTAACAGAGTAAAAAGATAAGTTACAAACTGAAGATTTTTGTAAAACATACTAATCTAAAAAATTAATATTCAAACTATAGAAAGAACACCTATAAGCAAAGGAGCAGAAAAAAGACAAAGACATAAATGGGCATTTCGCAGTAGGTAAAACCTGTATAATAAAATATGAAGAAATTTTCATTAATGATTATAAAAATGCAAATCAAAATCACAATGAGATTCCATTTTATACCCATTCAATTGGCAAAAAAAAATAAATTCTGGCAGTAGTAAGAGTTGGCAAAGCTATGTATCCACAAGATTTCTTCTATCTTGCAGGTGGAAGTATAAATTGGTATAATCACTTTGGAAGATAGCATTAATTCCACAATGCAAAATTCTTTGCCTGTATGTGCAAGGGAGGAATTGCTGGGCTGTAAAGTATCTCCTAAAACTGAATAGTCACACTCTTCCGAATATATCTGGTTCTCCCCTCATCTATGGAAATGTGCATTTTGGCCTCTTGTGGTTGGGTGGGACCAAAGGTTTAGTTTTTTCAATGAGTTATGAGTAGAAGTTACTTATGTCACTTTCCTGCCAGAGTACTGAAATGCTGATATTAGATCTGTTCGTTCTCTTTATTTCCCTCTGGCACAGCTACTGTTGACATTTGAGATAGTGAAAAAATATTTTGTTGGTTTTGGCCCTTGAGTGATTATAATAAGCAGAGCTTTCTCCTTTGACTGTAAAGGATTTATAGCATAAAAGAGAAACCTTTCTAGTTTCAAGATGCTGAGAATTTGGGCGCTGTTTGTTACTGCAGCACAGTTAATTTATTCTGACTGATATATGTACAACAGGAGACATCTAAAAGGCTCTTTCTGGCACACTATTGACAATGGCCTTGAAATCATCACAAATGCCTGTCTCCTAAGGAAGAATGAGTAAATCGTGGTATATTTACTAAGTGGGAGGTTTTTCAGTGAGGGGAAAATAACTACAGTGACATATAACAATACGTATGAGCTTTAGTAATATAAAGTGAAAAAGTAAATCCAAAAGATTATAATATATGTAATTACATATATCAAAATGACATTCCTATAAAATTAAAAACTAAAATGCAAACACTCTTTAAAAATACTGGTATAACAAAATCTTCTAAAAAGGAAAACAGGAAAGTGAAAACCACAAAATTTAGGATCATGGTTACCTGAAGCAGAAAGAGCCAAAGGCATGGGATGGAGGAAACTGCATTGTTAGATGTAGGTCTTCATCCAGATCTTAACTGGGGGGGATGGTGAGTGGAGTTAAATAAATGATTGGCAGTTTATTTGTGGATTGATAATGCTTTATAAACCAAGATTATTACTAATCCATAATCTAATTCTACGTACCTGATATTTTAAAAGACCATGATCGTAGAAATGGTCCCACTGTCGTTACCTGTGTGAAAAGAGGGGTATGTATGTGGAGGGATTCTGAGTCATCCAGGAGAGTTAAAAGTTAAAATATGGCTGTGTACCATCCATCAACATAAAGCCCTGAAAGTAGGGTCATATGGGACCAAAGGGTCATTTTTTTTTTTTCTTTTTGATGGCATCTCAATCAGCCTGAGAATTCATGCATCCTATTTCTTTTCCTATAAGGTTCTTAGTTCTATACCCCAGTTAAAGGCTGATTAGGAGATAATTTATGCAAAAAACCAACAATGAACAAATGCGACGGTCGCTGACCTATTGGCCATCCTACTCATTTGTTCCTATTCCTTTGCCAGTCATAGTTCCCAGAACCAAGGATAGAATGGTACACAGGGTGCTTTGGAAAACTGGGAAGTCATAGTTTGCTGGGACATGTATGCAAATAAGTGGGTCCTAGTCCTACTCTAATAAGGAAGAAGTGACATCTGAGCTAAGGCTAAGGTACAAGTAGGATCTATCCAGGTAAAAGGGTGGAGTTATGGGAATAGGGTGGAAGATAAAGGAGGCAGAGGCCATATTGCAGGCAGAAAGCTGGTATGTGTAAAAATGTTCAAGGGAATGAGGTTTTTGAGCAACTCTAACGTTCAGTTCTGGACTGAAAAGAGGTAATGTGAGAATAAACAGATCATGCAGGTGCCTGGGAGGAGCTTGGACTTTGGCCTGAGGGCAATGAGCTTCTGGCTCAACACACTCCTTTGGAGTGTGTTAATCAGGGGAGTCATAGCCGATTTGCCTTTTCAAAGAATGAGCAGAATGAATTATGGGGCCTACTGCAGGGAGCTCATTTAGAGGGTGTATGAGGGTTCCCACAGGAAGCCGCACACTCAGTTTTATTGAAGAAAGTCTAATGAGTTATTTACAGAGATGTGGGCAGATTAAGATAATCCAAAAAGGACAGATTTGAGGATGAACAAGCATGAGAGATTTTGACACCCCAACCCCATAGGGTCCTGGGGAGGGACTGGCGGCATGGGAGAGGGGCACATGGAACACAAGTTGTGTCTGTAGAGGAATGCAGCCACTGCCAAAACCATGCCCGGCAAGTAGGGAAAAGGGAGACCTGGGCCCCTATGACCTCAGTCCATGCTTCCTGGTAGACTAATCTAACCAGAACATAGATGGTATGGGAATTTGGGGGTGTTGCGATCTGTGAAGGGCAGCCTCCTGGGGCACAGAGAAGAATGTGAAGGGGCAAACGAAGAAAAGTTTGCATCTAAGGCTCTAGTTTTGGTGGCCTAAGTTGGGGATATGGCCAGGAGATAAAGAGAAATAGGAAAACCTGAAAGAGATTTAGTAAACTCATCTAACAAATAGACTTGTGACCAATAGAACCAGTGGTGCATACAAACCTTACAGACGTGGACCACCGGAAAATGGACTTCTTTTCCCCGTCCATGTGGAATCATAACACAAGAATGTCTACTGTCCTTCAGCACCACCTCCCTCCTTTCTAGGAGAATGGCTAATGCAATAGCTCCCAATCTCACATCCACAGATCTGTACTTCACTAGTGGGCAAGGTCATTGCGTCAATACTCTTATATGGTATGGTTTTCTCATACTTTTTTAATATAGAGCAGCCTCCTCTATGGGTAGAATTGGTCAGCTGAGTCAAGGCCCCTCCTATGATCAGGTCATATGTTCTACCCAGCGATTTTGGGCATGTGTCTGCTCTATAGGCTCAATCTATCCTCTAAGAGTATAGAGTCTAGACTCGCAGAGTTGGAGGAGGGAGGATCTTAGGAGATTGAGGTTCAGATCCAAGCTACATTCTCTAATCCATCACTACCAGCAATAAAGCTTATAGCCTGATCTCTACTGGGCTGTCCCTGGTGTTTACATTCTAGTTGGTTCTGAGAATTTAGAAAATGAGTGATACTCCCAGAGGCCACACTGTTTGCTGTGGGTTGTCCACACAGGTTGCCAGTCCCATGGGCTTCTGACTGAATCAGCCAGAAGCTCACCATTCAACCAGCAAATGTCCACTAATGTCCTGCACAGCAGGGATAACTTTTAAATAGTAGTAAGTTGTCATTTTACCCAAAAAGGAGAGCCACAGTATAGTGACACCATCACTGCTGGCTCTCAATCATTTTATAAAGTATATTGAAGGGAAATAAATTGTGTTCTAAATCACAGGGGTCTGTGGTAGCAAAATATGGATAACTAGAATTATAAAAGCATAGTGAATGAAAGCTCTGAGCAATTACATATTTTATATACATGAGTGTGTATAAACAATCACTCAAGTGTGTAAGATTTACCTTACACCTATCTTCACTGCAATAGAGAGCATCTAACATAGTCTTGTATAGGGTATGGAACAGCATGGGAAACAGAAGAAACAGCAAATAATGCAGACCAGAGTGGGAAGGGAGAGGACCTGGATGAGATTCATCAACTTTCTAGCACAAAGGATCAGCAATACTAGGTTTACCCAGCTTGAAATAATGTTTGTAAACTAAGCTTAATAATCTAGCCTACTAGCCACTTTAGATTTATTCATGCCTACTTGTTCTAAAAATGATTGAGTGACTATGCATATCATAAAATATTTGCAATTTGTAGAACCATTCACTTGTCTTTATATAAAGGCTAAAGTTCAACAGCCCCTTCGAGTATTATAGACAATTTAAGGTGTTTAGTTCAGATATTTGATCACGAAAACCTCTGTAACTGAAGATAATACTTAGTTCTACCTGAGAACATCGCATTTAAATATGCAGGAGTAGCTGAGCTGTAAACATGGGCGATTAGTTACAAGAAGCAGGCAATCCCAATGTCTTTGTCTCAGCATCTGTTTGTGAAGGAACCCAAAAGAAGATTTGAGGACAAGTAGTTTATTTTGGATGTGATCCCAGGAAGCATGGGTTGGGGAGTGGAGAAGTGAGACAAGGACGGAAGCAATCAATAACATGTGTATTTCTTGCCCCTGTGGACCCTGAGTCTTAATCCAGGTGAGGAATTCTGGGACTCATTACAGGAAACATGCCTCAGAGCTATCCTACTCACAAGGCCCGGGAACTAACACCAACTCCCATCAGTCATTAACTAAGGTTTATGTGCATGTACCTTACTGTTTGAGGGTAGAACAAGTGCTGATAGGCAGAGACAATGGGCTGGGAGATGGAAGTCGGGACAGGGTGCATTGAAAGGGAAGGGGCTGAAGGGACCTGGACAGGGCACCAAAAGCATCTGCCACACTCAGCTGGGCACCTTCGGTCCTTTCTGTCATTATTTGGAAAACCCAGATGAATTGAGTATCCTGGACGACAGCGGCGGGGCGGGGGGTGGGGGGGTGGGGGGGTGGGGGGGTGGGGGGGGGCTTTGTTAAGTATCCTGATATGATGAGTCCACCCAAGCAGGGATTGTAATATTGTGCCATAGTTTATTGCAGAATGTTCCTGAGTACTTGTGTCCAAAATTGTGAGAACCCAGAAGTTCGTTCTTCATAAAAAAGAAATGGGTGTCTTGAGCCCCAGATGCTCTGGCCTATGGTGTGCTCTTCTATGGCCATGTCTTAACCGTTCAGATCTGGGTCTTTGGTTTTTAGAGAGGATTTCATGTAGTTGGTGGGATTCTCCCACGCCCAGCATGTTGCCTTAACAACACACCTCATTTTTCTGAAGTAAATCTCTATGTATAATAATTGCAAGGAATGACCTTTTGCCCAGCACTCTTTACCCACCCCCTCCAATTTCCCAAAGCTAGAATCCAGTTTAGAGAAGCTGTCCTTTGAAGGCTGGTCCCAATTATTTAAACCATAAGAGAGCACTTAAGAATTATAATCTAAAGCGGTGCTTCTCAAAGTGTGGCTCTGAGAACCCCTGCATCAAGCATTGGGGGAACTTGTTAAAAAGGCATTGTAACTGCATTGCACGGTGACAGATGGTAGCTACACTTGTGGCGAACATGGCATAACATATAGAGTTGAGTCCCTTTCATATACCTACAACTAATGTAACATCACATGTCAACTATACTCAACTATAGCTCTATAGATATTGATATCAATGAAAGCTAAAAAAGAAAAAAAAAGTAGCTTTCTGGGCTGTATCCTACACCCACTGAATCTGAATCTCTGGGCCTGAGTGCAGGATATCTGCACCTTTATTAGGAATACCTAGGTTGCTTCTTCTTTTTTTTTTTTTTCCTAGATTGCTTCTTGATATAACCCGTATGGTTCTTGAATTTTGCTCCCCAGGTGATTTTAATGTGTAACCTCTCACCCCCGCACTCCATACCCAACCCACTTCCCATTCTCCCAGTGCTCAGGTCACACCCGAGACCAGTGAAATCAGGCTCCGGGAATGAGATCCGAGCACATGATGCTGTGGGCAGCAACCTTTGAGGACCACGTACTGACCTATAGCTGATGGAGGTAAAACTTTTCAGTAGTTAACTGAGAAGCTAGAGGCTCTAATCTTTTAAGAGTTTTTAAAAACAGGCCCTCCTCGCCTTAGAAGTCTTCTCTGAGACGCAATTTACAAATGAGGAAACTGAGTCCTAAAAGGCGTAAAAAAGTAATAAATAAAAAAGCGTTCTTGAATATTTAGTGCCAATACCCAATCAGCATTTAATAAGCCATTATTTGTTGAGAAATCAGATGTGTGTGACCCATACGTACCTGGCATCCCTGCTGTCTGGCTTAAGAGTTTTTTATAGGACCTTGCTCTAGACTTTTCTCTTTAATTTCTAAAAACATTTCAATATTTCGATGTCTTGACCAGCCTCTTTATAAAGAATAAAAGCAAGATTTGGAGGTAAAAATGTATGTGCATATGTATCTTCAAACAAGAATTAAGAAGTCCTCAAAACTACATATTAAAAGCCACAGGCTTTTAATGAGTAAGAGAATCACATGCAAAACTTTGCATAGTCACAAATAGTACAAGATTGAAGTACTTTTGACTTTTATCTCGACATTTGCAAGTCTATGAAAACATTACCAACTGCAATACATGCATTTTGGGATTTGGGAGTGCATACATATTACCATAGCTTTGCAGATTTTCCCCCATATGGAAATAAAAAAGTAACTCCAGTTTATTGGTTTATTTTAATTTTTGAGCAGCTCCTGTGCAGTGGAACACCATAGGGCAAGTTTCAAGAACTGTTTTGTTTCCATGATATTTTGTTTTGCAGAAAATCACTAAGTAAAATGTCAGTTATCTCCCTTCACTTCAGTGAACCCTACCTTATTTTCAAATGAAGAAAGTCCCACTCCCAGGGAAGGATGAGACCAACTCCTCCCTACAGCTAAGACAAACTTTTAGTTCTCTAGAAGTACTATATGCCCACATGAGAAACCCAGTGAAATCAGTCTCATCCAGTGAAATGTACTGAGGAACCATAAATGGGTTTTGGTATTGGTAATAGAGCTTTCAGCTGAAGATTTAAATATATACATACATATAAAGGGAAAAAAAAGCACCTTTTAAAAGGAAAATTATAGTTTCCTTTTCTTTTAAGGATTTTATTTATTTGACAGAGAGAGAAACAGCAAGAGAGGGAACACAAGCAGGGAGAGAGGAAAAGGGAGACGCAGGCTTCCTGTGGAGCAGGGAGCCCAATGTGGCCTCCATCCCAGGGCCTTGGGATCATGACCTGAGCTGAAGGCAGACACCTAATGACTGAGCCACCCAGGCTCCCAAAGTATAGGTTCTTATAGGGTGCTTGCTAAATTAGGTAATTCAATTACACTGAAATCAAAGTGCGGCTAGTCTGATTTTTCTTGGAGCCAAGAATCATTTGCTTCTTGTGTTAAATGCTCAGTTTTTCTTTATGCTTCAAGACTCTCAGTGAAAAATATTAAATATTCTAGGTAATCATGTCTGTATTTTTTGGCAAACCCTAGGTTTAGCCTAGCACAAAGGAAACTGTCACCTGGGACATTGTTTGAAATAATCCCAAAGCAGGCAGTACAAGGCATTTTTGAAAGGGTTTGGTTTCTGCCCAAAGTGACTCCTTTCTAAAAAAATATTTCATATTTCTAGCTCCCTTACTCTTCCATGTGATAAGAGTTGATGTGTATGGGGGCGCCTGGGTGGCTCAGTAGGTTAAGCCTCTGCCTTCAGCTCAGGTCATGATCACAGGGTCCTGGGATCGAGCCCCGCATCGGGCTCTCTGCCCAGCGGGGAGCCTGCTTCCCTCTCTCTCTCTGCCTGCCTCTCTGCCTACTTGTGACCTCTCTCTCTGTCAAATAAATAAAATAAAATCGTAAAAAAAAAAAAAAAATTGATGTGTATGATATACGCCTATAATCTGGAGCAGCCCATTTTAGGGACTTGGGACAGTTGGAATCCCAGCACTACAGCTCTGTATGTATTCCTGGTGAGGTTCAGAAATCACTCCAACTCTTTGCCACTCTATTCTAGAGTCTCAAGGTGTGGTATAACATTTGATCGTCACAGGTTCCTGTCTCAGAACTCTTAAAACTGTTGGAATTCAGTTTTTTCTTTTTGTATGCTAATGAAATAAGTTGGAGGTGGGTCACTGGGTAGCCTCTGGATGGGACTGATTACCACAAAAACAACCACATATTTAGAGGATTAAAGATTTTAGTCCTACCCTTCAACCTCTGGGGGAAGAGAGGGGCTCGATATTGAGCTCAGTCACTGATGGCTAATGATTTCATCAATCGTGCCTACATAATAAAACCACCATAAAAATCCCTAAATGATGAGTTTGAAGGAATTTCTTGGTTAGTGCACATATCGAGGTGCTGGGCAGGTGGTGCACCTGGAAAAGGTGTGGAAATGGAAGCTCTAGGCCACCCCACCCCTGTACCCTGCCCTATGCCTCTGTTCCATTTGGTTCTTCACATCAGAATTGAATACCTAACTGATGTCAGAGTTGGTGTGAAAAAGCGAGACTCACGTGTTTATTCTCTCCATTTTTGTCCTCTTCTTATTTCCTAGGTGATAGAACCTATGTTAGTAAAGGTCCAGTTAGGACAATGGAAACTATTCCAAGTATTTCAGGGGGTGGAGGGGAAATTTGAGAGGAGTCTCAGCTGTTCTCTTTCTAGGGATTTAATCCCACCTGATCCCCTCTCTGTGAGGGACAGGAGGCACACCACTTCCTGGGGCATGCATACAAGGCATGCATTCTGGGCTTTCCATCCTAGACATACCTGATTTCCTGAGTTATAGCAGGAAGGGAGAAAAAAGCTCCCTCCCCAACTCTAGAGTGGTTCTCCATGGGCCCAGAGCCTCACTCTGTTGGGGCTAAATTCAGACCGCCACTACCTTTGTTAGAAAACCTCTCATCCGGCATCTATGCACATAATCAGGTACATTTGGCAAAGATTGAGTAGAGGTGCTGCCTGCGCGATGAACAAGGCCCAGCTCAGCAGCCAACAAGAAAAAATTACACAGATAATTAAGAGAAGCATTAGTATAGATAAGTGTAAAAAAATAAATCTCCAACCTCCTTTCTCAAGCTGTTTATGTACCCATTCCCCCTCCCAAAAGAATAAAGAGTTAATAGGCAGGCCAGATTTAATCATGCCCAGGGACATGGCCCTCAAACTCAAAATGTATAACCAAGAGGCTGAATGTTGCTTCAAGTTCCAGTACAAAGTAGGCCAACAGGAGTTTGGAAGGCTCCATGATTCAGAGCCATTGGCCTTTTCTTAGTTGTTTATTGATATGTAACAAAATACTCCAAAATTTATCAGATTAAAAGAACAAATATTTCATAGATTGAAGGGTCAGGAATTCAGGAGTGACTTAGCTTGCTGGTTCTGGCTCAAGAATTTGCAGTCAAACTGTTGTCCTAGGGAACCAGACATCTGGGGCTGGAGGATCCACTCCCAAGCTCACTCACATGGGTATTGGCAACCCTTGATTCCTCCCAGGCTGCTGAAATGAAGACCTCATGGGCCTCTCCACAGCTCTCCCTGAGTGTTCAAAACCCAGGGCAAATGACTTCCCTCAGAGCCAAAAGGGAGATTTAAGTGATCCAAGATGGGGAAAGAACTGCCCCCCCTCCCCCAAAAAAAACCCCACTAATACCTTAAAATCTAATTTTAGAAGTGGCATGCCATCACTTCTTCATGCTGTTGGTTACACAGAACAAAGAGGGAGGGGACTACACAAGAGTATAGATATCACTAGGTGGGGATCTTTGTGGGCCATATTGGAAGTTGGCTACCATGCCCTCTTAGATCTCCTACTAGCTTCTTCAAAGAATAAATATCAGAAGAAAGTTCCTAGTCCAGCCACAAGCAGTCATTTCTTTTCAATTCAGCTCCTGTTCCTTGCGCTTTTCTAAAGAATGTTGTGAACTGGAGGGATGACTGACATTCTGGAGTCCCATGGAATACCATCTAATGCTATTAAACTCCTCCCCCTCTTTGGGTAATCATGACAGATCGAGTACATTCACAGAATTAGGGACCGAAGCACTATATGAGAAGTTTGAGGTCTCTGGTATTCTACTTAGCTCAGGATCTTGAATAAGTTTGGGTCTTCTCTTGGCCTGCATTAAAAATGTCTTTCCTGGGGTCAAGGGAGACTTACTTGGGACCATTAGATTGTGGAAGTAACAGCACATGCAATAAGTCTCTGCTGGCTAACCTCACTGCAAGTGGAGAGGGCGGGGCCCTTGCCTGGGCCGGAGCCAATGCAATTCAAAACAAGCCCTTTAATCTTTGGTGGGTAGACTAGCTTTTGCTATCACAACTCCCACCTCCCTCATCTAAAAAAAGACCTCATTCTCAAATGCTACTCAAAGTTTTTTTTTTTTCTACAGGGGAATTGATGTTGCAGGCAAACTGGTAGAGAAAAGGGATTTGGGGGCTGCCTTTGCAGCAATACATCAGCCAAAGTATTGGTGATCCAAAGGCTAAAGGGAGACAAGATTTTAGAGGGTAAGGGGCAAATGCCCTAATGTATTTCATTGGGTTTCTGAAGTATAAGCCAGGGACAGTTTCTGTAGTTTTACAAGTTGGGCTTCTGCGAGGCTTAGGGAAGAAGCAAGTGGTAAAGGTCATTGAGTTCACTGGGCTTCTATGTTAAAATATTTCATAACACTCAAGATAAGCTAGATTGTACGATAGTAACACACAATCTCCAAATTTTGGTGGCTCAAAGATCTTTCTCTTCTACTTCATTCTCATAATGGATTAATTTGGGTGTTCTGCTTACCTTAGTCAGTCAGGGTCTCAGGCTGGTGAATCATCTGCCATTTTGAATTCAGCAGGTCAGAAGGCCCAAAGGAATGAGTGCTCTAATGAGTCTTGCTTGCTTCAGGTATTAAATGCTCAACCACAAATAGACACGCATCATTTCCAGACATCTCTAATCATAATTTATTGCCTGAATTAGTCATAAGACCCCACTCAATGCCAGGAAAAGACCAAGAAATACAGCCCTTTTCTGTGGCTGGAATAGGGAGGATGGATGGGTATTTGGTGAACAGCATTACCAATGACCTACAACAGGCATCCCAGTGAAGCTGAAACCCAGATTTTCTCTTCTCTTTTGCTTGTCTACCTTAATTCCCCCAGACAGAGCTTTCCCAGTGTTAATGTTGACAGCTGGCAAGAGCAATGTGGGTCTAGAGACTGCAATAAGCACTGTGTTCTGGAAACATCACTCTTGTTGAGGAAATGCTATTGTTGTAACTAAATAGTATGGGTCTAGAATTGGTACTATGACATCCATATGTCCTCTTATCCTTTGGAACTTTGGAAAAATGGAACAGATGAGACTTCGAGTTGGAATTATCTCAATAATGCAGGTGCTAAAATGATTCCATTCACTCTGGCGGAAGACGTCCCAGAATGGTGATGTTGGAGAAGAGCTCATTCTACCCAGGCTGCCTGGTGCCAGGTATTTAAGTGCAAAGTCAAGGTCACAGCAGGGAACAGGATGCAAGTCCAGTGGTTCAAAGGAATAGGCCTTAATTAAAGGGATAATGGAGGTGTGGACAGAATTCGGAGAATCAACAGGCTTGTTGAGGAACCCAAGGCTGGCAATAGCAGAAACCTGGTAATACCCTTAATAAGAAAGAACAGGAAAAACTGGTCGCTTAGCTCAGTGAGAGATACAACTGGGGAGATGGGGTTATTGGACAGAATCTATACCTGTTCAAGTACAGAACCACTACCAGAAATGTGCCCCAAGGCAGGGAGGAAGCTGGAAGAACTATTCCAGCTGTTCCTTTCCCACCTGCCAATCTCCTATCGGTATCTCTTGGCTGAACCTGATGAGAAGCCAGCTAACAAGGGAGCTCCAATGATGCAGTTCCCAGGCACCAGCCTTCTGGGCAGAGAGAAGGGAAGGAAAGGATCAGAGGAAGGTGAGGGATGGGAAGAGGGGGCACGCAGGGGAGTAAACGATCAACACAGTGAGGCTGTCTCCAGCTGGGATCGGACAAAATAAGGAAATTACTATGAGACTCCTGGCCTCTAATTTCTCTGGGACTTTAATTTCCCCAAAGGAAGAGAGATTTTATTTTCTCCATGGCAACAAAGAAAGGGAGAGTTTGTTACCAGAGCTTAAATATCTCTGAGGGAATTTAATAAAGGGAGGGGATTCATATAGTTTCAGTTGGGGGCATTTTTTATATTGTGGACATTGCACTACTCAGGTGTTTAGTATTCCAGTGAACTAGATTTTTCTAAGAGATTGGGAATTATTTGAGTTGAGAAATAAAGCACAGGGTCAATGTTTGGTGAATCTATGACCTTGGGCTAAATGTGTTACTCTATCGACTTCAGAAATTTCTAGAGTCAACAGCAGAACTGCCTATTTTTCTGGTCCATATAAGAATTACTAGTAAATATTGGGGGCAGCCTCAGGGGTTTCCCTTGATGACTGTTGGTCTCTTCCACTCAGGGGAGTTATCTCATTCCTAGTTGACCATACACTTGAGCGAGGACTATGACCCTGAACTCACTGGGCCAACAGAACACAAAGTGGATAAATGCAGAGGAGGAAACACTTCTGCCACTTCCACCAATCAACCCACCCCTTCTTGACTCCTACCGACCACCCAGGGAGGATCTATGTATCCAGATTGCTGAGATGTGGGTATACTATTTGGGACACAGCTAGGCTTCCTGGGGGGTTTCAGATACTGTCAGCTAGAACGAGAAAGTGCTCCAGCAAGCTTCATGGTCTTTATTGTGTGGGTGACTTCACCAAATTCCTTCCTCCTTGTGGTTTGAAGCTCTGTTCTGTTTTCCTAAGCATGGTGGTTACTGATCTATGACTTCTGAGTTTAAGGGATAGGCAGCAAACCCTACTTTAACCTCAAAATGAAGCCTTGTGCATATTCAGAGCTCTGTGTTTAGGGCTGGCTACATGTCACTGATCTGACTAGTAATAGACACTTTCAGTTTAATTTTCTTTCCTTTTTTTTTTTTGTAAATATCTCCTTTGGGCACGTGGGTAGCAGGGGAATGGGCATCCATTGTTGCTTGCCCAGCACCCTTTCCCCCTCGCAGCTATCATTTTCCTTTGGTAAGAGCACTTTCCCTTTCCGAAATTCTCTTGCCTTGCTCTAGTCATGCAGATTGAACAGAAGGCTGTCAGTCATAGACTAAAGGTGGGCACATGACCCAGGAAGGACCAGTCAGGGCACCTAATCCCTCGATGACAGTAGTAATAACTGACCCTGCTTTGATCACACGCTCATCTTTTTGCAAATGTCATTCCTTGTTGTTTAGCTGAATCTCGGTTGAGGAGAGGTTTTTCCTTTCCGGTATTGAAGCTGGCAAGAAATAAGCATAAAGCAGTTAGGATCCATGTCCTCTACCAGTGGGAGAAAGTCAGCCTTCCCCAGGAAAGAATGAATTTGATACTTAAAGCAGTAGAGAAAACAGCAAAAATGTTCCAGAGAGATAATGTAAACCTTGTTTTCAATCTTTCCTACCTACCTATACCTGCCCCTTTTGTGAAGCCAATAATGTTTCTTTTCTTGTCCAGGGTAGACTTAATTGGATTTGTGTCACAACCAAGAAAGTCTTGACTAATTTGGTAGGGGATTATTGGGGGGAAGATTTCTTGGTCCCTGGCTATTATACGACCTTCAACCTATAAGTTGAATGATAGAGACTAGGTAGAGTAAAGGCACAAGTCAACAGTGATCAAATCTCCTAAATGGGCCAGGAGATGCTTCCTAAAGAAGCAGTTCGGGGGCTCTTAAAGGCTTAGGTTTCGGAACATAAAAAGCACCATACAGAGTTGACAGAGCTTCAAGTAACATAGACCCTATAGCAAAAGTGAGGAGATTTTGCAACATGGGGAATATTTTACAAGCCATGCTATAGCATTTGAACTTTATCCCACAGGCCCTGAGGAGCTGCATACAGCTGCCATCCAAGGCTTCTGACCTCTCTATTCAAAGCACTTCTTTTGTTAGGTGGTAAAGAAAAGAAGTTAAAGGTTTGAAACAAAACAAAACAAAAACCTTCAAGAGTATCGGAAGCAGAAACTGAGATGATCGCATTGTCCTTAGAAGCCTGAGGCAAGGAGAATGGAACAATGCTAGCCACGGGAGATCTTGGACCATGCTGTCCTGCCCTCCCCCTCCACCCCCCCATCCTCTATCTTCTCATCTGTGAAATGACCTTTCCCATTCAGACCAGGCTCCTTCTGAGAAACCTTTGTAGACTCGTGTGCTGACTGACACCGCCATCTAGTGGGAGCCTTTGGAAATCATCTCACAGGATCATTCCCACCCCCCCCTCCGCCCCCCTGCTGCTTGTCTAGCTCACCAACCTGGGAGGCGGGAACACCCATTCTCTCTGCTTGGTCCCTCTGTGCTTGTGTCTCTTAAATTCAGGTTCTTTGCTCCTAGCCTTTCCACTGCCACGCACATGAACACAACTGCCTGCATGGGAATTGGGTTCTATAACCTGCAATCTATGCTCACTTACCAGCCTCTGTGGAACCTCATCAAAAACACCTATAAGCAGAATGGCAATACTGTCAAAACGTGGCATTTCTCTGGCTCCTCACTGTCTATTTTGAATGACTTCCAGGCCCCTTATATTCTTCCCCAGTGATTTTGGGAATTGTTGTCAATGCCAGTTGACAACTCCAGTCATCTGGGTGACTCTAATGTCTACCGTGTTTGCTTTTAAAAAAACAAATGAAATAAAAAGTCTCTATTTTTGCTCACTGGGTGATTTATCCTTCTGTAGTTCATGAATATCCTTTCCTGCCCTTTTAATGAGCTACCAAAGCCATATGAGATATTAGGGGCACTGGTATCTATGCTGAAAAGGTCACCATCAGATATCCCCTCATAAGTGAGCTACTGGTGCCATTGTCAAGGGTATTTGCTGTGCCAAAGTGGATATTACCAGGACAACACCCCCCTCCGTGTCTCCTCACCACGGCTGTTGTCATCAATGAAACTCTACACACCCAATGTCCTATGAAGACATCAGAAGGCAGCATTCCTGCTCTACAGCCAAAATTTTGGCAAAATATTCTTAATGAAGAAAATTATGCCTATTTCCAGTTCTGCCTGTTTGTTTCTATACCCCAACTTCTACTCACTTCTTTTCAACCCTGGGGCCAGAATAGCAAACACCTCTGTTAGCAACCCAGGGCAGTTTCAGAAAAGTAATTTGTGATTTTTTCATCACCCAAAACTTAAATTGGAGCAAGGTCGGCTATGAGACTGGGTAGAAGAAGTGGAGGGCCATGCCTTAGTGGTCTGTTCCTCACTGATCTGGACTCGTGATACTATTCTGCATGGATCTCTAGAACTAGGTAATTCCTTGAGCAACCACTGGACCTCAGTTGAAGGAGAAGGGGAGAGAGGAGTTGACAGAAGGGAGAAAGGGATAAGGAGGATATAATCAAGATTCTAAGAAAAGTAGAAAGTATCCACATTTTCAGATCATTTGGTATCTTTTAACATGACTCTTGTTTCTTTCATATAATGTAGAATTAAAATAATTGTTGACTGACTTGATATCTGTTCAAGTCTGCCAGTGGTGAAACAGAGAGAAGGGGTGTTTTTGTTTTGTATCTATTTTCGGTAGTGCATTTTGCAAGGTTGCTGTTGTCAGCATAAATCCCAAGGATTGTTTATTGTCTCATGTCAGCTCAAGATTTTACCCTACTTCTCTGAGGAACTGGGCCTGTCTTCCCCACCCATCACTTGGAAAAGAACCTAGAGGAAGGAGAGAGTTGAAAGGCTTTCCGGAGGTTGAACCTTAACTGCCCTGAGAGGAAGCAAATGGCCCAGGTACATAGAGCAGAAGGCTTGGCTTTAGCTCTTGAATTACCATTCCTGCATTGAGCACTGTTCAATTCCATTTAGCAAACTCTCATTGTATCCCTACTGTGCATCAGGGCATGTGTTGGGTGCAAGAAATCTACAAGTTAGCAAAGAATGTCATGGTAATGGGGAAATACCCAAAGACTAATCCAGATGTAATATACAAGACCATAGGAACAATAAAGGAAGAAGCTATTTAGTAGTTGAGAGGAGAGGTGGACTACAACAAAAGAGGGAAGGACAAATTCAAAAAAGAGAAAGTCCTACAAAGACATTTAAAACTAATGTGAGTCTAAAATCCTACAGTGTTGGAAATAGAATTTGGGGAAGCTCATGTGCCCAGGAGGTAGCGGTCTTGATTCTGCCGCCAGTTTCTGGGCAATATCAGACAAGTTTTTCTACGTCCGACTCAGATGACCTGATTTGCATTGTCCCAAGTTCCTGTAAGAAGGGAAGAGCCCACGCGGCCATGAAGGAATCATCTATTGTAAGATAAAAACATGGCATAAGAATAATATGTTCTCATTGTACAATTTGGACAGTACAAGGAACCAGAATAAAAGTGCATTTGCAGAGCCTGAAAATGGGATCTCCTCATTCACCAATGGATTAAGTATCCGGTGTATACTAAACTCTATACTGAGCACATAAGATAAAAATGAAGAAGATGCAGCTCCTATTCTTAAAGAGTTCATAATTACCCAATGCAGTCATGCTTCCTTTTCTCCAGAATATCCAACTCCAGCATTCCTTTTTTGATTAGAGCACATTTCTTCCAGTTCTCTCCCTGATCCCATGACCACATCCACCACACATCTCCCAGTTTACCCAGCTTCCTAACCTCTTTTACCTCTACATCTGCCTTGGAATCCATTCTCACCAACTGCCTCAAATCCCTGGTGCCCTTGACCTTTAATCTGTCTACTCTGTCAGTTTCCAGTTTTGATCCAGTTCATGCTTCCTTCCATCTTCTGAAAAAAACACTCATTAAGGTCATTAAGCACCTACCTTGGGATCTAGATTCTGAGGATATATCAGTAAGGAACAAAATTCCTTGAGAGGCTTAGCACTTAATACTATTTTCACATAAGGAATAAATACAATATAAAAAGTAAACATAGACTATAATGTCATGTAGTGATAAGGGCCACACACACATGATAAAAAGGGTGGTCAGGGAAAGACTCTTTGACCTAAATAAAGTAAGAGTGAGGCAGGACATTATCTTGGATAAGAACATTCCAGGAAGAGGCCCTGAGGTGGGAAATAGGGTTGGCATGTTCAAGAGATGGCAAGATGAGTGTGGCTGGTTGAGATGATTGACAGAGTGGTAAGAAATAGAAGTCAGGGGCCAGATCAGATAAGGTCATGGAGACCATGTTGGACTTCTAAATGTGAGGGAAGCCATTGAGGAGGGAATGTTTGAGTAAGAAAGTGACAGAATCAGTGGAACCAGCCAGGTGCCATTGCAGGAGTCCTGGGAAGAGGCATTGGTGGCTTATACCAGGACGGTGGCTGTCATTAGAAGTGATAAGTACTCAGGTGCAGGATATAGATTCATAGGTAGAACTGACAAGATTCACTGATGGATTGGATATGACTCATTGGGGAATAGTGACAAGACAGACTTGGGAATGACTCCAGGTGAAAAGAGTTGTCTTGAGAGGAATCATGGGAGAAAGAGTAGGTTGACAGAGGTTGAAGAGGGAATCAAGAGTTGTTCCTTTTATAGGTTTGAGACGTCTGTTAGATATCCAAGTAAAGATACTAAGCAGGCAGTTTGACAGACAAAATGAAGTCATCAGATTACCAATGTTTAAAGCCAAGATGCTGGGTGAGATCATGTAAGGAGTGGGTGTGCATAGAGGAGAGATCCAAGGACTGAGCCCTGGAGATACCCTGACATCTAAAGGTCTAGAAGGGTGGAAGAAATAAATAGGGAGACTGAGACAAGCAGCCAAAGAGGTAGGAGGAAAATCAGATGGACCCAATGTCCTGGAAGCAAAGAAGAAGCATGTCAGAAAGGAAAACTTTGATCTTCTCCATACCCACTTCGCGGCCGCTAAGATCCTATATCAACCCACAGAGCCAGCGAGCTTGCTCACCCCGTGTATGGATGTTTTCCTGCCCTAAGTGAGCCGTAACACTAGTGACTTCTCCCCCTCAGTCTTCGCTGGGTAGCGTTCTTGACTAGGTCACATATTTCTTCTGCTTTCCCCATCCTCAACCCCTTCACATCCCTCAGGCAGCCTGTTCCTTCAGTAGAAAGGAAGAAGCTGACGCACTTTTCTTCACTTCCCCTTTTCAGAGGAACATATTGGTACTTTCCCAGTTTTCTTCTCTTGGCCTTCCCCCATTTGCCGCCTTGATTCTCAGACCTTTAGTTACTAAAATCCTGGACAGAGTACCACCTTGCCTTAAACCACTTGCCCTGTCCCAGCCTTGGAAATAAATACTGGTTTACCCCTAAGGTGGACAGTCTCCTATCTCCCTCACTCTAATTTACCTTCCGCCAGCAGATCATAATGTTTCCCTGTTCAGAAACCTTCAGAGACTCCTTCAGAAGAAAGTTCACATTTAATACAGGGTGTTCAGGTAACGCCCTGGTGCAGTCTGACTCCCTAGTTCTCCATCCCCGCCTTATCTCCTGCTGGGCATGAGTGCCCTATTACATGAAGGGAACCTAACCCTCCCCGAACTACCATGTACTTTCCTGACCACAGGCCAAGTTAATCCCTATGCCTGGATTTTAGCATGAATGCTTCAAGATGTCAGCACAATCCTCTATGCTCTATGCTCACAATATGCTCTAGACCATCAGCTCCCAAAATAAATCTCAGCCTCACTCGGTCCTAAAAAGGGGCAGACGTGGTGGCTTTCAAATACAGTGACTTTCCCTCCCCCTTGCACAATTATATATTCTCATCTCTGTACACTTAGAAAAGGCAATTTGTACTGAAATGAATTACCCATAGCCACAAAAGGCTTTAGCACATTTTTAAGTTCACAGCCTTACCTGGTAGGAATCCAAAATCACACACACCCGACCTGATATCTGCTTTCCTGTTCTCTCAGGGATTCTCACCCAGGCAAATCCTGTTCTGGTTCCACAACCTGGCCTGGGCTTCTCCTATTCCTACAATCAACTACCACGCACACACACAAATTCATAATAACCCAGCTCTTTCTCCAAAACTCACAGTTATTAGGAGTTTAAAACTGAGGTAGTAGTTTTAATAGAAGTCTCGGGAAAAACAGAATGGAGAAACTGAGGGTAGGACAAGAAGAAAGGAAATAAAGTATTTAAGAATATGTCTTTAAATTGAAAGAGCCCATCAAGTATTAAGCAGGAAAAAATTCTAAAAATACACCTAGGTATGTGCTAGTGATATTTCTGTATCTCGAGGATAAAGAAAATCTCGAAAGCTTTCAGGGATGAAAAAAAAATATATATATATATTACAAAGGAACAAGAATAAAAGAAGATATAAGACCTCGTCAGCAATTCTGGATGCTAGCAGACAATGCAGCTCAATGCCCTCAAAAATGAGAAAGAAAATGGCTGGGTATAGATTTCTAAGTGAAAATACTAAATCAAATGTGAGGAAAAATAGAGTGTAAGTGCAGACCCTATGAGAAACATGCCAAAATGGCATTGTGGGTATAAGAAATGTATCAGGACAAACACCTGGAAGAGACCAGAGAGCCTTGGGACGGTGGGTAAGCTGTCAGACCATGAGACTAATCAGACTCCAGATAAAGGAGAGAGAGAAGGAAGAAAGGGGAGAGGGAGTATCTTAGACTGCAGTGCGATTTGAGAAGAATTCAAAGAGCTTTCAGGAAGTCCTCAAGTCCGAGAAGAGTGTCTGATCTCCCTGCTCGCCTTAGGCTGGACACAGCCTCTGAGAAGATGCACCATGAATTTGCTCATGGATCTCAGGGGCTGCAGCAGGGACTCAGTGCCCCTCTTTGCGATCTGAAATCCGAGGAGTACACACTCATGGTAACCACAGGTGTGTTCAGATGTGCAAGGATTATAAAAGCTTGCAGTCCACTCACATGAAGAACGTACTGCACAAAAAAGAATCTGAAAAGAAGATGAAGTAAAATATGAGAAATAGTAGGAGCTAAATATATCCCAGAACCAGCGAAAGAAGCTAAATAATTATGAAAAGGAAGCCCATACAACCTCAGTGCCTGTCCCGGTATCCTTTAAGTGACATAGATGATAAAGCATTGCACTTCCCTTTTACGAAGGGCTTAATTATTCATATACCACACCCAACGCTCCACGCAATACGTGCCCTCCTCGATACCCACCACCAGGCTCACCCAATGAATCTTGGAACACTGAAAAAATAAAATAAAAGTAATTGTGTGTGGGGGGGGAAGGGAAAATGCAAACAAACAAAAAAAAAACCTGAAGGGTTTAATTATACCACTCCGGATTCTGCTACAAATAAAAGCTAAATGATCATAATCATATAAATCAATTTCTGAAAACTGAAACCCAGCCAGTAGAAAGAGCACAGAAAGAGTAATTTTAAAGGACAGAACAAAAGTGTTTGTGAACCTTGACAAAGTGAAAAGGATAGCATAGCAAGTCAGGAGGGGGGGAATGGGAAGACGGGAGGCAGAAAGAAGCGTAAGCTTACTAGTTTTCTCACCCTTCGTAGCATAGGTATGTCTAAATGTGAGCAGTCAGCACCACTTTGTTACTTAAAATGATATATAGATAACTATCAGAGGTAATATCGGAAGTTTAAATGGTTCTCCTTGGGAAATAAGACTAGGGAGGGAGATTTTAATTTGTTTTACGCTACTTGCTTGGGCTATGCACGTGGATTGATTTCTATCATTTTAAGATTTTAAGTATTTAAAGGGCCCTCCTAGATATTAAGAAAAAAACCTCTTATTTGAGAAAAAGTTTTAGAACCTTTAGTTATGCACACATGAAAATCATCTGACATTCTTAGTTTAAGGGTGATTTCAATTTTTTTTTTTTTTTTTTCTGAGTGCAAACGTTTTAAGTTGAGTCAGAGAGCTTAAGTGTCTCGTTAGTATTTCTGGTTGGGTTTAACTTTTGCTAGCCTATGTCCTTAGTTCATTCGTAAACATCTATTTAAAGAATGCTATCTGTCTCTGAATTGTTTGTTCTTAAAAGATTTACTTATGATTTCCTGTAGAAAACTCCTGGAATATGCACACAGAAAGGAGCCTAAAGGATCAGAAGGCATATCTTTATCTCACGCAGGTAGCAAAATCCTAAAAATAATCACAGGTGAAAGCCAGAGTTCATTCCTGGACTGAGGTCCTAAGACCAATGTTGTTCAAAATTAAAAAAAAAAAAAAAAATTTACAGAAGGAGCTTCTAATATCTTAATATCTCATATCTTAATAATTGCTGTCAAACTGACAGTAATATACACACCACATAGTTTGGTAGTATTAAGAACATTCATATTGTAATGCAAACGTCACTACCATTCATCTTCAGAACACTTTTTATCTTGCAAAATTGAAACTGTATACCCATTAAACACTAATTCTCGCCCACCTCCATCCCTGGTAACCACCGTTCTAATTTCTCTCTCTGATTTGGACTACTCTAGATACCTCTTATAAATAGAAGCATATAGAACTTGTTTTTTTTTTTTTTAAGATTTTATTTATTTATTTGACAGAGAGAGAGAGATCACAAGTAGGCAGAGAGGCAGGCAGAGAGAGAGGGGGAAGCAGGCTCCCCGCTGAGCAGAGAGCCCGATGCGGGGCTCGATCCCAGGACTCAAGATCATGACCTGAGCCGAAGGCAGAGGCTTAACCCACTGAGATACTCAGGCGCCCTCTACCTTGTTTTTGTTGTTGTTGCTATGTGAGATAATGTCCATGGCGTTCATCTATGTTATAGCATGTGTCAGAATTACCTTCCTTTTTAGACTGGATGACATTCCGCAGTGTGTATATACCTTTTGCTCATCCATTCATCTGTCAATGGACACTTGGGTTGCTTCTACTTCGTGGCAGCTGTGAATAATGCTACTACTATCAACATGGGTGTGCAAATACATCTTTGAGATCCTGCTTTCACTTCTTTGAAACATATACCCAAAAGTAGAATTGCTAGACCATATGGTAATTCTACCTTTAACTTTTTTGAAGAACCACCATAATGTTTCTTTAAATATTTTATTTATTAATTTGTCAGAGAGAGAGAGAGCATAAGCAGGGGGAGAGGCAGGCAGAGGAAGAAGCAGGCTCCCAGCTGAGCAAAGAGCCCAATGCGGGACTTGATCCCAGGAACCTGGGATCATGACCTGAGCCAAAGGCAGATGCTTAACCGACTGAGCCACCCAGGCATCCCCACCATAATGTTTTTAATAGCAGCTATACTATTTTGTGTTTCTTGCCAACAGGGCACAAGGATTATAATGTTTCCACACCTCGCCACTTTCTCCCCCCATGGGATGGAAGAGGTATCTCATTGTGTTTTTGATTTGTATTTCCCTAATGATTAGTGATGTTTAGCGTTTCGTCATTTGCTTTTTGGCCATTCAAATATCTTCTTCGGAGAAATATCTGTTCAAGCCTTTTGCATGTTTTTTAACTGAGTTGTTTGTTTTTTGTTGATTCATTTCTATGATGACTATTTAAAACTGTCCAATAACTCTGCCATTTTGGTATCACATCTCTTGTCTTTTTCATTCAGTTTGAGACCGTTCTTGATATGAGTGATTATTTATTTTTTTTATTAAAACTTGGGCATTTTGTGTATTGGGTCAGAATCTGGATCTTATTAAAACCTTCTGTTCTAGCTGGTTTCCCTCTGAAACTGCTCTGGTAGGGGAAAGGGAGTGCCATCTTTTTACTGCCATGTGGGGTAGAAATCCAGGTTTCCCATTTGGCCTCCATTGACATTTAAGATGGAGGTTTCCTTGTTACTGACAGGCAGGGATGGGAGTTCTGGCTCCCTACCAGGTCCTCCTGATTGCTTTATGAGTGCTCCCCAAATGACCTCCCCTGACACTACAAGGGTAGAGAGTAGCCTCATTACTTACTACCTGAGCAGTTGTGAAAGCCCCAACTCTCTACCAGGCCTCCTCTAACAACAACATGGTAGGGTGGGGATTTTTGATACCTAGCAAGACTAGGCACTCAGCCTTTGCTAGCATGGGTGGAGTGAGGCCACAGTTTTTTTCTGTGATATTTGGTAGAGCGGTTATTGATTAAAAATTGTCGTTTTTGCTAGGCTGCCCCTTTCCTGGTTCTGTGGTAAGAGAAGGCATAATATTGGGACATTTTCTTGTCTGTACCCATTGGCTTTTGGTTTTTGGAGTATATAGCTTCAAATCTGGGATATAGACCACACACACACACACACACACCTACTTTCTTTCACCTTTCAGAGTAAGGAATAGGGGAAAATATATTTATCCATCATTTAAAACATCTATTTTATCAGAAGCCTAAATTACTGGCTCATTTAGAAAGTATTTGTAAGCCTATTCAGATTTTCTCTTTTCTCTCTCTCTCTCTTCCCCTCCCTCCTCTCTCTTTCTCTCTCTCTGTCTCCCTCTCCCCACCCCAGTTAGTTAACATAATGTTATATTAGTTTCGGGTGTTACATTTTTTCTCTTTTAGTTGATTTCAATGACTTGTTTTTCTAGGGCATTGTCTAAGTTTTTAAACTCACTGGCACGGAATTGTTCACAGCATTCTTTCTTTTCAAAGTTCTCCGATCTATCTATGGTTACATTCCTTTTTCTGTTCATCATTTTGGTTGTTTGTTCCTCTCTATCTCTATCCCCCTGTCCTCCACCTTCCCCCCACCCCACCCCCACCTCCTTTCATTATATTTGGCAAAAGTTTGTGACAGTTGTCTTTTCAGAAGATCAGATTTTAGGTTTCGTAATGCTCCGCTACTTACCTTTTGTTTTATGAGTGAATTAGTTATTGTTGCCATAATATTTCATAACCAACCAAAACTCAGAATTTAAACAATAAGCATTTACTTCTTATTAAAGAATGTATCAGTCAGCTGCTCTAAGCTGGACTAGGCTGAAATCCAGTCTCTTGCTCCAAGTCACAGGTTCTGTTCAGGTCATATCCTCCTTGGACTGGACTAGCAGCTGCCCAGGAATGATCTTCTCATGGAGAATGCCAGGCATACAAGAAACCAAACTAAACTGGGCAAACACATGGAAGTCTCCGGTTCCTATCAACTTTTCTAACATTCCTTTGGATAAACAAATTTTGATGGTGAAGCCCCTTTTCAGTTGGGGCAAGGAAGTATATTCTGCCTGATAACTTTGTAGTATTCTTCTATGGCGGGTAAAGGGTGTGAATATATAATCCTACTACAGGAAAGTGAAGAACTGAGACCCATAATTCAATCTACCACAATTAATTGCTCATCTTATCTTTATTATCCCCCATTTAATTACTCTGGACTCTGTTCTCTTTCTAATTTAAATTGGATGATTAACTCATAAATTGACTTCTTTGATAATGAAGCTGTAAGTTTCTCTAAAGGTACTATTTTAGCTGCACCCCGTGAGTTTTGAGATGTAGATTTTCATTATCATTCAGCTGAAATATTTCCGAATGTCCCTTACATTATTGTAAGGGACTTTGACCCAGACTACTTCGCAGTGTGGTTTTTAAATTTCTAAATTTTGTTTAAAAGATTTTATTTATTTATTTGACACAGAGAGAGATCACAAGTAGGCAGAGAGGAAGGCAGAGAGAGAGGGGGAAGCAGGCTCCCTGCTGAGCAGAGAGCCCGATGCGGGGCTCGATCCCAGGACCCTGAGATCATGACCTGAGCCGAAGGCAGAGGCTTTAAACCCACTGAACCACCCAGGTGCCCTTCTAAATATTTTTGTATAATCTTTTTGCTATTGCTTTCTATCTGAATTGTACTATAGTTGGGTAATATAATCTAATGTTGATTCTTTTAGCATTCGAAGACTTGTTTTGTGGCCTGATATGTGACTAATTTTCATAAATGTTCCATTTGTGTTTGAGCAAAATTCATGTTTCTTAATTTGGGAGATGGGGTTCAATATATGTTCATTATATCACAATTGTTACAGTATTAACATCTCCTACACATGTTTTAACTTTGTTTGATCTGTCAGTACTAAGTTATGTGAAAAATTCCCTTCTAGTGTAGATTTTGACATTTTTCTTGTAATTCTCTGAATTTTTTGCATTATATATTTTGAGGCTATGTTTCAGGTATATCATTTTGGAAACATCGTATCTTCCTTATGAATTGAAATTCGATCATTATAAAGTGGCCCTCTTTAAAGCAAAAAGTGTTTCTGGAGAAAAAGCCTTTATCTCATTTTTGAAATAACTCTACCAGCTTTGTTTTGGTTAGTATTTGCCTGGTATCTTTTTCAGTTCTTTTATGTGTGACCTTTGTTTTCTTTGTGCTTGAAGTATGTCTCTTATGAATTTGCCTACAGCTAACTTTTAAAAATATAATCGAATTAGACAATCTGATCTTTTAAATGGTTTTAGCCCCTTCATCCTGTGTTTTGTGCTACAAGATTTCATCAATTATGAAACACACATTTTTCCCATATTTTAACATCTTTGAAATTAGGATATTTCTAATTGATGTTGTAATTAGCAGCTTTTATTTCTTAGTAGCATATAAAACGTAGGTGTATTTTACAAGTTATGTCATCTTAGATTCTATGAAATGATATTTACTCTTTTATTTCCTGTTTCTCTCTCCTCCCCCTTCTATCTTTACCAACTTATTAAGGGTTGTTTAATTTCCTCTTTTCACCTATATTTGTTTGGCAGTTACACCTTCTATCTGTATCATTTGTGTAATTTCTCTTAAAATTGTAACAAGCATACCTGAATTAAATTCTAAAACTAATCAGTGTCTTAGGTTGGATCTCCCAAAAGTTGCCCTTGTAACCAGACCTTGGGCCATAGGCATTTGGGAAGTGACATCAGGAAGACAAACAAGGGAATATGAGAACGTGAGCCAAGAAAAGAGAAAAGACAATACAGGGAAATACTTACAAGCAGGTTATTTTTGTGGGTAACAGGAGCTCAATCCCTCTGAATAACCAAGTGGAACTTGACTCAGAATTGTCCTGCCAAGAGATAAGGAGGTTGGGCATTTACCTACCGACTTCCTCAATGGTTGAAAGTTATCCCTGAACTTCTAGTCTACAGTGCAGGAGAAAAACATCAGGCATGGGAAATGGACCTGTTTGAAAATAGTTTCCCACAGCTATCCATGAACTTGGGTAGGCAGAGAGGATATAGGTGGAATATCAACAGTGTCTACTACAATCAATATTCCTAAACTCTTCCTGCTCTTTGCCACAACCTTGAACTTCTCATTCCCATCATCGAGCTTACTTTACACGTTCTCAGTATATATTTTAGTTACATTTACATTACATTAGTTACATGTATACCTCTAAAAAGAGTGATTTTTAAAAAAGATTTATTGATTTATTTTAGAGAGAGAGTGTGTGCACATATGTTGAGCCAGGGGGGCAGTGGCTCAGAGGGAGAGAGAGAGCCAAGCAGACTCCATGCTGAGCACAGAGCCTGACTCAGGGCTTGCTCTCAGAATCCTGAGATCATGACCCAAACTAAAATCAAGAGTCGGGTACTCAACTGACTGTATCACCCAGGCACCTCAAAGTAGTGATTATTATTTTAAACAACCAATGATTACTTTGATTCACCCATATATTTATCAATTTCCTTGATCATCCTTTGTTCTTAAATCTTACTTCTTTGTGGGTTAATTTCTTCCTTGAGTGTAAATTTTCTTCACCATCTGAATTGTTTGGTTCCTAGGTTTGGATAATGAATTTTGATATTGAGATTGAAAAGTATACCCTGTTATGCAAGTCTTTTTTATTCCTGAATTTCAGATAGCAATTAGCAAGAGTGTTCATAGAGAGTAGCTCAGCAGTATTTTTCAGTAAGTATCTGTTATGGAGTTGAGTTTTTCTTTCTGAAAAGGACTTTTGCTTCCCCATTTCTGAATAATAGCTTGACTGGGTATAAAATTATAGGTTCATTATTACTGTCAGTACTGCAAAGATAAAATGCTGATTAGAAGCCTGCTATTTATCAAAAGTCGTTATCATTCCACTTTAGTAATATATCATTTTCTCTTGTTTTTAACATAATCTCAGGATTTTATTGTCTTCATAATAAATCAAAGGATAGAGCTTTAGAACTGACCTCTTGGCCCCTTCTCTTCTTAAATCCTCCCTTTTCAAAATCCTTGCACTTCTGAATAGCAGAATTATCTTCCATCTGCAGTTGGGCTTACTATAATCCAATCTCAGCATAATCATCTTTGTGGCTTTAGCTTTTTTCCTGGAAGATTGACTTAGTCTGCCCACCATAGCCACTCTGTTTCCTTTCATAATGCCACTTTCTCTAGGCATACAGAGAATCCTTGCTTTTCTTTTACTGTATCACTCTGTGGGGTTGACCACACTTCTCACACAAAGTTCACTGGGTTTTAGGTACACTCACCATGTTTGCAGGACTGTTATTGGCACAGAAAGCTCTGGTTGTTCTAAGATGTTCTCTTTGTCTTTGCTGTTCTTCTGCACTTTAACGTGTCTAAATGGGTATGTATTTTATTCATGCCATTCAGGATTGTTGTGCTCCTAGAGCCAGTTAAAGAAAATAAGCAGAATGTGCCTTGATTCTGCCAGCACCTTATGTCCCAAAGACATAGGAAAAAATGAAATTCAGAGTTCAGTCAAGTAGTAATGAGATTAGTGAACAAAGTCATCTGCAGTCTGTTTGGAGGTTGTGGAATTTAGATGATCAAATCAGGTGATCAAAACTGGAAGAGGTTACAAAAGGTGTGATTGTATAATTGAAACAGGAGATAACAACCCCACCTGAAGGGTATAGACTCTCCTATAATTTCAAAATTACTATGTCAATTACTATGTCATAGATTACTATGTCAATCTGTGATGCAGGAAGAATCCTACTGGGCATAGGCAGCAAGCTTGGCATCACTGTACTAAATAGGTCTGTCCAATAAGCAACCCAGCTTGCCTGAGGTGACAATCATTCTCGTCATGAATCTAAAGTTACAGTGAAGCTTAGTGGATTGTGTCTCTTAACCCCAGAGACAGAGAAATTATATAGTATATCACACTCACGGCATTATTTTGTGTTGCCTTCAAAATAATCTCTGTGGTATTTAAGATACTTGTAAACTGTAATCGAATCTGGCATATTAAAGTATATGACAAATTGGCCTGTGATTCCAAATTAAATGCTTGATTGTAGTTGAATGGTATAAAAGGAAGTGACTCAGTTCACGGAGTATGGAGGGGTTAAGAGAACTTACATTAAAGAGTTGTTTAATAATATGGGAAAGCTTAGCCTTTTGGGTCTTGGGTTTGTTGAATATAGACATTCTCAGTTCTTAAAGAAAATTGAACACATAAAATTTATAAATAAAGTATTTAAAGGTAATTAGTCTGTTTAATGCAAGTTTATTTAACATTAATCAAAGTCAAATTCCCTTAAGTACTCAGCCCAATTTATATTAAAGTTTCCATGAAAATTATTTCTATTTTATATACAGTTTACTGAAATTAAAATAGTATACTAAAATTTATAAGACAAATTTAGAGGGTTGGACAAACTAGACTTTTAAATTTTTAATTGTAGTAAGTTTAAAAAGTAAACCCCAATGAAAATAACATTCTTTGTGCATAAAAGCTGTCCTTGGACATCAAAAGTCTCACGTTGAAATTGAATGTAAGGCTTCACATTCTTAATCAATGTAATCCTTGCTCATTCTCTCTAATCACACCTTCTGAAATTATTGTTAGGTATTCATTGGACCTTTTACTCTGTCTTCCATGTTTCTCTCCCTCCCACTCCCTTCCCCTCGCTCTGACTTCTTTATCTAGAATATAACACAAACATGTAACTTTTTAAATTATCTCTTCCAGTCTACAACTTTAGCTTCATCTATATCTAGTGTGCTCTTTAATCTATCCACTGGGAAGTGTTTAAGAATTTCAGTGACTCTCTCATTCCCACATCAGAGTCACACTGCCTTCCTTGTTCTCAAAGTTCGTCCAACCCCCAGTAACTCACAGGAGTGTGCAGGCATTCTGCTTTTGCTGAGCTCCCTGGGCTGGCCGGAGGCCTGGGATTGATTGCATTTCTTTCACATTGCACATGCCAGGGGTGTCTGCACCACGTTGCCCTTCTACGTCCAGACAGAAGATCTGGTTTCCTAAGTGGCATCAAAGGATGAATAATGCTGGGGGACCCGGCTGGCTCAGTTGGTGGAACTCTTGATCTTGGGGTTGTGAGTTTGAGTCCCATGTTAGCTGTAGAGATTATTTAAAAACAAAATCTTAAAAAAAAAAAAAAGGTGAGTAATGCAACACTTGTGGATTAGCTCTCCATGGAAAGGAATTTGAGCAATGGGAAATAGAAAACAGGAAGTAGCTGGGCAGATAAATTCCTCCGTCTTCCTTCCAATCACAGGTTTGTTTGTTTTTTTAAAACTTTCCAGAAAAGTCCTGGATGCTAAACAAAATGTCTGCTAAGTGACTAACTGCCTCTTCAGGGCTTCTCAAGAAACAGTGGCCAGCACTGTGATGCATCACATCACATTGCTTCACATCTTTTCTGGCCCTACCTCCTCTATTATTTCTTGCCTTTGTCTCAATGGGTTTTATCTCCTGAACAATATCTGCACCCTAATCCTTGCCTCAGGTTTTGCTTTCTAGAGACCCTCGGATAAGAGAGTCTTTAAAATTTTTTATTCTTTTTGAGAATCCCAGTCTTTCCTCATGTTTTTAAAAAATCTATTCTTTATTTTTATTTTTTTTTAAAGATTTTATTTATTTATTTGACAGAGGGAGAGATCACAAGTAGGCAGAGAAGCAGGCAGAGAGAGAGGGGGAAGCAGGCTCCCCGTCGAGCAGAGAGCCCCATGCGGGGCTCGATCCCAGGACCCTGAAATCAGGACCTGAGCCGAAGGTAGAGGCTTTAACCCACTGAGCCACCCAGGTGCCCCTATCCTTTTTGTTTTAATATACCTACCATCTAGAGACTATAAAATATGTTTAAAATAACTCTTAAATTGTTGGAAATCTAATTCTGCTCTTCATATTGCTAACTCTCATTTATGGTGGATTATTTCCTTGTTTGTGCTGTGATTTTTTTTTTTTTTTTTTTTTTTTTTTGGATCGTGAGTTTATCTTCAGCAAGACTATATTGAAGGAAACTGTGAGAATACCTATCTGAGGGTTTGTCCCTCCAGAGAGGACTTGTATTCATTTTGTCACAGTTATTATCAGCTTGGGAGTTCTCAGTCGTGAAAGTGGTATAAATGCCAAACTTTGCCTTTAGGGAGGGTGGATCCCCTGGGAGGGGTTTTCCCTTTATCCAGATACAAGTAAAGACATGTAAGTTTCCTCAATATCTCTCTTTGCTGATGGTTTGACTTTTAGTTCCCTCTTTTTCTGAAGGTATAGTAGCTCTTTGACAGTTTTCAGCTTTATGTGCAAAATCTTCAAATTCTCTGGGGACAGAGGTAGTGTGAACTCAAGACCGCTTCTCTGGTTTTTAGGTTCCTTCATTTTTGCCCATAGGGTTTATATTATTTTCTTATAAGTTCAGCTATGCATTTAAAAGACTATTTTCTATATTTCATCATACTTTTATGGTATTTTATAATGGAAGGTTTTTTGGGGATTAACTAATCTGCTCTACTGCTAGAAATGTAAGATGTGGTCTGTATTTTTCAAGAGAGAGAGAGAAGGAGGGCGCATGCACACATGAGGGGCGGGGAGGGGCAGAGGGGGAGAGAGAGAGTCTTAAGCAGTCTTTACAACCAGAGTGAAAAGCCCCAACACGGGGCTCCACCTCAGGACCCTGAGATCATGACCTGAGCCAAAATCAAGAGTCAGATGCTTAACCATCTGAGCCACCCAATCAGTCCTGGTCTGTCTTTAATATAACAACTAAAATGGCCTGAGCTATTACTATTTGTCAAGCACTATTGTAAATACATTAAATGAATTCACTCCTATATCCTCTCAACAACTAGGTGAGATAGGCACTATTATTTCCAGTTTGTGTCTTCCAAGAAGAAGATGCCCAGACCAGAGTAAATGTGCAAGAGTTTTTTTAGGGGCGCCTGGGTGGCTCAGTGGGTTAAAGCCTCTGCCTTCGGCTCAGGTCATGATCTCAGGGTCCTGGGATGGAGCCCCACGTCGGGCTCTCTGCTTGGCAGGGAGCCTGCTTCCTCCTCTCTCTCTCTGCCTGCCTGTCTGCCTGCTTGTGATCTCTCTCTCTGTCAAATAAATAAATAAAATCTTTAAAAAAAAAAGTTTTTTTAAGGAAGATGCCTATGAAAAAGAAAATAGGGGGTGTGGGGGAAAGGATGGTAAAGGCTGGGAGAATCATTAGACCAGCTAATCATGCTCCAAGGACTAGAAAGTCTGCTAGGTCTATTTTCCTGGGCACCACGCCCACTTTAGGGAGGAGGAAACAAACACAAAGAGGCTAGCTAACAGCTAACGTGCACAAGGACACATGGCTGGCACATATTGGAACCAGGATTCAAACTTAGGTAGTTTAGCTCCAGGACACATCTAAGCTACATACATACGTATACATACATATATGTGTGTGTGTGTGTGTGTGTGTGTGCAAGCGTGCACGTGTGTGTATATATGTGTATATATAGTGTATATATGTGTGTGTATGTGTGCATGTATGTGCATGCATGAGTGTTTATACACACACATATATGGGAGATTAATTTTATTGCATCGACTCTAATGTAAAAAATATTAAGTTAAATGTGCATATAATTTATGCATATATTTTCATAGTGAAAGTTCTATATTTAATTAGATTCCACAAGGGGCTCTATCATGGGGCAAAAATACAGTTAAAAAAAACCCTTCAATAGTTGGGACCCTTAAGGGCAGAGGCCTATGAATTTGACAGTGACACCTAAGATGTGACTATTACTAGAAATCTAATGATTATTGATGTAATTCTCTCCTCAATCGAGTTAGTTATAAATTTTGTTTCTCACAGTACATCTTTATTTTTCCCCCTCTCTTCCCTCCCATGACAGAGATATCTAGCTGCCTATTCAGTATCCAATTTTCCTTCTTCATTACTAATTATCAGTCCCCAAAATATCAACAATAAGCTACCTTTCTATCGCTACTATGTCACTATGACCATCTGACTAACTTCTAAGTGTAAGTAAAAATTGTTGGGTGAAACTTTCAGGAAATCTTAAAAGGAGCTGACTCAGTTGGCTTGTGTCTTGTATCATTCAGGGACTCAGCAAAGAAACAGATGGCACACTGAAATTAGGATAACTTGGGGACGTTTTCTATGTAATGGGACTATTGCTAAAGGTGTTGGCAGAATGTATGGAAGTCATAAAGAACAGCAGAGGAGCATGAGATTAGAATCAGTTGAGCTGTTATCATTACTATATCTGAACTGGTAAGGAGAGAGTCGGGTAGGGCAGACTGCCCTGAGAACAGTGACCTTCAGGCAGAGATGCAGCCAGCCAGATGTGACTGTAGGAAAGGAGTCAGGGGGAAAAATATCCTAAGCTCATTCTTTTCTCATATTCTAATCTCCTGTCATGGATCTCTATTGGTTGGACCCATCAGAAAGCCAAGGGCAAGGTGGTCACTGATGTAGCCCACACAGGCCAGCCTGCTGAAACAGAGTAGATGGAACAGGAGAAGGGCAGAGAATTGATATGAATTAGAATGTATGGGCAAAATCAAGCAAATGCACTTTTCCTCTTCCTTTTTCTTTCTCCTTTGGTATACAGATGTGATGGCTGGAGCAGGACTGGCCATTTTGTAAACTTGAGGCACCCCTGAAGATAGAAACAATCTTCTAAGGATACTAGAATGGAAATATGGAAGAGGCCTGAGCATTAATAACAAGGAACAACTACAATCAGTCCTGAAATGCCCACCCCTGATCTTGTTTCATATTAGAAAAATATAAGCCTTTGTCTTAAGTCACTGTTTTTCAGATTTCTTATATTTATAGCTGAATACAATTCTCAGTGCTATACCTTCAAAGGTATATACTCAATATATGCCTTTCTTGTCCCTCCCCTGGACTATTGTCCTTATTTTTAGTTGACAAATAGCTTTTTGTTCTCCCTTCTTCATTCTCAGCCTTGTTGCCAGGATGATCTTTCTTAAATAGTTCGGACATAGAGACCCCCAACCCTGGTTCTCTCACAGGTGGGGAACTTGGTGTCTGAGGGCCTTTTTACTGTATTCTGTTTTGCATTATGGATTTTATATCATATATGCACATTACCTAAAATTGAAAATGTAGTTGTCTGAAAAAATTAAAGGTCAGTTTAAAGTATTCCATCATGTCACTGACCTCCATAGAATTTTCAAAAGGACATTTGGAGTTCAACTTCTCCATGTACACTTCTTCCAGTAACAATGTATCTTGCCAGTTTGAAAATGAGCATTTTTCACATTTTAATATTTCTGAAGTTGACTGATTCTTATAACTGCTGCTATCCAGGTGGCTGCCACGACATAGTTGTTTTTGTCTGCCCATGCACAAACTTAGATGTCAGCCCTCATTCACATTGTCTTTAAATGGTTTGTTGACCAAAATGGAGAAGAATTGCAGTTGTCCAAAATGCCACCAGAAATGAGTCCAGGCTGTTGTCTGCAAAATTTTGACAGTTTCAGTAAGATCAATAAAATGCCAACATCAAAACATAGAATGAGCATTGGCAGCTTGGGGAAAAAAAATCCCGGAGACAATACTGGAACACTCTTAAAAATATAACCAGAGCTCCAGATTACTCAGAGGTGATAAAGTGTGGAAAACTCTGACATCAACTCTCCATTGAAAGAAACTCAAAGGACTTGGATTCTAAGGGGGGAAAGTTTAGTGGTACTTTAACCAATTCTTAAAAATTTCAGATTTATTTTTTGAACATGCATTTTTACATTGGTGTAATTTACATAGAGTAAAGGTGTAATTTACATATAGTAAAATTCACCCTTTTCAGGTATACAGTTCTATGGATTGATAAAAATGTATGTTATATATCCACTAAAATCAAGAGATAGGATAGTCTGAAAGTTTCTTCATGCCCCTTCATGGTAAATCCCTCACCCATACTTCCAGCCCTTGGCAACCACTGATCTGTTTTCTATCTCTATTATTTTGCCTTTTCCATAATGTCTCGCACCATTTTAAATGTAGCTTCTTTCACCTAATGTTTTTGCATTTATCAGTAGTTCATTCCTTTTTATTACTGAGTAGTAAGGACTCCATAGTTTGTTTATCCATTCGCAGAAGAACATCTGGATTATTTCTATTGTTTGGCAATTAATGAAAAAGTTAAAATGTTCAGGTATAGGTTTTTGTATGGATATATAGTTTCATTTCTCATGGGTAAAAACTTAGGAGTGGGGTGGCTGGTCATATGTTAAGGATATATTTAACTTTATAACAAGCTACTGAATTGTTTTAAAAAAATGTCTGCACCATTGTACATTCCCATCAGCAATAAATGAAAGTGCTAGTCATTCTACAACACCAGCTCTTGGTATGATCAGCTTTTAAACTGTAGCCATTGCATACATTTGTAGTGGTATCTGACTGTGGTTTTAATTTGTATTTCCCTAATGGTGTTAGGCATCTGTTCATTTGCTATCTATATGATTTCCTTTGATGAAATGCATGTTCAAATCACTTTTAATTGGATTATACTCTTATTGAGTTATGAGAGTTCTTTATATATTCCAGACATCTTTTATCAGATAATGTGTGTGCAAATATCATTTTAGTATGTGGCCTTTCTTTTCATTTTCTTTTAGCATCTTTCAAAGAGCAGACTTTTTAATATTTATGAAGTCCAATTTGTCAAGTTCTTTTTTTTTTTCTTTTATGGCTCATGCTTTTTGTATCTTAGGAAATCTTTGCCAAACTCAAGCTCACAAAGATTTTATCTTTCCTGTTTTGTAGGCTTTATTTTTTACTATTAGATTTATAGTCTATTTCAAGTTAACTTTTGTATATGGTGCAAAGTATGGGTTAATGTTTTTTCATTATCATTCCTTGAAAAACTTTCTCCATTTAATTGCTTTTCAACTCTTGTTGAAAATCAATAACATGTGAGTCTTTTTTTCTGTTCTGTCCCACTGATCTACTTGTCTATATTTTTGCCAACTCCAAACTATCTTGATGGCTATAGTTTTATAGTAAATCTTGAAGTAACATGGTGTAAGTCCTCCAACTTTGTTCTTATTTTTCAAAATTATTTTGGCTATTGTCACTTTGCTCTTCCGTATAAATTTTAGCATCAGCTTTTCCATCTCTAAAAAAAATAAACCTGCTAAAATTTGGGGACTGGAGGATTGCGTTGAATTTAAGATACCAATTCTCCTCAAATGGATCTCTAACAATCTTCTGATCCATGAACACAGTATGCAGAGAGAGATTTTATTTAGGTCATCTTTTTTATTCCTCTCACCAGTCTTACAGTTTTAAGCATAAAGCAAATATATGCAAGGTTTATCTATATTTCATGAGCTTTTTTGATGCTGTTATAAATGGCATATTTCTAAATTTCTAGTTCATTGGTAGTATACGGAAATAAAATTGATTTTTGTATATTCACCTTATATCTTCCAACCAGGATAAGTTCACAAGTAACTTATTTTTAGATTCTTTGGGATTTCCTATATAGAAATCTGCAAACAGCATTATTTCTTTCTAATTGTTATGTCTTTTATTTCTCTCTTGCCTTGTTGCACCGGCTAGACCCTCCAGTGTAATGTTGAATAGGAGTAGTTATTTTCCTCCCTTGGTATATATGAAGTTGATTGATGATAAATCTAAGTATAAAAGAGCTCTTTTGATGAATACAGTAAAAAAAATCAAAATAATGAGAGCATTTTGTTACATTTAAACCATTGCTTTTTGCTTTTTCAGTGGCACCTAATATAAATGTGCATTTTACCACGGATGGTGTTGGATGCAATGCAATATTGCAATAGAGCAGCCACATTGCATATTCACGGACTATGATGTGAATAGTATCTTGGAGTTACATAATGTTGAGGCCCTAGTATTAGGTTACATGTTCTAAGGGGCTTCACAGTTTATACCATTACTTCTAAAATCATTTCATTTAACTGAGCACAGGGTATTCATCTTAAGCCTGAGCCAAGTCTATTACTTGGTGTTCCCTAAGGCTAGAGATGGCTGATGAGCCAGAGGCATCTACTGGGTATTGACCATGGTACATTTGATCAGGTAACTCTCAAAAACTGTGAAGGGTCTGAGATTTTACCTTATATGCAAGCTAATCAGTTGGTCTGGCACAGTTTGGGTGCTTCCAGAAGGCACAGAATGCTTGGACAAGAGACTTTATTACTACTAGCACAATAGGCAATATTAGTTCCATGTTTGCATTGGTTCTTCTTGCCCATGGAGTGCCATGGGACAATTCAGGGCTGGGCCCAGGTGAATGTTGAGCCCAAAACAAATTTGTGTCACACACACACCCCCAAGAAACGCCAAACTTAGGAAACTCTAGTCTTTAAAGGGGCTGCAAGCAAATGTGTTGAGTTTTGCCTCAAAAGGAGACATTATTTCCATCTTTCAAGGATGTTCGTAGGACACCAGTGAGAAGATAGTCCAGAGTGCTGTCAATGCCTTTGCTCAGATGATGAGACCCATAAAGAATTGTGTTCCAACAGTAATTCAGTCTCAGTTGTCACCTGGGAAAGTGTTTGAGTAGAGGGTAATGATGTCACTGAGTTTGTCCCCAGCTGTTGTAGTCTTCCTATATGTTCAACAAACCTTTCTTCTTGTCTAGAACCACAATTTGACTACATTTCCCAACTTCCTTTGCAGTTAGGTATGGCCATATGAATGAGTGGGCCATCGAAACATGGATGAAAATGATGTTGCCATCTCTAGATATGGCCCCTAAAACCTCCTCACACAACTCTCTATGGCCCTTCTTTTCCCACTTTTTCCAACACTGGTTGGATGCAGAGAAAGGCACTGAAGTCCTATGATGCAATCAGGTCCTTGAATAATTACGTAGAGCAGAAATTCTCCTCTTCCCGCCCCAATATGCATCGAATTGTAACATAAATGAAAAACCAGGGACTTTTTAGTGGCTTGACAATAAAAATTCATCAGTTATAGTACTTAGCAATACATACTCTAGCTAAATACATCACCCTTACCTTCATACCACCCCCAACTTAAACTCCTCCATATTACATCAGGCCCAAGGGGGTACCAGCTTACCTATTGTTTTTTAAATAGCCCTCTATTAGATGTTAACATAAGAGAGGCTTTCAGCCTTATTAGCTACGAATGTAGTGTACTTTGTGTAATTTTTGGCAGCACATGGTGCCACCATCCAGTGGTACAGGTTTGCACTGGGTGCAAGGGTGGGGGCATCAGAGACAAAGGGTCATTCACATCGCAGAGCAGGTGTTAGTTACTAACATTACGTAGCTGTGGGAGATGAGCGTGGGGGGGGGGAGCATAGTGTGTGCTGCATGTATTAGCAGCTTTGAGACCTCCACTGGGCCTCCCAGAAGTCCCTGTTAGTGGCCAAAGCTAGGTCAAGGGGACCCAAGGAACATAGGCTACATGTTTTTCCCCACAGCCCTTATTATACTTCAGAGGTCAAATCTTGCCTGCTACCTGTTTTAAGATTTTCTTACTTTCTTTCTTTCTTTTTTTTTTTTAAGAGCAGTTTTAGGTTCACAAATGCAGGGGAAACTAGAAAAACTTCCTGTATGCCTCCTGCCTCTTACAATTTCCCCTATTATCACCATCTCACACCAGAGTGGTACATTTGTTACAAGTGATGAACCTATACTGATACATCATAATTACCCAAAGTCCATAGTTTAGGTTATGGTTCACTCTTGGAGTTGTATGTTCTGTGGATTTGAACAAATGTATAATGATATGTATCCATCATTCTGGTATCCTACAGAGTGTTTTTAACTGCCCTAAAATTCTTCTGTGCTCTGCCTATTCATCCTTCCCCAGCCCCTTCTCTGCTCTTCCCCCAACCCCTGGCAACCGCCGATGGTTTTGCCTTTTCCAGAATATCATTTGGGGTTAGAATCATACCATTTGTAGCCTTTTCAGATTGGCTTCTTTCACTAAGTAATATATATTTAGGGTTCCTTCATATCTTTTCATGGCTTAATAACCCATTTATTTTTAGCAGAGAATAATAATCCATTGCATAGATATACCACAGTTTGTTCATTCATGTACTGAAAAGTTTTGGTTGCTTCCAAGTTTTGACAATTATGACTAAACCTGCTATAAACATCTGTGTGCAGGTTTTTGTGTGGACATAAGTTTTCAACCCCTTTGGGTAAGCTAAGGAACATGGTCACTGGATTGTATTGTAAGAGTATGTTTGGTTTTGCTGGAACCACAAAATGGTCATCCAAAGCGGCTGTATCATTGTTCCTTCCTACCAGCAATGAATGAGTTTGTTTCTCCACATCCTTGCCAGCATTCAGTGTAGCCAATGTCTTAAATTTTAGCCCTTATAATAGATGCGCAATAGCATTTCACTGTGGTTTTAATTTGCACTTCCCTGACGACCTATGATGATAAACATCTTTTCATGTATTCGCCATCTGTATATCTTCTTTGAGAAGATGTCTACTAAGTTTTTTGGCCCATTTTTAAATTGGAGTGTTTTCTTACTGAGTCTTAGGAGTTCTTTATGTATTTTGGATAACTGCTCTTTATTAGATAGTTCTTTTGCAAATATTTTCTCCCAGTCTGTGGCTTTTCTTCTCATTCTTTTAACATTGATTTTTGTAGAGCAGAAGTTTTTAATTTTAATGGAGTCTAGCTCATCAATTATTTCTTTCATAGATCTAAGTGTTGTATCTAAGTCATCTACAGCAACCATAGTCATACCCAAGGTATCTTAGGCTTTGTCCTATGTTATCTTCTAGAGTTTAGTTTTATATTTTATACTTAAGTCTGTGACCACCTATTTTTGTAAATAAAGCTGTATTGAACACAGCCACACTTATTCATCGACATATTTTCTGTGCTGCTTGCATGCTACAGCAGCAGATTTAGTATCAAATCAGACTGTATGACCCACAAAACCTAAAATACTTACTCTCTGGTCCTTCACAGAAAAAAATTTGCTGATCCCTGGTATGAAGCCATTATAAAATTCATTACACATATGTAGAAACTGAGGGTCTATATATATTTCTTTTGTTTTTTGTTTTATTAATCAATTTTATCTTATTTTTTCAGTGTTCCAAGATTCATTGTTCATGTACCACACCCAGTGCTCCATGCAATACGTGCCCTCCTCAATACCCACCACCAGGCTCAAATAACTGGATTTAATTTAGAGCATGTCAGTGGTTGAGCCAACTGGTCAACTAGGACTTCAGATTCCATCCAAGTCTTTTTGCACTTGCTCATTCTATAGAAATTCTGTGCATATCTCCTTAGCTCAGAGTGTTTGATTAAAAATAAAATAGACGTATAGTGTGTTGGATCCCTAGCATCCTCCTTTTTCATTCTTTCTGTCCCAAGAGCCAAAGTGGCCGAACCCATCTTTGGAAGAAAAAGACAGCAACAAACACTTTTCCAGAGCCCCTGGTTAAAGGAAAACTGTGAAGTGGTCTGAGTTATAAGGACTCAATTGTGAAGACACAGGGGATGGGGCCACTAGCCCCCAGGAGCCCTTCTGAAAAAAGAGCCCAGCTGGACTGATATTTAGGGAACATGACACTCAGGAAGGTGAAACCCCAGGGACATTTTTCAGATTTCTGAGGCTGGTTTGGGCTTTTCAATGTTTGTTGTCATCAAGCCTACTATGATTTGTCACATGTGAATCATGATGTGTTTATAGAAAATAGAACCCAGGAAACCCCTTGCCATCACTATCTCCCTCTGAATTTTAAATGCCAATATTTTACCCTCATCTTTTCTCATTAGCTTTTATCTCTAGCTAGTTCACTGTATTTTGCTTGCTGTCTCCTGTGTGTGCCCCCCATTCCCTCCCCATCCCTTCCCCTCTGAGTTCATCTGAACATTAAGTCCCTGAAGCACTCCATTTTATCCTAATCTATCAGCTCCCTTCCAAATTCCCTTCTTTCCTCATCCATCACTTCAACCACTCTATTACCCTCAACTCAGATCTTTCCCAGTTGTCCTTACATGTACCTGGCAAACTTCCAATTTTGAATCAATCCCATTGTTCACTTTCTCTCCTCCTACAACCAGCCTACTTTGAGCTACTGAGGACAATCCTAAAACCATGAGGCCTGAAGCCACTACAAATTTCTCTGCTCCACACTCATCAGAACCCCACCTCGGCACATGCATACCTTCTTTCAACTGCTGTTCCCTTTCCCCGGAAACTGTGGTAAACATTTGTTTGTTGATTTCCCAGCATCCACTCCCCCATCTCCTCCCCCAAGCACCCAGACTTTCCTTTGAGGAAGTTCCCTGTCCCAGTTCCCAATGATACCGTTTGGGTGGGTTTGACCTCATTTCTATTTCTAGGGGTGGGCTCTGATGAGCCTAAGCTAATCAGCTCTCCAGTTTCTCTGGCCAGAGTGATTGGTTTATCATGGATGAGCACACTACCAAGTTTGGGCCAATGAGACACCAGGAGACAATTGTAGGGGATTCTGGGACATAAGCATTCTGTCTCTTCTGCAGGAGCTGCCATACCAACCCCACGCATGACCCCTTCCCCAAGTCAACATAACTGAGATAATAAAGGAGGGGGCCCTTTGAAATGTAACTCGAGGCAGGCATGACAGAGTAAATAAAAAATGCACTGTGCCAGCAGGAGATTAATCCTTGCAGAGGTAGGGGAGGTCCGACTGAGTTGTAGGTAAAAACATTTCCCAGCCTCATGTTATATTATTGAGATGGGGGCCAGAATTAGGAGCAGGAGTAGGGAGAGGTGCAGAAAGTATCACAACACTCTGCCCTTGGATCCTTTGTTGCAGAAGTGGGGGGGGAAGGATGTAGCCAGCCCCTTGTTAGGTCATCTTACCACATTTTTCCTTTCTGACTGAGCTGTATATACTCTATATTAAGATAGCCCAATGACTTGACCTTTCTTTTCTTGTATGTACCTGTACCATCATTGTTCCTCAACAATTACTGATCATGCACCGTGTGCTAGGAGCTGGGGAAACAATTTGCCCTAAAGGCGAGCAATGAACCTTAGACCCAGCCAAGAAATGGCTGGCTCCAGGACTGTGACCACGCAGTCTCGAAGCAAGCACAGACATAAGATGACCCAGTACGCAATGACTCCTCCTTCTCCTTCCTTCTCCACTCTCAGCCCTTTCTCCAAAGGTCAAGGATGCAAGAAAAGCAAGGTGTGCTCAGGAAAGAATAAAACCAAGAGGGCTAGAAGGGACTGGGTGAGCTGAAGTTTGGTGGAGTTGTGAGTGACACAAACAACCTCCAGCTGCACCACGTTACGTCTCCCTTCTATTGTATTGTAGAGGCAGAATTGTGAGGGCACATCCATGCCTCCTGGATACACGGTCTGGAGGAGGGGGAAACAGCCAATGAATGAAGGGGCAGGTGACGTACAGGTAAACTCTTAGGAAGAGTGATCCCTGTGGGTGGCCATAGGAAGTGAACTAAAGAATTGGACACCCGTGATCTTGGGTCTTCCCTAGATGACCTCAATGTGGCTGGCTTTGACTAATCACTAGCCCCTCACACATTTCTGGGGCCCTTCTTGTGTCTGAAAAAAAAAAAAAAAGGCCCTGTAGATAAAAACACATGGGGAAGAAGCATGCATATTCATAAAGCTGCAAATGCTGGGAAATAGGAAAGGGGAATCATGAGCATTTAGGAGGCCTTAATGATGGACTTGTTTTAGAAACAGAGTGGAAGATGATGCCACGATAGAGGTCTGTGGTTCGAGTTGGAGACAAACATTTTCCTTATTGTCACACTCTCACACCCATTACTGGGATGGTACCGCTCACTACTCAAGGGCACGCTCCTCTCCTCCCTTAAGCTTCCAGCTGAAGCCCCCTTCCTGCCTGCCTTTCTTTCTCCAGGGAGCAGCCCTGCCCATTTGCTCAGGTGTGGCCTCGCAGCTTTTTCCAGGTGCACAGTGTCTGCTCCTTCTGGCTTTCCAAGCTCTCCTCCTGTCTGCATGAAGAAACTCAAACTGCAGCTCTGAAATTTTCCTTGATGACCCAGCAAAAAGAGACAAGAATGTGGGAACTCTGTAAGAGAGCAAATCCCTTGTCACTTCCCTCCACTCACTGTCCTCTAGAACCGCAGAATGACTTCTACCCTCCCTGCAAGCTCTTTTGAGGTCTCTGCATTATTTTATTTTTTTTATGTTCCCTCTGGTTTGTGCATCCATGTGGGAAATGGCCATTTTTATAACCACAGTGATGAGTAGCCCTGCTTAGGCGCTGACTGCACGTTGCACAGAATCATGTAGGGTCTAGTGGTGCCAGACATGGATGCGATGAGGACTCAAAAGATAGATGGCAGATAGACCAATGGATGTCAGAGGTGGTTGGATTGGCTGAAAGGCCACCCCAAATGCTTTCTTAGAGAATAGAGAAGGAAGCTAGCAGCCAAGACACACCACAGAGAGGTCAGCAACCAATTCCAATAAAGTAGGTAACAATCCTGAATGCCCAAAGTGCCAGGCATGACCGTAAGCCCAAGCTCTCTGTGCTGATTCATCTGACCTTCACACATCCCAGGGAAGTCCTGTTGTTTCCTTCTAATTATGAAGAAATGGAGGCATAGACCACTACCTTGCTCAAGGTCAGCTGGCAAGTGGTGGGAACAAGATCTGACCCAGGCACCCTGGCTGCAGAGCCCATGCTCATAATCACTGCCTTTCTACCTTAGAAGAGTTGCAAGCTCCCTGTCCTCCAAAACCTTGCTAGGACTAAGGGCCTTTTCAGACTATCTAGAAGAATAAATTGTTCCCTTCTGAGGCCAGGTTATCCCTTACACACTTATAATCTGTACAGTGCTGGAGAATTCTTCCCCTGGCCAAGTGTGCCTTATCTTTCTTGGGGTGATATAAAGTGTGTATGATTGTTGGGGACACCGTACAAATAGGGCACCATCCTCAGGCTCTGTGTGACAGCACAGCCTAGTCCAAGCACTACTTTCCTCCAGTAAGAATTTTTGAAGCAGAACAAGGGTTAGTTCCCCAGATGTCTCCTGGAGCCACCAACAAGCCCTTAGACCTTTGTAGGGCTCCTGGTACAAAATGCCTATATCCCACCTTGTAGCAGAAAAGATTTAAAACAGTCCATGCATGGAGTCAATCTGTTCTCCTGGGGTAGTCACACAGGGGAGGAAGTGAGGGACTAGCACCCAGACTCCACTCTTCTCCCCTCTCTGACCTTCTGCCAGGGTTTCCCATCGGACAAACCCAGTCAGAAGCCGGAGGGTGAGTTTCACCTCCATGGGTCAGCCTTCTAAGGCCCAGAGCAAGGTAGAGAAGATAGAGATGGGATCTGGAGGTGCAAAGAGAAGATATCTCCTACCCAAAGCAAAATTTCTGATTTCCTTCTTAGGGTCAGTGTTGCATAGCATATGGACTGCTCCTGTCATCCAAACCTCAAGAGGAAAATAATGTCTTTGATCTTAACCAAGGGAGGAAACAGAGCTGTAGAACTCTATCCTCTTCCTCGAGGAGGGAACTAGAATTACAAGGAAGAAGTGTGTACTCTTCCCTCTGATGAAAAATTATAAAGACTGTTAAGTTACCCCGTCCCAATTCTGTATTACCTCATGTCCACAATTATTTATCCATAATTCCAAAATTCAAACTACTTCTGGAAACAAAGTTTTTTTCATACTTTGTCAGCAAAATAAGACCTACTGACATGAAGCTATTATTCTACCTAGCTGGAATGTCTATTTTCTTGCAGAATAATTGATTATTGAGGACTTCCCTAGATCCTGTGTTATGTAACATATTCATATACTTTTATATACACATACAGTGGATATAACTTATAGTCTATGACTTTTCAAAACTCTGAAACATTTCTAAATTCCAAAATCTATCTGGCCCCTAGGCCTTCAGATAAAAGGTTCTGGACTGGTGTTCTCATTCACTTTAGCTCCAGAATATCCTTTAGAAAAGAGAGAGGGAATGCTATGTTCTTCATTTATAATTAATAGCCTTTCTTTACTTGGACTTTGGCTTGGATATGATACAAAGTTCTTTTAACTCAAATTAGTTTATCTCCCTTCCTCCTTTTGAATATTATATACAATTGTGAAAGACAATAGACTATGGTACAGAATCCTAGGAGGACAGAGATGAGTGAGCTAAGGGATGCTCAGAATTTTCTGAAAAACTGAGGGGTATGGTCAGCATCAAGGGCACTAATGAAGTTAGTGCTTAAGAGCACAGATTCTAGAACCGGACTTCCAAAGTTCAAATCCCAGCTTCACCACTTACTAGCTATGTGCTCTTGGCCTCCTTACTTAACTTCTATGTGGTTCATCTTATATATTTTTTTCATCTTATATTTTAATTCATTCAAATCCCATTTAGTTGATTTTGCACAACCACCATCCTGTAAAGTAGGTAAGACAGGCGAGTTTCCCGTATGAGGGAACTAGAGAAGTTGAGTAACTTGCCCAAGGTCAGGCAGTGAACTTGTGGCAAGTGAGGACTGGCAGTCAGATCTCCCCACTGCCAAACTAGGGCTCTTTCCAATTCCTCACCTGCCTAATCCACAGAGCCTTGCCCCTCCCTGACTGCTCCGGGAGGGGAACATGTCACTTGGAGCTTCTTGGCCCAGCCAATTCTCAAGCAAGCAAGAAAAACTCCTGGGGTGTTTCCAGAAATATTAGCCTTATGATGTTCTTTGTGTTACATCTCCGCCCTGATGATTTAATAAACACCAATCGCATAATCCAGACAGTGAAACCTGATTTTTCTTGCAGAGGGATGAAGACTGAATAAGTGGATTTGATTGTCTTAGGAGAATTAGAATTCTCTAATTTCTAGTTTAAAGGAAGAGCCAAGAGTGAGTTGCTTTTTTTTCTAAATGCATGGGCCTTACCACATGAACTTCAACTCCACAGATGTGAGTAAAATAAAGTCATGTGTAAGATCATCTTTTGCCTCCCTAGGCCTGGGAAGGAAAGGAGAGTCAGAAGGTAGACATCCAGACTGCTCTCTTGTCCTGCCCTCTACTCCCCTACTGTGCTTTCCATAGCTGGAAACCAAACGGAAACCTGGGGGCAAGGAGGCCATGCAATCAATCTTTTAAAGTGGAGTGTAGGGCAGAGAGAGGTAGAAAAGGATCCCCCAGGTAAGAGTGGGGCAAACGGAGAACAAACAGCCAATTCCTCCAATCCAGTTATCAAAGAGCATCCCTTTGCTGCATTGGGTGTAGGTAATAACTTTAAAGAAATAGTAAGTCATAGGAAGAATTGACACACCTATTAATTATCCATTGCTGTGTAACAAGTCTACCCCACTAGAAACTAACTTAAAACAACACATATCTATTATCTCACAGAGTTTTGAGAGTCAGGAATCTGGCAGTGGCCAGCTGGCTGGCTCTGGCTGGTGTCACATGAGATTGCAGTCATTTGAAGCTCCCCCTGGAACTGGAGGACCTGGCTTCAGGAGAGCTCCCTCACAAGGCTGTTGGCTGAAGGCCTTAGTTCCTCACGTCTGTCAGCGGGTCACATCAGTTCCTTGTCACGTTGGCCTCTCCAAAGAGCTGCTCAGAACATGGCAACTGCCTTGTCCCAGAGTGAGTGAGTCAGTCAAGAGAGAAAGCAAGGAGGGAACCACATTGTCTTTGATTAACTACCCTCAGAAGCTTCACACCATCACTTTTGCCACGTTCTATTTGTTAGAATTCTGAGTTCAGCCCATAGTTACGGGGTGGGGAACTAGGTCCATCTTTGGAGGTAGAGAGTGTTTAAGAGTTTATGGGCTGATTTAAAAACAACGTACACTCAGAAGGAGGTTAGGAGGAGAAATAGTTTGGGGTGATTTCAGAATAGGGATGAAGGACCAGTCTACAAAAGATCTGGGAAGATCTCAGAGAGCTCTTGATGTCCTTCCAGCCCTCCTCTTCCCCACACACCAGGGTCTCAGGGATCCCTGGGACTCGGGGCCCTGTCAGGACTCATCATTCTGGGAATCCCTCTGCCTTCTCAATCTTCCCAACTTATTTTTATACCTACTTCATTCCCCCTTATTGCTCTTGGCTACCCATTCTTAAAAAATAGTTAAACTAATTTGAGGTATTCACTGCTTATAACGGACCCACAAATCCCTTACAGGGGTTACCTAATTCTAATAAATTCTCCCCTGGATTCTTAATAAACCCAAAGGAATCAATCTCTATAATCTATTTCATGTGGGGAAAAGATGGTTTCAGTGACACCAGCAAGACAATCCTTGCTCCCAAACAATACTATACCAGAGCACTTGCTTAACATGACTTAATTGTCCCAACAAAAATGAAGACAAAAAAAAAAAAAAAAATGAAGACAAGTTTATGACTACTAAGTGACAGGGAACCTAAACCAGTAGAGAGAAAGTGACCAAAAGGCAGAGGTAAACATGAAGTGTGGGGTTAGTTCTCAGCGTGTGGCTCCTTCATTGAACCTGATCTATTAGGGAGGACCCCTGAAGCCATCATCCCACCACTACCCCCTTAGCAAAATAGGTAGCCCACTCCAGGAGCCCAGGGAGTTGGAATGAATTTCTTTTATTTTCAATGGTTTGGGGAGAAGGATGTAGACACAGAGCAATTACAAAGCACTCTAGGATGCCTCTGGTTCTGCAAAAAATGAGGGAATATATATTAAGGTAGCAATTCTCAAACTTTTTGCCAGCAACTATCTATACTCTTAAAAAGTATCAAAGACCCCAAAGAATTTTTGTTTTTGTGTGTTATATCTATTTAATATGTATTTGGTATATCAATTTAATTTATATTTGCCATAGCAGAAATTAAAACAGAAAAAATTTAGATATTTAACTCATTTAAAAATAACAAAGTCAGTAAATCATACTATATGTTAGCATAACACTTTTTCCCCCCAAATACTTTTATTTTATTTTTTCAGTGTTACAAGATTCATTGTTTATGTACCACACCCAGTGCTCCATGCAATATGTGCCCTCCTCAATACCCACCACCGGGGTTGCCCAACCCCCCCACTCCCACCCCTCCAAAACCCTCAGTCTGTTGCTCAGAGTTCACAGTCTCTCATGGTTCAGCATAACACTTTTAATAAAATAACCGTTTTCAAAAAAAAAAAGTAGGGAAAAAAGTGGCCTTGTGTTATATTTTTGTAAATTTTTTTAATGTTGGGCTTAGCAAAAGGCAGCTGGATTCACCTATGTGCTTTTTGCATTCAATCTGATATGAAATCACAATTAGCTAGGCTGTAGAAAACTCCTCTTTATAGTCATTAGAACATGAGTGGAAAAGGCAGATAATATCACAGTAGTATTATGAAAATAGTTGACCTTGGTAACCCATACTTTGAGAACCACTGAATTAAAGAGGTATTACAGATTCTCCTCCTAATTTTGCTGGTGGCAGACTCTAAATAAGACAGTGCCGGAGTCAGCTCTTCATGGCTCTGGGACTATGGCTGACATGTGCAGACACATCAGGCCACCATAGCTGTTTTCAGTATACAATGGAAGTGACAAAGATGAATAAAAGGAAAAGTTGTCTTGGGAATGGAAAAGCCTGGATGATACATTAGAACGCAAAGGAATTTTGTTCCTTGGCAAAATTTTTACTGTTCTGCCCATACACACTCCTTTGGGAGGGCGAAACTTCTTTTCCCTTTGAAATCAGATGGGGCCACATGACTTGTCTGAAGCAGTGCGATGTGTGGCATTTCCAGGAAGAAGCTCTAAGAGTAGTTTGTTCTTTATCACACTCTTTCCCTCTTCACACCAGCCTTCAGCCAGGGCCTAGACCACCTCCAAGGGAGTGAGAGAAGTCATAAATGTGCAGGGTCAGATCTTCTTTTTATATAAAATATTGATATTTTGTTCATCATGGACTTTTTTTTTTTTGCATTGATTCTGACTTCTAAGAATACTACATTAAGTATGATTTATCTTGATAACCTATTTTTTTGGCACCCCTTTCAATTTTGTGCCCAAGGCTTCGTTCACCCAGCTCTAGTCCTCCCCCGCCTACAGCACTTTGTGCTAGTCACACCACGATCTAGGTCCTGGACTAGCGCAGGTGGAGAAGCCGGTAGAAAAGATCCAGGATCTTCTGCTGACTTTTTTTTAAATTTAATTTTGTTTTTTCAGTGTTCCAAGACTCATTGTTTATGCACCACACCCAGTGCTCCATGCAATGCGTGCCCTCCTTAATACCCACCACCAGGCTCGCCCATCCCTGCACCCCCCTCCCCTCCAAAACCCTCAGTTTGTTTCCCAGAGTCCACAGTCTCTCATGATTCCTCTCTCCCCCTCCGATTAGCCCCAGTTCACTTTTCCTTTCCTTCTCCTAATAACCTCCATGTTATTCCTTATGCTCCACAAGTAAGTGAAACCATATAATTGACTTTCTCTGCTTGACTTATTTCACTCAGCATCATCTCCTCCAGCTGACTTCAAACAAGCTCTCGCCAAACCTTAGAATGCACACGGGCCGGGGAAGGAGCAGAAGGATTGGACTACAACTTCCAGAAGGCCGCGGGGCACAGCGCCCTCGCCAGATTGGCTGCGCGGGCCCCGCCCCCGCCCCGCCTCTACCGCGAGGCCCCAGCCGGCGAGCCCAGGGCTAGCGCGCTTCCGAAGCGGCTACCCAGTAGAATCTCCGGGGCCGCAGAATTCATGGCGGCGAGACCTGTGTCCCGGATGCTGCAGCGGGTGCTGAGGTCCGGCCTCCGGAGCTGCAGCTCGGGGGCTCCAGTGACGCAGCACCACCCCGGGGAGCCCTCCCAAACCGCTGCGGAGGTGAGCCCGCCCACATCCACACCTTCCCCGGGAAGGGGCGGCCGGCCCGCTGACCCTCACGCCGGGAAGCACCCCGGCCGAGCTGCGACGGCCGCTTCTGCGGGGGGCCCCTCAGCGCTTCCTTGGGGGTGGGGAAAGGAGTGGAGGTATGCTCTCCAAGTTACCCAGTCTCACCTGATACCGCAAAGGGACGGGCGCTCCTTGGGGTGCTTAACCAACCACCGCCCTGCCCACCCAGCCGTGCAACCCCCTTCCAGGTCTGAATGACTACCAGAGATGGGGGAGCAGGCAGGTAGGACTCTGGGTTCCGTGAGTTGCTTACTGTGCCCTTTGCAGCCTTACCTCACCCACCCTATTTCTTGAACATTTTCCTCTCTCCCACAGTGGAGGTTGTCTGTGTGTGACCGGGTGTTCTTGTAACACCCTGCTTCATAGTGTGACACTGGTTAAAAATGTCACGTTGGTGCCACCAGTAGTCACTGGTCACGTCTGTAGTTACAGGGCTCTGTGACTTGTCCTTCATTCTTTTAGTTTCATCTTCATGGTCCTTAGGAAGGCTCAGCGTCATTCTTGAGCAGAAGGGAGCAGGATCCTGGTCCAGATTAGGAATCCCGGTTTTCCTGAAGGTTTGGGATAGGCCCCTTCAGTCCTTGACAGCACCCCACAGAGTGATTCATGTCATAACAGGTTTTAAGTTTGGTGTTCTTTTGCCCATGCGGTTAGGGAATAATTTTGGGAAAAGCATCTCTATTTCATTTGGTGAAACCTCTTTTCTAGACCCACCCGGTCATTCTTTTCCCATTTCTTAGCATAACACTTCACACCCTTGGAATCATCAGATCATGCCCTCACCCCCACCCCCAGGGGGAGGGCCTTGGCCTAACTTGCTTTCCCGGAGTCTGATCCCTTCCGGATCTTCAGATAATCAGGCCTCAATGCTGGAAAATGAAGTTTTTTAAGTTTCCTTGAACTGCGAACTTCATTGAGGGGAAAAATAGGAATGCAAGGATTGGTGAGAGAGCTTTAAAGAGTTCAGGAAAAGGGAAGTTTCTTCTTCCTCCTGCCCCTAATTTCCTTTAGGAAGGGATCCATGCCAAGTGACACATCTCTCTCTCTCTCTCTCTCTTTTTTTTTTTTTTTTAAGATTTTACTTATTTGTCAGCTAGAAAGCACAAGCAGGGGGAGCGTCAGGGAGAGGGAGAAGCAGGCTCTCTGCTGAGCAGGGAGCCTGATGCAGGACTTGATCCCAGGACCCCAGGAGCAGGCACAGGCTTAACCAACTGAGCCACCCAGGTGCCCCTGTATTTGGTCTCTTTTAGTCCTCACAGTAAAGCACGTGAGGTCAAGAGTTTGTATTTTCAGGTGAAGGGGCTCACTGAAGTTAACTTCTGGAGTCACAGAGCTGAAAATAATGGAGCAGGATCTCAAACTCTAGCACCTGTGCTCCCGCTTCTTCCTTTCAGGGAGCTTAGGATGAGAGGCTGTCCCGCCCTTTCCTTTACCCCATAAGGGGAGGTGTAACTAGCAGGTAAGAACACAGACTCTGGAGCAGGATGTCAGCTTGGGAAGCCCAGCCCTACCACTGAGTAGGTATGTGAACTTCAGCAAGTCCCTTTGCCTCCATCTTCTCATCTGTAAAATGGAAATAAGTGTCTACTTCATAGTTCTAGAGATTAAGAGAGTTAGTATATGTTGACGTAGGTACTTAGAACAAACCTTGACACACATAGGTGCTGTGTTATGTACATATTTGTTGTAATTACTGTCAGCCTTGCCACCATTGACACATGCTGCGTCCCACTAGTCCCCTCCCCCTGGACACTCGGGATAGCTAGCCACTCTGTCAACTCTTTGGTCCTGGACCTCCTATGCTCAACATTCTCGGCTAGGGTTATCCTCAGCAGGCAGGTTGTTCCTCGATTGCTGGGTGCTCTCCCACCTTTCTGAGTATTTGTGCAAGGTGCTGAACATGGTACTCTGTAGGCAGTGGAGTCAGCAGATATCTTTGGCTGTTTGCAACTAACCTGGTAAGGGGGGACGTGGAATGGTAGAGCATTGCACAGGGAGCCCCAGGTTTTCACCTTCACTCTGTCTCCAATTTCACTTGGCTGCTGGGGCTGTCACTTCCCCCTCTCCAGCCAGAGGGTTGGACCAGCCCATGTTTACGCCGTGGGGGAGGACACAGAATGTCTTTAAGAAAATCTCCTGAGCGGAGGCAAATCTGGAGATCTCTATGGTCAGCTTATTCACAGAACCTGCCAGTTGGCAAGAGCAGGAGTGGGGCATTGGGAATCCTTGTCCCTGCCTCCCTTCCTGCAGGGTACCTTTCCCTCCACCCTGGGAGGTGCTTGGAGAGACAGAGGGAGAAGCCACCGAGTGTCACCTGTTGGCGTGTCAGGGTGTGGGTGTGAGAGAGATGTGAGGTGTGGAGTGGGAGCTGGCTGTGAGGACAGTGGAAAGTGGGCCTTGGGCTTGGTCTGAGGGTGGGTTGAGCGGCCTCTACAGGTGGAAAGGGGAGGTGGGTTAGGGAGACACAGCTAACTGCTGTCCTGATTGGGGTGGCCCACATAACCTCTGCAGGGCTTACCCCAGCCCAGAAGCATGGCACCCCTCTTTCTTCTTCCCAGGCTCCATGCGGACTTTGTTGGGACCTCAGGGGACTAGCCTCAGGTCCTGGGCCTGCTGCCTTGGAACAGGGGCAGGGGAGAGAGAAGGTGGCTTTTTGCAGGAGAGGCACCCAGTATTCAGAGGGTCACAGTGAGCAAATGTTGGAGGGGGGTGTTATGCAGGAAGGAAGTGGGTGTAGGAGAAGGTAGGAGGGGACAGTAGGCCTGGCCTGGGACAGTGACACATGAAGGGAAAGAAGTTCCAATCTTTCCTTCAGAATCTTTGCTTCAGTGAAGCGTGACTGTCTGTGCCGGGAGCCATAGGTGTAAAGACCCCACACTTAGGGAGGGAAGGAGGAAGAGGGGGGATCCAGACCTGGGGCTAGGCACCTTGCGGGGTCTTCTGGTTTATTTTTGAGGCAACCCTGGTATACGTCCTCCCAAATAGCAAGGATCAAATCAGAGCCACTGATATCTGAGTTTGGAATGTATTCTTTTTCTCCTGAATAACCCTATTTATGATACTCTAGAGCTATTTGGGGGCTGGCCTTTATCATTCAAACCAAATGCCCAGAGTTAGTGACTACTCGGAGGGCAGCATCTCTCCCTTAACTAACTCCTTTGCACCACCCTTCCTCACCCCCACCCTGTGCTCCAGTCCGCACTGGGCAGGTAGACAAGATATAACCGGTAACAGATGGGAGGCTGCCTCGCGCCTGGTCATCCGTGGTCCTGGAGGAGCTCAGACTCCACTTGCCCTGCTTTGGGGGGTGTGACAGCAGATCTGAAACCCCAGCTTTGGCCCGTCTGCCATCAAGTAGGGCTGGGCCTTGCGAGACCGACTGGGGGAGCAGGCAAGAGCCGAAAACTAGTCACAGCACACAGCTAGTGCTCCTCCACGAATATGTATTTAATAAATCAATAAATGTAAATAGGAATTCTGTTAAGAAAACTTACTGAATACCTGCTATGTGCCGGCAACTCCTCCAACTGAGTCTGGGAGAATTATTTTCCACCCTCTATGGATGAGGAAACTGAGGGTTAAAGAATTTGAGTGGTTCGCTCTACAGCTAGTTAGTAATAGAGTCAGGCTTGTGATTCAGGTTTACGGACTCCCAGAACCACAACAACCAGCCCTGGATTAAAATAGCTCCTGATCCAGGTGTCCCTGCACCAGTGGTTCTCAGCCTAGCTGTAGAGTGAAGAGCTGAGACCGTGAAGAAAAAAAAAAAAAAAAAAAAAAGCCAGGACCCAACCCAGAGCAGTAGAGTCCGAATCTTTGGAGTGGCACTGTCTGGCCTCAGCACTTCTTAGAAGCGCTGCTGGCCCTTTTGATGTGCAAACCTTTGAGAGCCACTGTCCTAGGCGAAACCATTTTGACAGTAGAGACCACCCCGGAAATGACTGAGGACCCCAGTGTGACGGGTTTTGCACACACCACCTTTCTCTTCCGGTTAGTCCATTGACACGGTGACATAGCGTGTAGACTTCAGGATTCTGAATCAGGCAGGTGGGCCTCCCACACGGCGGGGTAGGGGGTGGGGGCGTTTGGGGGTGCAACAGCCTGGTCCAGGCGGGGCTCTGAGGCTCTGAGCTGCTTCTGACACGTCCCAGGCCTTCTTGGGTGAGAGGGGTCGCTGTCCGCCTGGTCATGCCCTCTGGGTCCAGGGCTCCTCTGACTGGTGCTGATATTTTTTCCTCCAGGGGGTTTAAAGGAAAGGGAGAGGTGGAAGAATGAAAGTAGGACGTGCAGTGCTGGAGGAGAGAAGAGGCAGGGGTGAGGCTTGTTAACATCACAGTGAGGAGTTTTCGAGGCTGGCGGGGTGAGAGACTGTGTGTGTGTCCTGCCAGTACAGAGTCTGGACGAATCTAGATAAAGTCACTCCCTCCGGGTCTCGGCGGTGAAATCCAGCGGCAGCGGCCCCCACGCCCACCCCCACCCCCACCCCCACCCCCACCCCAGGCCACAACAGAGTCTGATTGATTCCGGTTACTCAGCTTGCTCCCTGGTTTCTGCTGAGTCATGCTCCTTGGTCCTCTTGCTTGCTCCCAATTGGTGCACTTTGACCCCTCCCTCACCCAGCCAACAACCCCCAGTACGTTCAGATTACAGTGAGGGCGACTCCTGAGGGGCCAGGATCCGGAGTGACTAACAGATTCCTAAATTGCAAAGAGCTGTTGAAAGATCGGGTGCAGCTCTGCTGGAAAATCAGACTTCCGGTTATCTGATCTCTTGGGCTGTGGTGGCCAGTGGGGCTCTTGACTCTGTCGTATCCTCTGCCCCACCCCCAAGGCTATGGGCGGAGGGGCAGTGGGGTGAGTAGGGAGTTGGAAGCACTGTTAGGATTGGAACAGACAGCAGTTCCAAGAAGTGACCGCTTCTTGCTTGTCATGGGACTATAAGCAGGGTTTCTTAGAGATTACGGTACCCCATCCAAGCTTTAGTTACGGTAGTCCCTTATGGGGTCAGTGTGGGAATGGAACAGAGAACATTCTTTGGAAACTTGAAGGTGTTTTGTAAATGTGGCTTCTGCGGAGCAATGATCTCATCAGCATCTCTTGTGACAGGGTCGTATGCTCAAGGCAGGAGGTGAGACTAGATCAGACTTGGGGAAAACGCTGAGGTTGGCCACCTTCTTTCTCTCCCCAGGAGGAGTTTGGGTGGGCCTTGCAGGGAGGCTCCGGCGTTCTCCTCCCTCTGAGGCCCCAGACAGGGGATGCTTAATCCTTCCTTCCAGCAATGGGTGGTGTGAAAGATGAAGCCTAGAGTGATCTTTGCTGGGTTAGTGGGTGATCATACCGGCCCCTCCCTTCTGCCTTCCGAGAGGATGGTGGCCTCATTCCTTCTGCAGGCTTCCCTGATTGTGCTGTCCTTGCCCCGAAAGCCTTCAGCATGAGGGGAGCCCTCCTCTCCTCAGCTCGCCGTAGTCCTCAGCTGCTCCCGATGGCTGGTTGGGACCTCCTGGGCAGTGCTGAGGCCCCAGGGAGCCCAGCGGACAGGAGAATAGTTATGGAGGAGCAGCTCGAGAATAGTTATGGGGGAGCAGCTCGTGTGACACCCACCCCCCAGAGTTAGTGAGTTGGCTTTGAGCTCCTTCTGTCTCCTATCGTAAAGGGAGGGAATGGGAGGTCTGGGTTGGAGAAGTGGCTCACCGTGTCCCAGGCAGCCACCGTCCCGCTCAGTTATCTGCTTCCTCTCTCCTCCTCTCTGGACGCGCTTGCCAACTGGCATAGTTGCCAGGTGCTGAGTGGCACGTTCTCTCCCACTGAGCCATCCAAGAAATGCTGGAGATGTTTGTTCCTGGACAGTCTTCCTTTGAAGGGGAGGGGGGATGGGCGGTAGGATGGTGATAGGGAGAGAAAGGGGCTGTCAGGGGGGCAGCTGTGTCCCCATAGAGGTCCTGCTCCCTGGGGCTGAGCTGGGGCCTTGGGGACAGGTCCCAACCTGCAGGCCTGTTTCCCAGTCTGTGGATGAGAGGGAGAATCCCAGCTCCCCTAGGACTGCAGAGATGAGGGTGGGGGAGGGGATGCCTGATGGGAGGGGACTTATGTCCCGGAGGTGGTGGTCTCTCTACGCCCCTCTCCCCTAGCCAGGGCCCAGGGGCCCACGTTTCCTCTGCCCGGCATTGCAGGAGCTGTCCAGGAGGAGACAGTTCCTGCGGGAGCACGCGGCCCCCTTCTCCGCCTTCCTCACTGACAGCTTCGGCCGGCAACACAGCTACCTGCGGATCTCCCTCACCGAGAAGTGCAACCTCAGATGTGAGTCCCCTTCCTGGGCCCCTGTCCCCCTGCTGAGGCAGCTTCTGAGATCTCCCCATGCGCAGGAAGCCTACTCAGCCCTCCCCATTCCCTTCCTAGCGTGTCCTCCCACCCTTCTTCCCTGCTTCTCAGTTGGGGTTGTGGGTCAAGATAAGGGTCAAGGTTGAGGTTTAGGATCCTGGGAACTGGGTTCTACTTGGAACTAGATTTGAGAACAGAATTGCAATGGAGAGTGGACCTAAATCTCAGTCTTCAGGACTCTTCCTCCCGCCCTCCTGTTTCACATGGTTCCCAGCTTTCAGGACGTAGCCAGGGGCAGGCGTGGGGGTGCTGGACACCGCAAACATGTGAGGTACACAGCAGCGCCCGTGGCCAGCACTGCCAGCCACTGAGACACCCCAGGCCTGGGACAGAAATTGCTTGGGCCCAGGCTGATACACAGAGTATTCATTTCGTAATCATTTACAGAGTGCTCTGGAGGTGTGGCCACTGCTGGAGGGACTTCCAAAGTTTGTCCCTCTCCCTCTCTCCTGCTTTCCATGGTTGCTCCCAATAAGAAATGTATTTACATTTACATGGCCCAATAAAGACATGTGCATATATAGTACACGTTTAACCAAACAATACTCACTGCGTGCAGTTCTGATGTTCTTTGGATATTCTATTCTATCTTAAAAGACCAATTCTGGACCCTTTACTAATTTGACTAACTGACCCTATACTAGATCTTGACCCAATCCTTGATGAACTCCCACAGGAGCTGATGAGAGGGAATGGTGCCCCCTTGCCTGCCAAGCTCCCCTCATTTGCCCCATTCTGCTGCCTCCCCCGAACAAGTAGTACCTCAGTTTTCCCAACCTGTGAAATGGGACTAACCTGAAATAGGCTGGACATGAGGGCACTTGTCACTACAGAGGACGGTGACTTTTCACAGATCAGAGAGTACCTCCTGGCCTCATGACCCAGACTCATAGGGGTCACTGTTTGCCACACTGGATGAAATGAAAGAGGGTGACCCATGCCAGAAGGAATGGGCCGAGGGCCTGGGCCTGCCAGACAGACCCTGCTTAGCCGCCCCACATGCTGAGGGAATCGGCGTTTTGACATCCCCCACGTCAGGCCGGGCTCTGATTTCTGCCTGATTCATCCTCTTTAACCTGTTCCTTCAGCCTCCCCTCTGAGGGAAGAGGCAGTGTTCACGTGTCACAGATGAGAAAGGCGAGGCCTGGTGAGAGTCCATAGCGTTTGTACCAGCTTAGATTTGGCGAGCTCATTCCTCACCATCCAGGTGGGCTTCAGGAGAGACTTCTGGCCTGTTGGGGGAGTGGGGGTCTGGAGGCCCTGTGGGCCCCAGTGCTATGGTCATGGCCTACCTCCACATCCCTTCCCTTCCTCAGGTCAATACTGCATGCCTGAGGAGGGCGTCCCGCTGACCCCCAAAGCCGACCTGTTGACCACTGAGGAGATCCTCACCCTTGCACGGCTCTTTGTGAAGGAAGGTGTAGACAAGATCCGGCTTACGGGGGGAGAGCCGCTCATCCGGCCAGACGTGGTGGACATTGTGGGTAAGTTTGACAAAAGCTACGGCCACGTCTCCTAACTCCCACCGCACCCCGCTGGACTGCGGTGTTCATATCGGCGGCTGACATCCGTTCAGAACATATTGCTCACTTGGCCCTACCCCCCTCTGAGACTGTCATGATTCCCATCTTGTTAGGAAATGAGGCACAGAAGTTCAGTGACTTGCTCAAGGTTGCAAAGCTGGCAAGTGCCCGAGCCCAGTGGCTTGCCCTCCCATTTAGACTAAAGTCCTCACCGGGGCCTTGAGGCTCACGTGGTCTGGCTCTTGCTGACCTCTGAGACCTCTCGCCTGCCCCTCTGCCTCTGTCCCACCCCTCTGTGCACATCAGCAGGCCTTTGGACTCGCTCTTCCCCTTGCCGGGAGCACAGGGCACACTGCCTGCCTCGTTCGGGTCTCTGCACACGTGTCCTCTCCCTGAGGAGGCCTCCTTGACCACTCTTTCCAAAATACATTCCCACGTCCACACCCCAGCCACACTCTGTCCCAGAAGTTGGCAGGCTAGAGCCCACGGGCCTAATCTGGGCCACCATCTGGTTTTGTAGGGCTTGTAGGCTAAGAATGATTTTTATATTGCTAAATGGTTAAGAGAAATCAAAAGAAAATAGCATTTCGTGACACAGGAAAATGATATGAAATCAGAAATTCACAGTTTGCTAATAAAGTTTTATTGGAACATAGCTACACGTGCTCATTTACATATTTCCCAGGGCTGCTTTTGCAGAGTTGAACAGTTGCCACAAAGACCATGTGGCCAGCAAAGCCAAAGTAGTTACTGTCTGGCCTTTTGCAGAAAATGCATGGCGACCCCTACTCTATCCCCTTGTTCTTTCTTATTTTTTCTTCATAGCGTTTGTCTCATCTGCAGTTACGTTACTTGGTTGTATGTTTATGTTTCCTTTGTACTGTCTCTCCCTCCCATTAACTGGCATGAAAGCTCCCGGAGCCGAGGCAGCTTTGGTTCCCAGCATGTGGGCACATGCCTGACACGTAGCTGGTGCTCACTGGGACTTGTTGGTTTGAAGTGGGATCTCTCAAGTAGGGCATTCCTGCGTGTAAATGTCAGCTGTGCCTCTTGCTAGCAGCATACCTTTGGGCAACTTTTTTTTTTCTTTTTTTTAAGATTTTTATTTATTTACTTGAGAGAGGGAAAGCATGAGCACAAGCAGGAGCAGAGGTGGGAATGGCAGAGGGAGAAGGAGAAGCAGACTCCCCGCTGAGCAGGGAGTCTGCAGGGGGACTCGATCCTGCGGCCCTGAGATCAGGCCCTGAGCTGAAGGCAGACCCTTAACTGACAGCCACCCAGGCACCCCTGCGCAACTTTTTAAAAATCCATTCTAAGCCTCCAGGCAGAGAGAAAGTTTACCTGGGCAGGAAATGAGCAGGAAACACCCAGCACATGGCAAAGCGCTCTGTACGGGGTCACCCCGGAGGGCCTCTTGCCATGCCTTGCTTCTGAGCCCCAGGGTCAGACAAAGAGACCTTAGCTTCGATAGTTATAGAGGATGAAATCAGAGGAAAATAAGGCTCTCTGTTCTTGGTTCTGAGCCCCCACCCTTGCTGCTCTGGGTGGGATCTCCCAGGCCTCCGTTTTCTGCCTCATTCGCCGGTTCAGTGAATGTCTTCTGGGGGCGTCTTACGTGCCTGGTACGGTGCTGGGGGCACAGAGGTGAATGAGCTGCGGACCCCGCCATTGTGGATCCCCAGCCCGTTGGTGGAAGCAGCTGCTGGAGCCAGCTGTCTGGTAAGGACCGAGCAAGGGGGGGCCCAGGTGCCGTGGAAGCCCAGAGGAGGTGCCCCAACAGCCTTTTCTTCCCTCCTTCCCTGTGGCCAGCTGATTCCAGCTGCCACTGGTTACGTGACCCGGGATCCGACCATCAGTCCTGTGCTGGAGGAGCTGGCCCAGGGGAGCTGACCCCCTATTCCAGATGGCCCCTCAGAGCTGAAAGCAGCCTGGCTTCCAGGAAAAAGCTGAACTTGCCGAGCCCGGCTGACTACCAGGCCCCGCCCCCTCATTCTGGCCGCATCATCTGCCCTCTGGCATGGTTCCGTCTTAAACCCCTGTGTTCCGTGTCAGGGCCTGAGGGAGAGGGGAGCCGGTGGGGATCACCACTGGCCAGAGGGAGGACTGAGTACAGACACGAGGACACGGGCCTTTCCACAGTAGCCTCTGACGTGCATAGTGGCAGGAATGGAAGCCAGGAAAGTTGGCAGCCCCATTCCCGCTCTGCCACTGCCCAGCCAGGGGAACTTGTGCAGATTCCTTCCCCACTCTGAACCTCGGTGTCCTCATCTGTGCACTGGCCCCTTCAAGGGCCTTTCCTGCTCTGCTGGCCCATCGTTACGGGTGACCAATAAGAGTTGATCGGCATATAGATATTAGGTAGGACAAGGCCCTAACTGCAGTGACCTCCAAGGAGGATTTACCTCCCACCCCCAAGAGTGCCGATTAAGGGGGAAAGACAGCCCTCCCCTTCCCCCCAGTGCTGCAAAAGAGGACAGCTGCTAGGCCGCGGACCGCTGTGGCGCCGTGCTTGCTAACACTTGGACACCGCTGAGCCTGGCTCCTTTGGTCTTCTCCAGAGACACTTCCTCAGAGCAAAGCTGCCCTGAAGGGCAGGGCAAGTGGGTGCCAGTGGGGAAGCAGAGCTGAGGGGAGGGTAAGGACTAGCACTCTGAGCTGGGATGCTCACCAACCCTTGTCCCCACCCTCCCAGGTGGGAGTAGCAAGGGACCCCGCCCGGGGGTGCAGAGCGAAACGGTTGCAGGTCTGTGGGAGCCTGCTGTCCCGATCACTTCGGATCCCTGCCCGAAGCACTGTCAGTCCTGGGCCTGGTGCTGCAGAACTGCCCAGGGGAAGACCGCCCTGCCCGCTCTGGCTCCCCATCCACCGTTACCGTGATCCCCCTGGGCCAACCCAGGCTCCCCAGCTCTCTTCCTCCCCCCACCCCCCCAGGCTTGTATGTGCACGAGTTCCTCTACCCCTTCCTTTTCAGTGGAGCTGTCCAGAGCCGGACAGGCCTCCAGAACTCTTCTGGCTGGTGGCAGTGTCGTTCTTGGTGCTGAGTGACGGGGTGGCTGGTGCTCACACGCAGCCTTGGGCACTTGGCGTGCGGCTGTAACCGGTTGACGCAACTTCATTACATCTTAATTAATTGAAATTGCTGCACGTGGCCAACGGCAGTCCTGTCGGACCCTGAAGTTGCGGCATTTTTGCATTTATCATTCCATATCTCGTTTTTAAAAATGAGAGACGGTGTTTTTGGACTTGACGAGGCTCCTGCCGTGTGCCTTTCAGGGCTTCCTCTTTCCGTGCAAGCAAACTTCGCACGCGTGCTCCTGAGCTGCAGTCCTTTCCTTCTCTCTGCTGTTCCCTTACGTGAGGCTAGCACCCTTCATCCTGCTGGGGAGCGTCTGGGCTGTTCCCAGTGTTTCGATGTTTCGGGTAGCACTGTTTAGCACATTTTCATTCTCCCTCACGGGTTCTGGAGTGCACTTCCTGTAGGCGGGGAATCATTGCCTGGCAGAATGGGCGAACGTTTAACTTTGGAAAACAATTTGGCGTTATCTTACAAAGCGTTCCTTCCAGCTTCCTCTGACCCGAGTCCTCCCCTGCGCTCAGTATTCTTATTCTGGACTTTTGCCAGTTGAACGAGGATGGAATGGTATTTTATTTGGTCTTAATTTGTATTTCCCTGTTTAAGGATGAGGTCAAGCATCTCTCAATATGTTTATCAGCCCCAAATATCTTTTTTTGTTTTCCTGTGCGGTACCACCTCGCCTCTTCTGCCCCTGTTTCTCTTCTTTGCGTTATTTGTTCTTTCCTATTGGTGTGGTAAAAGTTTTTATGTTGCAAATGTCTCTTCCCAGTTTGAAAAAATAAGCAACATTTTGTATAAGAATTCTTTAGGTCAATAGTGGCTCTTCAGTGGATCCCTTTTGTCCTTTACGGTCAGTGCTTTTTATGTCTTGTTAAGGAAACGCCTCACCCAAGGTCAGAGCAGCTCCCTCTGTTTCCGCTAAAACAGTTAAAATTTTGCCTTTTGCATATTTAACTCCCTAGTTCACCTGTGGCTGGTTTTGGGGAATCCAATTTCATTTTTTTTTTCTTCCCATGTGACAGTCATTTTCTCTACATGCCTGCCTGCACCTTCTTGCTGAAGCCTCTGCCGCCTCGGTAAATCCGCCCTGTGTGCATTCGTGTGTTGGGTGCTGTTCTGTGGGTTAGCTCGTCTGTCTCAATGCCAAGATCATACAGCCTTTATCACTGTAGCTTCACAGTAAGGCCACTATCTGCTCAAGCAAATTCTTTTTATTCTTTAGCAGCGCTTTAGCTATGCTTTGTCCATGGACATTTTAGAATCAGCTTAGCAAGTTCCATGGAAAACTCCGTTTGGATTCCTTTTTTTTCTTTTATTGTGTTAAAATACACATAGCATAAAATGGACCATCCTAACCTTTTTTTTTTTTTTTTTTGGAGAGCGGAAGGGCACGTACATGTGTGCACATGCACATGTGAGTAAGCGGGGTGGGGCTGAGGGAGAGGGAGAGAGAATCTTAAACAGGCTCCACATCCAGCACGGGGCCTGATGCGGGGCTCAATCTCATGACTCTGAGATCCTAAACTGAGCTGAAATCAAGGGTCAGACGCCTAACCCACTGAGCCACTCGGGCGCCCCTATTTTAACCATTTTTAAGTAAACAGTTCAGTGGTATTAAGTACAGTCATACTATTGTGCACTATTCCCACCATCCATACCCATAACTTTTCATCTTGCAAATCTGAAACTCTGTAACCATTAAAAAATAATTCCCAATTCTCCTCTCTCCCCAGCCCCTGGCAAACACCATTATGCTTTGTCTTTATGAGTTGGGCTACCCTAAGAATTTTATGGAAGTGGAATCATGCAGGATTTGTATTTTTGTCTCTGACTTATTTCATTTAGCATAATGTCCTCAAGGTTCATCCATGTTATATTGCAGCATTTCTTTTTAAAGCTGAATAATATTTATGTATAGACCATGTTTTGATAATCCATTTATTGGTCAACTTGGCTTGCTTCCACCATAATGCTATGAACATGGGTGTAGAAATATCTCTTTGAAATTCTGCTTTCAAAGAGATTGTGGAAGTGGAATTGCTGGGTCAGATGGTAATTCTATTTTTAATTTTCGGGGGAACACCCATACTGTTTTCCACAGCAGCTGTACCATTTTACATTCCCACTAATGGTCCACAAGGTTCTTCTTTCTCCACGTCCTCACTGACACTTTTTTTTCTGTTTTTGTTTTGTTTTGTTTTGTTTTTTGATAGTAGGGTGTGGGGTGGTATTTCACTGTAATTTCAATTTGCATTTCCCTAATAATTAGTGATGTTGAGCATCTTTTCACATGCTTATTGGCCATTCATATATCGTCTTTGGAGAACTGTCTATTCAAATCCTTTACCCATTTTTGAATTGGGTTGTTTCGTTGTTGCTGAATTTTAGGAATTTTCTTATGTTCTGGATATTAACGCTTTATCAGATAATACGATTTAGAAATATTTTCTCCCACTCTGTGGCTGCTCTTTAGATTGTGTCCTTTGATGTACAAAATTTTTAAATATTCCTGAAGTGCAATTTATCTATTTTTTTGTTGCCTGTGCCTTTGGTGTCACATCCAAGAAACCAGTGCCAAATCTAGTGTCACGAAGCTTTTATACATTTCTTTCAAGAGTGTTATTGTTTGAGGACTTATATTTCAGTCCTTGAGCTATTTCGAGTTAATTTTTGAATAAGATGTTTGGTAAGGGTCCAACTTCATTCTTTGGCATGTAAGTATCCAATTTTCCTAGCACTGTTTGTTGAAAACACTGTCCTTCCCCCATTGAATGGTCTGGGTACCCTTAAAATCATTTGGCCATATAGGCGGGGATTTATTTCTGGACTGTATTTCATTGGTGTATATGCCTATGCCAATACTACCCTGTTTTGATTACTGTAGCTTCATGATAGGTTTTGAAACCAGGGAAGTGTGAGTCTTCCATTCGTTCTTCCTTTTCAAGATCGTTTCGGCTATTTGGACTTTATTGAGATTCTATATGAATTTCAGGCTGTTTTTTTTCTGTTTCTATAAAAAATGTCATTGGCTTTTGATAGATATTGCAATGAATCCTTAGATTTTTTTAGGTAGCAGTACCATGTTAACAATATTAAGTCTTCTGAACCATCATGCATGTCCATTTAACTTTCATTTCTTTCGGCAATGTTTCGTAGTTGTCATTGTAGAAAGCTGTCACCTCCTTGGTTAAGTTAATTCCTAAGTCTTTTATTCTTTTGGATATTGTAGATGGAATTGTTTTTGTAATTTTCTTTTAAGAGGGTCCATTGCTTGTGTATCTGTTGGGATCTTTATGCCATTAAACCTATATATCATATTGGTGAGAACTGACATCTTTTTTTGTTCATACCCCCACCTTCTCACAGCCATCTACTTCCTTTGCCTTTCTCTTTGCTCTAGGTGGCTGACACCTGGGGTCAGAAGGTGTCCTTGCCTTCTAAAAGAAATCCTTTTAGAATTTCTTCTTCTAAAAGAAATCAAGAATTTCTTTTAGAGTCAGTTTAGGTTTCTGCCCTGGGTTTTTGACAGTAGCTGAATTCTCTCCAGAACTAAAACTCCCACAGGGCATCCTTGCCTCCATGGTGACTTAGTTGGATTCCTAGCTTAATTTCTCCTCCATGTGCCTTTGGCCCTAGGTATGGTAATGGATCCCCAATGTTGCTAGTCTGAGTGCTATACTATTCATTGTTGGAGCCTTTAACTCTGTCCATACCAGGGCAAGTAGTCCTTTCATTAAAGTCTTCGTTTTAACCATCAGGATTAATTCTATTTTGTGCTAGGATCCTGATGGATAGTGTCATTTTTTTTTTTAATTACATTTTCTGATTGTTTTTGATATTTTATAGCATTGATAGGAAACTTAGGAAAATATGTCCGTTTAGATTCTTTGGAGTTTTCTATACTAGCAACCACATCATCTGCAACTAAGGGAATTTTTTCCCCTTATCTGTTGCTTTTGAATTCCTTTTCTTGTCCTGTTGCAATATCTAAGATCTCAAGTGTAATTTTGAATAGTAGTAATAATAGGAGAATACTCCTAACATTTCCCCATTTAGAATGATATTTTTTTCACAAGCAACTTTAATCAAGTAATGAAGTTCCCTTCCTAGTTTAAGTTTTTTTAAGATGTATACTTTTTCATTTATGTTAGTATGAGCTATGATATTTTTTTCCCCCTGTGTGCTATTACTCTGAATGACATTATGGCTTTTCTTATATTACTCCTGTTGTACACTCAACCTACTCATGGTAAACTGTGCTTTTATCTACCGTAAGGTTCAGTTTATTGATACTAAGTTTTTGCATCTATATCCATGAGTGAAATGGGCTTGTGATTTGCCTTCCTCATGCCAGCCTTAACTGATTGTGATATTAGGTTTCAAAGAATGAGTTGAGTAGTATATTAGTCCACTCAGGCCGCTCTAACAAAATATAGATTAGGTAGCTTATAAACTGCAAACATTTATTTCTCGTAGTTCTGGAGGCTGAAAATCCAAGATCAAGGTGCCACTATGGTCAGGTGAGAGCTCTCTTCTGGGTCAGAGTTACCATTGTATGGTCACATGGTAGAGGAGGTCTGTGGCTCTCTCTTATCAGAGCACTAATCCTTCCACCCTCAAGACCTAATCACCTCCCAAAGGCCTCACCTTCTAACACCATCACACTGAGCATTAGAATTCAACGTGTGAATTTGCGGGGGCAGGGTTGGGGGGAGCAGGGGACAAACAAAACCCATAGCACAGAGTATTCCCCCTAATTCTTTCATCTGCAAGAGTTTGTGTTAATCTGTGATAATCACTTCTTTGAAAATTTGAGCTCACCTGTAAAATTGTGCCTGGTGTATTCTTTGCAGGGAGATTTTTAACTGATACTTTAATTCCTTTAACAGTTATTGCACTAGTCAAATTCTTGATTTCTTTTAGAGTCAGTTTTGGTAGTTCTGTCTTTTTTTTTTGTTTTTTAGACATGTGTCATTATTTCTGATTTCAAATTTATTGGTATGAAATTATTGATAGTATTTTCTTATTTTTTAATCTGTTTTACTTGCGGTTTTGGTTTTGTTAATCTTACTATGTTTTATTTGTACTTTATTTCTTTTCTGTTTCTTGCTAAATCTTGCCAGAGGTTTGTCTATTGTGCTAGTAGTCGTCAACAAACCAACATCTGGATTTGTTGAATCTTATTGTATATTTGTGTTCTGTTTTATTACTTCTGCCTTCCATCCTGGTGTAGCCTATTGCTTTATAACATTTAGTTATAAGTCTTTAATTTTTATGCTGATTTATTCTTTGATCGATGACATTTATGTACTGTTTTTAATTTCTAAATGTATAAGGATTTTTCATCTATATTTTATTAAATTATAATTTAATTATGTAGTAGTCAGATATCTATATGATAATTATTCTTTGAAATTTGTTGAGGCTTTCTTTATGACCTAGTATATTGGTGGTTTTTATAAATGTTCCATGTGTGCTTGCAGAGAATGGTTATTATTGGATGGAGACATCTCTATTTGTTCATCGGAGCCAGCTTGTTAATTTTATTGTTCAAACCTTTGGTTATCTCCATTTGCTGGCTTTCTACCTGTTTGGCCTGCCAATAATAAATAAATGGGTAGATTTGTTAATTTCTCCCAGAGGTCCCATTTCTTTTTATTTTATATATAATAGCGATGATTTTATTAGGTTCATATGTGATTAGAATTGTTATGTCTTCTTCATGAATTGGATCTTTTATCACTATGTAGTAGCACTCTCTATAATGACATTTTGGGTCTTTAAAGTCTATGTATTTTATTTTACTAAAGTTGTATCAGCTTGCTTTTGGCTTTAGTAAGATCATTGTATATGGTTTCACTTTTTACTTTAAACCTTTTTGTGTTCTTATGCTTTAGATCTGTTTATAATAACAGCCCATAGCTATTACTTGTGTCTCTTTTACCAAATTTGACAATCTCTGACTTAACTAGTGAGTTAATTCTAGGTAACTTTATTGTAACTATTGAAATATTTAGACTTGTTTCTATAATCTTTTATCTGTCATACTTTTTCTATGTTTCTTTTTCCTCTCTTTTGGCTTTTAAATAAATAATCCCTCCTTCTTCTGCCTAACAAGACAAGAACTTTAGCACACACGCAGGCTCACCCTACCCTTACTGTTGATATTTTCTAGAATTTTATCTCTAGGTTATTAGAACTAGGTTGCCCATCTGTGTGTCTCTTTCTCTCTTTTTAATTAAAAAAAAATTTTTTTTTAAAGATTTTATTTTTTTATTTTTGAGAGAGAACAAGCACAAGTTGGGGGAAGAGGCAGAGGGAGAGCAGATTCCCCGCTGAGCAGGGAGTCCAGTGCAGGCTCGATCCCAGGACCCGGGGATCATGACCTGAGCCGAAGGCAGACACTTAATTGAACCACTCAGGCGCCCCATCTTTAACAATTTTTTTTTAGTAATTTTATTCATTTGAGAGAGAGTGAGAGCACGCACAAGTGGGAGGAATAGAGGAAGAGGGACAAGCTGACCGCACACTGAGCGACCCCATAATCCTGAGTTCATGACCTGAGCTGAAATCAAGCATCAGATGCTTATCCGGACTGAGCCACCCAGATGCCCCCCTCTGCGTCCCTTGTAAGCACTCTGTATCCTTTAAGATAACAACAAACCAAGTAGATGCTGACACTCACAGGGGCCTGGGGAAGTTACGTAATAGTGTTTAGTAAAATCCTCCCACTGCTTCCTGACTGTGTTGTGGTTTGCCTGTTTCTCTTTTTCCCCTAATGCACAGTCCCGAGGAGATGGGAGGGTGTCGCTTGTGGCAGCCAGAGGTGGAACCCCGATGTCCTGGCTCCCCTCTAATACTCCAGGCTTCCCAGTTCCCCCACAAGGTCTCACACTGGTCTATCCCTGCAGTCACTACTCTGCTTCCGCAGGCCTGGCCACCCTAATCAAGAGCAGATTTCCCCTGTGGGTGGTCTGAGCAGGATCCCTTTCCTTTGGCTTTTCTTAAAAAGAAAAAAAGTGTCTGTCTTGTTTTTTTGTTTTTTAAGGAATTACTAAGATATTTGCTCATCCCATATTCCTGTACTTCCTGCAGCATCTACTGAATTTGTTTCTCATCTTATTTGTGTATCTAATGGTGAATCTAATTTTGGTGGTGGATCTAATTAAATCTGGCAGGTAGTTTTTATAATGTTTTAGAGTAGTGGTTTTATAATGTTATTTGAATGCATATAAAATTTTAGGTTCAAGTTTCATTCCTTTGTTCTGTTAAGAATGTCACTACATTGTCTCCTGACAGCCAGTATTGCTGTTGAGAAAAGTCTGATGTTGGTCTGGTTCTTGCTCCTGGTAGATGCTATGTTCTTTCTCTCTGGAAGTTATTAGAGTGCGTGTGTGGTTTTTTTTTTTTTTTTTATCTGATTTTCTTAAATTTTGCTGTAATATCCCTAGAATAGGCTTTTCCTCATTTGTCATGTTGACGTTCAGTGAAATTGTTCTTTTAGTTCTAAGCCATTTGTTTTAAATTTGGGGAAATTCTCTCCATTATTTCTTCAGATAGTTCCTCCTTGCCAGCTTAATTTTTTTCCTGGGACCTCTGTTATCTGGATGTTGCCCCTTCTACTTGGAGCCGCCACAGTTTTTAAATTTCATTTTGATTTCTTATTCTCATCTTCTGTTTCTTTTTTTCAAAGATTTTATTTATTTTATTTTAGAGAGAGAGAACAAGCAAGCAGGGCTAGGGGCAGTGGGAGAAGAAGAGAATGTCAAGCAGGCTCTGCCTTGAGTTCAGGGCCTGACTCAGGGTTCAATTTCACGACCCTGAGATCATGACCTGAGCCGAAACCAAGAGTCAGGCGCCTAATCCACTGAGCTACCCAGGCACCCCTCTCTTCCTCCTTTTCCTGGGAGAGCCCTAAATCTTATCTTCTAACTCACCATATTACTGTATATCTAATTTCTTGTGTTTATTTCATGATTATGCCTTTACCTACTATGTCTTTACCCTTGTCTTTTATGATGAAAATTTTTTCATCTTATTAATATCCTTCATTATTTCTTTTACTGTATTGATCTTGTTTCTCTTACATCAGTCTGTTTTAATCATTTTCCTTCTATTAGTATATATTTTGTAGGGTTTCTGGGAGAGGGGGTGCAGGGACCCTAGTCGTCCTTCTCAAGAGTCTCCTTAGTTTAGCTAGGTAAATTTGTTCCCATGAGGATATTTGCTGTTCTGTATGGCACTACTTAATGGAAAAAGAGTTAAGGCTAAACCTTAGTCTCTGATAGGCCCACGGGGCTGAAGAACTGAGAATATGACAGTTACCCACTCATGTTTGTCATCTCCCCACCAAACAATTGCCACGTATGACTGCATGAGTCATATACTACCCGACCCCGGGAGGGACTATTCATTTAGATGATTATAATGGCATCTCCCACCTTTATGTAATATGGCAACCCCGTAGGTCTTCACCTTCAAACCCCCAGCGAGAAGCAGATTTGGAAGGAGGCAGTTACCCTTGATTTTAATCCACCAGTTCTGGGGGTAGATGGAGGAATGAATGCCTAAGGCTGTTGTCTTCAACCCCTCTTCCAGAAGGGCCCTGGCAGATTCCCTGAGTTTACCACCGGTGGATTCCCCAGCTAGTGCTCTGGGGTGGTTGACACTAGATTTCTTCATTGAAGGGACACAACATGATTGTTCTGAGGCATCTGTGGCTGAGGGCAAGACTCGAGCTTGAACTGCTTTATTTTCCTTGAACTACTTACTTTCTCTGCCAGTTGCCTTCAACCCCAGGCTACAAACACCCTCCCCACACCCATTCAACAGCACTCCCCTTCCGGTGTTCCTGGAGATTTTCATTTTGTAAAAGTTCCTAGACTCTGTGTTTCTTCAGAGTTGATTTGCTAAAGGGAGCCAACTACTGCTAATTTTCTATATTTTACTTTCCCACAGTCAGGCTCTTCTCTTTCTTTTTTTAACATTAAAAACAAAAACTGCCAGTTATTCACCAGCAGAAATGGGTTTACTCGAGGATGAAAGAGAATTGCAATCTGGGATCGACAAGCTGTGGCAAAACCAGAGGCGAGTCTGAGTCTGGAGAACAAAAGGAGAGGTAGGCTTTTTATGGAGAAGGGGGGTAAGTCAGGAAGGCTGCTATAAATGAAAAACCCATTGGAATCAACAGGGAGTTGGTGGCTTCTCATTGGCTGAGCTGTTGCCAGGGGGAAAAGAAAAAGTGTTTCTTTCTCCAGCTGGCAAAGTCAAGTAGTATCCATTTGCAAGGTCGAGTCCCTCTCTTCCTGTTGGGTCCGCAGGTGACTCTGAGTGGTAGAACTTGAGAGCTCCCCCTACGGAAACCTCCCAACTTCATTTTAGTGGGGTTTCCCATGATTAATTTTCACACTTTTTAAAACCACAACTTTTAGTTTTAAACTTTTATTTTCTTGTTACAAGAATAGTGCATGTTTATTTCAGATAAGCAAAAAGAATATCACTACTGCCCCATCACAACTGTCAACATTTTGGTTTGGTGACCTGCCTGTCATTTTGCTCTGCATCTGATTCCTAACTACTGTTTTCAGCCTGGACTTTAATATAACATGTATATTTCCCAACATCCCGAACATGATTTTACAGTCATTTTTTGGTTACATAATATTCCATCATCCAGACAAAGCATAACTTAGCCGGTTTTCTGGTTGTTGGCTATCCGGATGATTTCCCTCTTCCTTTATATTAAGTATTGCTCTCTAATAAACATTCTTGTATCTAAATATTGTTCATGTCCTTAATTATTTCCTCAGGTTAAATTCTTAGAAGTGAAATTTCAGGTCACAGACTTGATAAGGTTCCACACACTACTCTCCAGATACAAAGCTTATCTCCGGAAGTTATGTAATTATACTCTTACATCATGATCATATGCATTTCCACACATCCCTACCTAAACTGGGTGTTAATTTTGTGAGGTGCTGTTGTCTTTTTCTTGTCTTGGGCATTTACTTCTGGTTTCTGCACTCATGTAGAGCTCAGCCGATTGTTCACCAAGATTCATGCATTCAAGTAGTTTGAAATAAATTTTAACTCTGGATAAGTGAATATAAAAATCACCTATAATCCTCCTGATCAAAGATACCTACTGTGGACATTTTTACACGGTATCTTTTTGCTAGATTTAAATATAAGCCTCAGGTTTCGTTTTTTGTTTTTTGGGGGCTTTTTAGTCCCATTCCATTGTTATTTTGTATACGATTATGGGAGAATCCCTTTGCTCAATTCCGGCTTGCTCATTTGCTCTTTATAGGTGTCCATTCTGTTTTTCCATCTAGCTTTTTTCTTTTTTTTTTTTCTTCTTCTTAAAGATTGAGAGAGAGTGAGTGCACAAGCAGGAGAGGGAGAGAGAGAATCTCAAGCAGATGACCTGCTGAGCATGGAGCCCGACTTGGGGCTCGATCCAGAACCCTGAGATCATGACCTGAGCCGAAATCAAGAGTCAGATGCTCAACTGACTGAGCCACCCAGGCACTAGTTTTTTGTTTTTGTTTTTTTTCTTTCTATAACTATACTTTTATTTTCTGGAGTTCTACTTAGTTCTTGTTCTTGTTTCCAGGACGTAATATTTATCCTCCTGAGGATATTAACTCTGAATTTTTGACCTATAATTCACATATAACATTGTTAATTTCAGGTGTACAACACAATGATTCAATATTTGTATATATTGCAGAATGAACACGATAAATCTGGTTAACATCTATCACTACACATAATTATAATTATTTTCCGTGTTATGAGAACCTCTAAGATCTACTGTCTTAGCAACTTTCAAATATACAATATAGTATTATTAACTATAGTCACCATGCTGTACATTACATGCCCGTGATTTATTTTATACCTGATGTGTGTACCTTTTGACCCCCTTCACCCATTTTGCTCACCTGTCCCTCACCTCTGGCAACCACCAATCTGTTCTCTTTATTTGTGAATTCAGTTTTGTTTGGTTTTAGATTCCACATACAAGTGAGCTCACATGGTATTTGTTTTTCTCTGTCTGACTTATTCCATTTAGCATATGCCTTCAAGGTCCATCCATGTTGTTACAGATGGCAACACTTCCTTTTTTATGGTGAAATAACATCCCATTGTGTGTGTGTGTATATATATAGGCATAAGCTAAATGGGTGAAGGGGGTCTATACACACACACACCCCCCACATTATTTTTTATTCATTCGTCATCAGTGAACATTTAGGTTGTTTCCATGTCTTGGTTTTTGTAAATAATGCAGCGAACAATGGGAGTGCATATATCTTTTTGAGTGAGTATTTTTGTTGTTGGATTTTTTTTTTCCAGATAAATATACCCAGAAATGGAATTGTTGGATCATATGGTAGTTCTAATTTTAAGTTTTTGAGGAAACTCTGTACTGTTTTCCATAGTGACTACATCACTTTACATTTCCACCAACATTGTACAAGGATTCTCTTTTCTCCACGTCCTTACCAACATGTTATTTCTTCTCTTTTTGATCATAGCCATTCTAAGAGGTGTGAGGTGATATCTCACTGTGGTTTTCATTTGCATTTCCCCAATCATGAGTAATGTTGAACATCTTTTCATATATGTTGGACATCTTGTATATATTTTTTAGAAAAAATGTCTGTTCAGACATGTACCCTGGGGCAAATAATACATTATGTGTTAATTAAAAAATAAAAAAATAATTTAAAAAAAAGAAAAAATGTTCAGATTGCCCATTTTAAATTGGATTGTTGGGTTTTTGCTATCAGGTTGTGTGGGTTCTTTATGAATTTTGGATATTAACCCTTTATCAGATATATGATTTACAAATATCTCCTCCCATTCAGTAGGTTGCCTTTTTATTTTGTTGATGGTTTCCTTTGTAAACAGAAGCTTTTTAGTTTGATGTTTTTCCACTTGTTTATTTTTTACTTTATTGCCTTTGCTTTTGGTGTCAACTCCAAAAAATCATCATCAACACTGATGTCAAGGAGCTTACCACCCCTGTTTTCTTCTAGGAGTTTTATGGTTTAGATCAAGTCTTTAATCCATGTTGAGTTAATTTTTGCACATGGTGTAAGGTAGTGGTACAGTTTCATTCTTCTGCACATGGCTGTCCAGTTTTCCCAACACCATGTGTTGAAGAGACTCTCCTTTTCCCATTACATATTCTTGGCTCCTTTGTCATAAATTAATTGGCTACGTACACATGAGTTTACTTATGGGCTCTGTGTTCAGTTCCATCAATCTATGTGTCTGTTATTATCCAATACGACACTGTTTTGATTACTATCGCTTTGTAATTTAGTTTGAAATCAGGAGGTGCGGTGCCTCAACTTTGTTCTTTTTTTCCTCAAGATGGCTTTGTCTATTTAGAGCCTTTTGTAGTTCTTTTTTTTTTTTTTTTTTTTAAGATTTTATTTATTTATTTGACAGAGAGAGATCACAAGTAGGCAGAGAGGCAGGCAGAGAGAGAGGGGGAAGCAGGCTCCCCACTGAGCAGAAAGCCCGATACGGGGCTCGATCCCAGGACCCTGAGATCATGACCTGAGCCGAAGGCAGAGGCTTAACCCACTGAACCACCCAGGCGCCCTGAGCCTTTTGTAGTTCTATACATATTTTGGGATTGTTCTATTTCTGTGAAAAATGCTGGAATTTTGATAGAGGTTGCTTTGAATCTGTAGATCGCTTTGGGTAGTATGAACATTTTAATAATATTAACTCTTCCAGTTCATGAGCACAAAATATCTTTCCATTTATTTGTGTCTTCTTCAATTTCTTTCATTAATGTCTTAGAGTTTTCAGTGTAGCGGTTTTTCACCTCCTTGGTTAAATTAACTTCTAGGTATTTTGTTCTTTTGGACACAATTATAAATGGAATTGTTTTCTTTATTTCTCTTTCTGATAAATTGTTATTACTATATAGAAATGTAACAAATTCTTGCATATTGATTTTTATATCCTGTAACTATACTAAATTCATTTATTAGTTCTAATGGTTAGTTCTATTAGTTCTAATAGTTTCTAATGGTAATTAGTTCTAATAGTTCTAATGGTTTTTCTAAAATTAGTTCTAATTTTTAGGATTTTCTCTATATAATATGTCACCTGCAAATAGTGACAGCTTTACTTTTTCCCTTCCAGTTTGATGCCTTGTGTCTCTTTTTTCCCCCTAAGGTCTAGCTTATAAGACCTCCAATACTGTGTTGAATAAAAGTGGCAGGAACAAGTATCTTTGTCTTGTTCCTAATCTAGCTTTTCACCATTGACTAATATGTTAGTTGTAGGTTTGTCATATATGGCTTCTATTATGTTGAGGAATGTTCCTTCTATATCTATATACCTTTTTTTTTTTTTTTAAGAGTTTTTGTCATGAAAGTGTGTCAGATTTTGTCAGATGTTTTTTCTGCATCTAATGTGATGGTCATCTGATTTTTATCCTTCCTTTTGTTTGTGTAGCATATATCACATTGATTTTGTGAATATTGTACCCTTCTTGGGATCAAATTCCATTTGATCATGATGTATGGTCCTTTTAATATGTTGTTGAATATGGTTTGCTAATATTTTGTTGAGGATTTTGCATCTATTTTCATCTCTGATTTTTTTTTTTTTTTAATTCAAGTAGCCAACTAATAGTACATCATTCGTTTCAGGTGTAGTATTCGATAAATTAGGATAATGGGCACCAACTATGATTTTTAAAAAGAATCCTCTTCTGTTCTGTCACTTTTCCTTCCTCTTTCATTCTTCTGTTTGTGGAATTTATCTTTCTTTTGCAACATTCTCCTTATATGTGTGCTGACTCTTGTCCCTGTACTCATCTCAGTGCCCAAGGCTTCCGTTGGCCTGGCTGCCAGTGCTGTTTCTATTCATGCTGGGTTCCCTCACCCCTTCAGCTAGCTTAAGTACTCTAGCCTTAGCCCTGCACGCAGGGATGGGGGGATACCAACTCACCCAGCTCAGGCAAATACAGTTCCCAAGACTGGTAGTCTCCTTGACATGCCCAGCGTCCCTACTCCCTGTGTAGGTGACTGCTAAATTCGGGGGACACTAGCCCCCCTCCTACTTTGTACAGAACCTTCTGTATGTGCTTTGGGCTGTGGTTTCCTCAATCTACATGAGCCCATCTGCTTTCTGTCATTCGGGATTTCTCCACTTGTCTGGGCCATCGAAGGCATTCTTTCTCACCTTCTGATGCTATCGTGGACTCTTTTTCCATCCTTTTGTTCTATCCAGGGACCTGGGGTAGAATGGAGGAGGTGGTTTAGCAAATAATCCAAACACTTCTTTGTTTCTCCTATGCAGAGCATGAGCCCCTGTGAGTCGGTTAACTGGGAGCACAGTCTTGGAGTCAAGTGTGCAGGGATTTGAATCTCAGCCGTCTTACTAGCTGTGTGACTTTAAGCAATTTTCTTTCTTTTTTTTTTAATTTAATTTTTTCAGTGTTCCAAGATTACTTGTTTATGCACCACACCCAGTGCTCCAAGCAATTTTCTTGATCTCTCCAAGTCTCTCTTGCCTTATCTAGTGAATGGGGATCCGATCCTTGTTGTGAGGCTTCAATGAGCTAAGGCACGCAAAGCCTCGGCAGGGCCTCTAGCGGAGTGAGCACTCCGTGTTTAATCTTTTGCTTATTTTTATCAGAGTTTTTATTTTTCTGTTTTTTTTTTTTCTTTTTTTATGAAGCTAAGCCCAGTTAATAGAGGAGTGCAGAGAACCCCTCTTCCATCCATCTTATTTGGACTTGGAGTTTCTTCTTCCGGCCCTTCTTCCGGCCCTTCTCCCGGCCTCACCAGGAGTAACCAGACTGACTCCCCCCTTCCTCCTCTCTCTACAGCTCAGCTCCGCCAGCTGGAAGGCCTGAGGACCATTGGCATCACCACCAACGGCATCAACCTAGCCCGGCTGCTCCCTCAGCTTCAGAAGGCCGGTCTCAG
>CM052886.1:99207207-99255858 GCA_028534135.1 Potos flavus
GCCTCCTCGTCTTGTTTCCTAGAATGAGGATTGGAGACAGTAGATCCTGACATCAGATCTGCCTTCCCATTTATACTCCTGTGTCCACCTCCTCCTTTTGGAGGTAGAGTGCTTTACAAAGCAAGAAACTTCTAGATGATCATAACAGCATTTTCTATGAAAGCCGCACTTTCCTCCCTTTTTCCTCCCTCACCGGGCCATCTAAAAATGCTGCAGGGAGACTGTGGGGACCATCATCCGACCACCCTCCCCCAGGGGGATGGCCCAGCTGTGACTCACACACCATCAACAGGCTGTGCGGGGTGGGGTAGGGGCCGGCGTGCAGGAGGCGCTCAAATGTTTGGATGCTCGAGCGAGCGGAGAGTGAGGAGAAGCTAAGCTGGGATCGCAGGTACTAGGGGTTAACCACGGAGATGGGAGACCCCCGTGCATGCAGATTGCTCACTGGCGCTGGGTCAGTGATGGTGAGAGCGGGCAGAGCGCACGAATAGACAGACTTGTAAAGCACTGACAAGGGAGTCTAGAAACCTGCATTCTCAGGCACACAGCGAGAGGCCTCCAGCAGGGCACTGCCTCTCCTTCGGGCCTCGGTTTCCCCATCTGGACAATGAGAGGGGTCACCTGGATCGAGGTTGGCACACTACAATCCACCAGCCAAATCCAGCCCCTGCCTATATATGTGTATGTGTGTGTGTGTAAAAAAAAATAATTTTTTTTTTAAATTTTGTAGCCTGGGAGCCAAGAATGAATTTTGCAGATAATATTTATAATCAACTGACTGATAGGGAACATTAACTATGAACCCCCAGTTAAGCAAAATATTATCCCAGCAAAAAGAATTCTGTTCCTCCATTATGTGTGTAGAGCTACGTTATAAAAAATGGCACTCGATTATCAGATTCTGAAATTAGTCAATATAGTCTTTATAGTCTTAGGTAATCCTATAAAGGATAACCTAATAATATCCTCAATTTCACCTCTTGACCTAAAAACCTGAAATATTTACTATCTGGTCCCTGGATGCGGTGGTCTCCGAGGCTCCGTACTGCTCTGGTGCTTCCCTCTGGGTGTGAGGGGGGCAGGGGAGAGGGAGAAAGTTTCCAGACCCTTCTCTTCCTCCTTGCAGGCTTCCACAAGGTCATGGAGGGCATCCACAAGGCCATCGAGCTAGGCTACAGCCCCGTGAAGGTGAGTACATGCTGCTGCTGCTTTGGACTTCTGACTGCTGCCCCTCTGCCCTGGCTCGGCCTTCCACTGCTGGCGTCTGGGCCCGTGGCAGCCCCCGCCCTGGCCAGTGCAGCTGTACCCCCACCACTCCCTTTGCCCCCTGCCTGCATCCAGCGGGCCCCTACAAGGGAGGGGAGAAGACCAGTGACCCCCTTGGAATCCTCAACTTCAGAACTGGGGGAGAGAGACAAGGAATGGGCCCTCCAGTGGAGAGCCTAGGCAGGCGCCAGACCTCCAAAGGTCATTCCTGAAAAAGAATGCAGGGGGAATGGCCCCTGTGGTCCCCTTGTCCCTGGCCAGGTGAACTGTGTGGTGATGCGAGGCCTGAACGAGGACGAGCTCCTGGACTTCGTGGCCTTGACCGAAGGCCTCCCTCTGGACGTGCGCTTCATAGAGTACATGCCCTTCGACGGTCAGTGACCTGGGGCGGGGAGGGAAGAGGAGATGGGGGCTGGCGGCAGAGCTGGTCCAGCGCTGTGCTGAGAGTGTCGTGCGGGGATGCTGAGGACCTTGGGAAGGGTCGAGTGGGGTGGACCAGGTCTGGCTGACCCTGTGGGTGCTGCTGACCCCGGGACCTGCTATGTGCGTAGGAATTTCTCCAGCGGTGATGGGGTGGGGGAGACCTGGGCAGGCGCCAGGGCTAAGGCTATGGTGGGGCATCAGAGGCATCTCCAAGTTGAGCATTGGTACGGCTTGACCCACCTGGGTCAGTCCGGGCCTCCCACCCTCCCATCCAAGGGGCGGAACTCATTCCTGGGCTCTGTGGGAGGACGGACCCAAAGACCCCAGGCCCCTGCAACTCTGACTCAGTGGCTTCCAACCCCGGCACAGGTAACAGGTGGAACTTCAAGAGGATGGTGAGCTACAAGGAGATGCTGGACACACTCCGGCAGCAGTGGCCAGAGCTGGAGAAGCTGCCCGAGGAGGAATCCAGCACAGCCAAGGTTGGGGGCAGGAGGCGGGGGCCGGGTGGGGACGAGGGGCGCGGGAGAGCGGGTGCTGAGGTCAGAATGCAGCGAGGCAGGGCAGTACTGTGTAGCGGGAGGCATGACCGCGCCTTCACAGCTGCCTCCCTCCCCGTGGGCCAGGCACAGGCTGGGCATGGGGCACGGGGTGGCCGTAAGTACCCTGCCCTAGGCCGCACGTCGGCGACCGGTGCACAGGTGCTCTGGCCCTGCGGCCTGCCGGCCTCCGAATCCATAGCTGGCTTGCTGTCAGGCAGGCGAGGCGCAGGCAGAGCGCTGGTAGGTCATGCATCGTGCTGGTGTTCTGTTGGCTGGGGGCCGGGGGGCCTCCCTTCCGTGGGGCTTCTCCGGAGAGGGCTGTGGAGGGGGGCTCTGGTGCCCTCGGCGGCCCATCCGGCACCAGCCCCTCCACTGCCCTTCCTTCCCTGCTCACCCCAGGGCTTCAAAATCCCCGGCTTCCGAGGCCAGCTCAGCTTCATCACGTCCATGTCTGAGCATTTCTGCGGAACCTGTAACCGACTGCGAATCACAGCTGACGGGAACCTCAAGGTAAGTGTCCCTTTCCCCGCAGGGGCCCCCTTGCCACTCCTGTGTGGTGAATCTCTCTTCCCACTTGTGTCCCCGTTTGGAGGGGGCACCAGCAGGTAGCAGGACACATGGTGTGGTTGGTGAAATAGGGTCCGTTTTGGGGAGTGCATGGGGACAGAAGGGAAAAGTGAATCCATGGCCTTCCTTCCTGGGGCCCCTGAGGTGGCTTCCGGTTGATTGAGAGCCACTCGCCAGGACTCGATGTTACCGTGGTGGGCAGGGGAGAGGTGAAGAGTTGGCGCGCCCTGGGCCCCAGCCCCCACCCCGATGGGGCTCTTTCCAGGCTAGGGGCTCAGCTCTGAAACCCGCGTCTGTTACTCATACCTGCTCAGCACACGCTGTGCCTTCAGCCCCGTGCTGAATATCTGAGACGTGTAGACACGCCATTCCCTTTAGAGGTAAAGTCTCCCCAGTAAGACCGAGCAAAGAGCCGCTGTGTGCCAGTGCGGGATTCTGCGTCCGACAAGTGGCCAGACGGGCCATAGGGCGGTGGACCTGGAGAGAGCGAGTTATGGGACCTGGAAGGGTGGAGAAGGGAGGGCGACACTTGTCTGGAGTTCATGCTAACGGGGCGAGGGTGGCTGAATGCCAGATACGGGGGGACCATGTGCTTGCGGGCCTGAACGCCCAGGTCAAAGGTACAGCGTGTGTTCTGTGGACGGTAGGGCACTGGGCAGTTTCTGGACGAGGGAGGACATGACTCCCGTTCATGTTGGAGGAAGAATGACCCACTGGTTGAATTTGGAAACAGGAGGACTAGTCAGAGGGCCACTTAACAGTGTTCCCCATAGGCGAGAATGCGAGGCGAGGACAGGAGGGAAGAATGAAGGCGCTTGGTAAGGCACGCGGAGGGCCCCCGCAAAGGCGTCCGGTGGCGGGGGCGGTCGGCTTTGGGAGCTGATTAGCACTGGGGAGGAGGGGGATCGGAGGTCAGATGCATTGAGTGGGACATCCGGAAGGGACCGTCTGGGCGCTTGTTCCAAAGCCAGGGGATTTTTCTGGGCTGGAGGTGGGGAATTGCCATAAAGTATGGGCGACATCTGTCTCGTCACAGCCCCCGCGGGACATGGACGGTGGGGCTCTGAAGCGAGGCTCTCTGTAGCGCGGGATGAAGGGAACTTAGAGGGGAGGGGATCCCGAGGCACCTGGGGGAGGGGGAGGGGAGGAAGCAGTGTCCCTGGTGCCCACGGAGGGCTGGAGCCGGGCGGGCGGCCACCTGGTTGGTGCTGCAGCTGTGGAGGGGCAGTCAGCTCCTGACACAGCAGAGGCCGGGAGAAGCAGGGGAGAAATGCCTGATCTTTCTTTCCTCTCACTCTCCCACCAGCCCGCTAGAGGGACTCTCAGGAGGTGGAGCCCCTGGGGACAGAGGGTGGCCCTTGGGGCTTGGCGGGGGACCGGCAGCAGGGGGAAGTAGGTATACCTTCCACTTAGGTTCTGTCCGTAGTTTCTCCAGTGCTCTCTGCCCTCAGGGGCTTCTCAGACATCCCTCCGTCCTCTGTGTCTACAGTGCCTTCTACGGACACGTAGTAGGTGCTTTATAAAGTTTTGTGGGAGAAGGGTGGGGATCTCGCTTGCTGGGACTGTCTCCTCCTGCCCTGAGCCCCCACAGCATCCAGCCTCCCCCCAGAAGCCAGGGAGCATCGAGTTCGAATGGCCTCAGGCCCGTGCCGTTCAGCCTTGAGTCCAGGTCACAAGCTGGAGCGGGTGCAGGGGCAGGCGGGTGATGTCCGTGCGTGTAGGGACCAGGAGGGGACGGGTGAGATGGGATGTTCGTGCCGCGTCTGGGGGCCCTGCCGGGACTCAGCTGACTGGGGTCTGTTCTCAAGGCCATAAAGAGGCTACTCTGTGGAATGTCTCAGGAGAAGGTACGGACCTGGATTTTTATGTGCTGTCTCTGTTGGCAGCTGTTTAATTTTTCGTGGTGTGTCTTATAAGCTGAAGATAACGTGACTGCAAATCAGATACAGGCTTTGGGGTGTCTGATTTTGCTTCCCGCCCTTCCGGCCTCTGTGACTTCACCATCCGGCACCCGCAGGAAGTCCTGCCTTGAGTATGACCCAGCCACAGGAGGCCTGGGCGCCGGCGCTCAGGCCACGGGGGACTCTAGGCAGGGGGGCCAAGGGAGGGGCGAAGGGAGGCCTGTCCTCCTCAGCCCCACGGTGACCGCCCACAGGTCTGCCTCTTCGGGAGCTCCGAGGTGTCTCTACGGGACCACCTGCGGGCAGGGGCCTCCGAGGAGGAGCTGCTGAGGATCATCGGGGCTGCTGTGGGCAGGAAGAAGCGGCAGCACGCAGGTAAGGGGTGGGCCCAGGCAAGGCCGGGCTGGCTGCTGAGTGGGCCGGAGGGGCCGAGGGGACAGAGCAAAGCTTGGCCGGAAGCCAGCGGGACTCCTTGCCCGTCCTGGTGCCCGGTGCCTCCTGCAGTGCTTGTAGACGGGGGGGCGTAGTGCTGGTTCTCCTCCCTCAGGGGCATGGGTGCAGCAGAGCCTGTGCAGGAAAGGGTGCCCTGAATTCTCCTGAGCTCTCTTATCGGGTAGAGGGGAAGCGGGGTAGGGGGCAGGCACTGCCCCTCTCTCATCCCACACATTGCCTTCTGTCGGAAGGGTGGGGTCCCGAGCACCCATGGTGTCCCCAAGGGCACCGGTTCTGGCTCTGTCGTGGGTGACCTTGCAGTGTGCAGCGGGGGCCTTCTGTCAGGGTGTGCCCAGGTGAGTGACTGTCCCCGGGTTGTCACACCACTGTGTCCACCGTGGTTTCAGTGAACTCTCCTTTCCCCGCCCCTCCCCTCTCCCTTTCCTGCTTTCCTCTCCCTCCCCTTCTTTCCCGTACCCCAGGCATGTTCAGTATTGCCCAGATGAAGAACCGGCCCATGATCCTCATCGGTGGGTGACCCATCAGTACGTAACCACTCACCCTGGCCCTGGGGGATCCCGCGGGGTGGGGCTCCTGCCCTAGGGAACCCCCTCCCCCGAGTCTGCATTTCATCCTGATGTTCACATCTTTGTGTTTCTTCTGCTCCTCCTCTGTCTGTTCTCGCCCCTCCAGCTTTCCTGTGTCCTCCCTTCTCTGGCTGTTGCTCCCTCTCCCTCTGTGTACCACAGAAATCATCATTCTGTCTTCCCTGAAACTGAGGCGGGGGGTCCTCCAGATTTATGATCACTAAGGTGGTTGTGCCCCGAACTCCTGGTTAAGACGGAGACCCCATCCTTGGCTCTAGAAGCTCCCAGCCTAGGTGCCATTACGACATCTGGGCAGAGCTTGGGCAGCCAGCTAAGAATGTTCCTGATCTTTTCAGGGAGGAGGCAGCCAGGATCTCAACTGCCTGACTCCTTAACTCCTGGGAGCTTAGGTGCATAAAGCCCTGTGTGTTCACTGGGGAACTGGCTGGTCCACCAGGAGCTTTAGGGATGCTGTTACCCTTCTGCCAAATGCCCAGACGAGAGCAGGGGAGGCCTTGCCCCCCTTGACCACAGCCAGATCTGGGCCTCTGAATCATTCCAGCAGGCAAGAGAAAGCAGTGAGAAAAACTAGGGGAAGCGATTCTCTTCTCCAGGGGTTGGAGCCTAGTGAGTGCAGGGGCCCAGAGGAAGGCAGGCAGGCATGGACCAGAAACAGCCCAAGGACTGCCTCCCATACCAGCCTCCCAGAGAGGGGAAGGCAGCTCACCAAAGCGCTCCCCTGGGAAGAAAACTTGACCATCTCTCTTCTTCCCTCACTTCCAGCATCATAGTCCTACGGCTGGGCCTTGACCCATGCTGACACGCCTTGACGGCAAGGAGTGGGGCGTGCTTTCGTGGCAGCCCTGGGAGGGAGGTCGTACCTCTGGTATTGGCCAGGTGGGGGCCCAGAGCTGGGAAGCTGGAATTAGGAGGCCTATTTGCTTCATGAGGTGTATTATTCTTCTCAGGGACATAGAGTAATAAGCTGGTCTGGTTTCTATAAGACCAGGAGTCGCCTAGAACAGGGCCTCCGGCTTTCATGTGCAGGTTAATCACTTGGGGATCTTGTCATTTCAGAGTCGGGTTTAGGAGATCTGGGCTGGGGTTCTGCACCCGATCGATCACCCTTTGGGTAACAAGAGCCCGCAAGTCTCCCAAGGCCGTTGGCACCATTTGGATCGGCCTGTCACTCTGTGGGTACTTCTGATGGCCTTGAGGGGGCCTCAAAGACATTGTTGAAATAGATACAATATTTCTCTATCTTCTCTATAAACTCGATAATTACTATTAACTCTTCACAGAGAATGTGAAGAGGAGAGTGACTGTGATTGGTAGTTCAGGCTGAGACCTCACTGTAGCTTCTAGAAGAATGCAGGGGCAGGGAGAGGTCACGGGCTACAGTCTTCAGACCTGAGGTGTTTCTGAAGAGAACTTTGGCAGCGAGGAAGCTGGTGCAGAGGGGAGCCCAGGAGTGCCCCCCCCCCACAGCCTGCAGGCCCAGAGACACTGGTGGGGCTGTGCCCCTCATCCCTCCTGCTGCGAGGGGCTGCAGACCTGTCCTCTGGGACCCTCTGTCTGCCTACCTCCTGCTTTCTCTCTCCTCGCTGTGCTCTTTGCTCTTCACGCCTCTCTCCCCCGTGTGGAAGCGAGACTTCAAGGTGGGCAGAGAAGGGGTGGGAGAAGAGGTGGGGGGCAAAACTTCTCTTTTGGGCTCAGTCTTTCCTCTTTTTCCTTCTTGCTTTCCAGAGTTACTTTTGCTGCTCCAAGATTCCCCACCAGCCATCCCAAGCATTTCCTCCCAGGACCCCTTTCGTGTTCAGGGTATAAGACACAGAGTGAGTTTCTCCAACCAGAAGGCGACTCTGTGGGAAGGAGGCTGGGTCCCCCGGACCCCTCTCCTTGCCCAGCAATGGCTGGGGTCCAGCCGCCCTCAGAGACACTACAGCACCCACCTCGACTCGGATGCCAACCCAAAGTGCCTTAGCGCAGTAGCCCAGGCTCCTGCCGTCCCCTCAGGATCCCTGCCAACTGCAGACCAACTAACCCATGTGGACACTGAAGGACGGGCAGCTATGGTAGACGTGGGCGGAAAGCCTGACACGGAGCGGGTGGCTGTGGCCTCGGCCGTGGTCCTCCTGGGGCCCGTGGCCTTCAAGCTCGTCCAGGAGAACCAGCTAAAGAAGGGTGATGCCCTGGCAGTGGCCCAGCTGGCCGGAGTCCAGGCGGCCAAGCTGACCAGCCAGCTCATCCCTCTCTGCCACCACGTGGCCCTGAGCCACGTCCAGGTGCGGCTGGAGCTGGATGGCACACGCCATGCGGTGGCGATCCGGGCGTCCTGCCGGGCCCGGGGCCCCACCGGGGTAGAGATGGAAGCCCTGACCGCCGCTGCCGTGGCCGCCCTCACCGTGTACGACATGTGCAAGGCTGTCAGCAGAGACATCGTGTTGGGGGAGATCAAGCTCCTGAGCAAGACCGGGGGTCAGCGCGGGGACTTCCAGCGGACTTAGAGCTCTTGCTGCCCCCCACTCCGGCCCAGCCAGGTCAAGATGGGATGCAGTTCCGGCAAGTTCCTGCAGGCCCGTCCGTTTACCTCCAGGGCCAGCAGGAGCCCGAGGTCAGCCCCCCCTTTACCACTACACCGTCCCTCGTGAGCTGCACGGTCTCCTGGCACCCTTCCTGGACACTCCGGTCAGGGGAGGGGGTCGCCGCGAGCAGCGCTAGGGAGCCGAGGGATCACCTTGTCTGCAGTAGGCCCCAGAGAACACATGCGGTTTCAGACAGCCCCGTCCATAACTTCCACTCCTCGTTTTGGGTTTTCTCTTCTCCTTCCTTGGGAGAGAATAAGGGCTCACGAAGCAGAGGGATCCCACTTTGAGGAGGGAAGAGCGCGGTTTGCATTAAGAATGTTGCACTATTTCTCTAAAGCAGTTTTGCCTTCCCGAGTTTGGGGAGCCGCACCCCCACCATGCCTCCGAAAGGGCCAGTCCTCCCCTCCTTTGGCCCGCATCTGGGTCCCTTCAGACTTGCAGGGTTTCGGCTTCACCATTGCACTCGTCCTGCTGGCAGCTCCCTTGCCTGGGCCCCTTCCGCCGGAACGGGACACACACGGGCAGCAGCCCCGGGGACTCCTGCCCCAAGCACACCCCCCCACACACCTGGCCCTGCGCACTGCTCTTCCAGCCCCTGCCCGCACCCCCTTTATTCTGGAACATATCAGGGAAAGAAGAGAGTTGAAGACTGCCTTCACCCGCACAGCGCACAAAATAAAGCCACGATGCCAACTTTGGAGATGCAAGAATGGGAAGTTTCTGAGCTGCCGTGAATTCATGCCCACGCCCCCGGGGAAAGAGGAGCAGGAAGGATGCTATCAGAGCCAAAGGGGCACATTCTCTGTGGATCCCCCGTCTTCCCTTGGGAGGCCCACTGGTGGGAGGCCGAGAGGTACCGTAAGTGTCCAGTGGGGGCGTCCGAAGCTCGTCACGGGTTTTGCTGGTTATTAGAGATCAAGGGGGTGCACTTACTTAGAGGTTCCTGGTGTGCACCTCCCCCAAACCCTGGACTGGTTGGCTGGGTTCGCCTCTGTGCCTAGGCGTCTGTGGGGTCTGTCCTCGGTGGCACCCCCTGCCTGCCCACCTCCCCTCTGCCCTACACCCACGCTGGTGCACATGTCAGCCAGCCAGCTCTTAGGAAAAGCCAAATTCCGTGGCCGATGTCAGGCTAGCCGTACGATGTGAACTGGCTGGCAGAACTTTTGGAAATGTAACGATGGGTGCTCTCAGAGTGGATGTAAGCGGGCTCCAACCCCCCACCGACTGTGACTGCCCCCGCCCCCCCGGGCACACCTCACATCCCCCCGCACGGGAAGAAGGCACAGGTTTCACGGCAGGCTGGATGGGGATGGTATGGATTTAATATTTTTTAGTATTACAATATATTCTTATAAAAATGGTGCAGGTAAAAAAGGACGCTGCCGATTTTGTACATTAGCCTCACTTGTCGTCCGAGACAGCTTGGTGACAGCAGCCGTGGCGTAGAGGCTGGAGGAACAGTCATGGCACCCCAGTTGGTAAAAATGGGATGGGGGTGGGGAGAGCCTGGACCAGACCCTTCCCTCTCCACCTGGAGAATTTTGTTTCCTCCTGCTGCCCCAGACACACCTGCCTTCCCTCACCGGGGAGGGGGAGTGGGTGCTGCTGCTGAGAAGGCAGGTTGGATTAGGTTAACTGAATTTTACATTGGACACAAAATTAGACAGCTGGAGAAATTTACCTGAAGGGAGCAGGAGGGGTGAGAAGGACACTGGGCAAAGAGCAAGGAACAAATCTGATAGGCGTAAACATTTAGCATATCCAGGACCAACTCCACCATCTGCACCCTCCTGGCTGAGGCAGCTGGGATGGTGAATGGTCCAAGGCACGGTTGTAGATCTGGCTATTCTACTGGCCAGAGCTAGAAAACAATAAATAGAGAAGGAAAAAATATCTTTCGGGGTGAGAAGTCTGAGCCCTGGAACAAGGTCTGTGTCCTCTGTAAACAGTTAAACCAAAGTGTGCTTTTCTGTGGATCCAAAATGCCTTGAACAACTTCTATATTCCTTGTCTTTCGTGGTAACGTATCCAGTCTTCCATGACGAGTGGGAAGGCCAGAGTTTGGGCATGCTGGTGATAGAAGCAAAGCCCTCCCCTGTCCCCTGCTGGGGAGGTTGACCTCAGCCCAGCCAGTTTGGGAGAGGACCTTCCCCCCCCCCCTCCATCCCAACACCAGCTTCCAGTGGCGGGGGCTGTCCGCTGGATGGATGGGTATAATAAAGCCCTCATCTTGCCTTTACCTGGACTCGAGGATGGCCTCTTCCCCTCTAGCCTGGCCAGGTTTGGATTTGCTCACATCCCTCCCCCCTCAAACCAACGCACATGCCGGGCTCACCAACCCCGTTTCTCCTCCCCCCCCCACCCCCACAGCTACTCCGGTCCTACCCCACAAGTCCAATGTAGGGAAAAGATGAGATAAGCAGCTGAAGAGTGGGCCTAGCCCACCAGTGTGGCCACTGGCAATAACCCTGAGCTGGAGGAGTAGGTTGAAAGGTGAGAAAGAGAAGGGCTGGAAGATAGAATGGCAAGGAGGTGGTTGATGGAGGGTCAGTATGGCTGGACTCTGAGGTTGATCGGTCAACTCTAGGGGGAAGAAATGGATCGAAGAGAAGAACCTTGATGGAGCTGACCTCTCCTTCCTTCTTTCAGAAGACAGAAGTTTCGTTTAGACACAGCCCTTGATCCCCGCCCCCACTCCCCCCCCCCCACCCCCCAGCCTAGGACAGCTCAAAATGGACAGAATGGAAGGTAGGAATGGATTGAAGAAATGAATTGAGAGGTGGGTCCCGGCCCCCAACTCTGGTGCCCAGCCTTCTGCCCTTGGTTCCTCCAGGCAGTGCACCCCCAGGGAAACTGGCCTTTTCCCTCCATATTCCGTCTCCCTAGCTTCCCCTGCCGGCTCTGGCTCCCAGGCTGAATCCCTCAGAGATCGCATGTAAATGCGGAGGGCAGCTCTGGCCCTTCTGACCGTCTCAGGAATAGACACCCCAGGTCCACGTGGTTCGAAGCGGTCTTCTGCAGGCTGGACAGAGGGGAAGGTCCCCGTGGCTTCTGCCCTGAGGCAGACCTTAGAGAAAGAGTTTGGGGTCTGATGAACATGAAGTGGCAGACCAGGGAGCACCAGAGTGGAGCTAGGTGTTCAAGTGCTGCCCCCTAGTGAGGGGCTATCAGAATTCCCAGCCAACGGGAGTGGTCCCAGTCTCCTTTTAAGACAGTGGTGGGCTTGTACAGAGGAGGTGTGAGGAGAGTTTTGTTCCAGGGTCCCTGGGCCCAAGGCACGAGGTGTGGTGATGATCGGGGTCTTTCTCGAACCCCTTCCCTTACCAGATTCATCCAGTACCTGATCGTGAGCCATAGTTGTGGGAACCCAAAGGTGAGTGTTCTGGGATTCAGGATTAGTAGATAGGAGGGAGACGGCAGTAGGGAAGGGAGGGAGAGAGACTTACATGTGAGAGAGGGGCCAAAGGACTTGTGATGTAGGAAACAGGCACTGCTACTCTGTGTCCCGATGACTTGGTCCCTGCATAGTCCTCCCAGCACTTTTTCTGAAACCTTTCTAGCTAGACTATCTAATGCCTCTTCCTTTTCCATCCAAGAGGAAAGTTTGCCCCAGATCCATATTCCATTAAGCCTCCTCTTGGGGGAGGGGGGGCCTGCATTCCCTCACCCTGGCTGTCAGGGGGCCCACCCCACCATGAACTCCCTACTGCCCATGAAATCCGGGCAAGGCCGGTGCACCTGTCCAGTCTACATCTGGAACAGTTGTGTGCGAACACCGACGTGCCCTTGCTGGGGGGGTGGGAGGGAGGGCAGGGCTCCTTCAGCAGGGCCTGCAAGGGATGTCCAAGTCCGCCTCCGAGTGACCCTGGGGGGAGGGGCCGAGATGCAGAAAGAATAACGGAACAAGAGATGCGAGGAGTCCCTTCAGGTAAGTGCGGGGACCCCTGGTCCTGCCACACGCCGCCCCCACCCCAGGGCCCAGCCCAGGGCTCGTTTAAACCGAGCACCAAATTGTCTAAGGATCCCGGGCGCCTCCGCTCCGCCCCTCGGCCCACCCCGTCTCCCGCCTCCTGCTGCGGCCAGGCCCCAGGTCAATAATTTAGCCTGCTTATCGCCCGTTCCCGGGTGACTTCCAAGGCCTGGCTCCCCGACCGCTTGCGGCTGCGTTTCAGCTTGCATAAGTCCTTGTCAAACACTTCCCCCGAGCGCAGGGCCGACACCAGGTCGTCGAACTCGCCGCCTTCCTCCAGCGCGCTGCCCGCGGGGGCCTTCCGCTGCCGCTGCCACCGCTCCCGCTCCCTCTGCTCCTTCAGCTGGAGGAGGAGGAAGAGTGAGAGGTGGGCTGAGGCCGGAGCGGCCGCGCACAGTCCGACCGCCCAACCAGGGCCTCCCAGCAGGCACCTCCCCTCTGTGCGCCCGGAGGCCCGTGTTGACCAGCTGGCCCCACTTTCCTCCTGCCTTCGACACCCCGCGTCTCCCGCCGCCTCCTGCTCTCCCCCGGTAGCACCCCGGGCAGCCCGGCCCTCTCACCATGGCTTCCATGCGCGCCCGCCGTTCCTCCTCCTCTTTCCGCCGCCTCATGGCCTCCAGGTCCTGCCGGGCCTCCGAGAAGGCCTGCAGGAAGGTGTCGAAGATTCCGAAGAATTCGTCTGGCTGCATCTTGCTGTCCTGCTCCCCAAAGTGCATCAGGGCCTTGGAGAACTGTTAGGGGGCAAGGGGTGGTGAGAGTCTGCCCACCCCCGCACCCCCAAGCACGGTGGGCTCAGCCCCTGCGGTGAGCGGGGTTCCAGCCAGAGTAGAGCCCAGTCCAAGCCGATCAGGGCAGGGATGAGGCTGAAGGTGGAGCTTGAGGTGGACACCGAGGGGAGGTGGGGGATCCAAGCCGGCTGACAGAGGCTACCCAGAGATCATATAGTTATTGGGCTAATTTAACTCCTGTGTGCCTGTTTCCTCAGCTGTAAAATGGGGACAAGAGACTCTACCTCATCGTGTCATGAGGGTGAGGTGAGTTATTAGACGTAAGGCGTTAGCTCTGATTCTATGTGTCAGGCACTGTTCTGACATTTATTGACAGCTCCCCTCTAATTCAAGCCGGAGTATGCTGCCTGGACCAGCCTGGGCATGTTAGATCCACGGGGCTGTTAGTGTGAGAAGCCAGGAAGAGGCACTACAACTGTGACCAAAACTGAGCCCTGGAGTCAGAATTCTAACCCAGGCCTGTCCACCACAGCTGGGAAGCCTTGGGCAAGTTTCTTAACCTCTCTAGATCTCAGTGTACATACTTGTACAATGGGGTAATAATCTTTTAAGGTAATTATTATTTAAGGTAATAATCCCTAATACTAAAGGGATTATGATCTTTGCAACAGACTTGCTATTGCTTTTCTTAAGGGAGTGAGGAAATTATTTTTCCTCAAAGCTCTGTGACTCTGGATTTGTCCCTCTGGGCCGCCCGAGGTAGGAATGGGTGAAGGAGCTGTGTCTACGTAAAAGGGGGGGGGGGGTTAGGGTTAGGATGGGGGCCAGACTGGGAGCTTGGGCGATACTACCTTGTCCCTGGCCTCATTCAGCTGGTCTTCCAGCTCTGAGAAGCTAAAGCTGGAGACGGTGATGAAGTCACTCATGACTGGGACAAACTTGTCATTTGGTTCCCGTGCCTGACGCTTCTGGTACTCCAGCTCCTGAGGAGGGAGAGTGACGTGCTGGTTAGACGGGCGCCAGCACAGAAGTCAGGAATTCTGAGGGTCACCCCGTCTCCCTTCCTGCCTAGTCTCACACAAATCTAAGGGCAGCAAAGATCGTGAGAGCTACCCCTCATGCACCACCGCCATCTTTCTTTCTCTAGATCCTTGCTTCCCAGTGTGGTCTGGGACATCTAAAGAAATACGGACTTTCAGGCTCTAGCCCAGACCTAGGGAATCAGAATCTGCATTTTACCACCTGTAGGTGATGCATGTGCAGATTCGAGTGTGAGATGCATTTCTAAATCTCCTAGCTGATATGGATGCTGCTGGTCACGGGCCATGCTTTGAGTAGCACTTTAAAGGACTATAAATTGTGGCCATAAAAAGCTCTTTATACTTACCTTCATTCTCTAACTCATTCTCCCCTTACCTGCCTACCGCCCCTTTCCCCCAGTAAAGATGGGAAGGGTCTCGAGTTCCTAAATGTGGCAGACAAAGGATGGGGGCCATTGCCATATGGGACTAGCCTAGGCTAGGGCCAGAGACCATATCCTCTGAGAAGCCATCAGAGCAGGAATGGTGAAAACTAGACACCAGGGTACAGCCCGTGGGTCCTCTACTGACCCAAGGAGAAGAGGCATTAGGCAGGAATTTCTGGAGAGAGCTGTGCCCAGTGTCACTATGGGCTACCTGTGCCTCGCTGGCTTCCAAGAAATGCAGATAGTCTTTCCTATCCCCTCGAACTAGACTTCAGCATGGGGCCAATTTATGATTCCTTCTCCACTAGTGTCCAACAGACATGCTGGACAGTGACCTGGCTGGTGTCAGATGTCCCCTCCTTGAGTCGAAATGTCAGCCCTAAATAATCCCGTCATCCTTTCCTGAGGGCTAGCTCTGTTGCTGCCTATCACTTGGTCAAATGACAGGCCCCCAGATGGTAGGCCCCAGACAGAAGACGCTGTCTGATGCATTTCTGCGTCCCAGAGCTCCAGTCTGGGGGGCTAGAGGCACTGGCACGTGGTGTGGCTTCAGCACAGACACAGGCAGCAGCCCCTCAAACCCAGGCAGGCGTAGATGATGTACTCACCACCTCGACTGCTCGGAGGCCCCTCCTGAGGTTGCCCACCTCCTTCTCCAGCTCTGCCAGGCTGCGGGGAGACACAGGAAGGGAGAATTGCTGAGCGCGGTTCAGACGGATGGCAGTACAAAGCACAATGGCCTTGGAGTCAGGGGACCCATGCTCCGGCCCTGCTAAGTCACTTCCCCTCTGGGCTCTGTCTGTGCTTCTTAAAAATAACAGGGGGAAAATTTAGGTTCTCAAGACCCTTCCAGATCCGAAGTGTTATGTCGAATATCAGCTTTCTAACACATGGCTCCTGACTTGAATTCTTTTTAATACCAGCAGGTAATACTTAAAACTCTTAGCATGGTGTCCTGCATGCAGTAAGCATTTGTTGCATATTAACCATTTTCCACTGCATTTCTGCTTCTGTTGGAGATGCTTCCATCAGCCTATGGCTGGTCAGGTCTTGCCTGTGGCGGATATCATTGGTGCCACATCCATATCTCCTTGGACCATCCGTTGTAGTCTACAATCCTGACTTCCAATGATGCGAGCACGCTCTCTGGATCCCAGAGCTCCCTTTGCTTGTCATGCCCTCAGCCAATGACTGACAGGAGATGGGGTGTGATATCCTAGCTCCCTCACCTCTCGGAGAAGTTGAGTAAGTGTCCTATGCTGTCTCACAGACTTCCCTGGAGGGATGTCCCAGGGGTAGCTGGCTTAAGAATACTTCCGTTATCAGCGTCGTTCCCACCCCTGGCTCACTTCCCCACTGTGTTTCCTAGGAGCATCTCTGAAATAAGGATTTGAGAGCAAGTAGCCTGTCATTTGGTTCTCCTAAAAGCAGACCCTGAGACACTGCCCATTCCTAGTCATCCCACAGCAGCAATGAAAGGAAATTTAGACAAGAGTACTGTGATCGCAGGGAGAAAGAAGTCTTGGAAGGGCCCCTCACTTGACTTTGGCAGCTTCTGGAAGATGCTGTAGTTCTGAGGGCATGTTCAGGATGTCAGGGAAGTGCTTCTCCAGGATCATGATCAGGTAATGGAGCAGAGAGATGTTTCTGTGGATGAAAGGTCAGGGGTAAAGGAATGAAGGCCAGGAAGAAACTAGTGGGAGGGAGGGGTCGGGGGCAAAGGCAAGGAGTTAGGGTCGGAAATGGGAGGAGGAGGGGAGAGGCCAATGTGGAGTGAGATGGAAGATAAGCAGACAAGATCCCACCTGTCAATGCTGGACTTGGTATCTGCAATCTTGTTGAGGCTGGCCACCCGGAACCCATAGGCACCCCCACGCTGCCCTTTGTTCATGAAGTTGCCGATGGCCAGGACGACCTCGAGCATCTGCCGTAGCCGCTTGCTGCGGATCAGCTCCCGGGAGGCCAGCAGGATGGCTAGGAGAGGAGGGGCAGGTCAGAGCGCTGCAGGGACTGGGCCAAGGCGGCTGGTCCCCTTGAACGCCAGCACGATGCCACCACAAAGTCCAGTCCTCCACTCTCAGAGGGGCAGAGACTAAACCCACACCTCAACAGACTGACCTACTCCATACCCGCCCACTTCCAAGGGAAGCAGGTAAATTTGCCAAAAGCCAATTCAACGAATAACTTGTTCTCAGAATGTGCCAATTCTTCTTAATATATTTAAGAATATCTTTTCTTGCATATATCCAAAGATTATTAATACTTCTTTCTATAGATATACACAAGAATATAATACTTTCACTTTTTTAAACTTAGTGTTAAAATTTTAAATTTCCGCATTTTACATATTCTAGGACTGTTTCTGCCTCTTTTAAAATGCTGTTTAATTTTTTTTTGAAAGAAAAAATCCCAGTCAATTAAATTATTACATGTCACCAATAGATTCCCATATTTTTGTTCTATAAGATAATGGTATGCCTTACAGCTGATGGCATCTTTGATTTAATAGTTTACTTGACATCTTGTTGAATATCATTTACATTTTTTCCCAACTTTTAGGAATTTTAACAATTTCTCCCCCCTGCCTTAAATGATACATTTTCTAGAAATACAATCTAAGGTTAACAGTAACTGAAACTTCAGTATTTCATTCCAATGCGGATGCTCTGGCCCATCCTCAGCTATTATGCACTTATGCAGATGCACAAAATTGGGATACAAATCCTACAGTGAAATTTTGGCTACTAGTTATGGAATATGCTTTCCAATTATTAAGTGTGGTGATAGGAACACCAAACTATCCCATGATTTTTAGCTTATGCCAAACTGAACATTCCTTAAGAGGCTGCTATGGATCTAAAATGAGAACCATCTGACCAAAAGTTTGCAGAAATTCTCAAAACAGTTAAAAGTAAGTAAGTGGGGAAAAAAAAAAAAAAGACTGTAATGTAGAGATCCCCAGGACCTCTCAGCTTGTACCCACTTCAGCCTCAGCTGTCCTTCCAGGACCCTCTGTGCAGAGAGCCCCAGGGTGACCTCAGCCCACACCAGCCCCAGCCAGCCAAAGTCACCAGACACACATAGCCAACACAGGGGATGACCATACACAAGACCACTCCTTCAAGTTTTAGAGAAGTAGCTGTTCTGCCTAGTCATAGACCTAAAGACTGAAAGTCATGCAAAATGGGGAGACAGAGGAATATGCTCCAAACAAAGCAAAACCTCAGAAAAAGAACAAAATGAGATGGAGATAGCTCTATTCCTGATAAAGTTAACGAAGAGAAAATATGAAAAAAATTCAGAGTTAAAGAACATAAATGAAAAATACACTAGAGGGAATCAACAGATTAACAGATGAAGAAGAGATCAGCAATCTAGAAGACAGGGTAATGGAAAACAACCAAGCTGGGCAGCAAAAACAAAAAGGTTTTAAATGAGGACAGGTTAGGGGATCTCTTGGACAATATCGAGTGAACAAATATTCATATTGGAGGGGTCCCAGAAAAAGAGCAAAAGGAGCAGAAAACTTACTTGAAGAAATAATAGCCAAAACTTCCTTAACCTGGGGAAGGAAACAGACATCCAGGTTCAGGAGTTCCAAATAAGATGAACCCAAAGAGGTCTACACCATTACACATAAGAACTAAAAAGTCAAAGATTAAAGACAGAGAATTTTAAAAGCAGCAAAACAAAAGGAAAGTTACATATAGGGGAAACCCCCATACGACTGTCAGCTGATTTTTCAGCAGTGACTTGGCAGACCAGAAGAGAGTGGCAGGATATATTCAAAGTGCTGAAAGGGAAAAGTCTATAACCAAGAATACGGCCCTGGTGCATAGTAAGTAAATAAATGTAAGCTGATGTTTTTACCATCATTGTTCTCTACTGCTTGACCAAGTCTGAACCTCAGTTTCTCTATCTGTGAAAAGGGAACAAAGCAATGACTTCGCTCCTCATGGGGGGGGGGGGCGAGCAGGAGAACCGATGTACGTAAAGAAAGCACAGTGCACGGCACCTGGAATGACCTCAATAAATGTTGAGTCTTAGGATTAAAAAGAAAAAAAAAAAAGACTTTACCCAATGAGATTATCATTGAGAGTGGAAGGAGAGAGAAAAGAGTTTCCCAGGCAAACAAAAATTAAAGATGTTCATTACCACCAAACCATCCTTATAAGAAATGTTAAAGGGACTTCTTTAAGTGGAAAAGAAAGGGCCATAACTAGAAGTAATATATATATATGTAATATATATTAAACATATATATATTGAATATATATGAATTATATATAGTATATATATACTTTCATATATTCATATACATGTATATGTGAATAAAAACATGTAAAATATGACACCATATACATAAAATGTGGAGAGAATAAAATTATTTTAGAATGTTTTCAAACTTAATGACCATCAATTTAATATAGAATGCTATATACTTAGGATGTTATATATGAACCTCATGGTAACCACAAATGCAAAATCTGTAATAGATACACAAAAAAAGTTAAAGCCAAGATTAACACTAAAGGAAGTCACTAATCACAAGGAAAGAGCAAGAGAAGAACTACAAAAACAACCAGAAAACAAATAACAAAATGGCAATAAGTATATAACTTTTGATAATTTATTTAAATGCTAATGGTCTAAATGCTCTAGAATGGCATGATGGATTAAAAAAAAATTCCTCTGTATGCTGCCTATAAGAGATTCACTTCAGACACAAGACATACAGACTAAAAGTGAAAGGACAGAAAAAAGATATCCCATGAAATGGAAGGAAAAAAAAAAGCCAGGGTAGTAATACTTACACAAAATGACTTTAAACCAAAGACTGCAATAAGAGACAAAGAAAAAGAATGGCATTACATAATGATAAAGGGGTCAATACAACAAGAGGATATAACAATTATAAATATCTATGCACCCAACATTGGAGCACCTAAATACAGAAAGCAAATGTTAACAGACATAAAGGGAGAAATCGACAATTATAATAGCAGGGACTTTAACATCCCACTTACGTCAACAGATAGATAATCCAGGCAGAAAAGTCAGTAAGGAAATAGTGTTGCTCAGTGACACATCAGACTAGATGGACTTAGATATACACAGAACATCCCATCCCAAACGACAGAATATACTTTACAAGTGCACAAAGAACATTTTCCAGGATAGATCACATGTTACACCACAAAACAGTCTTCATATCATGCATCTTTTCTGAACACAGTGGTATGGAACTAGAAATCACAAGAAAAAACTGGAAAAATACAAACATATAGAAGCTAACAACATGTACTAAACAGCCCATGGGCCAATAAGAAATGACAGGAAATCAAGAAATACATGGAGACAAGTGAAAATGAAACTACAATTATCCAAAATCTTTGGGACTCAGCAAAAGCAGTTCAAAAAGGGAAATTTATAGCGGTACAGGTCTACTTCAAATAAAAAAATCTCAATCTAACCTTATACTTAAAAAAACTAGAAAAAAAAAAAAGTCCAAGGTGAATAGAAGGAAGGAAATAAAAGAGCAGAAATAAATGAAATAGAGCCTTTAAAAAAATGGAAAAGATCAATGAAACCAAGAGCTGGTTTTTTGAAAAGACAGGCAAAAGTGATAAGCCTTTAAGTCCTATTCATCAAGGACAAAAGGACACGAATAAAATCAGAAATGAAAAAAGTGACAATCGACACCACAGAAATACCAAGGATTATGAGAGTACTATGAAAAATTATATGCCAACAAATTGAACAACCTAAAAGAAATGGATAAAGCTCTAAGAACATATAATCTTTCAAAAATGAATCAGAAGGAAATAGAAAATCTGAACAGACCAACTACCAGTAACAAAATTGAATAAGTAATCCCAAAACTCCCCAATAAACAAAAGTCCAGGAACAGACTGATTCACAGGTAAATTCTACTAACCGTTTAAAGAAGGGTTAATACTTATTCTCAATCTCTTTAAAAAAAAAAATAGAAGAGGGAGGAAATCTACCAAATACATTCTATGAAGACAGCATTACCCAGATACCAAAATCAGACAAAGACACTACAAAAAACAAAACAAAACAAAACAAAAAACCCTATAGGTCAATATCCCCGATGAACATAGATGTACAAATCCTCAAAAAAATATTAGCAAACTGCTTTCAATAATACATTTAAAAAAATCATTCACAAGCAAGTGGGTTTCATTCTAGGGATACAAGGATGGTTCAATATTTATAAATCAACATGATACATCACATCAAGAGAAAGGATAAAAACCAAATGAACAAATATGTTCATTTCAGCAGATGCAGAAAAACCATTTGACAAAATGCAACATCTGTTCATGATAAAAATACTCAACAAAGTAGTTAAAGAGGGAACATGCCTCAACATAATAAAGATCATATATGAAAGACCCACAACTATCATCATACTCTATGGTAAAAAACAAAGTTTTTTCTTTAAGATCAGGAATAAGACAAGGATGTCCACTCTCACCACTTTTATTTAACATAGTAATGGAAGTCCTAGCCACAACAATCAGACAAGAAATAAGAGGTATCCAAACTGATAATAAGTTAAACTATCACTACTTGCAGATGACACGATACTATAAGGAGAAAACCCTAGACTATACTAAAAATCTATTAGAATAAATGAATTCAGTAAAGTAGCAGGATTCAAAATTAATACACAGAAATTAGTTGCATTTCTATACACTAATGATGAAGCAGAAAGAGAAATTAAGAAAATAATTCCATTTACAATTGTATCAAAAAGACCTGGGGGGAAAAAAAAAAAGACCTGGGAATAAACTAATGAGGTAAAAGGCCTGTATTCTGAAAACTATAAAACACTGCTGAAAGAAATTGAAAATAAAACAAATGAAAGATATTCCATACTTGTGGATTGGAAGAATTAGTAATATTAAAATGTCTGTAATACCCAAAGCAATGTACAGATTCAGTGAAATCCCTTTCAAAGTACCAGTAGCATTTTTCACAGAACTAGAACAAAAAACCCTAAAATTTGTATCAAACCACAAAAGACTCTACGAAGCTAAAACAATCTTGAGAAAGAAGAACATAGATGGAAGTATCACAACTATGGATCTCAAGATATCCTACAAAGCTGTAGTCATCAAAACAGTATGAAGCTGGCACAAAAATAGACACATAGGTCAACAGAATAGTATAGAGAGCCCAGAAATAAACCCACAATTACATGACCAATCTGTGACAAAGGAGACAAGAATTTACAATGGGGAAAAGATTACAAATGATGCAGGGGGACCTGGACCACTTCCTTAAACCATACACAAAAATAAACTCAAAATGGATTAAAGACCTAAATGTGAGACCTGAAACCATAAAAGTACTAGAAGAAAACATAGGCAGTAATCTCTTTGACATTAGCCTTAGCAACAATTTCTTTTTTTTTTCCTAGCAACAATTTCTTAGATACATCTCCTTAAGCAAGGAGAACAAAAGCAAAAATAAACCATTGGGACTACACCAAAATAAAAATCTTTTGCACAGCAAAAGAAACCTTCTACAGAACAAGGCAACCTACTGAACGGGAGAAGATATTAGCAAATGATATCTGATAAGGGGTTAATATCCAAAATATATAAAGAACTTATATAACTCAACATCAAAAAACAATCCAATTTAAAAATGGGCAGAGGACCTGAATAGACATTTCTCCAAAGAAGACACACAGATGGTCAACAGACACATCTGCTCAACATCACTGATCGTGAAGGAAATGCATATCAAAACCACAATAAGATACCACCTTACACATGTCAGAATGGCTAAAATCAAAAAGGTAATATTAACTGTTGTCGAGGATGTGGAGAAAAAGGAACTCTTGTGCACTGTTGGTGGGAATGTAAATTTGTATAGCCACTGTGGAAAACAGTATGGAGATTCCTCAAAAATTAAAAATAGAAATACTACATGATCCAATAATTCCACTGAGAATTTACCCAAAGGAAATGTAAACAGTAATTCAAAAAGATATCTGTACCTTTATGTCTACTGCATCATTATGTACAATAGCCGAGATATGGAAGCAACCTGTGTCCACTAATAGATGAATGGATAAAGAAGATACAGTTGTGCAAAAGCTTTTTATTTTGGTATAGTCCCAATAGTTTGTTTTGGCTTTTGTTCCCCCTGCCAAAGGAGACATATGTAGGAAAATGTTGCTGAAGTCTGATGTTAAAGACATTTACTGCCTATGTTTTCTTCTAGGACTTTTATGGTTTCAGGTCTCACGCTTAGGTCTTTAATCCATTCTGAGTTTATTTTTGTGTATAATGTAAGAAAGTTGTCCAGTTTCACTCTTTTGCATGTAGCTGTCTAGTTTTCCCAGCACCATTTATTGAAGAGACTGGTTTTTTCTCATTGTATATTCTTGCCTCCCTTGTAGATTAATTGACCATGTAATTGTGGGTTAGTTTCTGGGATCTCTATTGTGTTCCATTGATCTGTGTGTCTATTTCTGTGCCAGTACCATATGAACAAAGGAGAAAGAGACAGACAAAAAAACAGGCTCTTAAATATAATGAACAAACCGGTGATTTCCAGAGGGGAGGGGGTTGGGGGGATGGGTGCCATAGGTGAAGGGGATTAAGAGTACACTTATTGTGATGAGCACTGAGTAATGTATAGAATTGTTGAATCCCTATACTGTACCCCTAAAACTGAATATAACCCTGTATGTTAATTATCCTTGAATTAAAAAAATAAAAATCCACTGCCTTAAATATACACAATTGTGAATCTTAAGTATATACACTTGTACATCTTAAATATACACAATTTTTGTCCATCATAGCTCAATAAAGCTGGGAGAAATTTTTCAGTACACCAACAAAGAAAGAAGATACACACAGTGGAATATATTCATCTATAAAAATGATATCTTAACATTTGTGACAACCTGGATGGATCTAGAGAGTATAATGCTGAAGCGAAATAAGTCAGAGAAAGACAAACACCATATGATTTTACTTACATGTGAAATCTAAAAAACAAAATGACTGAGGGTTGCAGAAAGGGAGATGCGTGGGGGGATGGGGTAACTGGATGACGGACATTAAAGAGGGCACGTGATGTGATGAGCACTGGGTGTTATACGCAACTAATGAATCTTTGAACATTATATCAAAAACTAATGATGCGCCATACATTGGCTAATTGAATTTAAATTTTGAAAAAGACTTAAAAAATAAAAATAAAAAAACAAAATGAACAAACCAAACCAGACACAGACTCATAAGTACAGAGAATAAACTGATAGTTGCCAGAAGGGAGGGAGGTGAGGGGACAGACAAAATGAGTGAAGGAAGTGATAGATACAAGCTTCCAATAATGGAATAAATAAATCATGGACATAAAATGTACAGCATGGGGAATACGGTCAATGGTATTATAACAGCCTTATATAGTGTAGCTACACTTGTGGTGGGCATTGCATAATATACAGACTTGTCCAATCTCTATATTGTACATCTGAAACCGATAGAACATTGTGTGTCAACTATACTTTATATACACATCATGAAATTAGCAACAAAATAAAAGTATAAGTTTAAATTGGAAAAAAAAGAAGCTATAAAAGTGAATGATAAGTAAGTTTTGTTGGCACATGGTCTCTGACCTAATAGCGGCATTACTCTTGATGGGTATTAGAGTGGTTTCTAGTCATTTTTTTTCTTAAATTACAAATAGATTGGTTAAATAAATTATGGTATTCATACAATGGAATAAAGTGCAACACTGAAAATGAATAACTCACTGCTACAGGTAACAATAAGGTAACTTACAAGCCTAATGCTGAGCAAAAGGAACCAGCATAAAATTATCCACACTCTAGTATACCATTTATATAAAGTTCAAGACAGACAAAACCTTTAAAAAGACAGAGCAATGATTACAGGGGATAATGTTTGAGAGGGGACATGAGGAAGGGCTGTTTAGGGCTGGCAACATTCCAGTTCTTGACTTGGGTGTTGATTTCACAGGTGAGTTTACTTTATGATAATTCATCAAGTAGGATGCTTGTGATTTATGTACATTTCTATACGCATATTTAAATAAAAAGTTTACTTTTGTAAGTAGTTCTTAAAAGTTTTTGGCAATTCATAGTGGTTGGGATAGTTTTTCTAAGGTTGATATGCTACTTGAGAAATTTGCAAAAGAATCCTCCTAAAAATGCTAAAGTGTTGGCAAAACAGAAATTGACAAGAGTTCAAAGGAAATCAGTATAAATGGGAAAACTCCCATTGCAATGCAGACATTTTAGATAAAGTCATAAGAATAATATATTCTTGAATATATTCATAAGAATGTTTACATTTGAAACCATATTCATCTTGACTATATTCAGTAAATGTATTCAAAATGAGAATCAGTACATTTGGTATATTCAACAATGAACATATTCATAAGAATATATTCAAGAAAAATATGTTTCATGAATATATTCATAGAATCGGCAAATCTGTCAGATTTGGTGAATTGGCTTTCGGCAAACTGACCCAGAGGCCCTGCTGGAAAGTGAGGAGGGTAGGGTGTCGACAGCTCATCAGCAGCTGAGATAGGCCAAATATTAGCTTACCAGGACTATTTCCTAGAACTGGAAGGAAAAACAGGAATTCCAACTCCTGCACAATCCTCTTCTCTCCACCCCTAGTCAAGCCACTGACCTGATTCTGTAAGATACAACTTCAGCCACCTTCTGACTCCCAGAGGAAGAGACATCCAGACCACTCTAGAACAGCTAGCAGCCATTGCTGAGCAATTCTTACCTTCCCCAGCAGGTTATCCAAGACATGACTTGCCTGCACAGCTTGATATTAAAGGGAGGCTCTCCTGAGCATTCAGAGACTCTTACGGAGGGTTTCAGAGTGGGCTCTGAGATTATCTGGGATTAACCCTACCAGTGGCTAAGCTACTCTGGTTCCACATCTCCAAATGGCAGTTGCTCACATTTGCTCCACCGACCCAAGACACACAAATGGCTGAGTAAACGGCTTGGCTGATACCTATATCCGTGCCTTATGCCCCAAGGGCAGTCTGGAGGAGGACAGAGAAGGTTGTAGGAAGGTAGGGATTCACCTATCACCAGGGCAGAAGGTACTGCAGACCTCAGACCGGCAGTCACTGCTGGTCTCAACCCTTCTCGCCCAGAACAATCAATAATTACGATGACCCCCAGCCTGCAGTTCCCTTGTGTGTATGAATGCACGTGTGTGTGTGGGGGGGGGCAGACTGCAGAACATGTCTGCTCCAGCTCTGTCCCCACCACCTACATGCCCCCCCCACCCCCAAACCTCCCTGAAGCAGCTCCAGGCAGGGCGGGTCTCTGGACTGGGCATCCCAGGGAGTGCTGGTCAGCCCTGGTGTCCAGCAGAGGGGGCCCGTGCTCTGCTCTGCCGCCAGCCTGTCCCCCTCAGCCTCCTGGACTCCCCACAAGTGAGCCTCACAGCCTCTCCCGCCTCTCTGCCCGCAGGTCGTCATGGACCAGTCTGCGTTCCTCCCCAACTCCCTGCCCCTCTGTCTTCTACATCGTCTATCAAGTACTATGGGACAAGAGTGAGGGATGAGTTCTGAAGAACAAGATCTGGGTTCCGATCCTGGCTCCACCACTCCCTGAACATGGCCGCAGGCGGCACGCCCCCATTTTAGACCTGAGACAACGGATGCACCCAGAGGGATGTCGTGAGGGCCAACGAGACCATCCATGCGGAATGTTTCACGCAGTGCTTGCTCCGTGGTCCTCACTGAACTACAAAGTGCCCATCTGCAAGAGGCCCGCGTCGGAAGGGTTCCCTAACCCAGAAAACCAGATGCCTCCAGGGATTACCTTGCTAATTTCCTACTTTTCTGAATAGCTCACACTTAAAACGAATGTGTCCAGAGGTCTTCCATGAACTTAGTCCTTCTCGGGCAGGGTGAAGATTGATGAGCTCGACACATGCCAGGCCCTGTTCTAGGAACTTGCTATTATCATCATCTGTTGAGCATTTCTGTCCCATGCTGCGGCAAATGTCAACGGACCCCCCACCCTGGACAGTATCCAGGCTGAGGCATAGGAAACACGTCACATGTTTGGCACATGTGCTCATATAAACAAGAGCATCTATCTACAATAATCATAGTTTCAAATTTGTCCTTGGCTTTGGGTTTTTTTTTGGGGGGTAGTGGGGGCGGGGATTGAGAATGAGAAAGTTTTCTTCCATCCCTGTTCATTGATTTCCACCCCTGGGCCCTCCCAGATGTCTCTCCACTCCAGGCCTCCTCACACCCTCAACCATACCTTCCACTTTGGGCTTGGCCTCAGCCAGCCGCTCCTGGAACTTCTTCTTGAAGAAGAGGGCCTGCAGTCGCTGCTGGTAGTGGTCGATCCTGTGGACAGGGCAAGCTACATCGTGAGGCCGCCCCCTCCGGCCCCAGGAGCTCGCTCCAGCCCCTCCTTCGTGCCCGCGGCCCTGACCTGCTCATTTCATAGAGGAAGCGGTCAGCGCGGGCCATCCGCTCTATCTCGTGCTTGTGCTCCTCGAGGAGGTCGATGTCGCTTTTCTCCGGGATGAACTTGAGGAGCTGCAAAGAGCATCAGATGAACGTCAGACAGGAAACCCCAGAAGCTGATCTGGGGGTGCCATGCACGGATGCCCATACACTGACCATGTTCAGGATGGGGGGGGGGGTCCTCAACGGTGGGTTTATGCCTCATCGGCCTAAAAGGGGCTACAGAGCACCTGCTCTAGACTTTTCTTTTTTCACTTTTTAAAACTGAGATGCACCTTATATATAGTAAAGTATACTGTTCTTAAGTGCACAGCTCAATGGCTTTTTTTCTTTTAAACCCAAGTTTGTTGAGGTATAATTTACATAAAATGCGTCCACCTTTAAAAAAAATTATTTACTTATCTTAGAGAGAGCATGCACACAAGCAGGGGGAGGGGCAGAAGGAGAGGAAAAATCCCAAGCAGACTCTGTGCTGAGCTCAGAGCCCCACATGGGACTCAATCCCAGGGCCCTGAGATCATGACCTGAGCTGAAATCAAGAGTCAGATGCTTAACCAACTAAGCCCCTCAAGTGCCCCAAAATGCATCCATCTTAAGCATGCAATTCAATGCGTTCTGACAAAACCACCTAGTGAATCCCCATCCAGATTAAGATACAGATTTCCATCCCCCAGAAAGTTCTCTTGTATTGCTCCATAAGCCAAGCCAACCCCCTCCCCATTATAGTCTCCCAACTGAATTCTAACACCTTAGGTTCGATTAGCCTATCCTTGAACTTCGTATAAATGGATTCGTGCTGTGTGTTTTTGTTGATGTCTGGCTTCTTTTGCACAACATAATGTCTGAGACTCATCCATACCGTACTAAGTATGGGTAGTTTGCTTTTTATACATTGCTGAACAGTATTCCATTGTAAGAATACACCACAATATATTCATTCACTTCCTTATTGATGGACAGTTGGGTTGTTCCATGAATAAAACTGTTATAAATATTCTTGCCTATATCTTATAATTTACAGTCAATGTCTGCACTCATTTCTCTGTACCTAGCAGTGGGACTGCTGGGCAGGAGGGTAGGGTTAGCCTTTGTGAACACTACCAAATTGTTTTCCAAATTGTTGTACCCAATGAGAATTCCAGTTGCTTCATGTCCTTGCCAACATTTGGCATTGTCGGTCTTTTCAATTTTAGCTCTTCCGGTGGGTGTGTGGTTTACTGTATTTCTCTGATGACTAAGAGTGTCGAGCCACTTGGAAATTCTCTTCCATGGAGTAACCGTTGAAGGGTCCTGCTTATTATCAAGTGGAGCTTTTGTCATTTTCTCTCTCGGATTTGTAGAGCTCTTTATTCTGAATAGGAAATCTTTGCCAGATGTACATAAAGCAAATGTCTTCTAAAGTTTGGCTTGTCTTTTCACTCTAGTAATGGTGCCCTCTGATGAACAGTTCTTAATTCTAATGAGGTCCGACTGATGGTAGTTTTATTGGTGCTTTCTAGGTTTCTCTTGAAGGACCCCACAGATTGAGGTGGAAGAGACTGGGGAAATATATGACTATGGGCCACTCTGATTTTGCCTTGAGACCCAGGGGGGATCATAGCTCATATCTCCCGTCAAGGACCTCAACCCCCTAGAAAAGATGCAGCCTTTCCCAGCCTCCCCTCAGAAAGGCTGGTCCAGGGAGTATCTATAAACCTCTCCCCAACTCCTCATCCTCCAGCCTGATTTTTCCTTGAGCTAAGAGTCTCGGTCTCTCTGGGGGCAGGAAGGGGTGCAGCTGCCCCCTAGTTTCTGCTCCCCTCCCCTCCCCACTAGGGACCTTACCTGCTCCAGCATGTCCTTTGCGAGGTCCTCCTGTTCATCCATCTTCAAGATGGCCTGGCGGATCTCCTCATTAGAAAGCTTCAACCTAAGGCAAAACCCTGCCCCTTAAGCAGCCCGCCTTGGCCCCCTCTGCTCAGGACAAAGCCCAGCCCTTCTCCTCCCCTGCGTTCTCTCGCTTGCATGAATATGGGAATATATCCCTTAGTGCTCCCCGCTTACCTCTTCTGCAAAGCCTTCTCTAACTAAACTCATATGGTTTGCTCCGTAAACTCAATAATGAGATATTCTGGTCTCTAAGGATAAACTTGAATCTGGTGTCTTGCTTGAGTCTCTGTCATAACTGATAGGGACGTTTGGGAGGAAAAGGGCCATCTTTAGTGTAGACAAAGAGACAGGGCAAAAGGTTTCTGATCCTTCTCGTCCTTTTGCCTAAAATATCTACCGCATCTCCACCGGAGGATGGGAATACCGACAGGCCGCAAAGGGGGCTGTTTCCTGCTTCCTTCATTGTCAGAAGACAGACTAGCTCTCAGTCTTCTGACAGCGTCTCAGCTCCCACACAGCTGTTCCCATACGTCTTGCTGTCTGGGTGAGGGACAAGCCACCCCCCTACACATGACACACACGCACATGCACACACACACAATCCCTTTCCCCTCCAGATGCACACCGCTTGGAGATACAGAACTCTCCCTCATCTTCAAGAGAGAGAAACTGAGGCCTGGGGCCTGTGGGAAGAAAGGGGCGTGGATGTCCCAGAGATGGCTGGGGCATCACTAAGAACAGTCCGGGCGGCAGTGCCCTCTGACCCTGGCTCGGGTGGGAGGCCCCACACAGAAGCTGCGCTGTCCGGGCAGATACTGCCCTGTTTGTTCTGCAGCCGCGGGAAATGCTTGGGGGCTGAGATCATGCGGCTCTGTGGCCTAAGCCTGGTGGGGCCCTCCATGGGCTTAGAGCAATGCTGCCGCCAGACGATGACCAGGCTGGTCAGGGAGCCCGTGACTGGGACAGCCCCCTGTCTGCAGAGCCCCACACTGCTGCTGAACATGGGCTCCCAAGACGGGGTTCTAGATCGGCGGTCTCCTACCATTCCCAGGGGACAGCGGGGGCAGGGGAAGCGGAGAGACAGCTGTCACCCCATTCCTCGGTCGCCCCTGTCCCCCAGGCATTCAGTTCCACTGTGGGTTTATGCTCTAGCCCCCCCCCCCCCACCCCAGGGCTCTACTTCCTTGGAGGGGTCCATCCCTCCCAACAGGGGCTGAAGAGGCAGGACAAGCACATACTTGGAGAGAAGGATGATGCAGTTCTGTGCCCTTCGGCCGTCGATGACTGACAGCTCTTTGACCTTGCGGGAGGCCAGGTAGATGTCCTCTGTGGAGCCCAGCTCTTTCTGAAACCGACAAGCCAATAAAAAGGTTGAGGTATGCGTGTGTGCTCCAATCCTCTCCTTGCCCACCCCCCAGGAGCCACCCCCGCACCAACCGGGGGACGCTCCTGGTGTGACGGGAAGAAAGATAGGGAAAGAAAAAGACAGGAGAGAGAGAGGAAGGTGGTTAATAACCATCTCTACTAGGAGGCATCTGGGACTTTACCATGGGCTAGAATGGGTTGGGAGCAATAAAGAGCCCCCTTTTTTAAAGACTGCCCTTTCTGGGCAAACTAGAGAAGGGACTGTTCCTGTGGAAGGGGAGTGACTGATCCCTATGGTTTTGGGCAATATTACATGATCCCCAGTATCCCACAGAATCAGCCCCTGCTCCACCACCCCGCCCAGAGAGCTTATGATGGGAAGCAGGTTCCAAATACCCATCAGGCTACAGTTCCTGGACTCCTGGGGACTTCAGGCACAGCCCAATGTGCCCAGAGTAGAGGGCATCCACAAGTTCAGAGGTGGGGAAACTAAGGCAGAGTTCCATGAAGAATTCTCTCCACTGGGGTTCCATCAGCAGATTCCCCAGAAATCAGATCCCCTCCCTTCTCTTGGGCCCTTGGTAAGGTAGACAGGAAACTAGTTTTTACCCTGGAAGGTCCCTCAAAGCACATGCTCCATATTGCACAATGATGTGAGGCTGCCACTCACATCATTATCCTTGTAAATTGTGCCCTTGGGATTGTGCAGTGCCCAACCTATGCAGCCTTACAGGATGGCCTTGCCTTGCCTTGGGCCAGGTAGGTAAGACAACCTTTCTCCTTACTCCAGTAGACATTCACCTCCATTGCTGGTAGGGGTCTGCTTGAATTACTCCCCTGCCCTACATTTCTGCTTTCTCTTTGGGAACCCTTTCCTGTGCTGCTTATAGGGATGGGTCATAAAGGTAGAAGGCAGAATGAATAAGCACTCTCTTTTGACAAGTACAGGGCAGCAGCCCAGGACAGCAGTTAGAAGTGAGAGTGTCCAGAGCCCCAAGAGTGACTCACCTGCTGAGAAGGATTAGTTATCAGCTCCTAGGCAGGTAGCAGCCACAGCCAACAGAGAATTAAACATGCACAACGTTAGCCAAGAGTTTCAGGGACCCCAGGGGCAGTAGGAGAGACATGGGGACCCCCGAGCATTGACTCTGTCCACCCCATCCCAATGAGACCCACGTGGTTGGAGATGGAGACTAACAATAGTCCTGCACAGGAAGTGCTTCTAGCGGACATGCACTCACAGAGAAGCCACAAAGTGGGGAGCAGGCAGGTCCCCTGCCCGCCCTGGGCCCCGTGGGAACACCACTCCCCGGTTGGGGCAGGCCAGGCCCCCAAGCTTCCCAACACCAGCCCTTGGCTGCTATTCTTCCTTCTTCTCTGTTGGGAAACTGCCCGGAGGGCAGCGAGCATTTCTCTACTTCTGGACGACTTCATCTTTCTAAACAGAAGAGGAGATACAACCAGAAGGGGCCAGAAACATGCAGAGGTTGCACTGATTGAGGCAGAGGAAAGCAGATGTCCTTGAATTTCACCCCTTTCCCTTTGTCTTTTGATTTCCAAGGGAGCTAAGGGGGCAGGGCCCACACCCAGTTCTCCCTCTCGGATGCTAGTGGAGTGGAAGTCACTAACTCAGGAGCTGCGTAGGACACAGAGGGAAGACCGCAGCTCATAGGACCTCCCCCTCTCCACCAACACACGCAAGCAACCTGGGACCCAAGATAGGAAGAGGAGGCCACCAGGGACCAGGGCCACACAGCCTCTGGGATCTTTCCAGCTCTGCTGCTGTGAAGTCAGCCTGAGTCTCGGTGAGCCCAGCCCCGCAGTAGGGGATTAAGAAAAGAGACAGGGGACTAAAGGGGACTTTCCATCCTAACTCTTCTCCAGTCACCAAACCGAAAGGCCCCAAACCCAGTTTTTTCTAAACCCACAGCCCCTCTTTCCCCACGGGTCCCCATCCTAGCCCCACCTCGGGGCCCGGACACTGGGTGGGCTGGCCTGGAACCCTGGCCAAGAGGAAGACTCTCCAACTAGGGGGAGGTGTGCGAGTGGCCACGCCTGATCCACCCCTTGCACACGCTCCCTCCATCCCACTCGGGAGCACCGGGGCACAGGAGCACCAAGGGCTCCGAAGAACCCCTTCCCGCTCCCACAGCTGCTGCCGCGGGCTATGCCAGCCTGATGTGGGCAGAGGCTAAAATTGCTTGGAATTAGGGTAAAGAATCAGATACCTTGAGCACCTACATTTAAATTAAATAACAACCATCTGGTTTTTCTAGAATGCCAAGTCAGGATCAGAGCCCCGCCCCAACTCTGTCCCTTTGGCTAGGCTCCTAAGAGGAGTCTCATGTGCCCTCAGGAGAGGTCTGAGGTCTGAACTTGGAAGAGGTCCACAGGTCTGAACTTGGCAGAAGGTAGTGGGGAGCCCAGCCACAATACGCAGCTGCTACCCAGGGCCCAGGAAGCCACAGACCCCACTCACTGGCACCTGCGGTGTCCTCACGGCTGGCACCCTGGGCTCAGCAGAGGGGACTGGAGAAAGTGGCACAGCGTGGAGAGGAAATAACCCTCAGAATGCACTCTAAAGCCTCAAGGCTGGGAATGCCCAAACTGGACCTGGGGGGGGGGGGGGGCTGGCCCCCAGATGTGCTAGCTACAGTGCAGATTCCTCGGCCCCGACTCACCTCCCGACTCATTCATGCGAGGGTGAGGTGTGCGAATCAGCACGTTTGACAGTTCCCACCGCATTGCCTCGGGAGTGCCCTGCATTCTGCCACGCTCCCACTCCCCCTACCGCGGTCAGAAGAGCGGGCTGACTGGCCAGCCGTCTGTAAGCAGAGTCTGCAGAGCAAAGTTCAGGGCTCTCCAGCCCTGTCCAGGCCCAGACCCAACCGCAACCCGCTAACATAACCAGGAGCTGCTCCACCTTCACCTTCCTGGAAACACTGACATCCTCGGCTAACTGACTTGGGGGGGTGTTGGCAGGGCATGGGGGAGAAAGCGGTTTGAAACTGATCATGCCTGCAAGGCGTGGTCTCTAGACCCTGGGCTCAAAGAGAGAACGGGGGTCAACGGTGGTCAGGGCTGTGACTCCACCTCCAGGGCTCCAAGATGAGAGAGAAATGGCCAAAATGCTATTTCGTCACTCAGTGTGTAAATACGCACAATCGTGTGCCAGAGCTGTAATACAACAGGATATTTCCCCCACTGCACTGCATACCTCTAATTCCGATCCTTGCACCTAGTAAAGCATGGTACCTAATAAGGAATAAACTCATTCAGTATACATGGGAGGCAGGGAGGGAGAGAAGAGAGGTTGAGGGTTGGGCTCAAGGGGCAGGGGTGAAGTCAAAACTAGAAGTCAAGAGCCAAGAAGATGGGGGTGGGGAAAGGTCTTACCTGGTGCCTCTGATAAGCTGAAAACATTTTTTCAAAGTCCTCTAGGTCCAGAATCCGAAATACCTGCATGTCATCAATCTCATTCCATACGGTGCCAGGGACACGTTCCTAAGATTCAGGGCAGGGGGAACACCCAATGTTTGACCCTACTCCTTCCTGATGGAGCCGTCCAATGCCTCCCTAACTCCACCTGTTCTCGGCTGCATAAACTATAATAGTCAGACTTTCAGGCCTTCAGAAAGGGGTTAATTGGTCTCCTCCAAACCTTCAATACTCTGTTCCAGGGCGGAGGCCAGAGACAACCTCCTTGTCCTCCCTTTCTCATGGGGCCACATAGACGTGTGCTCCAGAAATCAAATGGAAGACAGGAGTGATGGGTAGGCGAGTATGAAAGGGGGTATGAAACTCCTTCCAGGAAAACAAATCCAAACCAGTGCTCTCAGGACACACTCCCTAAAGGTCAGGGTTGGCTACAGTCACTGCAAGGAAGAGAGCCCACACATATCTGAGATCCTCAAATCCCCAGTGCGCCCTAGATTTCCCGTATCTGAGATGGTCATTTTCTCTCCCAAGGGGTCTTCCTCCCACTTTCCCAGATGCCCAGAAAGTGGACAAATGCCAAATCCTGGGACATCCTGGTTCCCTAGAGTGACCGCTCAGGCCAGCGAGACTGTCACGGCTTCCTGTTGGTCAGACCCAGGGAAAGTGGCCTATCCCTCATGGTTGGGATGCATCCAAGGGTTCACATTCCAAGCTCTCCCCACCTAAGCACTGCCCCACCTCTGTGTGGGACCCTGGCACCGAACCCCCACCCCAGGGAGAGGCTCCATCAGCAAAGCTGAGAACACCCCGGTGGTCTTACAGCACCCTGACGAAGGGTCAGAGGCCAGAGAGCACAGCCCCTCCCAGGGGGCTCGCTTCTGTCCTTCCAGGAGTCCTTGCCTCATCCCGGGCTTTGCTGTCCTTTAAAATGGAATCTCCCACCTTCCTCTGCGTGGGGGGCAGCTGGGGAACCTTCCTAAGGCCACTACCCCCCCTCCCTCCATCTCCCCCTCAGCAAGGCTTAGAGAGAGAAACATACCTTTCACTCACTTTTATTTTCTTAAACTCTGGAAAGGGGAGGCTAGGCCAGAGCAAGGGGGGTGGGGACATTCCTGTGGCCTTCCTAAGGCCAGGGACCCTCTTGCGGAATGCCTGGCCGGGAAGCTTAGAGCAGCAAGGGATATAGGCAACTGGCCAAACCCAACACAGAAACATTCTTTTCATGGCAGAAACAACCACTTCGCGCGCGCGCGCGCGTGTGTGTGTGTGTGTGTGTGTGTGTGTACGCTTAGGAGCATGCGTGGAGTAGGGGAAGGGGGCTGGGGAAAGGACCCAGGCCCCTGGAATGGGGTAGGTGGGAGGCAGGGAGAAGATGGGAGGGGGAACTGAATCAGGAAAGCAGGGAAGGAAAAGCTCTCAGTGGTTCCCATCTGAGTCTGGGCCTGGGGTGGAGGTGGGACCCGTGGGAAAGCCCGCGCAGGTAAAGCTTGCCGCTGTTCTCTACTCCCAGTGAGGACGGGCTAAGAAAGGGCTGGCATGCAAGAGCTGGATGGACAGCACCAGGGAGACCTTCCCCGGGGAGAACAGACCGAGTGCCCCGCTCTCCCACCCTTCTTGCCATGTGCAGCCCTTCCTGGAGGAGAAGCCGAGCTCTGGAGCCATCACCCATTTCCCGGAATTCTCCAGCTCCCGCGCTTGACAAGTCGCCCAGATGTGCCCACCGTGTAGAATGATCCCTGACTTTAATTTCTGCATCGCTCGGGCCAAAACCTCATCACCTCCAATCTAAATCCCTGGGGCTTCGGCCCCTCCAGAGACCCCCTTTATAGGCCAGAGAAATCTTTCTCCAAAACCCGTTTCATTGTGTTTCTCTCACTGCGCGTTTGGGGTCCAAACAGAGCAAGCGAGCTCGCACTCCCAGCCGCATCACTACGCGGGACCGTTGGCAAGTAGCGGCGTATTACTCTCTTCTCCTTTCGCACAAAAGGAAGCGGAGTCTCAGCGATGCTTGCTTACTAGGTTGCAGGATTAGGTCAGATAACACACTTCGGGCATGCGTGGTTGTGCCACTAATAACTCGCCTAATACTATTATGAATTCCCGTGTCAGTTACTGCTCCAAGTACTTCATATGTCAATCCTCACGACCATCCTTCGATGTCATAATTCCCCCCGATCTTAGAGATCAGGAACCTGAAGCCCAAAGGCTTAAATAACTCCTGGTCGCATGATTAAAAGCTTGGGAGTGGGCTGATAGGTCCACAAATATTATTCAATCCCCTCCACTCACCCCTGCTGAGAAATGTCTACAACTCCTGTGAATCCGCCCCACTCCCCATTCCATCGGACCTGTACTTTCCAGTCCGGGAATGACACTCTGGCCTGCTTTGGGTCCCTGAGGAATTGATATAGATTTTATTATTACTGGACCCCAAAGAAAATCCGAAGTGCAAAGCTCTATTTGATGAAAATGTTGCAAAAATATTAGTTGCCTTGTCTGTTTTCCTTAATTGTTGAGGGGCCTAATCAACTTTTCATTACCTTTAAAAAATTTTAAATTATACAAAAAGGCAACCTACTGAATGAGAGAAGATATCTGCAAATGATATGTCCAGTAAAGGCTTAATATCTAAAATAGATAGAGAACTTACACAACTCAACACCAAAAAAAAAAAAATAAACCCTCAAATAATCCAATTAAAAATGGGCAGAGGACCTAAATAGACATTTTTCCAAAAGAGACATAGAGATGGCCAACAGACACACGAAAAGATGCTCAACATCACTCATCATCAGGAAAATACAAATTAAAACCACAATGAGATACCACCTCACACCCTTCAGCAAGGCTACAATCAAAAAGGCAAGAAACAAATGTTGGTGAGGATGCGGAGAAAAGGGAAGCCTCGTGTGCCGGTGGCAGGAATGCAAACTGGTGCAGCCACTGTGGAAGACAGTATAGAGATGGCTCAAAAAAATAAAAATAAAAATAAAAATAAATACCATACCATAAAGTCACTATGTGTACACCCGAAACTATATAAAACTATATAAAAGGAAGCAAAAAAACACAAAAACACAAAAACACAAAAAAACATAAAACTTTTAAGTTATACGTTGTAAGTACAGGAGTTTTTTTTTTTTTTTTTTTTTTTTTTTTTTTTTAACCACAAAGGGGTATATATATTATTTCTGATCACGAACAGTGAACATTTCCACACAGCCTGTGGCCTTTGGTTTGGAGAGTGTTTTGCACGCTTGCCTCGTGACCAAGGAGAAGGACCCACAGGGCGCAGCTGTGCAGTGCAGTTGTCACAGATGTCAACCATGTGACTTCGAAATTCTGCAAACAGGTGGCTCTAAAATTTTACCAGCTTAGATTGGAGATGTTATCAGAGGCCCAGGAGACTATGGGCTATATTCATGCTTTGTCTTTCCACCTCGATTATAAAACCAGAGGTAGAAGGAATCTTAGAAATCTCTCAGATGAGCAAACCGAGGTACAAAGTGAGTGATTTATGCAGGTTGCACAGTTGATTAGAGCCAAACCTGGTTTAGTTGGAGGTTAGAACCTCCCCTTCAATCCCTGCCTAGGATCTCTAGGTGTTTCCTTGAACAAAATTCCTCATTTGCCAGATTCAAAACTCTCACAAGGCAATGCTTTGCCTCACCTTTTATTATTATCCATTATGACCCCCCCAGCAACAAATCTTTACACAAAGCAGCCCTCGGACTGACTGGCTAGCTGGTCTACCATTAGGAGAGGCAGCTAGCACATAGCGGCCCACCTATTTCACAATTCCACGTCTCTTCCCACTTGAATCTCCTTCTGAGCTCATTTAAGCCTGCATAGAATGGTACAGTTATGAATTCCCCAAGAGTTAGACCAAGAGGTTCATACAACAAAGTTCGAGGGCATCCATTAGTCCAAGCTCCAAAATGAGGTCTGCATGGCCGCTGCTGTAGTGTGTATATGGGTCAGGCGAACTGAACTCAGTTACCATGTATGTGTTACAACTCAAGGACAAAGCCACAGGTCCTAATAGGATTTAGTACAGAACTAGAGGCAGGGCTTGAGCCAGGCTGGAACTGCACTTAAATTACTAGCAGTCTAATGCAACCCACGGCAAATCTACTCCATGCTTGTGAGAGTCCAACAGAGGCATCAACACCCACATAGGGACCTGGGATTGGTGATTATTAGTGGATAATATTCATGAGGGCCTCTCACCGCTGAGCGGTCTAGAAAAGTACCCAGTGTGTCTACCTTCCCCCGGGAGGATGCCAAAATGGCTACATCTTGACATGAAACTCTCCATGGCAAGGGTGCTGTCCCGTCCCCTGCCACGGCCTCATCATTTCGGTCCTTGGAACACACTGCCCTGATCTTTACCATCTCTAGACCTTGGCCCAAGTTCTTTGCCTATATCTTCCACCCTTTTCCTCAAATAGACCCTGTCCTTAAAATTCTAGCCCAGCCATTGTATTGTCCAGAAAGTGACCCCGCTTGGCCCATGCTCTGGTATCAACATAACCCCGTTAATCCTCAGCACATACACATTCTGTCTGTGGACGGTGAGCTGTCTGGCATCAGAAATCCCATCTTCTGCATCTACTGGGCCTTCCCTTACCTCTACCCAAAGAAGGAACCCAGAAGGGGAGATCTACAAACAACGGGCAGGCAACCCATGGGGCTGACTGTCACTGGCTAGGGGAGAATGGGCCTACTGATCTTTTCCTTGTTACTTACCTCATTCAGCTTGACCCAGTTGAAGGACTTCAGTGGATGGGAAGGCTGGGGGACACACTTCTTCCTGAGTGGGATATCACTGCTGGGGCAGGGGTCTGGAGGGAGAGGCAGGCCCATGCTGAAGCACGGTGGGGCTCCGGGGGGAGTGGGAGGCCCACCAGGTGGAAGAGGTGGCGGTGGAGGTGGGGGACAGCAGGCAAATGGGAGAGGGGGTGGAGGTGGAGGCAGGTCATTGGTTGTCATTGAGGAAGATAAGGTAAGCGGGCCCCCAGGGGGAGGTGGAGAAGATACAGGTCCTGTCTGTGGGGAGACAGAAAAATCAAAAAGACAAAGCCATCAGCAAGGATGCCTTTCAGGTCCTCACCACACTATTCCTTTCCTTTTTCTTATTCTTCATCTACACTGGAACCCCAATCCTGCTCTCACCTCCCCCACACATTTTGCCCCTCATTTCCTCTCTGTATCCCGAATATCCAATATACACAGACACAACCACAGACACATACACGTAGGTAAAACGCACATACGTAGCACTGGACAAAGTCATAGTTATCACGATGCAACAGCAGGAATGCTACGTATGGTTATGTAGGCTACTGCCTGCGCAAGGACATCCGGCTACACGGGGAGGGGGTGCAAAACCATCCTTGCACTCCGCTTTGCCGGGTGTGCCTCCTGGGACAGTGTCACCCAAGGGAAACAGCACTGTTTTTCCTAATTAACACAAAGGTAGCGACCCTTACAGACACAGAGGTCCCCTCTATCCTGGCCCGAGCTCCTCCTCTAAGTTCTCCTTCATCTTGGGGTCCTCGGCCCTTCCCCACACCTGCTCTTCCCACCCTATCCTGAAGGTCTCGGCTCAATATGTAAAGAGAGGAGGGTGTCCACGTACTGAGATTTCACTGAGTTGGGCTACCAGCTCTGCCACTTGTCCTCGAGCCTGGCGCAGCTCCTGGGACTCTCGGGCCAGCTTGTCCTTCATCTTGTTCAGTGTCCGCATCATCTCTTCCTTCTCTAGTGTCTTTGTCTCACATTCTCGTTCCTTCCTCTCCAGCTTGCTCACCAGCTCCAGGTGTTCTGGGATGGGGCAGGACAGGAGTGAAAATGGGAAGAGACGATATGGGTATGTGCGCGTCTACCTCTAATGGGTCCTGCGCTGGGCAGGGGAGGGCTTGTGCGGAGCACGCAGTGGTTTGAGGCAGAGCCCCTTACCTTTCCGGAACTTCTCTGCCTGCTCTCGCCACTGTTTGACCTCATTCTCATTGATGAGCCTGGTGGGGAGTACAGGGGAGGGTCTGTTGATTGTTGGCTCATTACTTCCCAAAAGATATATCATCCTCCTATTCCCCACATTGGTTCCGTGAACTCCAATCTGTCCAGCCACATCAAGGAGGGTAGGATTTTGACTCTCCAGATGTCTCTCCAGGTCCCCAGCCCTGCCCAGTTCTCATGTGTCTCTTTGCAGACTATGAAAACTGGAAAGACCCTCAAATAACTTATGATCCAACCCATTGTGATATAGTTGAAGCTCTTGAGAGCAGAGATAAAGACAATAGCTTAACTAGTGGTAGAACTAGGACTAAATCTCAGGCTTTCTTTAGTTGTCTGACGACTTGTACACCTTTGTAAAAATAAGTTTTTTGCACCGAGAGAGATCAAAATGTTAGCCCTACCATGGTACAGGCTTCCAAAGACCAATGTGTAAGAGCAAGAGAAATCACCCAGCTCAGCAACACAGGATGAGTACATTGAGGATAAAGAGGGGATGTATCTAAATCACAGGAAGTCCTCACTCATGTCAAACTCTTGTAATGGGGATTAAGCTATTATCTAGACAGCAAAGTGTAATAAAGATAAAATCCCAAAGTGAGACCCCAATAATCTGGTTTTTTGTAACTCTAAAAACATGGAAGAGTTAGATCCATGAATCTTGGCCTCCTCAATCAGATCAAGGATATAAAGAGGGGAAAGAGTATGGAAGGGGACATAATTTGTGAAGAGAGTTCTTTGGAGAGAGCCATTGCTGTCCTTCTTGGAGGTCCTACCTCCTTCACCATCATCCATTGTCTTCTTTGAACCCACATTCAGAGAGTTCTGACCCACATTCCCTGATGTTGGGAAGGAGGCATGGGGGACTGGGGTCCAACTTGGGGCCAGGCAGGTCCAAAGAGTGAAGAAACAACCAGGAGAGTGGTGCTGTGCTGGGACATCCAGCACTCCTAGACTTTGTTCGTACAGAGATTGCACGAGGGTTTCTCATGGACCAGATATAAGCATCATGGAGAAATTGGGCGGATGCCATCTTTAAGTCCTGTCCAAGATGTCCACCTAGCAGAAAAGTGGACACTTGAACACTGTGCCATTGTGTTCTAGATTGCTAGTGAATTGGGAGCTGATGGAAGGGATGGTACCAACCAGTCCCAGGGAATCAAAAGGCCTTGAATGGCCAGTGGCCAGGGTTTCATAGTGAGAGGCATGCGGCAAAGAGCTTCAGAAGATCCCAGAAATAATTCATATCTTCACCCATGTGTTAAGGCCAGAGAATAGGAAGCTTGTTTACTAAGTTACCTGATCAAGTAAGACCTTTTCCCCTTCTCCTCCCTTCCCCTGCACTGCCTGATAGTGGTTAAAAACTGATTAGCTAATAGAAGGGGTATGTGTATACAATGGGTTAGAAGAAAAACAGAACAGAGAAAGAAAGACAATCATTACACATGCCCTTCCCACTGCACCTTCCAGCCCCAGTCCAGGGAAGAGAGAGATTTAAGGCTAAATCTAATCTAGAATTTACATGGTGCACATATAGGACTAGTCCTTCTAGTTGCAGATTTGAGACTATGTTCGTGGCTTAAAATGATCTTAGGACTTCCATCGCGCAAGAAGCAGCAAAAACTTCATTGGACCTGAAGGCAGAGGAAAAGCTTCCCTACTAAATAGTGTAAAGAATTGGTAGAAAACAAAAATAAAAATCAGAAATAAAGTTCATTGTGATTACTTTGCTAGCTGCACTTGTCCAGCATACCAGGTAGGATTAACCACATCAATACCCAACTACTTGTTAAAATGAAAACAGTAGCATAAATAGTTCAAAAATCATTTTCTACTTGGCTTTGGAACGTGACACCATGAATCCTCAAGAGCCAATTTATCTCCTTAAAGGGCAACTGGATCAGACTTTCATTTACAGCAACATTATTTGCAAAAGCCAAGATATGAAAGCAGCCTAAGCGTCCATCAGTTGGTGATTGGATAAAGAAGACATGGTGCATTTAAATTGTGGAATATTATGCAGCCATAAAAAAGATGAAACCTTGTCATTTGCAATGACATGGATGGAGCTAGAGAGTACCATGCTAATAAGTCAGTCAGAGAAAGACAAATACCATATGATTTCATTCATAGACGGAATTTAAGAAACAAGTCAAATGAGAAAAGGGAAAAAAGAGACAGAAAAAGAGACATATCAAAAAACAGACTCTTAACTATAGAGGACAAACTGATGGCTACCAGAGGGGAGGGGGTAGAGGGACGGATGAAGTAGGTGATGGGGATCAAGGAGGGCACTTGTCATGATGAACACCGGGTGATGTAAGGAATCGTTGAATCACGACGTTGCACACCTGAAACTAAAGTAACACTATATGTTAACTAACTGGAAATTAAAATAAAAACTTGGGGCGCCTGGGTGGCTCAGTGGGTTAAAGCCCCTGCCTTCGGCTCAGGTCGTGATCTCAGGGTCCTGGGATCGAGCCCTGCATCGGGCTCTCTGCTCAGTGGGGAGTCTGTTTCCCCCTCTCTCTCTGCCTGTCTCTCTGCCTACTTGTGATCTCTCTCTCTCTCTGTCAAAAAAATAAATAAAATCTTTAAAAATAAAATAAAAACTTAAAAAAATAAAGTTAAGTGGAAGTTTATAATTAAAAATTAGTATGTTAACATAACATCTCATTACTAATTGATGTCACTTTAAACTTGGTTCTGTGTTTCTCAGCACACAGAGTCAAAGATAAGCCAGAAGACCTTAGGCTCTGACATCCTTATCCAACAGCCTTAGTTAAATCGCCATGCTCTATTTCAGTGATCAGCAAACTTTCTCTAAAGGGTTGGAATAAATATTTTAGGTTTTATATACCAGGTACCGTCTCTGTCACATATTCTCATTTGTCTTTAAAAATGCTTTTAAAATGTAAAAACTATTCTAAGCTCATGGGTCCCACAAAGGCAAGCTGGAGGATTGGTTGGCCCACAGACCATTGTTAATAAGTTTAAATTCTTCCTCTATCCACTCCATGCAATGGATCATTAAAAGCTGAGTACAGGGGGGCCTGGGTGACTCAGCTGGTTAAGCGTCTGCCTTTGGCTCAGGTCACGCCAGGGTCCTGGGATCGAGCCTCGCATCAGGCTCCCTGCTCAGCGGGGGGTCTGCTTCTCCCTCGGGCTCTCCTCCCTAACCCCAGTTTGTGCTCTCTCATGCTCTCTCTCTCCCTCAAATAAGTAAATAAAATCCTTAAAAACAACAAAAAAAAGCTGAGTACACCCCCTAAAACCCATGTTGTTCAATAGGATAGTCCCTAGCCATGTCATATGGCTCTCTGAATTTAAATGAAATAAAATTTTAGATTCGGTTCCTCAGTTACATTATCCACGTGTCAAGTGTTCAGCAGCGGGTTTGAACAGGGCAGATATGGAACATTTCCATCATCTCAGAGAATTCTATTGGGCATGTTTCTTAAGGTGCATTTGGAGGCATCTGGTTTACGAGAGGGAGCAGAGTTTTCACGCAGGACAGAGAGAGAGAGAGAGGGAAGGAGGAGGAAGACAGGTGAGAGCTGGCCACTGCTCACATGTTGACGATGTTCCTGACATTGAAGTTCTCCAAGGGAGCCAGGTCAGGGTCCACACCCCTCTCATCCTGGAGGACGATCTGCTGAAGGATGCGGTCCAGGAGCTGCCACTGTTGAAAGTAGCCACCGTTCCGCTTGTCTGCAAGGACGACAGGCATCCTCACTTTACTGAGCCCTGGAGCCCCCTCCGGCCCTGCCCTACAGTCACGGCTCCAGCCCAGGCTGATGCGGCGTGACTTCTCCCGCCCTTGGCAAGCTCCCAGTCTGATGGAAGAGGCAATGACGCTACTGATGCTGACGGTGATGATGGAGATTCACAAAGGCGGCCATTTCTTGATGATCTGCAACTGACTTCCTATGACTGTGTCAATCCTCTAGACTCTTTTCTCTACTCCCTCAAGTGCGTCCTGGCTGTCTTTGTTCCCTGTAGGCACCCTGAGTAGCCTATGCCTTGGGAATGCAAATTGCCTTTTCCATTATCTAAAAAAAAGCACCTTTCAGAAAGTAAATCTGCTCCAAAATATTACCTGCTAAATAATGAGGTCTCCAGGGAAATTTAAAAAAGAAAAGGTTTTAGGATTATCTAGGCTGTTGTTCTACGGTGAAAGATGAACGGAAACTCATTACAGATATGCACTTAGAGAGGGAGTCAGAATGGGTTGGAGAAGTGCTAATGGAATCCAGGCTGATTTCTCAGTGAAGGTGACCTTGAACTGTGAAGGCAAAGGCTTGTGTGTGATGCCTGACCTCACGGGACCCCACTCCTATCCTCTGTAATCACGGTTTGGTGGGACATGGACTTCCTTTTCATGTGCTAGCCACGAGCCCCTCTTCCTCAGTTCTCGATCCCAAGTACTTTGACCATCTAAGGGAGGTCAGCCAGCATGATGCTGATCTCAGAGTCGAACCACAATGCTTACAAGGTGGAAGGTCATGTCTGCAAAGCCCCATTTTGAGGCAGAAAGAGACCCGCTGACATTGCCCATGGAGCACCACACACAGAACCTGAGAGAGGAGAAGTCGGGTTTCTCAGGCACTTCCTACGTCTTTCGTGAAGATCTCTGACCTGAGCTTTGGAGAACTGATAGCTTCTCGGTCTAGGTCACTGTGTCGGGTTTCCTTTCCATCACTTCACTGACACAGGCATTGCAATGTGGCATAGTTTTCCATTTACCCCCTACCCAGGAATACAGGGTAAAGCCAGGTCACTGGCTCACAGAAGTAGAACATGTTTCATCTAAGGCTGTGACCCCAAAGCAACAAAAATTCCTTCGTATGTACCGACTCGCCCAGCCTCAAGTTCATCCACTATAAATCAGATATAATAATGCACACCCCTTAAGTCATTTTGAGGTTTAGAGACACTGTGCCAAAGGGCCTTGCATCACGCGTGGCCCAGCATTGGCGCATAGCAAACTGTAGTCATTGCCGCCATCACCACCAGCAGTCTGCCCAGGTTGACCATCATGGTTGGCCATACTAACCTTCCAAATATTTGATTTGTGAAGAGCTTAAATACCATGTGGTACAGTTGCAGCTCATTTCCGATTGCATGCTGGGGTGGCTATTAGTGATTATATGTAACTTATTCAGTCACTGTGCACACCTGGATCTTAAAGAGCTTAGCATCTGCTAAGCTTATGTGCTGACATCCGATATTTGCAAAGAGAGGCAGGGGCAAGTGCATTACAGTGGAGCTCACGAGGCCTGGATGCAGGAGCTGATAAAACCTTGGGAAAAGGCATGCTCGGTCTGCATCTGTGCTATCTCCCCGAACACAAAGCTGCTTTTTGGGGCCCCCCGAGAGGACTGATCCCTCTCCTGTCCTAAGCTGACTGCCAGCGCTGTTTGACTTTACAGTGATCAAGCTTCTGCCTGGTAGGCCAGAATATTAGCGTTCTTCAGTGCCAAGTCCCCAGCGGCTCCCCTGGGTGACAGTGGAAGTCGTGACCCCAAAGAGGGAGGGAAAAACAAGGGCCTGCGTCCTGTGGCCAGGCTTCCTGGGGACATGTGCGGAGGGAGACCCAGCCGGACTCGCCAGCCCAGGGAATTCCTGACGCCTTGTCTCCACTTGCCCCAGGCCAAGGCTAGGCCGGCTGAGGAAGTGGCAAGCGTGGGCTACTCACAGGGCATCTGCAGGCAGTGGTGTAAAACCGACAGCAAGCAGGGGTAGGCCTCAGTGTGCTTTAGCTTCTTGTGGATCAGCTCAAACATCTGGGAAGCGCTCTTGGTGTCAATGTGGACCTGAGGGAGGGGAGGGCACAGTGAATGGGGTGGGGGCAAGACATGGAAGAAGAGGGGAGAAAACCCTACTTCCATCCCCGGAGCCCCATTTCCCAGGACAACATTCCTTCTCCTGCTTCTGGCCCAGGCTTCAAAAGAGAGGCACAGAGAAAATGGCGGAGGGAGATGTCCTAGTTTTATGAAGCAGGATTTCTCCATTTCAGCACTATTGGCATCTTGAACCAGATCATTCTTTGGTTTGGAGGACTGTCGTGTTCCATAGCATCCTTGGTCCATACCTACCAGATGCCAGTGACATCCTCCTCGCGCCAGTTGTGACAACAAAAATTGTCTCCAGGCATTGCGAATGTCCACAAGGGAAGGAGGAAGCAGACACTCCTGGTGGAGAACTACTGATTCAAACTAAGGGAAGGGGACAGGGGCACAGACGATTCAAGGATGATGTAACATAGTTTGGCACAACCTGGGTTCAAATCCCAGGTCTACTCTCTCATTGTGTGACGAGGCAAGCTAATCTCAGTCTCCTTATTGTAAATCCAAAGTTTATGTGACAATATAATGGGAGGGTGATGGGTGACTGCAGCACCACCAGAAGTAGGTTTCTATTTGAACAGAGATTTTACAATACAATATTTAAGCAGCAGAATTGTGTATTTTCAGGGTTATTGAGACTGAAATGAAAAGACAGTCTGGTTTGTGAAGCATGATCTGGTTAGTGACGGGGAGAGGGGACTCTGGAAATTGCTGGAAGGCAGGGGGAGAGGAGCCCAGAGAGAATTTGAGACTAATCATAAGAAGTAATCATAAGTAATCATAACCCCGTAAGAACTGCTCCTCTTCCCTTTGGGGGTTGCGATCTCCCAGCGGAGGTGATGCCCTACCAGATAAGGCCTGCCAGGTGAGGCCCCGCAGAGTCAACACACTGCCAGGCTCCAGAAGCAGGACCTGGCTATAGGGCCACTCACCAGGGAAGCCAGCCAACCCTGCACCTACAACAAGGGATCTGGAGAAGAGTCTGTGGGGCCACCTGGGACCCCACTGCTGCCATCCCATCCCCGTAGGCTTCTCACCATGTCAAACCTCCTGGCCAGCTCCAGGTCATCCTCATTCCGGACCATCTCAAAGAAGTCTAAATGCCTAGAGAGGATGGGGGGACAGAGAGAGTAGATGTTACTTCTAGGATGTCCCTGTTTGAGGGTTAGCTCCTTCAACTCCCCAGTGAACTAAATCTGAAAGCTTCATTCAGGTGAGGCCAAGGCACAACCTGAAAAAGCCACCTGTCTGTAGGCCAGCCCTCTCCTCCTTTATAGAACCCCGTGCCCCTTCCTCAGGGGGGCCAGCCTGGAGTCCCGTCACCTCAGATCAGGTTTTCTCAGCTTGGGCACTATTGATATCCGGGGCTAGATTTTCCTTGGTTGTGGGAGGCTGATCTGTGAGACGTAGAAGGTCCGACAGCATTTCTGATCTCTACCCACCAGACACCAGGAGCAGCCCCCACCTTTCAAGTCGCGACAACAAAAATGTCTGCAGGCTTAGCCAAATGTCCCCTGGGGATAAAATCACCCAGTCAAGGACTACTGTTCTGCCTTCACCAGGGTTCTCCTACTGTCCTCATGTCAAACTGCAAAGGCAGTCTCTCTCATTTTTCACCCCACCCATTTCCCAACTCCACTTCCAAAGGAAGTTAAGGACTTAAGACTCCGTGCAATGAAATAGTCTATACCAATGGGACAGAACCAGAGGGGACAGATAGGAGCTTAACTGGAATTAAGGAACACATAGGAATTTAATCATGCCCTTTAATCAATAAAGACTTTTATGGCTTCCATTTTGGGTAGGCCAATTTCCTTGTTAAGCAGGAGGGCCCTGCAGGATGTTTAGTATTCCCGGTTTCCAACAATCCATACCAGTTAGTGTCCCCCAACCAGCCAGTCTGAAAACCAAAGGAATGCCCCCATGTGTTTCCAAATGCCCCCCTGCCATGGGGAAGTACTGCCATGGTTGAGGACTACCGGGTCCACCTGCCTATAGCATCAGAGATGAGAAAGCAGGTCAGCAAAGAGAGCAGCCAGGGACACAGGTAGAATGTGGGACGAGAGGGTGAGAGCTCTCTACCTTCCCCACACAGAGCTCATTCTGAACTGATACTGGGTATGGCAAGTGGTCTCCAGTGGGAAGGACAGCCTCCCTGAAAGTCCTGATCATCCCCAACTGAGGCACTGTCCCCATATGACTGCAGCGGGGACAGGTTGCTTGGGCCTTACTTGTCCAGGATGGCATTCTCGTGCTGCCGGAGCTTGTCAATCACAGGTTGGATCCCCAGCATCAGGAACTCATACCGTAGATGAAGGCGGAACTCCAAATTATCCTGGGGGTCATCGAAGGAGGACCAGACTTATTGGCTTGTGGTTCTTCCACAAGAGTCCCCAGCAGACCCACTCCAGTCATTGTCCCACTACATCACCCGCAACAACCCATCTGGAACTGCCTCAGGTCCAGAGTTCCAAGAAAGGGGAGGAGGAGACACACTTGACCTTGTTATTTACTCCCATTAGTTCTCCTGCCTCACTTCCTTCAAGTCCTTTACCAGTTTTCTCAGCCTTTGGCATCAAAGAGTGGCACCGTAATGTGGAACATAAGCTTTGATTTCAGACAGACCTCGGTTCAAATCCCTGCTCTGACACTCACTAGTTTTGTAATTTGGGGAAAGCCTTAATTTTCTCATCTGTAAAATGGGAATGATATTACTGATTGGGGTGATATTACATTAAGAATTACCTGATGAAATATGATTACCAACTAATCAGAACGGATTCGTATTCCTAGTATTGACAAGCGTGATGTCAGCATCTCAGGGATAGACTATTCTCCCAACCCACCTCACCTAACTTAGCTCATCAGGACTGGTTGCAAGAAAAGTGTGCTGGCATGGGGCGCCTGGGTGGCTCAGTGGGTTAAAGCCTCTGCCTTCGGCTCAGGTCATGATCTCAGGGTCCTGGGATCGAGCCCCGCATCTGGCTCTCTGCTCAGCAGGGAGCCTGCTTCCTCCTCTCTCTCTCTGCCTGCCTCTCTGCCTACTCGTGATCTCTCTCTCTCTGTCAAATAAATAAATAAAATCTTAAAAAAAAAA
>CM052886.1:99256358-99274841 GCA_028534135.1 Potos flavus
CCTGGGTGGCTCAGTGGGTTAAAGCCTCTGCCTTCGGCTCAGGTCATGATCTCAGGGTCCTGGGATCGAGCCCCGCATCTGGCTCTCTGCTCAGCAGGGAGCCTGCTTCCTCCTCTCTCTCTCTGCCTGCCTCTCTGCCTACTCGTGATCTCTCTCTCTCTGTCAAATAAATAAATAAAATCTTAAAAAAAAAAAAAAAAAGAAAAGCGTGCTGGCAGAAAAGAAGGAAAAGTAGAGATCATTAAATTGCCCCTTTGGCCTTCAACACACTGACCTTGATTGGGGCATCTGATTCCCTTAGAATTTGGGGAGTTCATCTGCTCTTCAAGTTCTTCTTCAACTGTTGCTATTTTTAGTCTGAGAATCGTATTCAGATCCCACAGTAAGGAAAATCAGAAGCCATACCTCCTAACAGAAGGTGTGAGAGGGCATGACCAGCCAACTCAGAAATCAGACCAGAGGCAGGTCTTTAGAAAACTCTAGAAAGAAGGGCCCACACTTTCCCTCCTCCTGTAAGTGATCCCCCACCACCCTAAGCAAGTATCAGCTAGCCAACTTGGGTTTTGTCCAGGACACACCTAATGCACAATGCTACCCATGCAAGAAACTCCCCAAGAACCCCTCATGACAGCAAGGTTCATGACAATCCATTCTTTCTCAGCCCCAAGTGAAAGAGGCAAGAGTTGATAAAGGTAATCTGAGGACAGTGATGGTAGTGGCAGCCACGCCAACTGGAGGTCTTGGCCCTATCCCTCTGCCACATCCCCGGGAGGCACTTGCTCACACTCCCCTGGGGCCAGAAAGTCCGGGAACAGTAAGGGCAAGGAGAAGACGCCTCACCTCTCCGGCTCCAGCATTGAGGACGGCATTGATGAAGGACATGATAGCTGTTTTCAGATTCACTTCATCCCGGTACCGGCCCAAACTTCGGTCCAGCTCATTCAGCAGTGTCTGGACGGAAAGGCAGGACAGGAGAGGAAAGGTGGGCTCAGGATCCTACAAGTCCAGGCTCTGTGCCTGTGTTCGCACCATTCCGACCGCCTAGCATCCCCCACTTGCTTGCTCTACCCAACCTATCTAGCTTACCCTGGGCCTTCCGGAAAGCTCAGCTTTTCCAAGGAGCGTCCTTTGCCTCTCCACACCTCGGTCTCAGTCCCGCCACTCACCTCCAGGGCTTGGTTTATTTTGTAGGGCAGCGCCAAAATGCTGCTATGGCACTTCAGAGCTGTTTACAGCTCCGGCTGCTGAGAGCTCATGAATCTTCCTGCCCAGCTCCCTGACAGCATGGACACTGCCTCTTACCTCTTCTGCAAAGTCTCAGGGGCCACTTTCCGCACAGTGTAAGTGCTTAAAAACCTCTGATGACAGAATATACGAATAGCCTATCCTGGTAGATAAACTATGGCGTCTGTAGGGACAGTTTAGATCTATTGAAACTTACTCTACATAAGACACTTTATACTTACTATCTCATTACTTTTCTGGGGAAGGTGGAGAAGGAAAGAGAATAGCATGGCGTAAGTATTCAGCACTGTTCTTGGGGTCCCCATAGTAAGCACTGGCCCAGGCAGAGGCCTTAAAATCTTGGCCCCAGCAACTGCATTCAGGTCCATTTCTAACTCAACCGCTGTGATTCATCAGGCACTGGGCTCAGAGATGTAGAGCCATAGACCAAGAATCCAGCGTCAAGGAACCCACGATCTAGTGAGGAGCCCATTTTCCCAGCCAAACCCCCATCTCTTGAAGTCCCTTATGTCCCTTTATACAAGCGCTCAGCTGGGCGCCTCACCTGAAAGCGGGTCCGCTCCGCTGCATACACCTGGTAGTGCAGCATGGCCTGCAGCACCTTCTTGTGGCCGCCGGGCACCAAGCACACGGCGCCCAGGATCTCCAGCACGGCCACCTTGGTCTTGCTGTTCTCTGTGCGCAGACTCTGTGCGATGGTGCTGATGGCCTCTGGCTGCGCCAGCACGTGCGCCCGCCCCTGGGAGTTGTTCATCAGAGCCTTGATGCAACCGATGAGGGAGGTGTGGATGCGACTTTCACAGGTGGCGTGGTCCATGCTCCGGAGGAAATTCAGCAGGCAGGTCAAACCCTCCAGCTCCATGAAGCGTGTCACGAACCTGTCCAGGCCAGTGCCATTAGCACAACAAGTATCCTGAATTTGCATAGGATTCTGTATACACTTTGCAAATAGTTACCCCGGGACCTGTGTAACACTGTGTCCCACCTACAGTAGCCACTTGGTTCATTTAGTGAGTTGATCTAAGGCATTAAAATCCTATCCCTCTCGCAGGAGACTCGTGCCTTATTTGCACCTTAAATAGCGTGTTTTTGCCGGTCATCGGCTGTCACTTGCATAGCTGTGATGGTATATACGTGAAGGAAATGATTGCAGTAATTATTACTATAATTATCATGGCTGTTAAACCTTGAAAATTCATCTCCAGAGAGGATGGGCATTAAGAGAATTACAGTCAGAAGACAAAGAGGGCTTCCAAACAAGGGGGCCATCAGAGTCACTGAATCACGGGACCAAGGTTAGGGAAGGCACTCTTCAAGGGATCCTTAAGAAAAGAGCTAAATTATCTTGAATATTAACACAAAGCATTAAAAACCATTTCGTTCAGGGGTTCTTAACCTGGAGTCTGTGTCCCCCTAAGGGGTCAATGGCTAACTTACAGGGGTCTGTGAATGCGGATGGGAAAAATAAGTTATATTTTATTTTTGGTAACCTCTACCTGAAATTATCATTTCCTTCTATGATGAATGTGGGCAATAAACTACAGCGGAATTATCAGAACCCGTGACTTTGTCACCCAAAGAAATCAGCCATTTTCATATCAAATTATAGTTGTTGCAGGTGTCCCAGACTATCCTTTCCACTCATCAGCACTTCAAAATCATGGTGGTTGCTAGGTCGTGCTGCTTAAGGCATAAAGAAACACCTTAATCTCTACCTCACAAATGTTTCATATTTCGTAACTATTTCACTTTAAGTGGTTTATTTTTCATCTTATCTATTTTATTATTTAAAAACATCACTCTGATAAGCAGTCAATGGGCTTCATTTGGTGCCAAAGTCGTCCACGGCACACATGCCTTTGCACACACATATACACAAAGAGGCTTAGAACTCTCGATTTCATAAAACAGTAACAATCCAAGGAAATGTCATAAATGGAGCTGAGGGAACCATTGCATATAGTTAATACATTTGGTCCTGAGTGTATTTGTGTATTTCCATATTATTATATGTCTACGAAATGGAATATACTCTCAAATTAAGTCATTAAAATAGGTATTATTTGTTTCTATTATATGCTTTTCTGTATTCTGAGAATTTCCACCACGACTATGTGTAACTTTTGTAATCAGAATTTTATTAAGGGAAAGAAAAGTAAATTGAAGCGGGAGGCAAACCTGGCAAACTTCCCTCAATGTCTCTCTTCTTCTCGATGTCCTCATCCTTCCTGCACCCCCTTCCTACAAGCCCCCCACCAGAACCACGAAGGATTAGGGTACTCCCATTCTCCTGAGGCTCTAGTTCCAGGCTCCCAAAGTAGAGAAAATGGAGAACTCAGCCCAAACCACACACACACACACACACACACACACACACACACACACACACACACACAGAGGCAGACCAGTATGCTGGTAAACATTTAACAACTGGCTCTCTGCAGAAAGAAAAAAAGGCCTGATTGTAATGTTTGTCAATTTCCACAGTATACGTATTCCCAGCATAGCTGATTTCAAGCTATCAATATGACATCATCGAACATGGAGTTGGGAAGAGATGCAACATTTATGGTACAGTTGATCCTTGAATAACATGGGTTTGAATTGTACAGGTCCACTTATATGCGAAGTTTTTCAGTAAACACAGTACAATACTATAAATAGATGTTCCTTATGATTTTCTTAACAGTTTCTTTTGTCTAGCTTCCCTTATAAGAATATAAAACATAATACCTGTAACATGTAAGATATGTGTTAATCAACTGTTCGTGTTATTGGTAAGGCTGCTGGTCAGTGGTAGATTGTCAGTAGTTAAGTTTTGGGAGAGTCAAAAGTTATATGCAGATTTTTGACTGCATGGGGGTTGGCGCCCCTAACGTCCTCCTCGTTCAGGGTCAGCTGTATCTCCACCAGGCATATATAATGGATATAAACTCAAGAGCATATATAATAGCCGAGAGCGAACATCAAACTAAAACGTAGTAAGATCATTAGGTAATTAGGGAGTGAAAAGTTTCAAGTATTTGTTACTTTTGTTTTTGTTATGATTTATTTAGTTTTAAGTTTATATCACTTATATTCTAATCCTAGCTATGTTTTTTTTTTTTTTTTTTTTTTTTTTAATCCTAGCTATGTTTAACAAGCAGCTTGCAAAACTGCTGGAAATTTAACAGTCAGCTCCCACAGGCAGCTACAAGCCAGCTCCCAGGCACGAGGGGGAAGCTATGGCTCTTGGCCCACTTTGGACCTTTGCGTAGTATGGCCTGGGAAAGAGGAAGGGTCCTTCTCAAAATCATCCCCTTTGCCCCACCTGCATGGCTCCTCCTCTCGGTGGTGGAATCTTGTCCACAAACACCACATCTCCCCCTAGTGGCTGGAGTGTCTCCCGCCCACACTGCCCTCCTCCTCAGCCAGGGCACTCATTCTCAGAGCACTTTCTTACACACTTTGTCCTTAAGGCCATGTTCTCTCCCATTCCGTTCTCCCAAGAAAAACAAGTACCTGCCCTCAATTTCTGCTCAGATAGCTCTTCAGGACCTGAGGTTTATGCCACATTCCTCTGCTCTCTGCTCTGGTCCCCTGCATGCCCAACCTCTGGCAGCCTCCCAGCAACTCAGAGAGAGGGGTTGTAGGAAGCAGGAAGTGGAGCAGGGAGCTCTAGGAGATGAGGGGGTGAGGGTGTGTGGAGCCGGCAAGGGGACTGGGATGGGAGCAGAGCATTGGGTGAGGCTTCAGGAAGTTGAGGGGGGACCGCCAAGTGAAGGGGTGTGGAAGGAAGTGGGAAGGGGAAACACGAGTCACCTCATGGGCTGTGTCCGGAGTGCCGTCTTCAGGTCTTCCACAACTTGGTTCCTCATCTCCGTCTCTTCCTCATCAAAGGCATACAGACTCTGCATCTGAGGTAGGTGGAAAGGGGCAGAGCTGCCTGAGCCCCAGCTCCCTGCACCCCCCAGAGCCCAGGTGCGACCCAGGAGCCACCCTCGACTCAGGAAGGGTGAAGCCCCAAGGAACGGTTCACTAAGAGGGTCAGATTCTGAGAAGACCCAGGTTCCAGTCCCAGACTTGACTTGCCTCATCTGTGGAATGGGGAGAATTATTGGCTCAACTTGTTTTCTAAGACTGTGTGATATATGAGTGGTTAATAAATGTTTAAATGGCTGGGGACCTCTTGGGTCACACAGAGAAGGGAGGAGTTATGATTTAAAAAATCTCGGGAATAACTGGAAAGGTGCAGATTCCAGTGAGTGGGGTGTGAGTGCGGGGAACAATGCGAGAAGATCACTCTCCCCCATGGCTTTTCCCGGGGGGAGGGGTGTGGGGGCAGGGAGGAGCCATCGCTCACCGCAGCCATAGAGTTGATGCGGTCAATGTAATAGTCGGGCCAGCTGGTCGCCAGTTTGTTGGGGTCCTCTTGCTCCTGGAACAAGAAGAAAGACTGTATGCGCCACCTGGCAAGACAGGCCCATGGCCTGAGGTCCTGAGCTTCATTCCAAGTCTGCAGATTCACTCTCCAGCCCCACCCAGAGAGGGATAACTTCGAGGAAGTTACAAAATCTCTCCAGGCTTCCATTTCTTCCTTGGTGAAAATGCAGATAAGGAACACAGACTCTCAGGACCGGCCAGTGACACAGGCAGAAATCACACAGGTATATGCACTTTCAATGAACAATATATATAATTAAAAATAAATTCTTTTTTTTCCCTGTTGTATCTGTTCCCTCTTTGTTCACTTCTTAATAAAATATAATTTTATGTCTGTTGAACCTAATAAAAATCTGTGCTTATATTTTATACATCTGGTTTTTCAAATTTTACCATTCTCATTGTATTTTATGAAAGTATTGGGTTTTGACAGTTTGGAATTAAAAAAAAAAAAACTTGGTTTTTCTCTCAGATTGTTTGAGAAGCACTGATATAAAGCATCTGGTGCAGTTCCTTGGCACATAGTAGGCACTCCGTGAATAGTGACTTTACTAAAAGAGGGAAAGGGACTCCCTAGGTTTTGGAGACTCAGGAGGGCTCGGTGTAGCTGGGAGGCAGAGCACAGAGCACAGGGCCTTTGGCCCAGCCCTCAGGTGCTAGGGGAAGCCTCAGTTCCTACCCCACGATGGGCAAGAACAATGAGAGTTGAATAAATATTAACGTTGATCGAAGATCTAGCCCTCTCCTTCAGCTTCTGCGCATTACACACACCCAGCCCCTTCCTGTCCCTGCCCCAATCAGATGTTCCCCTTCACCTGCCTTCTGCTAATCTCTTGCTTTCGAATCTGCACGAAAACTTACCTCCTCTTCCGGAACCTGTCTGCCAGCTGACCTGGACTTTGCTCTGCATCCCTCAGCTCTAGCTACTCAAGCTTCACAATTTTGTTTCGCAAAGTCCAAATTTGAGACCAGTGGGAAAACTTCCTTGATTTGGTCTTTGTGATTTCACACGGCTATGTGTTAACTTCATGACTGAAGCTCCCCAATTCTATCTTCTGGCCTTGGGGAGGGGATCACAGAACCAAAAAACAAATGCATCACGAAATATATACTTTTCTGCCTCTGCCAGCTCATCATTTACCCATTCCATATGCATTAAATGAGCACCTACTACATGCCAATCACTGTTCTGAGCCCTGAAAGTACTGTCAGTCTCTGTCTTCCATAGAATAGTCTAGTGCCAGAGGTAGAGTGACAAATGCTCTATGACAGAACTGTCTATGGTGGGCTGTAGAAGCCCAGGGTGGGGGCATCTAACACAGAAGCCTCATGAGAGGGGCTCTGAGAGGACAGAGTTATGAAAGATTACTGAAGCTAAGACAGGAGGGGAGGGTGTTACAGAGAGAGGAAGCACCACATGGCAAGAGAGGAGTGTGTGAAAGTGTGAAGGGAGATTACAAGTAATCTAGTTTAGAAGGTAGAACAAGTTGTTCTTACATTTTAATAAATTTTTTATTGAAGCTGTGCAAGAGATCAACTTACAGAACTCCATAGTAAATCCATTTGGAAAGTGGAGAAGCATGAGACATGATAAACTACTGCTGAAGTTAATTTTCTCCTCCCTCCCTCCTATGACCTGAACTTTTTAAAGATCTTCTTTTTCACAATGAGAGTTCTGGACACAATGCATAGTATCCTGCAGGTGCCTAATAAATGTGCATCGAGTATACTAGACTAGTGTGCACAGCCCCCGCATCTTGCCGCAGGCTCTCGAACTCCAGCAGCCCTGGGTTCTAGCAATGGTGCAGCCACTGGCCATGACTGGCTGGGACCTTTGGGTGAATCCACTGCCTCCCTAAGCCGACCTTGCTTCATGTGCAGAAGAAAGGACTAGACTGAATTGCTTCTCAACTCCTTCCAGCTCTAGAATGGCACAGCATTCTAATCCTCCAATGTTATAAGGTCATGGAGCCCCAGATGAGACGAATACCCTGGGTGAGGAGAAGAAGAAGAGAGCCACGAACAAACAGGCTCAGGGAACATGAAGGAGCAAAGGCTCAGGACTGGCCCAGACCTGTCTGTCTGCTCCCAGCAGGGAGCAGGTCCGAGCCTCAGGCGCGGGAATAACTGGGTCCTAACTCCCAGATTCCTATACTCTAAGGTCAAAGGAACAAGCTGCTAGTCTGAAAAATGGGAGGGTGGAGGGGACACAAGGCAGATGGGCCAAGAAAGAGAGAGGCTAATAAAACAGAAGCGGCGCAAGAGAGAGACAGACAGAAGGATGTGGAAGAGAGACACAGATACGGAGAAAGACCAAGGGAAGCAGAGGGGAGGAGATAAGAGCTAACGAAGCCCCAACTGGAGCCTGGAACACCCCTTCCTAAGGACCATAATCAGGAGACCGATGACATCTCCTAACGAAGGAGAAGAGAAGGAGGAGAGGGAGGAGAGGGTGGGGAGAATGGGGATCCGTGTTTGACTTTGATACACTTGCTGCTCTGTGAGGCCGAGCCTGGGACGGGTGGGCGCCAAAGATCCAGGAGAGGCTACCCCGGCCCCAAACTGAGTCCTTACAACACAAAGCTGCCCTTGGGTACCGCACAGGACACAAGCCCTCCAGACAGGCACGGGAAGGGAGTACAGACTTGTCATCTTGGTGTCTCCTGGACCCGCTCCTGGAACCCAGCGGGCACCTGCACCAAGGATTTTTGAAAAACAGAATCCCATTTCCCTGAGGGTCCGCTCCATGAGAGCGGGGAACTTTTTGCCCTGATTTATTCATGGCTGTGCCTCCCACACCTAGAATGATGCTGGTATATAATAAATATCTGGTGACTGAGCGAGCGAGCATGGAGGCAAGAGCTGCCTCATGCTGGGGACCCTGAGGTGGCGGTGGAAGGGTTCAGACATGGCACCTTCTTCTTGCTGCAGTAGATCTGCCATTTCTTCTCCGGAGGCAGTGCAAACACAGCCTCTCGGTTCTTTTCGGTGAGATCCAACTCATCCTGCAAAGACAAGAAATATGTCTGAGACCCAGAGACGGTTGACATTAGAATATCCAGCGCTACAGGAAATTGCAATTCCCCCAAACCTATCCCTCAGCCTGCTGTCTCTCTCCAGAGGGTATCAAAGTGTGCTAGGGCAATTCTTCCGCTAGAAATACAGCCCGACGCCCCCACCCCCATTCCCTTACATCCACCGGAGCCTGGGCTGCTTCTAGTCATGCTTCCCTTACTTCCTGTCCACTCCCACTTGTCTCTACAAATCCACCCTCCTCCTCCAGGCTCCCTGTTCCCTGCTCATCTCCTTCCTGCACTGCTTTGTTAGTCTCTAACTGCCTTGCTCCATTTCTGCTCTTCTTTTTTTTTTTAAGATTTTATTTATTTATTTGACAGAGAGATCACAGGTAGGCAGAGAGGCAGGCAGAGAGAGAGGCGGAAGCAGGCTCCCCGCTGAGCAGAGAGCCCGATGCGGGGCTCGATCCCAGGACCCCGGGATCATGACCTGAGCTGAAGGCAGAGGCTTTAGCCCACTGAACCACCCAGGCGCCCCCATTTCTGCTCTTCTTTCCCCTGTCCTTCTGAAGCTCGTCAACATCATAAGTCAAGGCCTGACAAAGCACTCGGTCTACAGATGTAGTTTTTGCCCCATGCTGCCAGTCTCCCTGCCCTTTGGGTTTCTCCCCCAGAAATTCCCTGGCTCCCCCCAACCTCAGCATGGTCTCAGCACAGGCTGAGAAGAGCTGGTGAGGACAAGAAGCTGTGCAATTCTCCTGGCAAGAAGAGGATGCCGTGGAAAGGGAGGTTCTGATTGGCTTCCCACGGAGGTGTGCCTGTCGGGGGCAGCTCCCCTGCCCACACAAGTCTGGGGACTCCACTTGGCTAACCCACACTCCCCAAGGAGCAGAATTGAGTAGTTCTGATATCATCGAATTTAGGGTCGTTCTATAGGTAGCTTGGAGTCACACTGTAGTTTCTAGATGGCCTCTAAAAACTCTCTTGTTGAAGATTTTTCTCCTGTGATTCATGAGCTATGCCAAGGCTCATAAAAGAAAGAGTTAATGGGCCACGGGAAACAGTTTGCTTTTCAACTCAATTATTGTGATTTTTCTATTTAAATAAAAAGCAATTCTGGGGCGCCTGGGTGGCTCAGTGGATTAAAGCCTCTGCCTTAGGCTCAGGTCATGATCTCAGGGTATTGGGATCGGGCCCCACATCGGGCTCTCTGCTCGGCGGGGAGCCTGCTTCCCCCTCTCTCTCTGCCTGCCTCTCTGCCTACTTGTGATCTCTCTCTCTCTCTCTCTGTCAAATAAATAAATAAATCTTAAAAAAAAAAAAAAAAAAAAGCAATTCTTGCATTAAGACAATAAAGCAGGGGCACCTGGGTGGCTCAGATGGTTAAGCATCTGTTTTGGGCTCAGGTTATGATCTCAGGGTCCTGGGATCGAGACCCGTGTCGAGCTCCCTGCTCAGCCAGGAGTCTGCTCTCCCTCTCCTTCTCCCCTTCCCCCCTCATTCTCTCTCTCTCTCTTTCTCTCAAATAAATAAAATATTTTTTAAAAAGACAATAAAGCATACTATTAATAATCTTTATATTTTCAAAAATCACAGTGAAAGTAATATCTAAGAAAGTATAAGGGTCTTAAATAGCAATCTCTTTTCCCTATACTTTAAGGGAGAACATTGAAGATTTTCCTTTACAGAGATCAGAACTGTCCAATAGAAATATAATGTGAATATAATGTGAGCCAAATGTATTTTTAAAAATTTCTAGTCATAGTAAACATTAAGAATGGGTGAAGTTAAATTTAATAATATATTTCATTTAATCTAAAATATCTAAAATATAATCGTTTCAACATGTATTCAATAGAAAAAATTATCGGTGAGTTTGAAAAAAAGAATATAAAGTATCTAAATCATCAAAATCTGGTGTACATTTCACCCTTACAGCCCTTCTCAGCTCAGACCAGCCACATCTCAAATATGCAGTGGCCATAGCTGCTATTTGGGACAGCACATACAAAGATAATTTGAAACAAGGCCCATCAGTTCACCTGCTTTTGGAACTAAACGCTCCTGCAGATCTAATGCTAAACAAAGGTTCCTTCCTAGAATCAGTCTCTCCATATCCCAGTAACATCCTTCGTCAAGATTCCCAGAGCCCTGCTTAAAGTTTCTGGAGTATTTCCTTTCCATGGTCAGAATCAGGTATCAAAGAAATAGTAGAGATATATGCACCTGACTCTTCCCAGTGCAAACTGCATCTCTTCTTTTGCTTACGTAGTTAGTTCTACCTGGGCTGCCCTCCCGGACCACCCACCCCTGGACCCTGGTCTAATCTACTCAGGCTCAAGGTCAGCCTCTTCCGGCAAGCCTTTCATATCCATTTCCAGGTAAGACCACCTTGCCCTTCCTGAACACCAGAACAAGTTACATTCAAACTTGGATCCTGGTTACTTATGCACCTGTCTTTTCTCACCAGTGGTCTCTGTCACTAAATCAATGGTTATTTCTTGGTGATCTGGCTCAGCCCAGATAGCCTATGACTAACTGCAGACCATTCACTCCTTACGGAGTCTCTCCTGGTTTTTGCGACAGCTACACTCTCTGGCTATCCCTCCTGCTTTGCTCTATGTTCGTCTTGGGCTCCCTTGATGTCTTCTTGTCTTCTCTCCTACTGTCAAATATTGAAATCCCTCAAGGCACCATCCGGGGTCCTGGAGTCTCCTTCCTGTATGCTTCCCCAGTAAAGACTTCTCAGCCATTCCCAAGGACTGTTACTACCCCAAACTCTCTCAAATCTGTGTCTCTAGCCCCCCAGTTTCCTGAGCTCCAGACCCTGAAACCCGACTGCCTCCTGTGCCCATCTACCTCACACATTTATGTAGTATCACTACGTGCCAAGCACTGTTCTAAGTGCTTAATGTTTACTCATTAAACTTACAACAACCCATTTTACAGATGTGGAAGTTGATGCACAGAGAGAATATGCAAACTGAGTTCATCACCCCAGCCCCTAAAGCTGAGTTTCGTCTGACATCTCCTGTCTTTTACAGGGTCCAACATCCACTCAGTTCCTCACATCAGAAATGTGGGTGTTCCCTGATTCCAATCACTCCCCAAGCCCAGCAAGTCCTGTATTTCCTCCTAAATAGCTCTTCAATCTGTTCTTTCCATCCTCACTAGTGACATTTAGTCCAAGTCACCATTCTCCCTAGTTTGGATTGCACTAAAACCCTAATGTCCTACCCATAATCCTTCTTCGGTAGAGTACCCTGAATGGTCTTTTAGAAGACCATCCTGCTTTGGTGACTTTCTATTGCCCTTAAGATCAAGTATGAAATCTTGTTACTGGGCGTCTGGGTGGCTCAGCTGGTTAAGCGACTGCCTTTGGCTCAGGTCATGATCCCAGAGTACCAGGATCGAGTCCCGCATCGGGCTCCCAGCTCCACGGGGAGTCTGCTTCTCCCTCTGACCTTCTCCCCTCTCATGCTCTCTCTCTCTCAAATAAATAAATAAAATCTTAAAAAAAAAGAAAAGAAAAGAAAGATTAAAAGAAAAAAAAAGAAAAAAAAAAAAGAAATCCTATTACTCTCACCCTCCATGGTGAACTCCTAAAGGCCCAGCTCTTTTCTGACTGAAGACTCACATATTATGCTTCTCTTACTGAGGACAACCCTCTGTCATTGCTCTACAACCCTATTCACTTCTCTGGCCATCACTCTGCTTTTGGATCTCGGTGGAAATGTCACTCTTTGGGAGGACCACTGTGACCCTCAGTCAAGAATTAAACTCTCTGCTACACATTGCCACAGGCCCATGAATGTTCCCTTTCCAAACACTCACTACATTTGTCATTACTGTGCAAGTTCAGTCTTCCCTACTAGACTCTATGTCCTTGGAGGCAGGGACTGTGACTTTTGGTCCACCACTAAATCCCTGGGAACCTCCCATAGGGCCCAGCACTCAGCGGGCTCTCAAGGAATATTTTTCGTTTGTCCAATGCTAATCTCAGTGCTAGCTCAATGCTCAAAACTGGCTCAATGTTAATTTGCTCTGTTTGTTTGCTGATACCAATCTCCTTGCAGACAAGACTTGTGTGACTTATCCTTGCTTTTGTCAAAGTACTTTGTAAGGAGTCCTGCTCACTAAAGATGCTAAATAAAAGGGCCAAGGAAAAGAACTTCTTTCATCCTGTCCTTCTTTCAAAACTCATGTGCTCTGTTCAAGAAAATGTCCATGCTGTGATAATATAAGAAATAGATTTTTCATCTGGCCATTCATTTGTATTCTTCAGAATATCCTTTATAATGCACTGGTAGTAGTAAGTGAAGTCTTTCCCTACATTCTCTGAGCCATTCTAGCAAATTATCCAACCTGAGGAGAGGATCATGGGAACTTCCGACTTGCAGTCAAGTCTCTCTGAAGTGTGGGTAACACGGGGACCTACTACTTCTGACTGGTGTCTGGGTGGGGGGCCATCTTGTGGATCTGAGCCCTTCCTCTGTGGGGCCTGTGTTCACTCTGGGTAGTTAGCGTCAGCATGGAGTTAAGTTGTAGGACACCAATCGGTATCTGCAACAAACCGGGGAATTGCTTGGTGTGGAAAAACCCACGTATTTGCTGTCAGCAGTATTCGGAGTAAAATAAACAAAAACCAAACAAACAGATCTTAGTAGTACTAACACCAATCAGGTTCCAAATGTCATTCTATACTATTAAATACTTTGTTCTCTCTCATCCATGCTCTAACCAGAGGAAAGGATGAGGGTTTCCTGAAGCTGAGTTCAGGAATAACAATGAGTTTCCCTGAGCCTGATGTGATGAGGAAGGTGGATAACTTTTCTGCATAACCTTGCATGGTCTTATCTTATAGTGGTCCAGTTATTTGAAGAGCTAGATTGCCTTAATCAAATACACTCATTATCAAATCCAAGTCTGAAATCCCATTTCCAATCACATAGCATTGTTTCCCTGCTGGCTTGACAACTGGCGAACCATGAGAATGAATGACCAAGAGCTAATGCTAGATGAACTTGGGATTATTGCTCTATGCGGGGTTCAGCCCTGAGTCCTGGGTGTGGGTTGCATCCCTGATCTGGGAGCCTCCTTGACTTTGTCTCACCACCAGACCCCCAAGAAGAAGAATCATGCTTCTTTCCTGTTCTGTCTCCTTGTGGTCAGAGTATAGCATTTCGCATGCTCACTTTGTGAGTGATTTCACAAAAGTGTAGTGCTGCTCTAGTCTGAATGGGCATCACGGAGTCAGGAAGAGCTTCTATCAGGGTCAAAGACAGAGCTTCCACTTCCATAAGCTAGACATGGGATATAATCCCCCAGTCTGGAACCAGGCCTGAATCAGGTGCAATATAGGCATCTCTACCTCCGTATTTCTAGTCAATCATCCCCTGCTTTGAGGACCTGGTAGTTGCCTGCCAAATCCCACTCTGTCCCTTGCTCTTGTATGAGTTGAAAGAATCCCACGGAAGTTCCAGAAAGAAGGTGTCAAGCGTTCTGGTATTCTTTGAATCTCCTCACTGCCTTATTTCACGAAATACTGGACCTGTTCCTTTCATGATGGCCTAACCGCTGTACCATGAGGTCTAGAATCACCTGGAGATATGAGGCAGGTCCATTCTTCTGGGGACATATTTCATGGTATCCTCCCCAGTAAATGACTTATTTTTCCCTCACAGCTGAGGTGTCCTGGGGGGCCCACTCTCACCCCAAGCAGAGTTTCACAGGTAGAGATCCCAGCACATGGGTCCCCGCCCTCTGTCCCGCTCTGCCTGCCCCAGAATCCTCCTCCCCATTGTCAGCACCCTCCCTTCTCTGTCCCCTCACTGACCACCAGCTCTGCAAAGCGGACGTTGAGCTCCTCTGGGTTCGGGATAGGACTTGAAAACTCCATATACTGCAGAGGGTGGTTGTCCCGGAGGTTGATCTCAGGGAGGCCGCTGCCCCCAAAGCAGCACAGGAAGCCCAGGCCGTGGCGGCTCCTCTTGCGGGGGGCCATGGTCACTCCAGGCCAGGGCGGGTAGTCAACAGGCCGGTGCCCTAGGTCCTCATCGTGATCTGGGCAGGAGAACAGACAGCACAGAGGGGTCAGGCAATGGCAGCCAGGTAGGCAGGGACAGTGGTCACTGAGTGGTCACTGAGCCACCATTATTTCTTTGCCCAACAGTTAGGAGCCCTCAACCCAACAATCAGGCCCGCCCTTCCTTCTCTCACAGCTTCTTTCTGTTCCCTCCAGCTCCTTCCACCTAGAGGCATTCCTCCCCCGCCCCCCCCATCGCACCTTCCAGTGTTTCCTGCCACAAACACTTTCAGATTCTCCCTCCATGCCCCCAGAGAACAGAAGTGGGCAGTAGTCACAGAATGTAAATTGCACCTTCTCTGTGATGTGATCGTACAGATGGATATCCTAGTCCCCGCCCTCTAGCAGAGCCACTTTCAGCAGGGCCAACTCAGTCACTAGATCCATTTTAAGGTGTACAGATGCCTGGTTTAAAGGTTTCATCCAGAGTGGGGGGGAGGGTTGAAGCAGGCTGGCAGAGGAGATAGCAAGCTAATTATACGGCATGGCTCCCGGGGAGCAGAGGATTGAAGTCTTCGGAGACTCGCAGGGTTTTGTGTCCAGTCTGCTATGCCCAGGCATGTTTGAATGAATGTGAAATATCAACAGGACATGGGTTCACCGCCCAGCTATCTAGAAGGGGAGGTAACCTGGGGGAGTCATCAGAGTGAACCCTGAGTAAGGAAATGGGGTTGATCATTGGGACAGTGTTCAGCCAATACTGAAGGAAATCTGGCCAGATCCCTTTTCTATACCAACCAAGAACAGAGGACACCACTTTGGCCAGAGACCAAAACTCAGGAACACCCAACGGTTGAGTGGGCATTGTAACAGAAAGGGTTAAGTTATTAGCTTGCCACTGGGACAGCCTCATTCAACGGTGCCCCAGCTTGGGAAGAAACACTGGCCAGCCCTAGTCATTGATGCCACATAGCTTCTAGATAGATTAAGCCCAACTATCTGAACATAGGCTTCCCAAATGGGTTAAAACTACCCTTGACCATTACCGGTTCCCAAACATGCTTTCAGATAACCTGGGTGGGTTCAGGAGAGCTTACCCACAACACTGCTGCCCAGCCATGCTCTCCTCATTCAGTATTTATGTATCTTAATTTTTTTTTTTAACATAAAAAGGATTCTGCCTTTTCCCCTATTATTATCACAGGCCTGGGGTTATAATTATAAAATACATATAACACAAAATTGATCATTTTAACCATTTCTTTGTGTACAGTTCGATGGCATTATGTGCATTCACATTGTTGTGCAACCATCCCTACCACCTATCCCCTTAATTTTTTCATCTTGCAAAATAGAAACTCTGTACTCATTAAGCACTGATTTCTCATTTCCCTCTCCCCCAAGCCCCTGGTGACTACCACTTTACGTGCTGTCTCTATGAATTTGACTACTCTAAGTAGCAGTATGAGTAGAATCATAGGAGTAGAGTCATACAGCATTTGTCCTTTTGTGACTGGCTTATTTCACTTAAAATAATGTCTTTAAGGTTCAGCAACCTAGAAGAAATGGATGCGTTCCTGGAAACCTATAAACTTCCAAGACTGAAACAGGAAGAAATTGACAACCTGAATAGACCGGTATCTAGTAATGAGATTGAAGCAGTGATCAAAAACCTCCCAGAAAACAAGAGCCCAGGACCTGACGGATTCCCTGGGGAATTCCACCAAACATTCAAAGAAGAAATAATACCTATTCTCCTGAAGCTGCTTCAAAAAATAGAAACAGAAGGAAAACTTCCAGACTCTTTCTATGAAGCCAGCATTACTCTGATCCCCAAACCAGGCAAAGACCAAAAAGGAGAATTTCAGACCTATATCCCTGATGAATATGGATGCCAAGATTCTCAACAAGATCCTAGCTAATAGGATCCAACAGCACATTAAAAAGATTATCCACCATGACCAGGTGGGACTTATCCCTGGGATGCAAGGGTGGTTCAACATTCGCAAATCAATCAATGTGTCTTTAAGGTTCATACATGTTATAGCATGTATCAGAATTTCCTTTCTTTTTAAGGCTGAATACTATTCCTCTGTATTTATATACATTTTGCTTATCCATTCACCATCAATGGACATTTGGGTTGCTTCCTCCTTTTGGTTATTATGAATGATGCTACTATGAGCATGGGTGTACAAATATCTCTTTATGTTTCTTCTTTCAATGCTTTGGTATGCATACCCACAAGGGGTCAAGATATTTTTGAGTCTTGACTCTGAGCTATTTCTCCTAGATTTGGTCATTAACAGAAATGTTCAGAAGATACTCATGGTCTTTACCCATACCATTGCTAAAAACTTTGACCACAATAAAGATACAGACAGAGCCGGATGACATAGTTACCCCATCTGGGAATGCCAAAGGACTATTCATCAACACTCTCAGGGAACAGACCTTCAACCAGCTTGGAATTCATGAACCCATGCTCTTATCTTGCCCTCTTTGCTATAAAGACACCATACGAGATCTTTCCTGAAGCCTTGTGGAATTTGAGATATGTCAAATGTAAGGTATACCTCAGAATGGAGCTCTAGAATCTTATCAGAAAAAGATAAATGTTTCATAACTTGTTCCTAGGGAACTCAAGGTAACTTCTGGAGAACATTGCTTTATCTCCTAAACCCTAACAATCCAGCTAGTAACAGTCTAATCTGATCAGGCCTCTAAGTCATGATGCATTTTAATTGTCACTCTGGAATTTTTTACTGGCTCCATTTTATCTTTCTTTATAACCTTTGTTACAGGTTTTTTAATTGACCCAGGAGAGCCTCAATTAACACACTGAAGTGGTCTTGTGTTATTGGTTATCTTTTTTATGTTTATATATTAGTTCTCCATAGGCATAGTGAAGACTTCTTGAGTGCAGGGGCCATGCCTCCTGCGTCTTTGATACCCCTCCCATTTCTATAGCTAATAAAATGCCTTGCACTTCGTGGTGCTCAATAAGTATTTCTTGCTCAATTGGGAAATGGCCTGTGCTCATGGAAAAGACAGGTCTTCCTTAATCAGTCAAGAACTATTACTTGAAATTTCTGACTCCTAGCAGTTGATAAGCAATCAGGAAACTTTATAAGGAAATAAGGCAACAGTCCCGAGGCTGGGGATAAGGGAAGAAGCCAGTGGGCTAACTCAGCAATCCTCGTACATGGTGGCAAAGACCAAAAATAGGCTGGCATTTAAGGAAAATGAAAGAGGGAAGGAGGCTTTTGGGGTTTTCTATGGGACTTGATAGCCAGTAGCCAAGAGTGGGGGAGGCAAAGCCCTGGTCTCTGACTATCAGGCTTAGTAAAGCACCAATCCTGCAAGCAGATTGGGGTCAACCACCCTGGGGGTCACCTGCCTATTGTCAAGTCTGGGATAATGCTGCAGAGTACAGATCAAGTCCCCCTTGTTTCTTCAGCCTCAAATATGCAACTGCAGCTGGTGGAAAGGCTGTTCTTTCAGGGGACAAAGCATGAGAAGGACACTCCCAGAGGCCACAGTGAGGCTGAGTTGACAGTATGATGGGGGTCGGGGGTGGGACGAGCTCATGTCTGGGAAGACCTGTGAACTTGCTCCCTGCCCTCACCTCCTCAACTTTTTGCTCCCTGGTCTCCCTCCTTGTCTGTCTTTGCTCTTCAGCTCTTGAGCCAGACTTTCCTAAGAACAATCAGGAGTCGGGGGCAGGCTGGGCATACAGTTGGCACACCGTTACAGTCTTACACCAGCTGTTTACAG
>CM052886.1:99275341-99297807 GCA_028534135.1 Potos flavus
TATATATATATATATATAAAATGGAATATTACTCAGCTATCAAAAGAATGAAATCTTGCCATTGGCAACGATGTGGATGGAGCTAGAGGGTATTATGCTAAGTGAAATAAGTCAGTCAGAGAAAGACAAATATATGATTTTACTTATATGTGGAATTTAAGAAAAAAAACAGATGAATGTAAAGGAAGGGAAGGAAAAATAAAACAAGATAAAAACACAGAGAGAGGCAAACCATAAGAGACTCTTAACTCTAGGAAATAAACAGGCTTGCTGGAAGCGAGGGGAGGTAGGGGGATGGGGTAAGTGGGGGATGGGCATTAAGGAGGGCATGTGATGTAATGAGCACTGGGTGGTCTATGTAACTGACGAATCACTGAATTCTACCCCTGAACCTAATAAGACACTATATGTTAACAAAATTGAATTTAAATTAAAAAAAGAAAGTCAACCCTCCGAGGCAGGGACAGGGTCAGGTCAGTTTGCACCCTCAGAGCTCAGAACAGTGATGGACACACACATGGGAGGCACTTGGCAAATGAACCTGAATGCACCAGTGAGTAAATAAACTCCCTGAAGGTAAGATCACCACTGACCCGGAAGAGCCCTTGCTCCCTTCTTATCTCGCCGGGATTCACACAAACTCTGTTGTGAAATCTCTCACAGGCTGCAACTCTCTAACGGGTACAAACAAGGTACCTTCTTAGCCTCCAACACAGGTGTTTTTCCGAGGCACCAACAGTGGGGTCTGTCTCCCAAAGTGCCACCCGCTTCCCCTCACGGTCACACTCCCTCCAGAAGCCCTGGGCGCGACGATGAGACTCGCATGCCAACGTGGACAGCAGGCAGCTGGTGCCAACGTCCACACCTGGGTCTCTGTGGAAAAACATGGTGCTGCCCCCCACACCCAGCCGTGGGCGCGCTGCAGGCCCGTGCACTCGCTGGGCGCCAGCCCCGCCGGGGAAGGCATACACAGAGGAGACACCAATTGGAGCGCTCGGTTCGGATGCCCCCATGGAGCTGGCTCCTCGGCCAACTGCCCAAACACCGCCACTCTTGTTTCCTTCTCAGTGGGAGATGACGAAGAGTACAGGTTCCCCTCATTTTTCACTCGGCCAATATTTAATGAGGACCTAAAATGGGCTAGACCCTGTCGCTGGGACTAGGAATACACAGTTGGCCCTATCAGACTCCCTGCATTCTGGTAGCCCCTAGTCTAGGGAGAGACAGGCACAACAGTGGTTTTCATACTCTGTGCTAAATGCTACATCCAGGGACGCCTGGGTGGCTCAGTCAGTTAAGTGTCTGCCTTCAGCTCAGGTCATGATCCCAGGGTTCTGGGATCGAGTCCCACATCAGGCTCCCTGTTCGGCGGAAGCCTGCTTCTTTCTCCCTCTGCCTGCCGCTCTGCCTACTTGTGCTCTCTCTGTCTCGCTCTCTCAAACAAATAAAATCTTTAAAAAAATTTAAAAAAAATAAATAAATGCTACATCCAGGGCAGGTCTTCAGGGCCAGAGATGAGGGAGAACTTCACCTCCCTGAAACTGGGGGGTAGGGGGGAGAGGAATTGGAGAAACTACCCATCTTGAAGGATGGCTAGGTATTCACCAGGGACCAACCCTCCGGGCAGAGGGAAGGGCAAGAGTTTAAACATAGGCTGTGAGAGGTGGGGCGGGCAGAGATGGTCCCGTGCTTGGTCATGAAGGGGAATATCCTCCTTGGATTCTGAAACTGAGTTTGAGATTCTCCAAATTCCCCTTTGGTCCATTAAGAGAATCCATTTTTCAGACCAAGGAGGTCAAGGGGAAGCACACTACACACAGAGACAGAGGCATCTCAGCAGCCCCGGGACAATCCCCACACCCCATCGGGGTCAAGGCTGCCTCAACAGACCCCCGCTCAGAGAGCCGAGGTGTGAGGGCCACTGTCCTCTGGAGCGACCAAGCACCATTCCACAAGCTCAGATGCAAAAATCGGACTCTGGGGCAGACCACGCTGAATGGCGACACTCCCGATGCCTGTGTGTGAATGAACTCAGCCCCAACTTTTCTCTGATGTACCCCACAGGCATCTCCCACACCGCTGTTGGGAGGCACAGCATGTTGACCATGGGGGTAGCTATCCTTACCAAGACCATTTTACAGGGAAGAAAACTGAGGCTCGAGAAGCAAGGCCACTTGCCCCAGGACAAACTCATGACAGACCATGTCTAGAACCCCAGCCCCAAATTCTCAGCACAGAACTCTCCTTTCCCGCTAGAGGACAGTGGCAGGCACATCCCGCTTTAGTTCTTGGCTTCCCCTCAAGTGCTTTCTCCTGAAGGTAGTGTCTATAGTAGAAACAACAACTACAAAAGTATAATTAAAAACAAAACAAAAACCTCCAAAATTCTTAGCCAAGATGCATCGGTGAACATTTCCCCAAACACTGTGAGTCCTGCAAGGGCCCAAGCCACATCCCCCCTCTCTTTGGATGGTGTTCCCTAATATTCCAAAAGCAAATTCACAACTTCTAGTCTTTACCACAAATTTTCCCTCGGAAGCCTGAAGAATACTTAGCAATGCTGTTTAAATGAGAGAAGGTGCTCCCAACAGTCCATCAAAAAGTTTCTAATCTGCCAAGTGGAAGTTCTAGAACCTGTGAGTGTGCGTGCAGAGATCACTCTCTGCCTGCCATCGGTATGCTCTTTTCTAAGACCCAGTGAGAGGAAGCAGCAGCAGCAGAAAGCAAACAAATGTGCCTGGCCTCCAGGGATTTGGGAATTTCAGGAGGATCAGGTGGTATTTTGGTTTTCCAGAAAAGAAGAGCCATCGGTCATGCCAGCTATACAACTTGAGAATTTGGGTGGAAATGCAAAAAGACGGAGAGATTTGAGACTCCCCCCAAACCCCAAATGACTCCTCTCCAGCTTGTGAATGCCAAAGAGATGCTCACCTTTTGAGAAACTTGCTCTCCCAACAAGGTCTTAAGTGCTCACAGAATGCGTCCTGTCTTGGGCATGATGAAGCAATGACTTCCAGAAGATACCAAGCACAAGGGGAAGGCTCTCGAAAGCCAAAAAACATCTGTAGCAAGTGTTGGTTCTTTGGACTGGTTACATCAGATCCCGAGAGCTGGCCCTACTACCGCTTCCCCCCCAGGCCATTCTTCCCACCGCTGACCAGATACCTGGCCCGCAGGCAGAAGCCGAACCACGACAGATGTCCGATGGGGAAGGAAACCAGGTTCACTGAGGCAGGCCCGGGATACGCCTCATCTCAGAGGGACCCAACACGCCTACAGCGTGAGCCTCGTTCTCGGTTCCCATTAGAAACTGAAGAACACTGGAGAGGTGAGCTGGCTGTTTCTACAGCAGTAGGCTTACTTTCCCCGCTGAGGAACACCACTCTTTAACGTCACGTCAAGGCTCTGCGTGGGTAAGCAGCACCCCTGACCAGACCTTCCCTTTGGCAGGTTAGCCACCTGGCCTCCCCCTGAAGCCATGCCCAGGTCACCTCTTGCCGCCGTCCCCCACTAGCCAGGCGGTCGGAATAACCAGGTTCTCGAGAACCTGCTTCTTCACTCTCTCGGATCTTCCTCTCCGATTCTCACCCAGATGGCCTCCCTCCAGATTCCAGCCATTCAGAAAACGCCCCGGAAGGGGAAGGAGGAGCAGAGACTTGTGTCTGGGCCCTGCCCGGAGCTGGCTCCCCAGGACACGGCTTCCGTGGCACCTTCTCTCGCGGAAAAGGCACCAGTGGGTCCTCTCTGGCTCACACATTCCCATCCTCCAGCCCATCCTGCCCGCAGGAGCTGGGAGACCTCTCCCGCACGCTGATGTGAACCTGTGTCCTGACTGCAAAACCATCTCTGTCAGGGATTTGGGGCTTGTTTTCTTAATTAACTGAAAATGCTAACATGGGAGCCCAGGCGCTGGCAGGGGCCTGGCCTTTCTCGGCTGCTGGAGAAAATTCTTGCTTTGAAATCTGGATCTCTCACGTCTCCCCTCATGCCCCGCGCAGGATGTCAAAACAAACTGGGACACCCGATCATGGGGCACGGGGAGTGGGCAGGCTCGGGTTTGAGGCCAGTGACGGATTTAGCTACAAGACAGCTTCTTTGTCCTACTCACGAGGAGATCTTGATTTCCCAAAATGGCTCAGCTCAATCCCAAAAAGCCACCTGCTGTGGCAGGGGCTCTCTGGGGGAAAAGGAGAGGTTATGGGGTTTATGCCAAGGCGGGTTCCTGAGTGCCTAGTGCCTGGCAGGCCTGGCGCTGGGGCTGGGGGAGATTCCGGCCCTTGAAGAGATAAGCCAGGAACAAATTACTCAAGTGTAGCACATGGAGGGTCTCTCCCGAGGCAAGCGCAAAGTGACAGGGTCACAGAGGAGGAACTCGGCGTGTTGGAGAGGGCTGAGGGGCAGAGGGTCATGGCAGGACACAAAGCGAAACATCTGATCTGAATAAGGAGTCAGGATCTCAGGAGTAGAGAGGCTGCGTGAGTGGGAGGAGGGGAAGAGGGCATTCCGGGTGGAGGGGAGTGCAGAGGCAAAGGCTGAGAGGCAGAAAGATAGAGCATGTTCGAGGAAGGGCAGGCAGGGCAGTGTGGCTGGAGAGTGGGCTGCTGGGGGCTTCGGAAGGCCTCTGCGGGAGACGCACCTGGAGATGAGGAGCGGGGCGGGCCCATCACGTGTAGGGGTCCAGCAGGCCGTGGGGAACTAGCAAATGTTTTTCAGCAGAAGCTATCTCCATCCGGATCAGGGGAGGCAGAGTCTAGCCCACTGCCAGGGTCATGGGCACACCCGTTCATTTACATATCGTCTGGGCTGCTTTGGTGCTGGAGTCAAGTGACCACAACAGAGACCGTGGGTCCCCCAAAGCCAAAATATTCGCTCTTGGGGCCCTCACAGAAAATGTCCAGTGGCTCCTAATGCAGAAGATGGACAAGGCAGAGAGGTCAGAGAGAAGACGACCAGATGATGCCCAGGATCCAAGTGAGGGACAGTAACCAGAGAGTGAAGATAAATGGGCGCATGACTCAAAAGTAGGTTTGACCATGAGCTACCTCATGGCCAGACCCAAAATCTCAGCAGCATGAGGAAGAGGAGATGGAAGCAGAAGAGGAGGTCTGGGTCCTGGGTCTCTTGTCTCTAGCCACCTTCCCTGGTGGGATGTGTGATCCTCCCGGGGGCTCATGACCCAGCCCTATGTAAGAGCCGAGGCATCAAGCCAGCACGGGCTGCCTGCAAGTCACAAGGATCCTGGTTCAGCCTTCTCACTTAACAGCTGGACCCTGGGAAAGGTCCGAAATTCTAGAAAGATCAGAAAAGACCTCTCTGTGAAAGGAGACTGACTACACAGTGCCCCCAGGAGGCCCCACACTCACCCCTCCTAGCCTTAGCCCACCTTGTTCCACCTGTCAAGGCTGAGAGAGGAACATCCTTGGGCTGTAGGTCAGAGACACTGTGTCGGAAGTGGGGGTCCCGATTTCTAATTTGTGGTTTTTCGTCTTTCCTGACTTGCATGCCCCCTGAGTCTGTCCTGGGTCCACCCTGATCCTGCAAGGATCGGCAACCCCCCCCAACTGCTCTGTCGCAGCTGACCCCCGCTCGCTCTGCCCCGAGGACGGGTGATGGCTGACCCATCTCCCCCGGTCACCCCGACCGCACCTCTCCCTTCTTGCACTAGATCAATGGAGCCTTTCTTTATCTCTGGCACTTTGGGCTTCCCAAGCTCATGATGCGGAACCCAGCTTCAGAAACGAAGCAGTAAAAGTTAAACACTATCATTTTAGGAAACCGCTTGGTGCCAACTTGCACAGAAACATAAACTCAGGACTCAAATCGCAGGCCAGTAGGAGGTTATGTGATAGCCATTCAGACGATGCAGAATGAATGCATTCAGTTTTCGACGACTACTAAAATGAAAACAAAATGAAACATTTCTCAAGAAAAAGAGGTTTCTCAAGCGGAGTTCTCAACACACTCCCCTCAAGGGGCTCTGGGCCCATCTGAAAGACTCTGCAGGTGTGGAGGACCAGGCTGTGCTGCTGGGTCCCAGTCTAACCCCCTTCCACGTCTGCAGTGCCCACCAGGAGAGTCAGCAAACAGAGGCCATTAGCTCAACTCTGCTGAACGGAAGCATGAAGGAATGATTGAATGAAGACGATTGCATCCTGGTTCCACAATCTATCAGGCCTGTGTCCTCAGGCAAGGCCCTGCACCTCTCTGAGCCTCTGTTTCTTCATTTGTAAAAACCCCTCCACTTACAGGCACACCTCAGAAATCTCGCCAGTTGGGTCCCAGACCACTGCAACAAAGCAAACATCGCAATGCCACGAGTCAAGCCAGCTCTGTGGCTTCCCGGGGCCTACAAGAGCTATGTTTGCACTGTACTGTCGTCCACGACAAGTACAATACCATTATGTCTAAGAAAACAGTGTACATACCTTAATTAAAAAATATTTTATTGCTAAAAACTGCCACCCATCCTCTGAGCTTTCAGCAGTCGCAATTGTTGTTCGCAGGTCACCGTAACAAATACAATAATAGAAGTTTGAAGTATTGTGACAATTAAATGTGAATTCCTTTTAAATGTGACACAGAGACACGGGGCGAGCAAACGCTGTTGGAGAAATGGGGCCAATAGATCTGCCCCGCACAGGGCTGCCACAAACCTGCAATTTGTAAAACAAAACAAACAAACCCCCAAAAAAACAAAGAAACAAAAATGCAATGATCCTCGCAGTGTAATACCGTGAGGTAGGCTTATATTCATGACTCAAAAAATTACTGCACGAACCAAACAACACGGCGTTCATAAGGCCCTCGGCACAGAGATGGGCACATACAAGACCCAGGAAGAATGGCAACTGTTATTGTTACTTTTCAAAGATGGCTTTAATCCTACATTCAAAACCTCTTTCCCGATCCTCACACCCTCTCGACTCCATCATTCCATTCTTGTTTCCATAAACCCCCAGCCAGAGTCTGGCACAAGTGGGGGCACAGGAAAGAGCTGCTGGGAGCCGAATTCAGCACGGAGCTTCGCTGATGCAGAACTCACGGTCCTGGGTAAGCACAGGAGTGGAGGCTGCGACTCCCTCCTGCCTCCTCCGCGCGAGGCCACCCCTGGGCCCAGAGCCCAGCCCTCCAGGCTGTACCCGGCATTCAAGGCCAGAGAGCTCACCTGTGCCCAGACGGGGGCTGGCTGGTCATGGGGCTCTGCAGAGGTGGGGTGCGAGCTCAGACCCGTGCTGCCCACGGCACAGACCTCTCTCCCAGTTCCTTCTCACACGGAGCACAGGGCATCGTGAGCCCCCCACCCCCACCCATGGTGTTCCCAGGCTCCAGAACAACACGCCTCCATTCTTCCTGGCCCTTGGCAGACCAGGCCCCTCCCACAACAGCACAGCCCTGCTGCAGCTCACAGCAGCTGCCCCCGTCCAAGGGGCCAACACAGACCTCTCTGGGACCTGGAGAACAAACCCAGAGCCTGGGGTGTCCCCTCAACCCCAGGAGGAAGAGGAATTGGCTTGAGTTCGCTGCTGAAACCAGAAACCCAGCGTCACTCACTTCACCCTCAGACTGCAAGTGTCATTTGGCCTGGGGGATTTTTGCAAACAGCCCCACACTTTGTTCTCCCCAAATGAGAGAGAAATCTGGCAACAGCCCCTCCCTGACCTTCACCATTTCTCCCCCTTCCCCACCCCCACCAACCAGATACTTCTACATGTCAACCCTCAGCTCCCTGCCTCAAGGCTCCAGATACTTCTACATGTCAACCCTCAGCTCCCTGCCTCAAGGGTGACAAGCATGGGAAGAGGGGGCGGAGGCTATCCCCAATCCAAAACTCACTACCCACCGGGGAATCCCTGCCCCACTTCTGTCTCCTCCTTCCCACATTTGCCCATCAGATTCCATCCAGCAAGAATCACCAAGCTCCAACCGAAATCTGTAATCCACAGAAAGGAGGATACAACGTGGGTTTCTTTCACTTACCAAGTTTATCCAGCTAGTTTCCAGCTTTCTTTTTAGGGATCCTGAGCTCAGTCCTTAAGAATGATTCTTGTATGTCCCAGAGCCAGGGCTGGGGGGTGGGAGGCAGGGGCCATCATGGGGGCTGACGACAGGGAGTCCTTCCTTGGCCATGGATTCCTGGGAGATGTGCACTTGATTCAAAGCAGTCCCCCTTCTCCGGAGGGTCCAGCACTCAAATCCAGCCCAGGAGGGTCCCAGCTGCGGCCTAGCCAGGCACCCAGCAGGGGAAGCAGGGCCCCATAGTGTGTGGCTGCCTTTCTTAAAGGGACAGCCTCCCCAGAGAGCCTGTGGGGAAAAGCTAGACAGGAAGGAGTGAGCAAGGATAAGCCAGCTTCCTCCAGGGAAAAGCTATGAAAAATCATCAGCATTCTGGCTCTTGAGGACTTGACAGGCTTGTCCCCTCTCCTGATATGGGGGACATTTCCATAGAAAGACCCTTCTGCTGCAGAACATTCCCCCCATGTGGCTCCTCCCTCAGGGCTGAACTGACCCGCTAGGACGGGACAACAAACAGTAACAAATATTAACTACTTACTGTGTGCAAGACAGTTTCCTAAGTGCTTTGCCCAAACGAACTCTGGTCCCCAAATTTGAGGATGTAGATGCTGTTATCGTGTAGTATGTTAGGATTGTTCCCATTTTACAGATGAGCAAACTGTAGAGAGACTAAGTTGCTGAGGTCTCACAGGTAATGAATGGAAACATTAGGGCCTGAGCAGAAGTAGTTCTACTAGTGTTCCACCACCGAGCTTTCTCTAGAAGGATTATGAGAGCATCCTGATAGCGATCAATTTCAGGTGGACCACTTGCCAGAGTCAGGTTCATGCCATGGAAAAGGCAACACGCGAGACAAGGTGCCTGCCCTCTAAATGCTGGCTGGAAGGAATTACCCAAATAGTAACACCAGACTTGTCTGCTGGGCGGCATCACTGTGCTTTTTCTTCCCTTCATAGATTTCTTTATTTTCCACACTTTCGTTTTATAAAGAGTAAAAAAATAATAAAGATCCCATTTCATACCGCCTGCTCAAATATTTCAAATGATCAAGACTAGAGCAGGACCACTTAAGTGCTCCCCATGGATTCTAGGAGGAAGGAAAGCAGCAAAATTAACAGGTCAATGCAGCAATGCTGTGAGTAAATCTATAGTTCAGTTTTGCCCATTACAGATCTATAGGCTGGTTTTTGATCAAATGAAAGCCATTGCTTCTTCTTTCAGCCAAAACTAAAATAAAAAGTGTTTTCAAACTTGGTAATTTCCAAAACTTGGTTAAGAACCAATGCCTCATACATTATTCCAGAACTTTCCTAATTTGATCACCACCCTCCTCGGCAGCTTCCCCTCACTTTGTCCCACCTCCCCACCCAGCAGCAGGCCAGTCTTCCAAGGCTTTCTCTAAGCCTACCCAGAACTCTGACACTTGCTCAGGCAATGCCCTCTGCCTGGCACTTCCTTTTCTTCCCATAAATTCCGTGACATCCTTCAAGACCCAGCTTACTTGTCACTGCTCCCATGGAGCCTGCCACCCCCACAAGCAGAATTAATTGCTTCTTTCTCTGAGCTCCCACAGGCTTGGCTCATCTGGAACGTGCTATTAGAGCTGGCACCACACTGTATTCTAATTAAGTTAGTGTCTTTGCTCACTTTTCTATCCCTAGCACCTAGCACCAAAATATCCATAGAATAAGGCAATACATGATAATAATAATAGTACCGTCTAAAGAGCACGTATAGCTTTCCAGGTACTTCCTCCAACATTATCTCATTTGAGCTTCGAAACAGTTCATTGGGATGGAAAGGGAGGAAGCGAGTAGTGCCTGGGGTCCTTGCAACTCTGCCTTTTGGAGTTTAGGTTTGCCCAGATGGCCTTGAAGGGCTGGTCTAGCTCCTCAACCTCTCTTTCAGCTAAGCCAGACCGTCCCCATCTCCAGTACTCCATCCCAACATCTCCTTGCCCCAGGCTCCCTCATCAGTCAGGCAGGGGGACACCAGAGGGCCAGTGGGCCTGGAGATGATGCTTCCCAGCTGGTGCGGAACACGCATGCTCTCAGGGCAAGTGAAAGTAGCAAGACCAGGACATTAATGAGGCCATAGCTTCTAGTGAGAATCCATAATGATCTTGCCACTTTTATGGAAGAAAACCCTGTCATGTCGCCCCGGCTCTACCCAACCAGGCAGCCAGTCCATAAACTGGCTTGGGGGTCCCTGGGAGAGGGTGTGGACCGAAGGTGCACAGTGTTAGAGCCAGAAAGCAACTCGGAGATCCCATTGCCCAACCTCCCTTCAGACAGCCAGGAAAATCAGGCACAGACTGGGAAGGGACTTGTCAGAGGCAGAGAGGGAGATGGTGGCAAAGTGAGGGCTGGCACTTGAGCCCTTTCTGATCCAACCAAGGAAAACACAACTTGGTACTAAAAGGAAGCCACAAAGGCCAAATTATTTGGCAGGACATTCTTCAAGTACACAACATACAAATGGTATTTGAGTGCAATACCACACACAGAAAACACTTAATGATGGAAAAACAGAGGAAAGTGATCAGGAACAATCTTAAATTTTAGTACCCCTGGAGGCCAGGCCATGTCTTAACCCACCCATCTCCTTAACCTCACCCAGGAGCAAAGGGGGCACGTGGGTTGAAGTCTAAAACTATTTCTGGCTTGACTTCAGCAGAATGCATTGAAGCGAGGATACCGTGAAGTGATAACATTTACAGTTGTGATAGTTATTAGTACTTAGTCAAATATCACTGGTCCCCACCCCTCACTCCGGGCATGAAATAGATAGTACTTCCTGGCCACTTGTGTTGGAGTGCAGCCACGTGTCTAATTCTGGTCCATGAGTTGTGAGTAGAAGCTGAGTGTCCTGATGGTTAATTGTATGTATCAACTTGGTTAGGCCAGGGTACCAGATACTCAGTCAATGTTGATTTCACCATGAAGGTATTTTTTTTTAGATGAGAGAAACACTGACGTCAGTAGACTTTGGGTAAAGCAGATTACCATCCATAATATGGGTGGGCCACATCTAATCACTTGAAGGTCTTAAAGAAAAGACTGGCATCCCCAAGGAAGAGGGAATTCTGCCTCCAGACTGACTTTGAATTGAAGCTGCAACATCTACTCTTCCCTGGGCGTTCAGCCTGCAAGACTACCCTGCAGATTTTAGACGTGCCGGCCCCCACCATCAAGTAAGCCAATTTCTTAAAATAAATCTAGATAGATAGGTAAGTAAGTAAGATAGGTAGATATCTTACTATAGATAGATGGATGTCTATATCAGATAGATGGATGGGTATAGAGATATATACATCCTTTTGGTTCTGTTTCTCTGGAGAACCCTAATACAATTAGTCACTAATTAGTCTCCTAGAATGTTGAATCGGCAGGACACAACCCCCTTTCTCGTTGGCACAACAATCATCAACATTTAAGGAGGGCTGGATCCGCCAGCCTGGGTTCCTGAGTGACTATAATGCGTAGAAGTCTGTGTTGACCCACCACAAACAATAGCATGAGTAAGAAATAAACCTCTCATTTTATGTCACTGAAATTTGGGGACTGTGTGTTACCACAGCATAATTCAACTTATACCGACAAAAGCACTGGCTGTTTGTCTTAGATTTGAGGTGCTAGAGTGTGAGGAAAGACATCTAAAAAAGGAATGGAACCATAAAAGGGTTTTGATCCTGGGTGGCCACCGAGTCCCAGACACACGTCTCCTCCCCAGCGACACAGCTTCCCTCACAGTCTCTTTTGGGATCCTGGGACCTCTTCACACACAAGGCAAACACAGTTGTGTAAATGCGTCAAAGGTACAATCTCACTGGTGAAAGAAACTTCCCTAGAAAATGTTCAGAGTTCCGCTGAGGAATCTGACCCTGGGCCTGGAATGGGAAATTCTCCAAAGAACAAAAGTTTCCACTACGGCAACAAGAATGTTAAACATGATTTTTAAAAAAATCTTTTCTCAGTAAGAAAAATGAGACCATGGGTATTTATAAGCCAAAACCCAAAGGCCATTCCCTCGTTCCTGTGAGGTTTCCTGCTGTATGGGGAGAGTCAAGTGCATAAGAGAAGGTATTAGAAGGGAGCAGGATGTCCTTGGCTTGAAGGTAGATGGGTTAAGTGTGGGACCTTTGCGGAAAGCTATCACAGAGTACTGGTGATTCTCCTCAGGGGGACCCAGGGGCTCCTGGGACTCTGCATCTTCCTTCTCAATGGATAAACCCACTCTCCTAACCTTAAATAGGCTACAGAGATGATCTCTGGGACACAATAAGATATAATAGAGCTGGGACACCTGGGCGGCTCAGACAGTTAAGCTTCTGACTCGATTTCGGCTCAGGTCATGATCTCAGGGTCCTGGGATCAAGCCCTGCATTGGGCTCCCTGCTCAGTGGGGAGTCCGCTTCCCCATCTCTCTCCCTCTTCCCCACCCTCTGCTCTCTCTCTCAAATTAATTAATTAAAAAAAGATAGAACGGACCTGTTACAGGAAGAATTTAGCTTAGGCTAGTGGCTCTCAATAGGGACAGTTCCCAGCGACATTCGGCAATGTTGGGAGAGCTTTTCGGTTGTCAGGACTGGGCAATACAGCTGGCATCCAATGGGTAGGGGCCAGTGATGCTGCTAAACATCTTATGACACACAGGACAGCCCCTCACCCCCAACAAAGAATTATTCCGACTAGTATGAAGGTTGAGAAACCCTCGCTGAGATTAAGTCTCTAGTTTTTAGGGGGCGAAGGTTTATTTTCTTATTTTTTTAAAAGATCTTATTTATTTGAGAGAGAAAGAGAGATAGCAAGAGAGAGCACAAGTGGGGGGAGTGGGGAGATGGAGAAGCAGACTCCCCACTGAGCAGGGAGCCCGATGTGGGGCTTGATCCCAGGACCCTGAGATCATGACCTGAGCCAAAGCCAGATGTTCAAGGACTGAGCCACCCAGGCATCCCATAGGGTGTGAAGGTTTAGAAGAACAGAAATAAATGCTCTGAGGTGAAATGCTCCAATGGGGGGTAAAAAGATCCATATTCATATACATATTCATATCTACATAAATATTCATATCCATATATAGATACATGTAAACTGACTGTACCACTGAAGCTTTCTGAGAGGTAGCACAGTTCCCATTGGTAGGGAAATAAATTGCATTGCTCCCTCTTTTCTCTGATGAGGGAGGAAGCCAGCATGAGAATCAGAGTAGCAGATCCATTGTTTAGAAGTCATCCCGAGACCTGCAAAGTGACGTTAGGAGCAAAGGATCGGAGCAGGGCTGCGGAATAAAGTCAGCTTCATAAACAGAGGGGGTAGGTCGCGGTGAGCACAAACAGGGAGGAGAGAAGCAAGGCCAAACAACAGGACCTCTGGCCAAGCAATTAACCTTTTTTAGAACAAGGTTGTCCAATACCCAGTTTCAAATCGTTTGTGTTGTTGTGATGTGAACACCATTGGTCTAGGTAAGATGTCCTTCCGGCCTACCATGTGTTAGGCAGTGAGCAAGTAAGTGGCACGCGGTCTCACTGGAGGCTCACAGCTGCCCTGTAGGGGTACGAAGTCTCCAGCAGGGGACTTTGAGCCACTCGCTCAGGGACACACAATGAGCGATCAGTAGAGACAGAACTCAGATGTACGTGTTCTAGCTCCAGAGTCCATGTTCTTCACTTCTGGGCTGCCCTGCTTGTGACCAGCAATAATTAATACTTATAACTAATTAGATGGACATAGGAAGTCAGAGCGGGAGGGAACAGGAAATGTATGAGCCATGACCCCTTACTCTGGAATCCTACACCAGAGGCTCCCAGACTTAAGTGTGACTAGTCTTGATACAACACCAACAGCTGAGCTGCGTCCCCCAGAGTTTGATTCAGCAGGTCTGGGGTGGGGGCCCAAGGATTTGCATCCCTAATAAGTTCCAGGTGATGCTGATTCTGCTGGTCCGAGGACCCCTGCTTGAGAACCACGGCTCCTTTGGAGGGATGTGGCGCTTCCTCTTCTTATGAGGGCTGATTCAGTTAATTTATGCTGAATCTCAAAGACAGGGTGATGTCCTTCTACCAAGTAGCTGTGAATTGGAGAAGGCTAATAATGAAGAGAAGGGAGGGAAAGGAAGAGTGTCAAGTGGAATTCAACCTGGAAGGCTTCCTGGAGGAAGAGCCATGGGCCAAGAAGAGACCCCGGCATTACTCATTTGATACACACTCCAGATAGCAGGATTCAAGCTTTCAAGGTCCTCTCTAGAGGAAACTCGATTAATTCCAATTAGCTGCATCCCCTCTAACTGCTGAGAGGGTACCCCCTTGTTCTTTGGTGAGTCCATCCAGAAAATCTGAGCAGCAAATTGTAACCGGCAGGCAAACTCTTTCACAGAATGGGAAGCTGTGCAGGACAGCGGTTGGAAGAAAGATGAACAAGTTCAGATTTCAGCTCTACTGCTGTGTGATACTGACCCTCCTCAAAGTTCTTAACTATTCTAAGCCTTAGCTTCCAAATCTGTAAAATGGAGCAACTCATAACCTAAAATTCAGAGTCACAAAAACCTATCGTATGTGACATGCTCATGACAGTGCCCACTCCACACCAAGCCCCAGTAATGGCATTAGAGCTCTATCTGTGGCCGGGGAATCAGCCACAGTCAAAGGCAGACTTGCTCTGGGCTGCTCACCACTCTTGCAGGAGCTGAGAGGTTGAACTTTGGATCCCCCTCGCTGTCCACTGTTTAGAAGATCTCCCACCCCAGTGGACACCTTCCAATGTGTTTTAGGACCTTTCCCTCCTTCTGAGCTTGTTCTCTATCAAACCATGTCTACTGACCCTTTTCCACAACTGCTCAACACTTCTCTCATTTACAAAGTTAGCAACACTGAGAAAAGGGGACAAAATCAAAATACAAAACTCTCTAACATCCACACATACAATATGGACTCAACTTCGCTTTGAAATGTCTGCAGAGAGAAAAGACTGGCATGTGAATGACCAAATGTTAATTCAGCCGGGAAGGCAAGTTCCCCAAGTGTGGTTTGTGAGCAGGGGGGAAGGGCAGAAAGTTCCAGGAGCCTCTCAGTCCTCCAGGGATGGACAGAGAGACTAGTTTTATTTTCGTTTTCCTGCTTCTGTATGTTTTCTACATGTTCTGTAATGAACCTGAATTTCTTTTATAACCAAGGAGGGAAAGTTATTTTGTGTGTGTTTTTGCCTTCATATCCTTCCAAAGCTTTTCTTAATTATAACCCACTCCACAGCCACTCCATCCATTCTGCTCACATGCTGCCTCCTGGCTCTCGTCCTCTAGCCCGAGTTTGCACTTGTAGTCATGAGAGGGTTCCTTCTCCATCTTCAATCTTCTCTTGAGCAGATTTCCTGTGCATTGGCCTGAGATCCTCTGGCAAGTGGAGCTGCCCCAAAGCGGGAGGAGAGGTTTCCTCCCGTAGAAGAGCGGCAGGCTCACTGCCTGCCATTCCCTGTCCTGGCATCCACTCCCAGCCTTAACAAGCTCTCTAGATGCTTCTTCAGGAAGCAAGTGGTTCATGCCAAGAGGAGTAATAAAGGAGACCTGCTGGTGAGAACTGTGCACGTGCGCGCACACACACACACACTTGCGTGCCGAGTGCACACACACACTCACACGCCCCAATCTGTCTCTGCCTTCCTTCTGTATCTGGAGGAAAATGTCATCCGGTTAGTGCCCTCATATGAACTGGGAAGGCAAATCCCCCAGATGTGGTTTGTGAGGGGGGTGGGTATCCGGGAGGGGGGGGCGCCAGAGCCAATCCGCGGCTATCTGGCTCCGAAATCCAAACTTATTTTCCCGGACTGGATGAGGATCCCGCTTCTCAATGCGAGGAGTCTTGCTCTCTTGGTGACACACACTTTCCCCAAGAATGCTGGACTTCTCAATGAGGAACTCTTGTATATTTGGGATTCTTGGAATCTGGACAAAGACTAATGAATTGCTGCTTCTAGCCTAGATTTGGAAACGCTCTAGAACTCACAGGCATGAGGGAAGAAGGGAGGCATGGAGGGAGGCTGTGGGGGTGTTCGCAGCAGAGAGGAGGACGCAGGACTGAAAAGCGGGATCACAGCGTCCGAGCGGCAGCCACTCCAAAAGCTACCCACGGACTCCCAAGTCAAAAGTCACCTTCCTCTCTGGGACTAGGAGGCTGACGCAGGTGGGCTGGGGGGTGGGGGACACTGAACGTTTGTTGAGGCTCAAGAGTTAAGATAGGGTGGACATCAGGTCGTTGGTGGTTGGGTTCATCACAAAGGGAGGTGGTTGTACAGTACAGAGAGCGTGGGTCTTAGAGTCAGGCACACCTCATCGGGAATGCCCTCTGTGCCTCTAACTAGCCATGTGACTTCAGGCAAGGCACCTGCATGCTTGGAACCTTGGTTTTCTCTTCTGTAAAATGGGATAACAGCCACGTTGCCAGTCTACCATGAGACAGGGATATGCCGAAGGGTGCAAGGGCTGAGCCCCGTGCCTGGCACACAGTAGGCCTTCAAGATGGTAGGTATTGTTTGGCGAGTTTGAAGAGTAGGGGTTCATAAAGCTTTCTGTGTAGCGGGCCGGCTGCAGAAGGTCTGACTGCCCTGGGGACGGCCAGGCAGTAAGAAGATATAGCTCCCTAAGATAATGGCAGATAAGCTTAAGTTCCTCCCTTCGCACACTCCTCAGGAGGCTTCACGGGTTCTGGGGGGTTGGGGCCATGCCACCCGAGCCCATACCCCACCTGCAGAGGGTCTGCTTGAATCCAAAGGGTGAATGTGTGCGTCCCAGATCACCAGAATGAAATGGTAGAGGGTCCACAGGGGTCCCGGGGCAGGAAGCATAGTGGGCAAACCACACCAATCTTGCTGTCTAGACACCTCCCTGAGTTCCTAAGGCTTCCTGAAGAACACAGCAGCCGAGTTCCTGCCGCGCCCCCCACCCCCACCTCCCCAAGAGCCCCCTGCCAAGAGCTCCAGTAACCTGGGCAAACAGACCAGGCCCCCGGGGTGTTCTCAGTCTAACTGGGAAGGCAAAACACAGACATAAAAGACTTAAGCATACAGAAAAACAAGGGGCAAAGAAAATAACTTTCTTTCAAAGGAGCTCATATATGCAGAGGGATCATGAGGTGATCTAAGGAATCCACATTCCATGGGGTTAATCCTGGGAGACTTTCTAGAGAGAGCGGTGATGGGTAGGGCTGCCACTTAGTGTCACCACAAGTTCTCCCCCAAAGTCCCCCCCTCAGACCCTGTGGCCTGACTGACGGAGAACAGGCTCTTTTGCCTGAAATAGTAAATTTACATAACCTCGCCATCGTAGCGATGCTCAGTGCGGCTCTAGTTACAACAACAAGGGTTTAAGAACTGGAGAGTTTGCAATGGCAAATGCAGAGGGGGAAAACAAAACAAAATCCACATGAGGTTTTAATTTTCTTTGGCCACGTGAGAATGGCCCCGTAGATCCAGCTATAAATACCCAGCTGCCACTGCCACAAGATGGAAAATCACACACACACTCACACACAAAGTCCCTTCAAACGGTTCATGCAAATCAATGTTTCTAAGACTATCTGTCTTGAGAAGATGCCACCCTAGACTCCCCTTGCTCCATGTCTTGCCCTAAGAGTTGTCTTGTGTCTTTCACTCCTCAAATACATCTGATAGGACTTGGAAGGAAGTTATCCCTACAGCCACCACCAGAGCGGAACACGGAGTGGTCCCCACAACACACAGGCCAAGTCAGAGCTCACCAGTGGCCACGAACAGGACTGAGGGAAAAGGGTTTTAGATGGAACCCCTTAGAAGGAAGTAAAGGGCACCCCGCTTGACCCTGGACACCTTGTGTTAGGTTCCCAGGATCAGAGTCTGAGACAGAGATTTGTATACATATGCCATATATGGAGGCTGTGCTCTTGGGAGAAACCAGGAAGGGAATGAGGAAGAGAGAAGAGGGCAGAAGAATGATCCATCAAGGATGTGGTTTTTGGAGAGATCGAGCTTCAGTTCCATCCTGTGGGGAGCTCTGGAGGGGAACTGCCCTGCCACATCGCGTCCCACCTTGGGCCAAGGGAGTGAGGCTTTTGTTCCTTTCTCCCTCTTAGTCATTAGCCACAGAATTCAGGGGAAGGGCAGGGCAAGCATGGTGCAGCTCCAGACACCTCTGCACAAGGTCATTCAAGAAGCCAAGGTTAACTTGCACAGGTGCAAGCTGTTAGCTGGAGAACCCACATAGCTAGGGACCTGTGCAAGCCACTAACAGCATCTTCTATATAAGGTCTTTGAGACAAGAGTCTTGTTGCTTAGAATTCATATTTTCTATTGATTACAAAGGTTTATTGGTTTGTTTGGCTTTGTTTTCTTTTGCATGCGACGCTTTTAGAATCATCCTGCTGACAAGAGAAGCAAAGGCGTGACCAACTCAGTGCACAGTGCAAACTGCCCCCACCCCATAATATCGCCTTGCCTTCTCCTATACTAGTAGGCCCCAGCTTCTGTGTGTGGCAGCAAAATGCCCAATTAAAAATTGTTCTGCTTTCCCCTAGACTCCATTGCAGTTTGAGGTCACTACTTAACACAGTTTGGGCCAGTTTCTGGAGGGAGCTTTCAGAAAAGCTTGTTAAAGAAAGCAGAATTCACTGGCATGCACTTCTTGTACTTTTTCTTTTCTGCCTGGAATGCAGATGTGAAGCAAGAGGTGATGCAGCCATCTTGGAATCATGAGGCAGTGAGCACAGAGACAAAAGTCTCTCTCTAAAGAAAATTGATGTAGAAAAACAGAGGGAGCCTCGGTCCATGACAGCACCGTGGTGCCACTCTGCCGACTCTGGACTATGTCAGCTGGACTCGTGTAAGAAAAATAATGAACCCTTGTTGACAGAGCCACTCAAGTCAGCTTTCCATACCATGTAGCTGAATGCAAATTCCAACGGATACATGTGTCAGAACACTAGTTCTGAGGTGCATCCTATGGAAAAAGCCTTCTCCAGATAAATAAGTTGAGAGAATGCCAGTTGGAACCATATGAAACCCATTGTTTGCTACGGTGCTTCTTTAAGTGCGTGGCTCTGTGCTGGTGAGGGTGGGGGAGAAGAAAGAGCACTGCATACATTAAATAATTCCAGAACTTTTCTTCCTAGGGCCATTATGAGAACCTGGTGTTTTATCAAATGCAGCTTGGGAAATGCTAGACTAGGTGACCTCTTCTGACTTTCTTCTGAACATTTCATGATTCCCCACCCAGAGGGGACCGAGCAGATGGCTAGACCCACAGCGGCCTTACCATTTACCCATCCATGGACATAAGTGTGCTTCAAAGAATTGAGTCCTATGAAGTTGGTTGGAAATGGGCAATGAACTAGATGAATTAAAAGACTCAAGGAGAGACCAGGTCTTTGGGAATTTTGGAGGAATTGTTCCTCTTCCCAAGCAGGGATAGGCACTTGCCTCCAGAGATGATCATCATAATAATAAATGACGCTGATACAGCCAACATTTATTGAGCATTCATTACGCACAAGGCGCTGTACTTCACATAGATGCTCTCATGCAATCCTCACAATTGTCTAGTAAGAAAAAGAACTTCTGCTTGCCACTTTGCAGATGGAAAACCTAAGGCCTATCGAGATGTCACACGTTATCCAGGGTCACTCGGTGACCACCTGACAGAACAAGGACTCTAACCCCACAACCAACAACTTCAATGGCGCCATTCCTCTGCCAAGTTTGTATATCGTGTTTGTATGTATATTGTGTTTGTATATCGTGAAGTTTCACTTGATGAACTGCTTTGCAGGTGTCCCTATGAATTGGGTGCGGACACTCTGACTCATAGACCGGACTGGGAATTGTCAAGAGCAGGTCCCCTACCCCCATGAGTTCAGATATGTTATTTTCTCCCCTCCCTGTACTTTGCCACAATATTTAGAGACCACGTCTCCACCATGCAGCGCAGCTCAGTCAAGGCTGTGTCTCTGACATTTATCACAGACTTCACAGGAGCTAAGGTGTGCTCAAGGGAGCCTGCAGATGAGGATTAGTGTGGATGGGGGTGGAACCAGGAGGCAAATGCTGGAATGGTTAGCTTCAGCTTAGCTTATCCTCAGCATCACATGCTTATCAGGGCGCTCGAGACCAGCATCGTGTGTGTCACGTGGCCTGGGCTCGGACCAGGTCTCAAGTCCTCAGCCTGCCACCTGAGACCACCAGGCTCAATCAGTTCAAGGTAGATACATGCTCCATTCTCTGGACTGTAAAGTATTTAGAATGTGACAAATAGGCAATCCCCAAGTTTCATTCAAAACATCTTCATTTACACAGCACAGAACAAAGTATCTGACCCATAACCAGAAATCTCTCTTCTTTCTCTTCCCAGACCCTATTCCTGACTTATCCACCCATGTCAGCCTCCTGGAGTCAACCAGTCCAAAAACAGCCCAAATTGGCCCAAAGCAATTCTAGCTTGAATCAAAGGGGACTTCCCATCACGCGTGGTCTCTCTAGTCACACAACGAATGCACACAGAAATATTCGAGGCTCTAACTATTCTCAGCTTGCCCCTCTACCTCCTTTCCCTGCCCTTCTCTGCCATTCTCCTGCCCAGGAGGCAGACCTCTCCAGAATGCATCACCCAGATTCCTGGCTTTCTGGTGCCCCGGGGATCTGATCAGTGGGCAGCAACAGCAGGAGACCGGAAGGTAGAAGGAGAGGGACCTCAGGGGTTTATTCCCCCATCCCCTTTCTGCTCAGCCATGAGTCTGGCAGTGGTGGTGGTCCTCTAGGGCCAGAGCTCCGGCCAAGAGGCCCTAATTCCTCAGCCTCAGTGGGCACAGGGCTCTGATAACACATTTCTCCCCCTCGCCCCTTCGGGTGCACGAGTGTTAACATCTTCCTGCTGATGCTCATCCTTGGGTGTCTCCTATCTCCTACAGGATCTTCTCTCTCTGTAAACAGTCCTCTCATTACATTCTTATCAATTAAACCCTTTTGGGAGTGCCAACTCTTTCCTGCCCAGAGCCTGCCCGACATAGGACTACAATGTACATCCTCAGAGCAACGATCTACCCGGATTTGCCCCAGAGAGTCCCAATTTTGTGTGATTTTCTTCCTTTTAATTAAGGTGAATTATATGATGTATAAATAAATAGGAGGTGCCGAGGGAAGCCACCCCAGCTTTAGGCCGGCCAGATGAGGAGCTCACTGTTGCAGAACTGAGCACTGAGGTTCGTAAGCTGGGTCAAGGACAGAGGCTGCATAACAGAGGACAGGACACTCAAGGCCAACACAGGTTGTGTCACTTGGATTGGGCTCAGACCAGATTCCAAGGGAGAGGGGGTTGTAACCAAGAGTAAGCCTGAATCAATGGGATTTCATTGAGAAGAAGAGAGCATGGCTTCATTGTCAAGTAAAAGAAAGTGAAGGAATTCTCGGCGGTGCACACTTTCCCCACTTTGGGGCGGGATGTTTGCAAGAGGAACAGAGAAGTGGCTGTATTAATGAAAGTCAGAAGGATGGCAACTTCATGGATACCGGGCAGTTATGGGGAGAGAGGGAGACTCTTTTACCTTGGGGCAACGAGAAATACTTGAGACCATTGGTCCCATGTCCTTATCAAAAGGATGTCAGGATGATGGTGATGGCCACTTGCCAGCACAGGCAAGAAATCCCAGGAACTTCCACGGGAGGAGAGGAGGCTCCTGCAATCTGCTATATGGAAAAGGAGCCAGAGAATTGGTGTTTGGTTTCCTATTAGTATGACCCTATTTTGCATTTTACTAATATGTCAAAATATGATCCCAACAAAGCCACATATCAGAAGAAAACAGGTCAGGATTTTTCGCTCAAAAACAGGGATTACCACAGGGCCCAGGGTAGATGTCTGGAGAACAGCTCAGTTGAAGAGGATCGTATCTACCTGAAATTTCCCAGAAGAACCTGGAGCAAACAGGAAGTGCCTTCCTATTCAATTTTCAGCATGGCCACGAGCCAATGGGTGGAAGAGACAGATTAGGGGTTTGTGTCCATTTTTTTAAATTACCTTTCTTCTTTTAAAAAAGATTTTATTTATTTATTTGACAGAGAGAGAGAGAGAGAGATCACAAGCAGGCAGAGAGGCAGGCAGAGAGAGAGGGGGAAGCAGGCTCCCTGCTGAGCAGAAACCCCGATGCAGGGCTCAATCCCAGGACCCTGAGATCATGACCTGAGCCGAAGGCAGAGGCTTTAACCCACTGAGCCACCCAGGTGCCCCTTAAATTACCTTTTTTCAAATGAAAAAAAAATATTTTAGCTAGCTAAAGATATAGGTAGTAATAAAATAAACATTCATGTACCCTTCACCCAGGATAGGATATAAAATTTTACAGGTTTACATGGAGCCCCTCTGTACCCATTCCTGCCTACCTTACCTAGAGAGAGCCACTTTTCTGAATTTACTGGTTATTCCAAACATGTTTTCATACTTAC
>CM052886.1:99297907-99347584 GCA_028534135.1 Potos flavus
GGAATGAAACTGCTGGGTCATAGGGTAAGTGCATCTTCAGTTTTACTAGATAGTACCAAATGGCTCTCCAAAGTGTGCATACCAATTTAACCCCCACGGTTAGTGAATGGGAGTTCTTTTTGGCTCTACATCCAATGTGAAGAGTATCATTTGGGGGGCCAGTCTGATGAGTGTGAAATTATTATCTCCCTGCGGTTTCAATGTCTGGTTATTTCCCTGATTCTAAGCAAAACTGAGCATCTTTTCCTATGCTTATTATTCCGTAGCATCATGTCACTGTTAGAATTAGATCTGCATGCTCTGAAAACCCAAAAATTCATTCTTGTAATTCATCATAGTCTGAACAAGTTGGGTATTTCATCACTTCCTCATTGGAAAACTGGGAGAGGGAGGAAGAGCTGCAGATACATGCAAAGGGAAGACTTCCCTTTGCATACTGGCTTTAAGACAGGGATTTTTTAAAAAAGCCCTAACTTTAGAGATCAAGCACATGAAGCAGGAATTCTGACAATCCCCGTGCAATGTGGGGAATACAACCTTTTAGACCTCGTCGACACCGTCCAGGAAAAGTTCGGAATGTTTACACTGTGCCCTTCGCCTCCGGAAGACACACACTAGGTGGACACCACGAATGGACTGAAGGAACTATAGGGACTGGCCGTCCATCTTCCTGCAGCAGGAAGCACCACGTATTTACCACTCCAACACATAAAATCGTTCCTCTAATAATGCAAGCCTGAAAGGAGATTTCCCAACTTCCTCACATTCCCAAAAGCTCTTCAATGGAATCTAAATTTCTCCACCTTGAACACATCCCTCTCCTAGCGTTGATGTCATGGAATAGTACCCTTCACTTCTAGATCTTTCCTCGACAACCCTGTTAGTACTTTGAGAACTCATCTGAATGCCTCCTGTCCCTGGCACAAGGGTGGATGAACTCATTTGGAAACGCACAAGGGCTAGGACCATATCTTATCCAGCTTCAAAATCCCAGGACACATTCGATTTCTGTTTCTTAAGGGAAGGCATTTCTTCCGTACTAAATCTTCTTTTCCAAGCCTGAAGACCAGAGTAACCATGGACATTAACCTTCTTGTTCGGGGCATAGAACTCTAGAAAATACCTTGGAAATTTTCCCCATGAACCCTTTCTTGACTTCTCCCACCTCAAAATAATCTTGCCTCCTCTGTGTATTAATTACATCAGAACCACCCAGTCCCTAGTATTCTGATGGAAGGCAAGTTATTTGGCAAACAACAATCATAAAGATTTCCAGAGTACAGACCATGTTCCAGGCACAATTTTAAGTACTTTACAAATATTAATTGTGTCCTCCTTTGGAGGTAAGTACTATTACTGCCCCCATTTTACCGTTGAGGAAACTGAGTCTCAGGGAGGATACAATTCTAGAAGTGGTGGGATTTAAAGCTGGTTGCTAGAAGTCTGACCCAGGATCTGTACCTGAAGCCACTATGCTACACCAAAGCTACAGCTAGCTAGACATACATAAGCACTTCAAATGCCTCTCGCTGTTGTTCTAGTGAAAATACAGCTGTGCGCTTAATGAGAAATTAATTATCCTTGGATCCTTATCTCTGACACCCACATCAAATCCCCAAGGCCCTGAAGAATTTGCTGATCCCTTCCCTATTAACGAAACCTCCCAGTCACATGGACTGGCCACATACACACTGGGTCTGCCTCGCTGGAGGCCAGGGAGGCCCCCAGAGGGAGGAGTGAACATGGTTCACAGTGCCTCCCACCCCCACTGCCTTCCACCAGTGCTTCTCAGATAATCCTTGAGCCACCACCACTGGTAACTACACAGCACTTTGTACTTTCCATAGACCCTACGTCACAGGCTCAGTGACGTCACAGTGATTTGCTCCTATGCCACAGGTAATTACCAGCATTTTCATTTCACGCATGACAAAACTCCCAGGCTCAGAAATACCAAATTGCCAAATTCCTTATATAAAGAAGCTCGGCTAATTAGCAGATGCTGACATTTAAACCTAGATCCTGACTTAGAATCCCGTGATACAGCATCGTTTGCTTCTCATTAAGTTGGTCGCTTTCATTTGTTGTCCTTGGCGTGTATGCACACTCGCATACACAACTGACTTCTCTTTCTGGACCAGCAGAATAGCAGTCAGCGTGACAAAAAGAAAAAAAAAAAAAGAAAGAAAGAAAAAGGGAAAAAAGGAAAGCAATCTAAACTAAGCTCTTGATCTACAAACTGTGAATGAATGAGCACATGGGTAAACGTTATGTACAGTCAATAAGGAGTTCCTGGACGCTAGCTCTATGCCTGTCGCCCAGCTAGGGGCCACAAATACCCCAGGGACTAAAGCACAGCCCTAGCCTTCTAGGAGCTTCTAGTCTGTTAGCACATGCATCTCGATGGTAACTAGATCTGTCAAAGGAAGCTCACTTTGTCAGAGCCTCCCCTGAGCAAGGAATGGTGTGCAGAGGGGAAGAAGAAAGCCAGACCCCATTTTAGCATAAACAGGAGACTAGAAGCACATTGGGTCGGGGAAAACTCCAGACGGACAGTGTTCAGAAAGAGTTAAAAAGCACGTGTAGGCCCCACTGACCAGAAGAGCAAAGCCTACTCGGCCTCCCAGTTGACCTGGGACAGTGCCAAAGCATGCCTGCCCCAGCGTCCCATTCAGTGACCCTTTCACTCTTGAAAGAGTCCTGGTTTAGACAGTAAATTACATGGTCGTTCTTGCCTTCCAGGAAATTTATGACCTTTTCCAACAGCCCCTGGGCAGGAAAACAATTTGGCTTCTCAAGGTCATTGAGTTGCCTTTTTTCTGCCCCTTGTTACAGAGCTTCTCCTCCTAGCCACCGTCCCGCCACCGTCCCAGGCTCGAGGGGGACAGCCCCCACGTTGGTGTCTTTGTCTCTGCTCAGTGTTAGCACTGAAGCCAAAACCATTCACCATCAGATCCCCAAATGCACGAGCTGTAGATTCATGCATATCCCTCTTACAGCTGACTCTGAAAGGTTCTAGCTGGGTGATCTTAGGCAAGCCACTCAACCCCTCTGAGCCTCAGTTGCCTCACCCATAAGAGGGGGTAATGACACCCGTCTCCTCTCATGGGACGCTTGTGGGAAGTAGTGTAAGTGAAAACACCCAGCACAGTGCCTGGTCTAGGACATGCCTACCGGCAGCAGGCTTTCTGGAACACATGAGCTCTCAGAAGTAAAGGGCCTGGAGGATAGGAACATATCAGGAACCCCACTATAGTACTGGGACTCAAGCCCCTGTCCTACCAAGTGGGAGCTGCTGCTTCATTTTTACAGAAATTGGAAAACACGGCATGACCACTTCATAAAACTGATGGTCCCTCCTCTAACTGACCACACGCATTCCCTAAGATCCAGCATTTCCAATCCCGGGACATACCACCAGGAACGCTTTCATAGGTTCACCCAAGGACATGCGCGCAAACGCTCCTAGCAACACTGTTCACAACAACCTCAAACTTGGAAACCAACCCTATGCCCTTCAACAGAAGGGTGCACGCATAGTGTGTTACAGTCACATAGCGGGGTACTACACAACAGTGAGAGCGAATGTTCCACACGACAACACCATGCTGAGCAAAAGGAGCCAGACAAAAATGAGGACACGCCGTTATGATCCATTTATATGACATTTAAGAATAGGCAAAACTAATCCACAGTGTTGGAAGTCAGGATTATGGCAGGGTGGTGGCCGGAAGACGGCATGCACGCACAGAGACAGCTCACAGACAGTGGAGGGGGGTTTTAGAATATTCTGTTCCTTGCTCTGGATGCTGGCTACACAGGTGTGTTTAGTGGGTGAAAATCCACAGAGCTGTATACTTACAAACTGTGTATTTTTTGGAATCATCTTGAACTTCAATAAAAACTTTTAAAAACTTGAAAATGCAAAATATATTTTCTTTTGCAGCAGAGAGTTGACCCGACGAAGTAGGCAGTAGACACTTAGCAAAGGGCAGTGGGATATTTCATTGAATAAATGTGTGTTGCCCCCTCCCCCGTGCCGTGCCAGGCACGGCATAGAAGGCTGGGCATCAGAGTTAATGAGATTGGGTCCCTGTTCTCCATCATCAATATCACTCACATTTCATAGTGTTCTCTATGTGTCAGCCATGGTTTCAAGCAGTTCTTTCTTTTTTTTCTCTTTTTACCAAATCATTCATGAACTTCATCTTGATCACATCCCATTTTACAGATAAGGAAACTAAGGCACAGAGAGGTGAATTAACTCATGCATGGACACACAGCCAGTAAGAATTCGAATCTGAATCTGAACCCAGGGCCGGTGCTCTGACCCACAGCCTTCTCAGAAAACTGGTCTCTCAGCTCTGTTAGCCCCCGCCCCCTTTTAGACAGCCACACACCTCGATAACATGACCCCGCGCAGGGCAACAGTGATGGGAAACGATCATGTGTGTCTTGGAAAGGCAGTTCCTAACTCTGGGCAGCTGCCAGCCCCCCGCCACATGACAGGTGACAGACTGATAAATATATTGACAGAGATTAAAAAAGAAAGGGAAGGTAAAAATGGCTTGGCCTTTCCACTGCCCCAAGTCTACAAAAACTCTGAATCTGCTTCCAATTGACCAAAGCCGCCTCCGGCAGTGTGGAAATACTGACCAATCTCCCCGCTGACCTGGAGTCACTCCCTTCCCTCGCTGCCTGGTCCCAGGACCTTGAGGCTGGGGACTGTGGTGTCTGGGAGGAAGGGAGGAAGGGTTGACGCGGCCCCCCGGGAATGTGGTCAGACGTTGAGCTGGGAGTCTAGGTCCCTGAGTCTGGTACATGGAGCATTCATCACGCAGGCAAGCTTGGCTTTGGCACTCGGGCAGGCGATCAGTGCACGTGACCTGTAAGGCTGAAGGTTCAACACAGCCCCAAAACCTGCCTGTGCCTAGGACAAAGCAGAGGGAAACACGCACCCCTAAGGGCAAATCAGATCGGGCAGAGAACCATGCAGACACGAGGTGGATACCTCTGCAGGGGGGAAGGCAGGCCCCAATGGGCCAGCACGGTTCTCGGACACTACTTTGTATTACAGAAGCACCGGTAAGATGGAAAGGAATTCCCAAAGGTCAACTTGTCCAGCCCCCCTTCTCCTTCTGGTCATGCTTCTGTCCACAGACACCTACCCCTCAGCCTCACGTGGTGGGGGTGGGGCAGGGGCAGATGCAAGTTTGGCAATAAAATTCAAAACTCTCGCTCAGTCTGTCCAGTTATGACACAGCGCTATTTGTAGGAAATCAGTTGGGTCTCATCTAGAAAACACACAAAACAGAGCACAGCCATCAATGACTACCTAGAAAATAATGGGCTGCTCCAAACCAATTTCATATGAAAGAGTCAAAATTTCTAGAGCAGGCAGGTGGTTATTTGGAAGGGCTCTTCAAGCCCAGTCCCCGTGGGACAGAGGGACTGACAGGAGGGAGCACAGGGCAGAGGAGCACAGGGCAGAGCCAGGCCCTCAGTGAAGGCCCCTGTCAACCCCACATGGAGCCCTGAAGCTGTGATGCCCTTTAGAAGCTCCCCGAATTGGTAAAGAGGGGCCAGGCCTTCAGCGCTCCCACCAATCATTGCATGCAGGTGACCCAGGAGGGGAGGGTGGGCAGGGCAACTCTCTTCAGCTGAGGCCGGTCCAAAGTGGGCTGGCCAGTGGGGTCAGTCCAGAGCGAGGGTCAGGGCGGCACAGCCCATGTCCACTATGTGGGGATCTGGACCCAATCAGGTGATCTGAGGGCAGAGTCCGCACACCTGACCATTACACTATACTGCCCGACCTGTTTCCATCAGGACGGTTCTCCCATCTAATGCATCAGTCTTTGATACTTCCTGCTGCATTCCTGCACAGTCAGTGATGGAGGAGAACGAAGCAGGGAAGGCTAAATCGGATGAGAAGGGGGAGGGGCAGCCACAGGGCCTGATGCTCGACAGCTTCCCCGGGGGACCAAGGAGGACCACACAAAACATGCGGTCCTATGCCAGATGGTCACCGGGCTAGGTACATCCATCACTCAGCCTGAGTGCCAGAATGCAGCTTTCCTGGGTGATGGATGCTTGATAGGTCAGAGGCAGGGACCCAAACTGGTGATCATCCAGGATGAAACCATGTTTAATAGCTGACTGATGCAAAAATAAATATCCCTACGAGAACAACATGATCTCAAATATATAGACCTGTGCATGTCTAAAGAAATCAGAAAAAAGGGGCGCCTGGGTGGCTCAGTGGGTTAAAGCCTCTGCCTTCGGCTCAGGTCATGATCTCAGGGTCCTGGGATCGAGCCCCGCATCGGGCTCTCTGCTCAGCAGGGTCTGCTTCCCCCTCTCTCTCTGCCTGCCTCTCTGCCTACTTGTGATCTCCCTCCTCTCTGTCAAATAAATAAATAAAATCTTTAAAAAAAAAAAATCAGAAAAAAATAAAAAGGGAGCTTGATGCATGGCAGGGGTGACCTGACAGCTGATCAAGGGGAAGAAAAGTATGCCGCGGAGTAACGTGCAAGGTTAGATTCAGTTTCACAGGAAACATATTCAGACAACAGGTACCACTCTATCTGTGTATGCACTGGTAGGTATTTGTATCAACAAAGTAAAAAGTAAGTTGGCTATAATTCTAGGCTATTAGCATGAATGATGAGGGTGTGGAGGGGAGTAATGTTATTCATTTTTCACTTGTTTTTTTTTTCTGCATGATATTGATTCACTTGTTTAAGCAAGTAAGAATTATTCAGAATTTGGAAAAATCAAAGAATATGTTTTAAAATGATCAGCGTAGTGCCAGGTGCAGAGTAGGGTCCTATATAAAAGTATTATTTCATTCCCCCTCCCTGCCCCTCACCTCAATCAAGTAGCCCCGAATGGTTCATTGGGGGGTTGATCAAAAGGCCAAGATTTTTCTGTGCCCTCCTCTTAACCATTAGAAGACAACTTTACTTTACTACTCTTCCACGCAAAATGTGTCCGCCATCAAAATAACTCTGCCACTAAAAGCTACAAAAATTACGCAACACATTCTAAATGGCAATGCTGTGAATTACCTGCTGTTTGCTATTATCCGTGACCGTGCTTCTCTCTATGACCGCACTAACGAAAGCTGACCATACCAAGCCAGCTCCCAATTATCTTGGCACATATACATGCAAAGCCTAGAGGAGCCAAAACCCAACTTTCACCACATCTGCTGACCAGAAGCCAAAGGGTTGGTGTTATGTTTCTTCCATCTTTCCCTGTCCCTGGCTACCCCTTAAGAGAGGTGTTCTGGAGGGCAGGAACCAGCAGAGAGCACAGGAATGAGGACACAAAGGGTCCCATCGTCTAGTAAACTGAGTGCTGCTTCTCTACATGGTTGGCTATGGGGATTTGCTCTTGCAGTCCCATTAGCACCTGGGTAAGCCCTACTCACTCCTCCAGAGTTAATTCAGAGATCACTGAGTTGAGTCAAGGCTCTCGTTGACATTGTTTGGCTACCAGGTGTGGAGTCAACAATGCAATTTGACTTTTATGAGCTCCACACGTAGAAGGCATGGAGGAGACTCAGTTCTTGTCTGCTAACACAACATGTTAGATGTTGTGACAGAACTGGGTGCCATGCTTGTGGGAGTCAAGAGGAAACAGTGATTGGGGGAAGCCTTGCAGAGGGCATTTGAGACGGAAGCAGACACCGGAGTGAGCCTAGCAGGAAGACAAGGACTGGAGAAGGGCCTTTCAGGTAGACAGAACTATGAACAAGGGTGCAGAGGTGGGACGGGCTTGTGACCAGATTAAGTGCAATAAATCCTAAGTGAACCCGGGGGCAATGATGGAAACTGCTGGTCAACGTAACAGGGAGACATTCAGAAGCACCTGTGTAGTCTTGAAAGGACACCCATTACCTCAGAAACCCGTTTTTCTTCACCATACCAGTTCACCAACTGATTCTGTCTGACCACCACCTCCCTTATTTCTGTCCAGAATACTAGATTTGGATTTTTTACCTTAATCTAGTTCCCTTTGCTTTCACTTGCTTAACTGCCAGTAACTATAACCGTGATAGTGACGGTTAATGTTGGTTGAGCTCTTCCTCTAGGCCAGGGGCTGACAATCCTCTCAACCATCCTGTGAGGGACGTGTGATTCATTATCGTCCCCCTTTTCCAGGTGAGAAAACTGAGACTCAGGGAGGTAAATAATATGCGAGGCCTTACACCAGGTAAGCAGGGGTGGGGGGCAGGATGCAAGCACAGTTTGCCTGATTCTGGAACCCATATTTTTGACCACCATGCCTCCCCAAGGTATACCCTCTGTTCTCATCTGAGGTCCAGAGCAGGAACCATCAAACCTTTCCTTTTCTGTTAAAGATTCAGACAGTAAACATTTTCAGGTCCGCGAGCCTGAAAGTCTCAACCCTTGCCCTTCTAGTGCAAAAGCAGCCAGAGAATCTATCAACAAATGTCATAGCTGTGTTCCAATAAAACTTTACTTATAAAACAAGGTGATAGGCTGGATTTGGCTGTTGAAATTGTTGGCTCCTAATCTATAGTAGTTTGTTCATTCATTCATTCACGTAACCAGCGTTCGCGGAGTGACTTACCTTGTGCCCGGCATGGCTCCGCAGCTCCACGTTCTGAGGCTACAGGGAACACCACACAAGCGCCCCGCCCTTTTGAAGCTTAAATCCAGGCAAAGCATTGGCTGGTTCTTTTTTTTTTTCTTAACCCTTGCCTGACACCCTGAATCTTAACGTTGGTACTCTCCGCTCTCCACTTTGACCTTAGGCTCTCATTTATATTCGGATCACTTGGGGAACTATCAAGGCAAAATGATCCATGCCTGGGCCCCACTCCCCAGAGATTCTAATTTAATTGGTCTGGGGTGAGCCCAGGCCCACACATTTGAGACTTTTACAAGCTTCCCAGGTGATTCTAATGGGCAGCCAGGGATGTGCCCCTTCGCCTGGGAAGCTGTTCCCCTCCTGTTTCCTCCACTCACTTGCTGCGGGAAATAGGGTAAGTCTTTTAAGCCCTCAGAGTTTGAGCTGTAAAATATGGTCAGTACCAATCTCATAGGATTGTTCTAAGGATGAAATGAGGCCACATGCTTTTCAAACTGTAGGCTGTTATGCAAATATAAGGTACTGCTGTCATCGTGCCATTACTATTCGGTTTCAATATTAGGTACTGCCTCGGTGATTTCTCTCCCCGGTGTTGACTTTGATTCTTTAAACGAAGACCGCGTTTGAGATTTCTAAAACACGCTCTATGGAGAGTTCGCTAATAGCTCAGGTTCGTGGGTCAGTGAGTTGGTGGCCTTTCCTTTCTTCCCATAGAGAATCACATGGGGCTCCCATTTGTTTTGCATGGAGAACACTGAGCTGTGCCGCCCCCCTTCTGTATTAAAGGTCTCTATCTCCAGCTGGAGATTAGCTGATCTTGGAGCACAGCTGTTAAGCCTTGAATAAGTAGCTTATTTGCTTTGACTCGTGGACAAATGTCCAAACCCATGTACTTTCTTGAGCTTAGAACCAGAGGGGGAAAAGTCCCTAACATTTTGCTAAGCACTGGGCAGTTTGCTAGATCCTACCCATATATTATTTCGTCTCACCTTCAGAACAAGCCTGCAAAGTAAGAAGAGTCATTGTTTTCATTTGACGGACGAAGAAGGATCAGAAAGGATGAATAGCTTGTGACCCGAACCCAAACCTGAATCTACTTGATTTTGAGCCTCCTTCCACAGAACAGTGAGGCAGCCTACAGGTAACTCAGCTCCTCTCTGGCCAGAACCCAAAAAGATACCAAACTGCCTAAGGTTTATATTTTCCGGGTTCTTTACTTTTTTTTTTCCTGCGGATGGGAGCCCCCGAAAGAACCCCACAACACCTGCTAACCCCCTTAGTCTGATAAGCCTTGCACATTACTGGCAGAATGACACACACGAGCCCCAAGAAAAGGCATTCCCTCTCTACACAGCGTCTTGAGAGTGCAGTTTTATAACCTCATAAAGAAAGACAAAAAAACAAAAAAACAAAAACCAAAAAATGTGAGAAGGGAGCTGGAGAACTAGATACTGCCAGGAGTGAGGAATTCACTGACCCCCAATCTGGGCCATCTCAAGAGAAGTTGGCCACAGGCTGAGCCTCTTAAAAGCTGAAAAGTCATCCCAGGCCATGGTTAAAGAGAGAGCTTGCACAAAACAGAAACAAATGTGATCTTCAACATCTTAAATGTCAACTTGACGGATAACTTAGAGGCTCTGAGATGGGCCAGGAGAACCTGCAGATGCTGTCTCCAGCCTCCGGTGCTCCTTCTGTCCGTTGGACTAGCCACTCCCCAAGACAGTGTATCAATCGGGGGCCGCCTCCCCACCCCACACACGCCAGAGCTACTTAGGGATAGCTTCCATACTTTACGACCCATCAGAGTCTCCTCTTACTCTGACTCGAGCGCCCTGAGGAGCAGTGGCTGCCTAACCGATCTCGGACCTTGGGCTGGTTCTTCGAGGCTCACCTGGTTCTTGATCTTCCAGTCCTCCCCACCTCCCCACCCCCAGAGCCATACGAACTGCTCTGCTGCCATCCTCCCTCCTGAGAGATCTCCAACATGGAAGTGGTTTCCAGCCCAGCTACCCAGGACGCCTGCCCCCTCCCCGCTGCTCAGGGTAACAGACCAGGCATGCTCCCAGATCGTCCCCACTGGTCACCTTCTCTAGAGGGAGGAAATAAGGGTGACTGGAGCCCTGGGACTGCCACCTACTGGCCTTCAATAATGGAAAACATGTAGCCAGGTTTGGGGAGAGGTCCTTTCCAAAACACATGGACTCCTGATGGCTGAAAAATGAAGAAATAAAATTACGCTCTTCCCTTCATTAAGGACCTATGACATTGTTAGCTCTGTTCTTAGTCCTTTTGCACAAATGTCATTTTTGCAATAACCTTGTGGAGGTCATTATCCCCATTTTACAGATGAGGAAGCTGAGGCTCAGAAGCAGTAAGTGCTATCTCCCCCAGGTTCCTAATCCTCTCCCAGGCCGTCTGCTCTGAGGTCTGCACTCTCTCTGCCGTCCCAGGGTGAATCTGAAGTCCAGGGTTGAAGGACGCAGGATCCCCAACCACAGGGTCTTGGGCTGTGGAGGCTCCTCTGCTATCAAAGCCAAGTTTTCTTCCTGCCAGGTGCGCCTGCCCTTCGGACCTTTGGGAGAGAGCCTGAGGTTGCATCCTCTCTAAGTATGCTGATCTCAGAGATGACCTCGGAGCCAGCCAGCAACTGGAACTGACAGAAGAGGCAATGAGATCAGCCCAAGCGTCAGTGGTCTGGGAACTCGACCTGGGTCTGAAGTTGGCGAAACGTCTCCCAGAGCAAACCCAGAAAGGTTAGCACCCCACGGACCCGCCAGAGAAACCCCACACGATAGAAGAGTTGCAAGCCCGGTTCTTGCCCTCGGCTCTCCCTGAGGAGTCCTGCGTGGGAAGAGTATTTCTCAGAGTCCACCTCCTCCGGGTCCCCCGTGTCCCCAAGTCTTCAGCATTCTATTTGCACATAGCGGGAATGAGTAGGAACATTTAAAATTGGTATTTCCACTGTGTCCACTAAAATCAAAGAAACAAGCCTCTGCCTCGTTGATTATCTCTGTAGCCTCCCGACCACCTGTCCTTAGGCTCGCCCTCTTCTTTACCCCTGTGTCCAACGCTCTTCGGTGAGAGGCACAGTTTAACCTGCTTAGTTTCGAAAACTCTGAGGGCGGGGGGTTGGGAAAGCAGACTGGGGAGAGAACATGTTCCCACAGAAAGCAGTAGGCTTTCAACCTCCCCCACACTCACCAAAAGAAAACACATTCACAGGCCTTCCTACCGGTCCTGCCCTCTCCGCCTCCCGCTTCCTGAACTCCTGACTTTCTTCCAGCACTAAGGCCCAGAAGAAGTTTCTCTCCTCTTTCTGTCCTGTTGGGGGCACGAGTATTCACTCAGCATCCCAGGATCTGGAGGGAAAGCTCTGGAAACTCGGGAGTTAGGAGCCAGAGCAGGCAACAGGAGCAGGCAGCAAGACAATAATAGCACAGTTGTTTTTGGTAAAGGAAGAAACGGGAGTCGGCTGCAGCTCCCAGCACAGAAGAGAAATGGGCTGTTTGTGCTTTCATGCCTGAGGCCCGGACCATCCCCGCACAGTCACGAAGACATAAACATGTGCCTGCACATGCATCTCGTGGTACCCAGCGACCCCTGTTTACACGCACTTCTGTTTACACCGGCCTTGGGATGGTTTCCCTCTTCTTCATAACATTTAAGTTGAAGACACAACTTCTGAAGTGAAACGAGTCTTTCTGACATTGCTGTCTGCTAGTCCTTTACGGCACTTCCCCAGGGGTCAATTTGTATAATTGCTAAAAATCCACCCCAAATCTCGAACTTCCTGTGGGTCCGTTTTTATATCCAGATGACCTCCTTGTCCCTTCATTCCCTCATTTTTCTAGGACACAGGGAGAGTTCGGCAATCTTCCTCCCACTCAAACATTGTAGGTTGGCTTTCTTGCAAAATATAAAACCAGAGACCCAGCGAGGGCAAAGCGGAAAGGGCTCTCTTTGTGGTCCCTGGTTCTTGGGCCCAAGGACTGACGTCCAGCACCGTGCCTGGGGCCATCCAGGGCTAGCCGATCCCGCACCCCCATTCCGGCGGCTCTGAGAGCACAATCCCCTTCTCCTTCCTAGGGAAAATCCACTCCCTCCAGCAGCTCACTTTTCAGAGAAATCCAAGAAACTGACACCAAACCCGGAAGAGGGGAAACACAAAACTAAATTCTTGAAAGATGGGAAGTTCTTTCATTCCCCTGTAGACTTCAAGGAAAACCTCCAGGGACTCTTTCCTGGAGAGGTGTAATTTTCCTTCCTACCTTCCCAGGAACTCTGCAAATCCACCACAGAGCCATGGAAAAGTGGCCAAGGCAGAGAGAGAAGAGTTAAATCAAGCCCAGACCTCAGCAATCTGTGTTCAATTTTGATAAAAATCTCTCTCCCTCTCCCCCACCACCCCCCTTCCTCCGCCCCACAGTTCAGACATGTCTCTTTATGTTAGGAGTTTGCATCTTGTTTGGGGCACCGCGGGCGCTCCTCGAGCACCGGGCACGTCCCTCCCCGTGGGCCCATGTGGCAGACGCATCCCTCCCTCCCACTCCCGAGGCAGGACTGGCCACCGCACGGCAGTGTCCCGGCCACCACCGCCTCCTCCTCCTCATCCTCCTTACAATTACCTGCCTCCGGCCCGGATCCTTCCTTCCTCTGTTAAATCAAAGTCCCATTGCCTGGTAATGTCAGGGCCACAGCAGGAAGCCGGGCGGCTGCCGCAGGTGCTGAGGTCCCCAGAGTCAGGACCCCCTTTCTGGGATGCTCCTTCCCTCGCCCCAGGTCCCACTGCTGCTGAGAGCAAGAACCTCCTGCTCCCTCTGCCCTGCCTGCTGGCCAGAGGCCAGGCTTGCAAGTGGGACCTGGGGCTGGGGAAGAGTTAAATCACCCGAACAAAGTCACAAGCTGAGCCTGCAGAAGCCGCCACCAAAAAGTTGTCCGTTTGGGGGGTACCAGCTATGTACGTCCACTTGTGACAACAAGGAATCAGATTTCAAAGCCACGAAAAAAAAATTTTTTTTTCTAACTTTCCCGAAGACATTTCCTGTGTCCAGATGTGCCAATACAGACGGACAGAGACACACACGCAAATCACACCCGTGGGCGCACAGACACTCACACAGGCCCCGGCAGCCCACTCCAGGACCGGTGGCTCCTGCAAACACTTTGCAGAAACAAAACAGGCAGCCTGCGGAGCGGCCGTCTCGCCAGTCCCCTTTCAGCACTGCAAAGAAAGCGGGGTTGGGGGGTGGGGGTGTTGGAGAAGAAGTGTGGAGGTGCCGGCAGAAAGCGCCCTCCGCCCCGCCCGGCCCGGCCCGGCACCAAGCGGGGCAGAGGCAGCGCCGCGCACTTACTCCGAGGACCCCATGGCGCGGCCGCCGCTCCCCGCAGCCCCGAAGCCGCCGCCGCCGCCGCCGGCCGCCGCTCGCCCTGGCTCCTCTGGGCGCCCCCGGGCTCCGAGAGCGGGCGGCGCGGCTCCCCGCCCGGCCGGCCCGCGCCCCCGCCCGTCCCGCTCTGACGTCAGGCGTCTTGGAGCGGGATATTTATGGCAAGGATACTCTGAATGTTCCCTAGGTAGAGTTCTGATTGCAGTTCCTTGGGATTTGTAATTTTCACACTTTCAGACAGAAAGGAGGGGAGGGAGGAAGGGCGAGCACGGCCGGCAGGGCGAGGCAGACAATGAGGGTAGCTGTTTCCAACTTTGGAAGGAGCCTTCTTAGGGCTCCCTCTGTTTGGGAAACAAGCGAGGGTCAAGGAGGCCAGAGTGGCGACCTGGGCAGCGGGCTTTCGGGGCCTCTCCTTCCCTGGGGAAGGGGCGAGAAGACCTGGTCTGAGCCGGCTGCGGGGGTCAGGTGCCGGGGGATGCCTCTTGTTCTCCAAAGTGTCCATCCGGGGGGTGACCAGAAGTCCCACGAAGGTGCTGGGACAAGGACGGAGACAAATCAGGCAGACCAGAACAGCTAATTAGAAGCCCTGGTCCACACCCTAACAACTTTTCCATTTCTTCTTTGGGAGTGTGTATGTATAAAAAAAAAAAAAAAAAGTTTATTTTTATTAAATTACGTTCCACACTCCCTGCCTCTGTATAGCTTTTCCAACTCAGTGCCAGTCAATTCATCTTACTTCACTGCTCATATACAGAGTTTGAGCCGTTTACAATAGCTCTTATTCATACTTTTCAAAAATACTTTTAATTTTTTTTTCTTAAATGTGATTGTGATCCATCTCTTTGACTCCACTGGAAATCGCCTCAGTCAAGAGCAGCTGTGTCCTCCATGATTGGCACCATCGTCAGGGTGAGTATTTGATCTCTGGACACCATCCCCTAATCCCAGGAGTGTGCAAGCAAAGGGTGCCCACACGTGTAGGTGATGACTCTTGCAGAATTTTCTAGGTGTTTAGGACTGGGATCCAGCAGTCACCTGTCCCTCCACCCAGCTAAAGGGACTTAAGAAAATGGTTTGGCTTGGGGCGCCTGGGTGGCTCAGTGGGTTAAAGCCTCTGCCTTCAGCTCAGGTCATGATCTCAGGGTCCTGGGATCAAGCCCCACATCGGGCTCTCTGCTTAGTGGGGAGCCTGCTTCCCGCTCTCTCTCTGCTCGCCTCTCTGTCAAATAAATGAATAAAATCTTAAAAAAAAAAAAAGAAAAGAAAAGAAAAAGAAAATGCTTTGGCTTCTCCTCTTTCAAGAGAGGAGAAAAAGAGGTGTAATGCTTTATCCTTCTTGATTTCCACGGACTGGAGAACAAACATAAACATGATACACATGATTGTATAAACTGCTCGTGTAGTTCGATAACAGAAATGTGTAGGTATTCAGCTCCCTGTTAATGGGCAGGAGCACGGATAACCGCAAAGCATCACTAAAAAAACACAACTCTGGTGAAGTTTCCATTCGCCCAGATGGGGTAGAGGTGGGGGGATGTCTTAACCACCGTTATAGTGCAGCAGGGATTTAAGGAGTTGGAATGTGTTTACCCCTTTGGCAGGAGCTGGTTAGGGCTGATTGCCAGAAGGAGCCAAATCTTGGGGCTGAGCCTCTTGGTGGGGGACAGCCAAAATGTTTAGGTCCAAGCCACAGAGGGCCCAACAGCCCTGCTGTTTGGTCACTGTCAGTTTGCCCTCCTGAGCATAATACCCCACTGCCACCTCCCTCCATCCCCTTCCTCACATCAAGGCTCCATTGGCAAGATGAGCTCGGCTCTGTAGTAGACATTAAAAATTGACTTCCAAAAGCCATTGACAGAGCCCTTGTCCCTTGCCTTCTTCAACTAAAGAAACCAGAAGTCTACAATATTCACCGCCCCGGACTCCCTGATAGCTAGTGATAGCTAAGAAACTCAATTCGGGCAGGTGAGGTTGGCATGCAGAAGGCAAGAGTCAGCTTCCTGGAAAACTCTTTAAGAAAAGGTCAGATTCAGATGGCATGCCCCTTCAACCCTTTGATGCTCCCTATTCCTCCTTCCACCGTTTCTTCTCTTTTGGAACATGGATATCATGCCTGGAGACACAGCAGCCATCCTGTAACCTTGAGAACAAAAGCCACTCACTTGGAGATGGTGGCGCAGGAAGGTAGAAGGAGTTGAGGCCCTAGAGGACATCCATAAGTAGCTGCACCTTCCTTTGACTTCTTGTTAGGTGATAAAAATAAACATGTATGTGTTTAAATTAGAATTGAGTCTTCCATTGTTTATAGCCAAGTATAATCTTAACAGATCTCGATCAACTCACCAAGGTATAATATTGGGATAATTCCTGAGCATTAGCTTATAGGTATGATGATTATTTTTAACATGAAACTTTGCATTGGCATAATTCTCTATAGTTTTCAAAGCCTATACACATATATCTCCTCTGAACCTCACAATTTGGGGAGCTATCACTATAGCCTCCTTTTATATATATATAAGAAAAGTCAGATCTGGTAAGTGTCCTGCCCAAGGTCACACAGTCAGCAAATAAGGTACCTTGAATGCTAACCTAGTTGCTCTGACTCCAATTCTGTGGATTTTCCACATCTTTATAAGAGCACAACAAAAACCTCCAATGAAGAATCCCTATTCCTACTAAGCTGACGTGAATTTTATTTATTTCAACCTAGATGAAGCAGTTTGCAAGTAAATTCTGGAACTGGAAAGTGCCACAGTCCACTAGGGAAGTAAGTTCCCAGATCCCCTTCACCTTCCAGCTCCCCTCTGGCATCCTGCCCTGAATCCCTGCAATTGCTCTTTCTAAAGTCAATGACCTTTTCTATGAATGGGCCTTGTCCCTCTTCATTCCCACGTCCTTTAAAATGCTTATACAACCACTTTCTTGAAGTTCCTTTCTCTCAGGGACATCGTCCCATCACTTCTACTTCCTTGCGTGGTTTCTCTTCCTGGTTCTTCCTTCACCTAGAAGTTGATGTTCCCCCAGAATCTGTCAGCAGCTGTCCTTCTGAGAGTCACAGACTGTCCTGTGATTTCATCTTTTGTTGTGAATTCCACCACACGTTCTTGGAGAAAGTCAACTGCTGTTTCTACAACTAAATGTATATGCCAACCACCATTTTCTTCTCAACTTTGATCCCACTTTTCCAACTATTTATTGTCATATTGCCCAGCATGGGGCAAGGATTAAATAAATGGTATGTATTTTTAATTATTATTGTTTTTAAAAAGATGCAGGAAAGTTACTCCGGCGTAAGAGACTTTTATGACTGACTCATTTCTAGTATCAGGAGCTATGATGTGACCGTTCTCCCTTGAAAATCATGCCACAGGCCAATCGAATTGTCCACAGTCCTAAGAAGATGTAGTATAATTCATGGAAATGAGCAGCAGCAGTCCAAATAGAAATGAAGTGGCAGATCTAATGAGAAATAGAATATCCTCATTAACTGCTTTTAGAACTAACTCCTTTTACAATATCCTCATTAACTCATTCCAGGCAGAGTGAAAGAAAGGAAGGAATTAAAGACGAGGTGGGATAGGGCCAGACACTTAGCCGTGGTGGGTGGGAACAGGGGAAGTGAGGCTGAGTAACGGGATATTCCAGGTCTAGGAGAAGGGAGTCTATCCCTGCCCAGGTGAGCTTACTAAGGTTCTGTTGGGAAAAGGAGCCGGAGAAGCTCATGAAATGTGTGGATTTCAGTGCCAAGGAGCCATGTTTTGAGGCTGCCGAGCCCTGAGGAGTCCATAAAGTGGGAGGGCCCTTTCCAAGGTTGTGTGATTCACCCTCTACCCCATCCCCTGCCCCATAGAGTCCTAAGGTAGGGAAGTGTCTCCTATTCTCAAGACTGCCAGGGAGGAAGCCCCATCGCCCTTCACGCATCAGTCATCAGCATGTTCTAGACACATTTCCTGAACACACAGTAAGACTCTGTGCAGCACACTGCTCATCTGGAAAAGTCTGCCTTGTCACTGAGAGATCCTCAAATAGTTCACCAAGCTTGCCCTGGCTTCCAGAGTCGACCACGTACTTCCAAGACTCAGCCTATTCAAGGAGAAAAGTAGGCTTCACAAAGGTCCCTCCTTGCTCACTCCCCAGGGGTACAGTTTCCCGTCTATACCGCATGGACCTTGGCAGCACTTAATGAAGACCTTTTGGAGAATGAGTGAGAAGCCAGTGAACCTGCCATCTAATCAAGATGCGGCTCCCTGTGTATAACATGCCCCTTTCCCTGATTTACTGACATGGGCTATAGAAGATCATGAAATGAACTCCTTAGAATCAGAGACCTGGGTTAAATCCCCAGCCCTGCTTCTCAATGCTGTGTGATCTCAGCATGGCAGGTAACTCTCTGAAGCTTAGTGTTTGTGATGGTTAATTTTATGTGTCAACTTGGCTCAGGCACAATGCCCAGAGATTTGGTCCACCGTTATTCCAGATGTCCTATAAGGATGTTTTAGGATTAGATTAACAATTAAATTGGGGAAACCTCCATAATGTGGTGGGCCTCAACCAATCAGTGGAAGGCCTTAATAGAATAAAGATTGATCTCCAGGATTCTGCCAGCAGATGGCCTTCAGACTTGAACTGCAAGTCTTCCCTGGGTCTCCAGCCTGTCAGGCTCCCCCATCAGATTTTGTACGTCTCAACCCTCCAAAATTGCATGAGCCAATTTCTTTTTTTTTTTTTTTTTAAGATTTTATTTATTTATTTATTTATTTATTTGTGGCAAGAGGTGGAGAGGGAGAGAGCACAAGCAGAGAGAGCAGCAGCAGAGGGAGAAGCAGGTTCCCTGCTGAGCTGGGAGCCTGCTGCAGCTCTCCATCCCAGGACCCTGGGATCATGACCTGAGCCAAAGGCAGTGCTTAACTGACTGAGCCAGTCAGGTGCCCCATGAGCCAATTTCTTAAAATAAACTCATCTATCCATCTGCACACACAGACACACACACACATACTGTTGGTTTTGTTTCTCTAGAGAACCCTAGTACAATGTTCTCATCAATAACATGAGACGAAGATCATTGCGTCCCAAAGGATTGTTGAAATGAGTCGGAGCAGATTGAAAGTCCCTACCCCAATGAGTTCTTCTGAAACTGGGAAGGAAAAGATCACTGATTTGTGAGCTTTCTCTGATCTCACCATGTACACTGTCAGAATTGCCCCACTGACCCCCAGGCTCTGCTCAGGAAAGTGCCAAACTCTGTATCAAGGGCACTGTGAATGCCTAGAAGGCAGAAGAAGCTTGTTCTAAACTGGACCCAGTTCAGCAAGGACACATCCCACATCCAACGTTTTGATCCTAGGCCCCATCCCACTTCTCTCACTTACAATAAGGAATGTAATCTCCGTTGTTTAGATCAGGCCTCCTGGCCTTCTAGTATCAGACAGTAACATCCAAGGATACAACTAAAGAGAGAAAAAGTCCAGAGCTACCACGGTTCTTTCCTGGAAAGGATCAGGAGGACATGAACTGCTCATGGATGGTTTAGGTCCTCATTGTGGTATATAGTAGAAAAGCCTCCAAATATGGTATCAGGAAAACCTGGTTTCTAATCCCAGCTCTGGCTTTTACAGCTAAGTAAGAGCATCATTTGGCTTCTCTGAAAAATACAGGTTGACAGGAGGATCAACTCCATGGTGCAAAGTGAGAATTGAATTACAGAACGTTTGTACCTGACAGACGGCCATTATTCAAGTATGCTTGTCTTTCTCTTCCTCCTTTCCCATTTCCCACCAACCCCCCCAACTCACACACGGCTCCTGTGTTAGTTAATACTGAGAATGCGCTTAACACTGATGTACAATTCGCCAGGCTCCTTGTATCCAGTTCTCTGCAAACATCTCTGCCTGGAGTTAAGAAACTTCCCTGGGATCAGACATGACCACACCAAATAGGCAGCGATTGGAAAATTGCCCCATAAAAGCTGTCTCCTTCCGAGGCGCAGGACTGCATTTTTTGAGAAGCCTTCTCAGGTTGTTTGCAGCGGCTTTGAGGGTCGGCTCTGCTGCCTTGCCTACGTCAAAACCCTAAGTGTTTAACCACAAGACACACAATCCTGGGACATCGTGGCGGCAGCCCTCCACCCCCACGGCGAGGCAGGCCACGCGTGTGTCTAATCTGGTATGTGGCCCCCAGCAGGGCCAGTGAGGCACCGCACCTGGCCAGATGGAGGATGGAATATCGCACAGTGTGCAGAGAGCTTGAGTGGGCAGGGAAGGGGTGAGATTCCTTCCCACCACCCCCCACCCCAGACAATGCGTGATCAGAGCCTAAGGTCCCCAGGCTGGGGAAGGCCATGCCCGCTAGTAGCCACAGCTGCTCGTGTTATTTCTGGAGTCAGAATACTTGCCCATTCACAAGGGCATACAGACTCCCATTCTGGTCCCATTTTCAGTAGCTCAAAACCCTGTGAAAAATAATGCTCAGGGCCAAGTGTTTCGGTTAGCTTCAGGGTAAAGTTGTATTTTGAAATGTGAGAGAAAGGAATCTTTCCACTGATCTCTACTGAGTGTGAGGAAGGGTCACATACATACACACACACACACACACTTTTCTCTATTGAAAAATAATTTGAGACTGCTTACAATCTTCAAGCATGTGTGACTCTGGGTGGGTACATATGTGTGTGTACAACTGAGCAGGAACTTGTGTGAGACCAAGGGACTTCAGGAGAAGCATGACATGTTTCATCATTTGGTGGTTTTGTCTTTTAAAGGAAAATATCTTTAAAATGGCAAAGTGATGATGTTAGGAGTCTGTTCTTAATTACCGCTCAGTAACTTGGCAATCTGGTGTATCCCATTCATTTCTTTTGGAAAGTTCTCAGTAACTCATCTTTTCAGCTGTGTGTACACAATCAGACACAGATAGAAAGAGAGATAAAACCCACCCTGGTTGCCCTTGGAAAGAGCACAGGACATTTGCACACTTAATGAATTCTCCTGTAAATGTGCACAAGCACAGATTTTCACACACTGGGGAGTTTCATGGACCCCCAGTAGGTGTATTTGATTGCTCTGTGTATGTGGTTTGGGACTCTGGTGAGAAGACTTTTTCTTACTTTCTTTAAAGAAGAGGAAAAAGAAGGGGGGTTGGAGGAGGAGGAAAAGAAAGACAAGGAGCAAGAGGACAAGGAAGGGGAGAAATCCGCCTCTAATGCAATTTTTCATTCATTCCTGTTAGGTGCCAAGCACTGTGGTAAGCCTTGGAGATGCAAAGATGAACAAGATGGGATTCCTATCAATAAGAAATTTAGTCTAGTGGAGAGACCATGCAATCAAGATCTACTACATTCAGGTTAAAAATAAAAATAGAAATGCATGAAACTTTCAGAATTCTTGTGATTAGCAGGAGGTAAAAGGCAATAACACATTTCCTGCCTTAGGGGAGTTCTCTGGATGAAGAAGAAAATACCATCCCTTTTTACTGGTACCTTCCAGGTCAATATTTCCAAACTGCTCTACAGAATGTTAATCCCTTTAAATGGCTTGCCAAAAAATAGGGGGAGAGTTCCTCGTGGTCAAATAAGTTTGATAAAATTATAAACTCTATGAGCCCAACCCCCTTGGAATTACACAATGCATATTAGCATATTGAAGGTTCTGAGAAGGCCTGCAGAAAAAGAGATCTGCCTATCTTTGCTTAGCACAGTATTCCCCAAAGGTATTTCCTCATAGGACCCATTTTTCATATAACATCTATGAACATTCCATAACTTTAAGAAACACTGTTTAGTCTGAAGGGGACCGTAAGAAATTTCTAAAAATAAACACAAGTGTAACAGGATGCTGAATTGGAATTTTTAATGAGGCAGCAAGATACAATAGATAAGAAATTCTAAAATAATGTTTCAGAGTGAGAAGCAGATTTTCAAAAGGAAAGATATTTCCTTTTGATATGGGTACTGGTTTTATGCCTCCAAAAACCCCTTCCTATAAAAAGAATTGGAAGCGTGGAAGTTGAGAAAGATGGTTATGAAGAGGATTTCTTTGAGAGACCTGCACTAGAATTCCATGCCTTCACCCCCACAATAAGAACAGCTTGAGGGTGATGAGTCAAGGACCTCACTAAGTGCTTCCCGAAGCTGGGAACTGTGGACAGTGTTGGACTCCAGCCTGGAAATCTAGAGGGCAAGAGACAGATGATGAATTGATTTCGTGGTGGATCAAAGGAGAGTGGTTCCTTTATTGGGCAGGCTGGCACTCTCTGAGCTTGCTAGGACATGGATTAATACATGTTTCCTGAGGACCATATGTAGGCCACATGGGAGAGAAAGTGAGCCAGGAGCCCTTTTTAGATCTTATCAAAGAGGACTACCTGGAAGAATTATGGAGCCACAGTATCAAGAGTTGATGTGGAGTGGACCATTGGAAAACCAAACTAAGTGGGGGGAAAGCAGATGAAGGAAGAAAATGCACATATCATAGGAGTTGCAAGGGCCCAAATGACTTATCTCTGAAGAATACACCAAAGGGCTCATAGAAAAAAGAATCTGATATATGCAAACCCATTTCACAACAGTACCAACCAAGTAAAAACTTCTCTGTGAAAGGAGGGACTTTCAACCATGGCCGAGTAAGGAGATTAGCATACCTTATGTCCCCAAAGCAACTATAAATCTGGATTAAATTGACAAAAATAACCATTTCGGCACTCAGGAAATCAACTAAAGGCATATGACAATCTGAGAGGTGATTTATACTTCAAAAACTGATGAACTTTGAGTAAGAATAATGGGAATCTTTGATGTTCTGGCCTGAGGCTGTATGGAATCACAGACTGACCACTAAGAAGACACACGGGTGACCTTTGGGAAGCCGATTTTATAAATAGAAGTAAGAATATTCAAAATAAAACTGAGCCGAGACATCAGTGTCCATATACTGCAGGTTTCACAGATTTAGCCTAGGCAAGTTACAAAACAAAGAAATATAACAGCTACAAGAATCTTTAATGTGGGAGGAGAGGATAAGAATCTAAAGTTGCCGCAAAAGGCCATCTAAAATGTCTAATTTTCAACAACAGCAACAAAAATTACAAGCCACACAAAGAAACAGTAAATTGTAACCCATATGCAAGAAAAAAAAAAAGCAATCAATAGAAACTGTTTGAGTATCTTCAAATGCTGGGTTTAGCAAAAATTTAAATTAACTATTCTAAATAGGTATAAAGAACTGAAGAAAGCTATCTTTAAAGAATTAAAAGAGGGGCACCTGGGTGGCTCAGTGGGTTAAAGCCTCTGCCTTCCGCTCAGGTCATGATCTCAGGGTCCTGGGATCAAGCCCTGCATCGGGTTCTCTGCTCAGCAGGGAGCCTGCTTCCCCCTCTCTCTCTGCCTGCCTCTCTGCCTACTTGTGATCTCTCTCTCTGTCAAATAAATAAATAAAATCTTAAAAAAAAAAAAAAAGAATTAAAAGAAAGAGTGACAACAGTGAATGAACAAATAGGGATTCTCAATCAGGACATAGATATTACAGTTTTAAAAAGAACCAGATGAAAATTCTGGATTTAAAAAATACAACTAAAATGAAAAATCCACTCCAAGGCTCAGTAGGAGATTCAAGATGGTAGAAGAAAGAATAAGTGAATTTGAGGATAGATGAATAGAAATTACCAATCTAGGGGTGCCTGGATGGCTCAGTCAGTTAAGCGTCCAAGTCTTGATTTAGGCTCAGGTCATGATCTCAGGGTTGTGAGATAGAGCCCTGAGTTGGGCCCCATGCTGGGTGTGGAGCCTGCCTAAGATTCTCTCTTTCCCTCTCCCTCTGCTCCTCCCCACTCTCTCTCTCTTGAAAAAAAAAAAAAAAAAAGTAAAACAAAATTTTTTAAAAAGAAAAAAAAGGAAATGTCTGATCTGAAGAACAGAGACAAAAAAAAGAGGAAAAACCAGTGGAGCCTCAGAGACCTGTGGAACATCAACTGTGCCAATATGCATATAATGGAAGTCCCAAGAGAGAAATAGATCCCCCCAAATTTGAATATATGGTGGCATAAATGTTCCAAAATTTAATGAAAATCTACTGATCTACTTAAGCTACTGATCCAAGAAGCTCAAGAACTCTAAGTGGAGGAAACACAAAGGAATTCAGGCCTAGACGTATCACAGTCAAATTCTTCAAAGCCAAGACAAAGAGAAAATCTTGAAAGAAGTGAGGAAAAAAGACTCATTACATGCAAGGAGTATCAATAGGATAATGGCTGGTTTCGCATCTGAAACAGTGGAAGCCAGAAGACGGTAAAATGACATATTCAAACAGCTGAAAGAAAAATATTCTTAACTAATAAATTCTAAATCCAGCCAAAATATTCTTCAAAAATTTTGGCAAAATAATCCCCATAGCATAGTTAAAATAAAAAGAAATTACAAAGATACTCCTTGAAAACTTATTTAACACACACAAAAAGCTGTCAAGGAGGAACAGGAAACAAACAGAAAAGAATGAAAAGAATAACAAAACGATCAATGTAAATCCAACTATAAAAATAAGTACATAAAATGTCAATGAACATGTAGAATCAACTATACACTATCTGCGAGAAAAGCATCTTAGATTCAAAGACACAAACGGGGTGCCTGGGTGGCTCAGTGGTTTAATCGTCTGCCTTCGGCTCAGGTCATGATCTCAGGGTCCTGGAATCGATCCCCACGTCGGGCTCTCTGCTCAGCGGGGAGCCTACTTCCCCATCTCTCTGCCTGCCTCTCTGCCTACTTATGATCTCTCACTCTCTGTTGAATAAATAAGTAAAATCTTAAAAAAAAAAAAAAGACACAAACGGGTTGAAAGTAAAAGTTGGGAAAAACAATATACTGTGCACACAGCATCCACAAAAAAATCTGGAGTGGCAATATTAATGCCAGGCAACACACACTTCAAAACCAGAAATAGTATTATAGGCAAACAATATTTCATAATGATAAAACAGTCAACATATCAGGAAGATACAAAAAATTACAGAATCTCAGAAGTCATAAAGTAAAAAGTAACAGAATCGAAAGGAGAAATAGAAAATTCAATAATAATAGTGATCAAATCACTAGATAGTAAATTAGCAAGGATATAGAAGACTTGAACAATTCTATCAACCAACGTGACATAATTAACATCTGGTATGTATGTGTATGTACGTGTGTGTGTCTTAAAGTCTACTTTGTCTGATACTATAATTTAATTCCTTTGTGGTCAAACACCATACTTTGTGCAATTTCAATCTTTTTTAATGTACTAAGACTTGCTTTATGGCCTAATGTATGGTCTTTCCTGAAGAATATTTCAAGTGTGCTTCATAATCTGCAGCCATTGGGTGACCATTTTATCATTAGGAAGTATCTTTCTCTCTAATACTACTTCTGTTTAGCACACCTGGAACATTCTTCAGCAAAGACCATATACTGGGAAAAATAAGTTTCAATAAATTTGAAGGGATTGAAATCATGCAAAGTATGATATCTGACCACAAAGGAATTACATTATGAAACAACAACAAAAAGAAATCTGGGAAGTCCCCAAATATTTGGAAATTAAACAATATACAGTAGTACCCTCCGTTATCTGTAGGAGTTATGTTTCAAGACCCCTAGTGGATGCCTGAAACCACAATTACTGAACCCTATGTATAGTATGTTTTTTCCTAAACATGCATACCTAGAATAAAGTTTAATTTATAAATTAAACGCTGTAGGAGATTAGCAACAACCAATAATAAAATAGAGCAATTTTAACTATATACTATAATAAAAGTTACATGAATGTGGTCTCTCACTCAAAATATCAACTGTACTGTATTCACCCTTCTTGTGGTAAGGTGAGATGATAAAACGTCTATATGATGAGATGAAGTGAGGGGAATGATGTAGGCATTGTGACATAGGATTAGGCTACTATGGACAGTATGTCAGAAGGAGGAGCATCTGCTTCAGAACTGCGACTGACCATAGGATGGGTAAGTGAAACTATGGAAAGTGAAACCACAGATAAGGGCAGACTCCTATACTTCTAAGTAGTCATGGATTGGAAGACTCAATATTATTAAATGACATTTCTTCCAGATTAATGTATAGATTCAAGGCAATCCTATTGAAATCTAACCAAAGTCTGTGTTTTTGTTTGTTTTTGGCAAAGAAAAACGAATTGGCAGGCTTATCTTAAAGTTCATATAGAATGCAAAGGAACTAGAATAATGGAAACAAAATTGAAAATGAAGAACAAAGTTGGAGAATTTACATTACCAGACTTCAAAACCTATTATAAATCTACAATATCAAGACAGCATGGCGGCATACGAATGAGCATATAGAATCTACATTCAATCTATGTTATAGATCAATGGGACAGAAATGATGGTCCAAAAATAAAACTTTACATTTCTTTTTTTTTTTTTAAGATTTTATTTATTTATTTGACAGAGAGAGACACAGCGAGAGAGGGAACGCAAGCAGGGGGAGTTGGAGAGGGAAAAGCAGGCTTCTCGCTGAGCATGGAACCTGATGCGAGGCTCGATCCCAGGACCCTGGGATCATGACCTGAGCTGAAGGCAGATGCTAACAACTGAGCCACCCAGGCACCCCAAAAACTTTACATTTCTGTACAATTGATTTCCAACAATTCAAGGGGAAAGGATTTTTTTTTTTCAACAAATGGTGCTGAGCAATTGGAGATACACATGAAAAAAATTAACTCAAATCATGGACTTAAATGAAAGAATTAAAAATATGGAACTTCTTAGAATAAAAATAGGAGAAGACCTCTGTGACCTTGGGTTTAGCAAAGAGTCCTTAAATATGACACTAAAAGCATAATCCATAGGAGAAAAAAAGTGACAAATTGGACTTCATTAAAAGTTTCAAGTTTTGCGTTTCAAAAGACACTATGGGAAAGAAAAGACAAGACATATATGGAGAAAATACTTGTAAATCATATATCTGATAAAGGACTTATATCCAAAAACACATAAATTTTATAACTCAACAAGAAAAAGACTAAAACCGAATTTTAAAGATGGACAAAAGATTGGAATAGACATTTTAGGAGAAGAGTTACACAGAGAGCTAACAAGTATATGAAGAGGTACTCAACATCACTGGTCATTAGGGAAATGAGAATTAAAACTACAGTGAGATACCCCTATACATCCACTAGAGTGGCTAGGATTAAAAAGACAGAAAACACACTATCTTATACACCCAAAACTAGTAGGACACTGTATGTTAACTATAATAGTATTAAAATAAAGAACTTGGGTGAAGAGATTGTACTCATCAGACATTGCTGATGAGAATGAAAAATGGTACAGCCTCTTTGGAAGAAAGTCGGCATGTTTCTTAGAAACTTAAATATAAACTTATCATTAGACTCAAAAATTCCTTTTCTAGGAACAAACTGAAGAGAATAAAAAGATATATCCATAAAGACACATATGTGGATGTTCATAACAGCATTGTTCATAATAACCAAAAACTGAAAACAATCTAAATATTCATCAACTGATGAGCAAATAAATAACACGATATAGCCATGCAATAGAATACTATCCAGCAAAAGGGGCGCCTGGGTGGCTCAGTTGTTAAGCATCTGCCTTCGGCTTGGGTCATGATCCCGGGGTCCTGGGATCGAGCCCCGCATCAGGCTCCCTGCTCAGCGGGAAGCCTGCTTCTCCCTCTCTCACCTCCCATTCTTGTGTTCCCTCTCTCTCTGTGTCTCTCTCTGTCAAATAAATAAAATCTTTAAAAAAAAAAAAAAAAAGAATACTATCCAGCAATAAAAAACAGATTTTTGACTCATATCATGATATGGATAAATATCAAAAATTAATGATAAGTGAAAGAATCCAGATGCAAATGTAGTATATGATTCCATTTATAGGAAATATCCAGAAAAGGCAAATTTATAAAGTCAGAAAGTGGATCAGTGGTTGCCTTTGACTGGGAAAAGAAATGAGGTTTAACTGCAAGTTAAGGTCAAGAACACTTTTTGGAGTAATGGAAATGTTCTAACAAAGTTGAAATTATGGTGGTGGCACATCTCTACATATATATGAAAAATCATTGAGTTATACACTTATAACAGATGAATTTTATGGCATATAAACTATGGTATGCAAAACTGTTTAAAACAAACAAACAAAATGATTTTCCTGTCTCTTCTCTCTCCTCCAAGCTCCAATCCTGGAGGAACAAGTAGGGAATAATCAGGCCAGAAAGAGAGAAGGATGCTAACCATATCCTTTCTCCAAAGGTGGGCAGTTAGACAGCAGTTAGGTGGGAGGAGATGGGCATAGGAGGTCAGAGAAGAAGAGAGTCTTACTCTAAATATAAATGAATATTCCCAATTAATATGCGGAATTGGGTATTTTAAGACAAGGCTATGTTTCACCCCCCTAACATGTTTGTAGAACGTTCTATTGCCTACTAATGAAAAGTCACAGGGCCTGAGATTTTACCTGACAGCCAAGAAAAGACACCACCATGTTGCAGGTGTGATAGGGTAGAAGGAGACAAAGGTAAAGTTGATTTCATGATCACCTTCATGAAAACTAATTTTTGGTTTCACCTCTGTTGCCACAAGGACCAGAAACAGAGACAAAACACAAATTCAGCTATGTAATGAATTATAGATTCAAAATGTTTGGGAAACAGAAGAATTTTGAACCTGGGCTTAGACCTGGTTTGGAGTCCTAGCTTGGGTATTTAATAGCTATATAACTTTAGGAATATAACTTAGCCTCCCTGATTTCAAATTTCTTATCTTCAAAATAACAATACTAATATCTACTTCAAGGGGATACTCTAAGATTAAGTAGATAATGAATATAAAAGGATTTTGAGAGAGGACTCAGTCTAGGTGTATCAGTCAGGGTTCACTCCGGGAAGATGAACCACTAAGCATGATACAGAATAAGAAATGTGTTATAGGAAGGAGACCTAGTGTAGAGGATGGTAATGCAGTCTATTTAAGGCTGTTACTTCTGTATCTCGTGTTGGGCCAAAGTCAGGAGAGCTGCAAGCTGTAAAGGGAGGATGGATATGAATTAGGGAAACTAAGGTTCAGCTAGAACTTGGAAGAGCAGACCAGAACTATGTCTGTATTTCACCACCTCGGTTCTCAATGACCCAAACATCCTGCAGTATAAGTTGGCACCTTTACCACACAGCTTCACATGTACCTAGCTCAGAATTAAGAGAAGGAAGGAGGGTAATCAGTGGGAGATGGTAGAACTGTGTGCCCAGCTTCTACCCCTCACCAACAAGGTGAGCCAGCATATCAGTCACAAGGCACTTGAGTTGCAGCAGCATCTGCTTTACAGCAACCTTCAGAGCATAACAAAATGACTACAGTTTCACTTTAACCTTTCAAATCTAATGCAAATTTCTCTTGCGGCCAATCTTAACCTGGAGCCATGCAGAGAAGAGAATTCTGGGAAACGTAGTTTCAACTTAGTTAGGTGGACGTAATATAATGCCACTATAGTCTGCCCCGTGACAGCTTGGCATCCATACATATTTTTGCAATCACATGTAATGCCCAAGTAAAAACAATAGCAAGATTACACTTTGCCTCACAATGCAACTATTTCATGTACCACCAAAAACACAGGAACTTTCTCTGTAAAATAAGATAGAGTTCTTTTACTTTTCTTTAGGTGATGTTTGTTCTTCCTCTAGCTGAGTCAAGTTCATCTGGGGCTATCTTGTGACTTAAATACTAAGAAATCAAGCTAACTACTATTAACTCATCTTATGTTAGAGGTAAAAAAATGGGAGGGGGAAGAAAAGGAGAAAAATAGGTGAATATAGTCATAGAAAAATAAGGAAGAAATACTCATAACTATTAAGGGATATGTTCTAAGACCACCAATGGATGCCTGAAACCTCAGATGGTACCAAATTCCATACATGCCATGTCTTCCCCTATACATACATACCTATGATAAAGTTATTTATAAATTAGACACAGTAAGAGATTAACAATAACTACTAATAAAATAGAGCAATTACACTAAGGTACTGTAATAAAGGTTATACCTCTCTCTTAAAATATCTTATTATACGGCACTTACCCTTCTTCTTGTGATAACGTGCGATAATAAAATGCCTACATGATGAGGTGAAGTGAGATGAATGGCATAGGCACTGTGATGTAGTGTTAGGCTACCAATGGCCTTCTGATGATGCATCAGGAAGATCATCTGCTTCTAGATGGCAGTTGACCATGGGTAACTGAAACTGCAGAAAACAAAATCACAGATAAGGGGGGACTACTATATTATAGTGCTCATTTCTGCAACTGGTCATGTGGCTGAGCTGGTATTTATAACTACCTTTTTCTACTACCCGTTCAATACTCTTTGCCCTCAATGAGCACTTTCAGGAAGCCAAGATTTCCTACCTGATGGGAGTGACCCAACCTTCATCCTTAAAGGGTCTGGACCACTAGCAGGACAACCTATACTAGGTTGCTGTAGTTTACCATTGATTTTTGTCATAGGACATTGGAGAACTAAGAGATGCCCCAGGGGATCTCCTGCATTCCAGGCATATGAGCATATTCCTCCTTACCCCCATTGTATATTAGCAACAAATTACCCCTTGATAAGGTAAATCACTCATGCTAGCACAGTAGTCCTTCTTTGCCTGTTGATTTTCTAGCATGAAAAACTTCAAGAGGTCAGGAGACAGTCCCAACTTCTAGTTTAATGAAATCATTGCTGTGGTGGAAGTATTTTTCTTTTGGAAACTAAGGCCTCCAGAAAAGAAGAGTCCAAATATGCAGGGACAAAATGCAAAAGCTTCACTGGTGATATCACTAGTGGTGATAGTGAGAGAACATGCTCCCACTTCCACTCCTTGCTTCAAGAACCCATGAATACTGATAATGGACTAAAAAGCACTATAGAGTTGATCTTTGAACAACTTGGTTTGAACTTCACAGGTCCACTTATATAGAGATTTTTTTTTTTCAGTAAATACAGTATAGTACTGTAAATGTATTTTTCTTTTTCTTATGATTTCCTTAATGACATTTTCTCTAGCTTACTTTATTGTAAGAATACAGAGGTGCCTCGTTAGCGCAGTAGGTAGCACGTCAGTCTCATATTGTAAGAATACAGTACATAATGTACATAACATACAAAATATGTGCTCATTAACTATTTATGTTATCAGTAAGGCTTCCAGTCAACAGTAGGCTATTAGGAGTCAAGTCTAGGGGAAGTCAAAAGTCATATGCAGATTTTCAACTATGTGGGGGTCGGCACCCCTCTGCACCTCTAATCCTTGTGTTGCTTAAGGGTCAACTGGGTATTGGTCACTGATTTAGAGCATATGCCTCATCCTGTAGAACACTGCCCCATCTCTGCGAGGTATTGTCACCCAGATGATGCCTTTACTATGTCTTCAAAAGGACATTTCATTATCCTGTCAAGTCAGCTGCTTCAGGGTGATGGAGAACAGGGTAAACTCCATGAGCATGAGCTCATCACTATACGTCCTTGGCTGCGAAACGATTTCCTTGGTCAGAAACAATACTGTATTGAATACCATGACAGTGAATAAGGCACTCTATAATTCCACGTAGAGTAGTTTGGGCAGAAATATTATGAGTGGGAAAGGCAAAGCTCTTTCCAAGGAAAGTATTTACTCCAGTAAGAACAAAGTGCTACCTCCTTCCATGATGGAAGCAGTTCGTTAAAATTGACCTGCCGTCAGGTGGCTGGCTGATTCCCCACAAGAAATGGTAGACTATCAAGTGTTCATTTTGGTTTCTGCTATTGTCATATCGGACACTCGGCAGGGGCTATAGTCAGATTAGCCTTGGTGAAGGGAAATCTATGTTGCTGAGCCCATGCGTAACCTCTATTCCTACCACCATGGCCACATTGTTCACAAGCCAGTTGGTCAAGGAAAGGTGGCTGGGGAAGGAGGCCACTTGATCTCTAGAAGAATCATCTTGTCTGTCAGATTATTAAATTCCTCCTCTGCTGAGGTTATTCTTTGGTGGACAAAGATACAAATATCTTTACATTGTGTGCCCATTCAGAGAAGGCAATCCATTTACCTCTTTCCCAGGCCTCCTTGTCACCAGTTTGTCAAGTCACTGACCATTCAACTGAACCATTATCCATTATGCATGAATCAGTGTAGATCCCAACTTTTGGCAATCTCTTCTTCCAGGAAAGAGGAATAACTGTACATTGAAAGGATACGTTTTCATCACTGTCTTTCAAGAACACTCTGGTGTGAGGCTACAGTTTTGTAGCCATCCATCTTCGAGTAATGTCCTCATCTTGCAAGAATCATATATAAATTGAGCTTGAATTTTTTTCTTCTTCAGTCAATTTTGGTCATTGAAAATTCCCCATCCAATCATAGATGCATGTTAAGAGGGAGGAGGCAATTTGGCAGGAACAGGACTGGCTATACCATTTGTGGAGCCCAGAACAAAATGAAAATGAAGGACTCCTTATTTGAAAATTATTAAGAATTTTAAGACAGTGACAGCAGAGCATTAAACCAAATGTGGGGTCCTTCTGAACATAGGCCCTGTGAGAACGCCCAGGTCACATGCCCATGAAGCTGACCCTCAGCAGAAGTATGGACCACGTTCATGCAACATGAACCTGACTTGTGCTTTAAGACCTGTCTGAACCTAATTTCATGTATATCACTTCCATTTGAAGATGGAATGATGCATGCATGCTCAACTTTATGGTTTAACATATTGGACAATGAACACCCAGTTCATAATGAGCTACTGAAGTCACATGGTAACTCGCTGGTTCATAGTTAAGTAGGTGTAGCTTCTAGTAGGGCCAAGGAGCAAGCCAAAGCTGTTTTCTCAAAGGAACATAGTTATCCATAGAAGATGGCATATCTGCTCAAAATGCTGGTGATCTTTGTCGTGACTCACTAATTAAGGCCTGCCACAGGCTTCACATAAGCAGCACAATCTGCCCCAGATACTTCAGGCACCATTGAACATTCTGGATCATCCAGCCCGAGTGGCAAAGCAGCTCGCACAGCAGCCTGGATCCTTTGAGATGCTCTTTCTTCTTTGCGGCCCCATTCAAAACTATGCAAGCATGAGTTAAAAAATTAAGTGAGTTATATGTATTAAACATGGGCCACAAGTATGGCCACAAAGTGGAGCAGACCAGAAATTATGCATAGATCCATGTGACTCTATCATCATCCAAGAAGGATCATACCAGGGACATGGTCTGTTGATGTTTGGTGAGTAGTACCGGATTCCTTGAACAGAAGAGCTAAGATATTAAAAGTCTAGAAGGTTGTATAGTACAGGGTCAAGACTGGGGACTCTGGAGTCAGACTACAAGAACACCTAGACCCAAATCTAAGCCCCATCACTTTCAAGCTGTCTGAGTTTGGGCAAGTCACTTATAACTTAATCTCTCTAAGCCTCAGGGGGGATAATAATAGTTATCTATAAGTTATAACTATTAATAGTTATGATAGTTATCTAATATAACCTTCTAAAGTTGTTGCAAGGATAGGAGGAACTACATGTGTGGAGCACAGAGCAGAGGCACAGAGTGAGGTTTCAACGAATGATTAGCTGTTCTTACAGATGAACAGAATTTAGAAGTCACTGAATTTGGGTAAGAAGAGATCATGGGTGAGGCTCATGGGAGGGCTGACAAATAAGGAGGTTGGACTCTGTACACTTGACTTTAAGTATAAAGAGAGGAGTGAACATCGGACATATTCAAGTTACTGCTCTGCCATCCCAAGCCGTTGAGACCTTGGGCAAGTCATTCCCCAGCTCTGTAATCTCAGGTGTAAAGCAGTAGGGCCGATCTCCATGATTTCCTGGTCTCTCCTATCCATGACAGTCTGTGACAGCGTGGGGACTCCTAACTGCTGTGAGACGGGTGCCCCTCCCTCCCTGCCGCCATAAGAGCCCATCCATGATCCCAGCAGAGAGAGCATCAGCCAGGTCCCTGCAACTTTTTGTCCCAGAAGCAGGTCCAGCAAAGACCAAAAAGAGGTTTTGGTATTTATTACAGCTCTGGCAATGATTTCCACATATACAACTGAACTATTTTAAGTCCCAGCTATTTTCCTTTTCTTTTGAAGAGTGGGTGGATATTAAGACAAACAGACTAATTAGGTATATGTTAGCATTGCCACAAAAGCAAAACAGTCAGATTTCCCAACACGACACCAAGTTAGGATTTGGAATTTGAAGGATTCAAAGGGAAGCCCAGGGGTTGTTCCATTTCCCACATCCAGGGGTCTTGACTTTCTGACCAACCGCCCTCACACGAGGCCTAGAGAGGGGAGTTTCTTGGAGGGTCTCCATCCTGGAGGTAGCAGGATGGGGACGGTGAGATTCCCTCCTTCCATTCTCCAGGCCCCCAAGTTAAGAGCAAAGACACCACAAACACTTAAGCAATTAGAGAATAATTTAAAACAAATGTGTGCTGGAGTCTACACAGAGCAAAGTAGGCTTGGCTTAATGTGCAATGTAGCAAGAGTCCTCCTAGTGCTTTATCTTTTGCTGGGGAAAAGAGACTCCTTCCTGCACCAAACACACCCAAGATTCTGCTGAAACCTACCCCTCCTCAAAACACACAAGTACACAAAGGCCCCTCATTATTTTATTTGCTATTCTAAAGCAGCCTCTGGCCCAGTAGAGCTGCGCTTAAGCATAAATTCCCCAGTATATCAACTAAATAAATTTTGGCTGCATAAAGCAGAAAATCCAAAATAACAGCAGTGTAAATGAAATAGAATATTATTTCTTCTTCATGTAAAAGAAGTCCAGAGGTAGGGAGTCCAAGTCTGTGTATGGTACAGAGGATGTAAGGATGTAACCAGGTGTACCCAGGAATGAAGCTGCCCTGTCGAAACTTCCAAGGACATGACTCTGACCTTGAGCCTTTATCAGACCAGCAAAGAGGAGGGCATCTGCCTTAATCTACCTATTGTCTGCCTATTAGCTGTTGATTATTTTTTTCATTTATCCATCCTACAAAATATTTACTGAGCAGTTACTATATGCCAGGTACTACACTAGGTGATAGGGCATAGTTTGACTTAGTTTCACACTCTTATAAAGCTCACAATCAAGTGGGGAAGACAGATAAGAAGTAAGCAAGTAAAATGAAAATTGTGGCTAAGTGGTTTATAGGAAAGAGCCAGGATGCTGTGATACAGAATAGCAGGAAAGACCTACAGAAATGGTAGGGGAAAGACATCCATGGAAGTCTGCAACCAGCCAGGATTCTCAAGAAGCAGATAGAAATGATGGCAGATCTTCAGAACATGGTTGCTGCCAACCAAGTAGCAGTCAGTCACACTGCACAGGGACTCCCGTGATTTAGGAGAACGCTTAGCCCTCTAACCACAGCCAGGCCCATGCTAGCCCTGCACAATTCTGTTAAGTCTGGGTGGTAGAGAAGATGGGCCCCCCCTTAATGCCACTGACACTCACTCAGGGCAGCTGCAATGACTGGCCCGACTTCAGATTAAATAGCAAGAAAGAAGCAAAGCTGAAATTTGAACTCAGGTCCTTAGGATCCAAGTCCAGGCCTGCCCTTTGTGCACACAGCCACTCAACTCCTACGAGGAAACTGATCTATTTTGGAGCATCTGTTTGGGTTAGGGAGAGCAAGGTACTGGCTCAAAAAGCTCCGTGGTGGTGCCCATGGAGAACTGACAGACCCACAAGGGCCACAAAGGCCAGCCAGCCTAAAGCATCACATTACACTCCGCAGACCTAATTGCTTTACAGACTAAACAGCAAAATTTAGTCAGCTCTGGGATAATGACCTCTTTCCTTCCAGTTCTGCTCTTTTCCGAGGGATTCCAGGATTTTCCTCTGAGACATTAGACAGAGGCCTGCAAGACTGAGGATCTCTAGGCTCAAAGGCAAGCATTGTGAAAGACCCCAAAGAAGGATTCTGTGGGGAGGAAGAAGAACTAAGGTGCTATTGCAGGCTCTATACCACAACTGAGTAGCCACCCCAGATAAATGTTGCCAGATCTCCCCTGGAGAGAAAATGATGACACAGAGGTCAACCAGAAAGCCAACAAATTAACTGCCTTGTGTCCATTCAAGTTTTTAAGGAATCAAATTACTCAAACCCAGGTAGACAGTCTTAATCCCCACAAATAGCTTGCATTATAAATCACCCACAGAAAGCTATTTCTATTTCCCTTAAGTCTCCCTTTTACTAGAAAATAGTCATTTTTGGGGCGCCTGAGTGGCTCAGTGGGTTAAAGCCTCTGCCTTCGGCTCAGGTCACGATCTCAGGGTCCTGGGATCGAGCCCTGCATCAGGTTCTCTGCTCAGCAGGGAGCCTGCTTCCCCCACCCTCTCTCTCTCTGCCTGCCTCTCTGCCTACTTGTGATCTCTCTCCCTCTGTCAAATAAATAAATAAAATCTTTAAAAAAAAAAAAAAGTAGTCATCTTTAGATTAAAAATAAGCCCTTTTGAACAAGTCAGATTATCTTTCTATGTCATCCATTTAAAAAATAAAACCTCAACTTCATAAAGTGTTCTTCCCTTTTTCTACAGAGTACCATCTTCATTTACTTCTAGGCCATGCCCTTTTATTTATTACCCCGAAGGCCAAATGTTATGGACATCATTGGCCCTATGTATAGAGATGTCAACATGAGAATTCTTACCATTCTGATACCATTCTTAAGCAAGCGTGCACTCAGAATGTGTGAGAGAGGTTGCAAAGCCACTGTCAGTAGACTTCCCAGTTCTCATCACTTTTGTCTTTCCAATTTTCCTTTGAAAGTAAGGAAAAATGAATACATACTATATAAAGTTGGGGAAGAGCAAATAACAGTAAGGATTGAAGCTAAGCTAGTACCATACTTATCTATTCGTGGAGTTTTCATCCATTGTTCAGTTGTCTGTGCTTATGTTAAGGTTGGACATGCAACTGTCACTAGCCTTATAATGAGGCCAGATTTAGTCACTCAGAGAGCCAGCACTCTTTCCACTTTATTGTTATTCTTAAATGTCCTCAGGCACCTTTTCCTTTTCTGAAGTGGAGAGTTCATAATTCTGCTGGCTTTGTTTTATCAAACTTCACGGCATTTTGCCATGTCTGCAACAGCAACCAACATCAGGCAGTGATGTGAGTGAGTAAAAGCTGATTTCAGGGGGCTGCCAGACCTAGGTTTGAATCTGTTCACTATGTCTTAGTAGCTATATGGTTATGATCATGTTACCTAACCTCTCTGTGCTTTGGTTTTCTCCTCTGCACAATGGGAATGATTGAAATGGTAAAAACTTTTGATGTCCATTAGCATGGTAAATGGTTTTCCACCCCCTCACTTTATTTTTTTTTTAAAGATTTTTTTTATTTATTTGACAGAGAGGAGAGAGATCACAAGCAGGCAGAGAGGCAGGCAGAGAGAGAGAGGGGGGGAAGCAGGCTCCCCGCTGAGCAGAGAGCCCGATGCGGAGCTCAATCCCAGGACCCTGAGATCATGACCTGAGCTGAAGGCAGAGGCTTAACCCACTGAGCCCCCCAGGTGCCCCACCACCCCCTCACTTTAAATCTGGAGGTGTCTTTGGGTCTAAAATGAGTCTTTTGCAGACAGCGTATTGATGAGTCTTGTTTTGTTATCCATTCTGATACCTTGTGTCTTTTGATTGGGGCATTGAGCCATTTACATTCAGGGTAACTATTGAAAGATATGAATTTAGAGCCATTGTATTGCCTGTAAGGTGACTGTGACTGTATATTGTCTCTGTTCCTTTCTGGTTTATGTTACTTTCAGGCTCTTTCTTTGCTTAGAGGACCCTTTTCAATATTTCTTGTAGGGCTGGTTTGGTGTTTGCAAATTCTTTTAGTTTTTGTTTGTCCTGGAAGCTTTTTATCTCTCCCTCTATTTTCAATGACAGCCTAGCTGGATATAGTATTCTTGGCTGCATATTTTTCTCGTTTAGTTCTCTGAATATATCATCCCAGTCTTTTCTGGCCTGCCAGGTCTCTGTGGATAAGTCCTCTGCCATTCTAATATTTCTACCATTGTAGGTTACAAACCTTTTGTCCTGAGCTGCTTTCAGGATTTTCTCTTTGTCTCTGAAACTTGTAAGTTTTACTATTAGATGATGGGGTATGGACCTATTTTTATTGATTTTGAGGGGGGTTCTCTGTGCCTCCTGGGTTTTGATGCTTGTTCCCTTTGCCAAATTAGGGAAATTCTCTGCTATAATTTGCTCCAATATACCTTCTGCCCCTCTCTCTCTTTCTTCTTCTTCTGGGATCCCAATTATTCTAATATTGGTTTCATCTTATGGTATCACTTATCTCTCAAATTCTCCCCTCATGGTCCAGTAGTTATTTATCTCTCTTTTTCTCAGCTTCTTTATTCTCCATCATTTGGTCTTCTACATCACTAATTCTCGCTTCTGCCTCATTTATCCTAGCAGTAAGAGCCTCCATTTTTTTATTGCACCTCATTAATAGCTTTTTTTTACTTCAACTTGGTTAGATTTTAGTTCTTTTATTTCTTCAGAAAGGGATTCTCTAGTATCTTCTATGCTTTTGTCAAACCCAGCTAGTATCTTTATAATCGTCATTATGAACTCTAGTTCCAACATCTTACGTAATGATTAGGTCCCTAGCAGTCAGTACTGCCTCTTGTTCTTTTTTTTGAGGTGATTTTTTCCACCTTGTCGTTTTGTCCAGAGAAGAATAGATGAATGACAGAACAAAATGGTAAAAGGGTAACAACAACACCCCCCAAAAATACACTAAACAAATCAGAAGAGACCTGACTCCGGGCGGAAAGAAAGGAAACAAAAACAAAAAAATGTGACCAGGCTAGTGAACAGAACAGAGCCACATACTTGATTTTGGGTGTATTTTGGTCTGTTAGAAGAAACTGCCTTCCAAAATTTTACAGAAAGAAAAACTTATATATATATAAAAATAAGGGTAACTACAATGAAGGGACGGTACACAACTGTAAAGATAAAAATTTTAAAAGATTTAAAAAAAGCTAATTGATAAGACAATAAGTTGGTTGAAAAAAGAAAGAAAAAAATTTAAAAAAAAAAGAATACGATCAGGAGGAAGACTAGAACAAAGCCACACACTAGATTTAGGGTGTATTTTGGTCTGTTAGAAGAAACTGTATCCCAAAATTTTAAAGATAGAAAAACTTATATGTACACAAAAAATAAGCTTAAATGCAATGAAGGGATAGAATTTGACTATAAAAATGAAAATTAAAAAAGATTTTTAAAAAGGTATTGATAAGATGTTGGTTAAAATAGGAAAGAGGAAAAATTTTAAAAAATAGAAAAAGAAAAAATAAAGAAAATTTAAAAAATTTAACTTTGAAAGACTAAAGGATCATCGGGGAAAAGCCATGAATTCTGTGTTGCTTTCCCCTACCTCTGGAGTTCCGCAGTTGGTCTTGGTTGGATATTCTTGTGGATCTTCTGGGGAAGGAGCCTGTTGCAGTGATTCTCAAATGTCTTTGCCCAAGGCGGAATTGCACCACCCTTGCCAGGGGCCAGGCTAAGTAATCTGCTCCGGTTCGGAGCTTTTGTTCCCTGAATGCTTTCCATACAGATTTAAAGGCAGAGAATGAAAATGGCGGCCTCCCAATATCCGGCCCGTAGGAGCCGAGAGCTCAGGGCCCCACTCCTCAGGGCGCCCTCGGAGAAAAGCAGTCGGTCACTCCTGTCTCCCTGGTCTCTGGCCGCACTCCGAGCTCATCCGGCCTGGGACTGAGCGTTTCTGTCTCTGGCGCACGGCCCCATTTGGAGTCTCCAAACCCAGCAGATTCCTGCAGCACGCTCCCACGCCGCTCCTCCCGGAGGAAGAAGGTGAGTGTCCCCGGATCTGCTGTTTGTTGTGTCCCTGCTCGAAGAGCAGTGGCCTGACTTTGCCAGGAATCACGGTTTATGGCAACCCTGAGCCGAGAACATACTTCTCGACTCCGTCTCTACAGCTGGCTTCCCCGCTCCAATACTGGGAGCTCTGCCACACTCAGACACCCCTGGTCTTTCTGTGACCCCGCGGGTCCTGAGACCACACTGTCCCTGCGAGAGCTCCACCCCCCACTTAGCCTCTGGAGTGAGGTCCCACAGTGGAGCAGACTTCTAAAAGTTACGATTTTGCGCTCTGCTGCTCTACCGCTTGCCGGGAGCCGGCCCCTCCTCCCCGCAGTCTGTCTTCCCGTTTATCCCCTCGGATTCACTTCTCCGCATGTCCTACCTTCCAGATAGTGGTCGGTTTTCTGTTCCTAGAATTGCTGCTCTTCTTCTCTTCGATCTCCTGTTGAGTTTGTAGGTGTTCAGAATGGTTTGATAACTATCTAGCTGAATTCCTGGGACCAGGTGAAATATAAGTCTCTTACTCGTCTGCCATCTTGCTCCTCCTCCCTGAAATGGTAACAACTTAATGCATGCAGGGCATAAGGCGTGGCACAAAAAAACACTACTGTTGTTAGAGTAATAATAATTATCATGTTATTTATTATTATTATCAACATGAACAGCCCTAGAATGAACAGCATTGATATATCCTCTTTAGAGAATATGGACGTCTTCACTTGACACAAATCACACACACAGATATTGATAATTTTCTATCTTTTCATCTGAACAATCTAGGCAATAAATAAACTCATGCACACAGATGAAAAACCCTATAAACAGGACAATGAGAAGGACCAGCGGTGTGAATAATGCTAACTGGCAGGTCACCAGTACTTGATTGTTTGGGCAAGATCTGCTGCGTAGACAGACCCAGGGCATTTCTGGCTGGTGTTTGCATCAGAATTAAGGGTGTGATCCAAATGGCAGGACAATTGTGCTCCTTCTAGAACAGACCATCAGCCCTTGGACCTGTGACAGAGAGGGTAGAAGAATGTGTTCTTCAAGTCAGAGTCTGGGGGGCCTGTTCTAAACCAGAGACTCAGGGCCTGGTCAAGTGAGAGAAGCCAGGTCACAGAGAAGAATCCCTGAAGGGAAGCTGGGTTGTGGTAGACAACATCAGTGCTCCAGGGCAGCCTCCTAGGATCCCTTTGTATCCTGTCTGTGTCTACCTCCTACTTTTTTAGTGTGTGATTTCAATTACCTGCACCTGCAACTCATCTTTGGCGGCCTGTCTTCTGGCTATTAGAGCCACTTTGCCCCCTCCCACAGAGAACTGGAGGATTGCTTTATGACCCTCTCCCCACCCCTAAGGCCCTTAACCCATGATTAGGGCATGGAGAGTAAAAAAGCCCAGGTCATTTGCCTCAGATTTTGGCCACTCAGATACAGAACTTCTAGGCCAGCGGTCTCCTGCTAAATCAGGCTGATCCCCTTTCCCTGTAGCTTTTTGCTTGAGCTAGTTCCTTGCTCTCCATCCTCCCCCTTCCCTATTCAGTCTGCTTCCCTAGGGATATCCTTGGAGCAATTTCTTTAAAAAGTACTTACATACAAGTCATTGTCTCAGATCTGCTCCTGGGGAATTCTACCTAAACCACAGGTCAAAGCAAGAGCCCAGAGCAAGGGAAGCTGTTAATGTCGCTCTTAGAAATCCCTTCCTTCAGCCGGATACTGAAAATGCATTTCAGTCTTTACTTTGTGTTGTGGGATTTGATCCATTTCAGAGGAAGCAAGACTCTTTCTTGGGTGTGCAGAATTCGAATCCCTGGTTCTGACTCTTTAGCATCTTTAAACCCATCTTCAAACATATAACAGTGACACATGGGGTCCTGGGGCTGGGGAGCCCCTCCCAAGAGGCCAGGCAAGCTTCCCTATTCTGGAACAGTGGGTGAAGCCTTTGCAAGGTGAGGCAGCACTTTCCAACCTCACCAGCAAGTCCCTCATAGCCCTCTTTCTCTGGTGGGCAGTTCAAACTGAGGTGTCTTCCTGCATCCATACGTTAGCCTGATCCAGTAATGGATGAGATCGTATGGGAACTCAGGTTCCTGGTTGGCCCAAAACTTATCAGCTTGCCCCAAATATCTCAGTAAGGAGACTCAGACTGTATCCAGGACCCACACTGAGGCCCCTGGAGAATAAAGCCCTGTTGAGTTCCCTATCAACTCCCTTGCTGAGGAGACCTTTGAAAGAAGACCAGGAGAGTGCTTATCCTGTCCTCTCTCTAGTGTCTCATCTGTGTGCAGGGGTAAATGGGGAACCCAAGCTTGGGAAAGCCTTCACCCACTGTTCCAGAATAGAGAAGCTTGCCTGGCTCCTTGGGAGGGGCTCCCCAGCCCCAGGACCCCATGTGTCACTGTTATATGTTTGAAGATGGGTTTAAAGATGCTTCAGAGCTCAGAAACTCTGAACTCAGGAGTAGAGCCAGTATGATGCCTTTCAGAAACTTAAATAAGCAGTGAAGAATTGGACAGGATCCACTTTGGGAGGAAAAAGGGAAACAGCTCTAACAACTAGATCTGATGCCCTAAAACCTCCCGGCAAGTCCCAAAGTGCCATCAATAGCAATCAACACTTGTGAGAAGGATGTAATAGCATCGTGACATTCTGAGTTAATATAATTCTAGCCATAAGCGAAGAAATCTATTCTTCAACTGACGTGTACAGTCTTATTACTGAAGAAATAGGCTTTTTTTTTTTTTAAGCTTCCTCGAAACACTGAAAACAACTCATCACTTTTGATGGGGTAGTCCTTTTCAAGGTTGTTGTTATCATTGATGATGTCCTCAGTGGGGGGGCTTAGGAGCAGGTCAAAGTGGATAGTCAGTCGTAATGATTTCCCCTGAATCTCCCCTACCAACGTAGGAGCTACTGTAGGGTGATGAGAATATCTGAAGGCAGTCTTCGGGGATTAAGGTCAGACAACCCCTTTAAGTTGGTTAAAACCTCATGTGGTTTCCAGTGGTTTGAAGGGACAGAAAGATAGACTGCACTGGCATCAGTTTTCTCTGTTACTCTGGTCTCGCCTGGTAGAACTGGGCCATTTCCCCACTGCCTAACTGCGTGTCTGCTGTGGCATTTTTTTCCTCTGCAAAAAAGAGATAAATAAACACGGACAAACCCACCTCGTGAGCAGGCTAAGAAGCTCACTCCAAAAACAATCACACGGAAGCAACAGGTAGGGGTCTTGTCTTCATGTGCCCCAGCAGCCACACATGACACCTCCACAGACCTTGGATTTGCAGCATTCCAGGTGTCTGGAAGCCCCAGACAGCAGACTCAGAGATATTCCGCTGCAGCACAAATGGCTTCCCTCCATTGTGCACTACTTGTTTCTTTTTATCTTGCCCCTAACTTTTTATGGGATTCTGCATGTAAGGCCAAAGTTATAGTGCCAGCAAACACACAATGTATCCATGGGGAAATCATTATTCTTGTGTGCTCGAAGCGCTTGTTTGAACCGTCTTTAAATTATTTCTCTGGAAATTGGTCTGGCTTAAATGTGTTTATCCCTCTGCCTTTGTTAGTCCTTGTTTGCATTCGCTGGGCATTAGTAACAGATGAGCACAGTCACAGTAAGGTATTTAGCTCTTTGAGGCACTGTAGTTGCTTCCACATTTCTAGCCTAGATAAAATCAACAAGAACTAGGGAAGGATGCTATGGCTAGAAGCCCACGGAGAGGAAAGTAGGATTTGGCTGGGGATACAGAACTCACAATGGAGAAGCTGGGAATATATCTTCACTTATATAACTGAGTGTATATATGTACACACCTACACACATTTTTCCCTTTTGTTCTGAAATACAGTAGATCTGGCAGAAATCCCAAATCAGAAATGGGCTGATTAGTGAAAACTTACATCCAGAAACATGAAGCAAAAGCAATGAGGAAGTTCTATGTTCAGCCTTGTCCGATCTCCTTTGCGCTTCGGAATAAGTCTCTTTCCTTCTCTGAACAGTGGAAAGCTGGGACAAGAGCTGAGAGCCCTCCCAAATTTGATTTTCCAGGGCTCCAAAATACAGAAGAGTTAACGGTGAAGAAAAAAAAGTCCCCAGGTTGGCTGGACAGAAGGGTTCTCCCGGAGCCAGAAGGTACACTGTGAGGGAATGGTACACTGTGAGGGAATGGTACACTGTGAGGGAATAAGGCAGTGGCAGGAAGTATGGCATCGTAGCTAATAGGGAGGGTTCCAGGGTTCCACAGCAGAGGTTCATACGCAGGCTCTGCTACTCCCTAGCTCTGCAACTTTGAGCTGGTTTTTTTTTTTTTTTAAAGATTTTATTTATTTATTTGACAGAGAGAGAGATCACAAGTAGGCAGAGAGGCAGGCAGAGAGAGGGGGAAGCAGGCTCCCTGCTGAGCAGAGAGCCCGATGCAGGGCTCGATCCCAGGACCCTGAGATCATGACCTGAGGCGAAGGCAGAGGCTTTAACCCACTGAGCCACCCAGGCGCCCCTTTGAGCTGGTTTTTAACTCCTCTGTGCTTTTATTTCCTCATCTGTAAATTGGGGCTAATAATAGCTACCTCAGAGGACTTGAGTGAGGAATACATATGTGCATAAGATATTTAGAACTATGCCTACCCTCACAGTAAGTGCTCAGTGGATACTTTCATGTGTGTATACACGTCTACATGCGTTTATCTGGGCGTGTGTGTGTGTGTGTGTGTGTGTGTGTGTATATATATATATATATATATATATATATACATATAAGTGATATATATATCACTACATATATATATCACTCCAGCAGCGTTGGAGGGTCTATCCGTGGGTGTGGCAGAGATCGGCAGATACCTCCCCAGAGTCTTTCAGCCTTAGGGGAAAATAAAAACAAATGAAACGCTTGCCCAAGATGCCAGGATTCAAAGCTTGGCAAGCTGATCCCAGAGCCTAGACTGCAGGGTTTGAGGAGAGCTGAGGGACTATGAGGTTAGGGAGGTAAGTTGTAGGTTGAAGTAGGAAGGACTAACAAGTCTGATCTGTGTCCCGCAGACAGCAAGGAAGCCTCCACAGCTGTAGAGCAGGGTGTGGCTATTCTCTCGAGGGTTTAGGAAGGGCAGTGCAGACTAGGCGAGGGCTCGGCTCAGTGGTGGATAAAGACTGTGGCAGGGAAGCCAACAGTGAGTTGTTTTAATCCTCCATGGAGATGAACAAGACCTGAGCTAAGACAGCTACAGAAAGAATGTGGATGACAGTGAGGTCATCAGAGGGCATCAGAGGGCATCAGAGGACCCTCAATCAGAGGATTCTGAATTCTCCCACTTGGGAGAATTAGAAACAATCACGCTAATGACCAACATGAGCAACAAAGTAGAAGGATTTTTGAGGAGGAGAAAATGGCAAGCTCGGTTTGCGATATGAAGCTGGAGGTGTCCATAGGGCCCCGCAGGAGACATGGTCAGTGATTTTTAAAATAGGAAGAATCTGCTGCATAGGAAAGAAAGCATTCCAGGCTGGACGTAGAAATCAATGGGGTGGGAGGGCAATCTTGATCAAGCCCCGGGAAGGGTTAGAATAGCTCACAGAGGTTTCACAGAGCAGAAGAGAGCATGGTGAGAGCTCAGCTTATGTGGGGTTCTGTCCTTTTCTTAGCACATCCAAAGCATCAGATGCCAACATTGGGAAGCAAATCAGCTCCCAGATCTTCAGCGTCCTGGTATCCTCTGTGGTTCCTCTGAACCAAGCCTGGGGCCTACCATCTAGCACCTTGGCTCACTTTCAAAGCCTTGCTAGTCCTACACTGGAATACTCTTACCAACCACTGACCACGCTGCCCAGCCTTCCCTCTGATCTCCATCCATGGCGGGCAGCCTCCCTCAGCTGGGTTCTCATTCCCAGATGAGTCTAAGGCTCCTTCAGAAGAGACCAGCCTGTGGAGGGACTTTGATTCTCCAATCACACCAGGGGTTCCACCGAGTCACTCATATACCCAGTCAGGTGTGTCTAATGATAACTGAATGCCAGGCAGGAGAGGATGCCTCCTTAGCTCTCCTGCCTTTCCATGCTCTTATCAGTGTGATCTTCACAAGGACATTTTCCAATAAAAAAGTTAAGACAACAATTGCTATTTATATCTAATCCAATTCCTCTCATTTCCCATTTCTGTCTCTTTACCTATCTTTAAACTCAAAGATGGTGAGGAATAAGCTGGTAAGGCAGGGAGTAGAGAAAAAAGTAGAAGTGTGGAGAAGATTGTTAAGAATACCGAAGATTTATTCTAAGTTGAATTTTCAGACTAGAGAGGTCAGGAAAGGTTAAAACTTGTACTGAGTTCCCACAGACAAGATGGATGTTCTCTGGCTGCTCAGCTGTCTGGTCTGAGAGGATGAGTTCTCACCTCCACAGAGGGGAGGGTTCGGTAAGCAGCTACCTCACAATCCACATGTCTGAGAGGTGATTTTATGTTTAGTTATTCTCCCTCTACAGTAAGAGTGTAGCAAGAAAGAAGGCTTCCAAGTAAAGCAAGGACTATTTGGGTCAGACATAAGAAAGGACTTCCAGGCAGTGAGAACCATTAGGAGAAAGTTCTAGAAATAGTATGTATCTAAGGTATTGTGGTTGTAGTTTCATGGGAAAGCAAAAGAATGGATAGGGTGAGAGCTACTTTCCATACCCGAGAAGAAAGTTAAATATTCCTAAATTCTGGGGGAAAATTAGTTGGTGTGGCGGTGTGGTGAAATGCATGATGCCTAGGCTTTGGAGCTGGATGGGCATAATGTTTCATCCCAACTTCAACACTTGTTAACTGGGTGGCCCTACCCAAGTGAAAAATAACAATGCTAAACCTTGGTTTTCTCATCTATAAACTAAGGATAATGAGGATCATAGTAAATTTTCTGGATTATTTTACTTGTTAGAAAAAATGTGTGTAAGGCAACCCACACACAGTGTGTACTCAATTTTTTAAAACTTGGATTGGGTTTTCCATTTACTCCCGTTTTTTTGCACACATAATAAAGCCCCAAAGCACTCAGCTCTGGTTTCCATTACATTTGAAAATGCATTCACATCTGACTGGGAGCGAGTGCAGATTCTCAGGGCAAAAAACAAACTCCATTGTCTGCTTGTTTATAATTAGTGACATATTACCCATTACGTCTAGGACTGGTTGTGACTGGTGAAGGAAACAAAGGCCCTATGAAGTGTTTAGTTTGTGCTCCGATTTAAGCTGCAGAGTTTTATGACACAACATCCATGGCTTATTGTAATGGAAGCAAGGTCCAGGTTTCAGTGAAAATGCCCAACACCCGAATGACCCCTGGGGAATGTAAATGAAGGGGAATTTCACTTCAGAGTAAAGTGAAAGCCAATCCTTTGTCTTTTCATCATGTCTCCAATGCTTACCACATTGCTTCTCTAAAGCACAGCCTCAATTCCTTCTCTTGGACCAGAAGCAGATTTTTAAAACTATCTATATTGGGAGCCACTCAAAAGCCTAGGCATTGATGTTGTGTTGTATTTGTGAACTCAGGGGAGCAAAGACAGCATAACTGTATCCCAATATTAAGTGTTTTTGGCAAATGAAAAAGACCTACCACCTGCAGGTCTTTAACAAACAACATGGATCTATTTATACCATCTCATCTGGACTGTGAAGGGAACTTGATGTGTGAGATGGCTGGCAGGGCCAGGTATCCTTCATGCCCATGAACAGATGTGAACAAGCATCTATATGCTGGACCCAGATCTTTGTTTTATACTGCAGCAACCTGCCTAGCCCACCTTTGTACATAGGTGTCAGAGTGGCTGAGTTCTTGGGCATATTCTGAGGCACTAAATGTCATGTCTTTCTAATTTTTGTTCTCATTCTATCCCAGAAGAAACTCAGAAATCCTGGAGGTAAAAGAAGAAAGATTCTCTTAGATCACAGACCCCTCACATAAAATCTCCAGTTGGTGTTCAAATCCCCCCATCGATTAATATGGGTTGGGTTATATGGGACACATGGCTTATATACACTGGCAAAACCAATTATACTTTGTGTATCAAGAACATGTCATGACCCATAAAGAGATGGAAAGCTAATCCACGCTCTTGGATTAGAAGAATGAATATTGCTAAAATGTCCATATTACCCAGAGAAATCTATAGATTCAAGGCTATTACTATCAAAATACCAACAGCATTTTTTTTTATAAAGCTAGAACAAATAATCCTAAAATTTGTAAGGAACCACAAAAGACCTGGAATAGTCAAAGCAATTATGAGAAAGAAGAACAAAGCTGAAGGTGTCACAATTCCAGATTTCAAGATACACTGCAAACCGTAGTAATCAAAACAATATGGTACTGGCACAAAAATAGACACATAGGTCATGGAAGAGAATAGGGAACCCAGAAATAAACCCACATTTATATGCTCAATTAATGTACAATAGGGGCCACAAGAATGTACAACGGGGAAAAGACAGTCTCTTCAACAAATGGTTCTGGGAAAACTGGATAGCTACATGCAAAAGAATGAAACTTAACCACCAGACTCAAAAATAAACTCAAAATGGATTTAAGGCCTAAAAATGAGACCTGAAACCATAAAACTCTTAGAAGAAAACATAGGCAGTAATCTCTTTGACATTGACCTTTGAAACATTTTTCTATATATTTTTCCTGAGACAAGGGAAATGAAGGCAAAAATAAATTATTGGGACAACACCAAAATAAAAAGCTTTTGCACAGTGAAGGAAACCTCAACAAAACAAAGGCAATCTACTGAATGGGAGAAGATATCTGCAGATGATATATTCAACAAAAGGTAATATCCAAAATATATAAAATACTTATATAACTCAACACCAAAAAATCAAACAATCTGATTTAAAAATGGTCAGAGGACCTGAATGGACATTTTTCCAAAGAAGACATAAAGATGGCCAACAGGCACATGAAAAGATGTTCAACATCACTATATCATCATCAACAAGATGTTCATCATCAAGGAAATGCAAATCAATACCTCAATGAAATATCACCTAACACCTGTCAGAATGGCTAAAACCAAGAAGACAAGGAGCAACAGGTGTTGGTGAGGATGTGGAGAAAAAATGAACCCTCATACACTGTTGGTGAGAATGTAAATTGGTACAGCCACTATGGAAAACAGTATGGAGGGTTCTCAAAAAATTAAGAATAGAAATACAATATGAGCCAATAATTGTATTATTGTGCATTTACCCAAAGGAAATGAAACACTAATTCAAAGATATATGCACCTCTATGTTTATTGCAGTATTATCTACAATAGCCAAGATATGGAAGCAACCTAAGTGTTGCTATTCATCAACAGATAAATGGATAAGGAAGATTTGGTACACACACACACACACACACACGCACATACATACACACACACACATACACACACACACACAATAGAGTACTGTGCAGCCATAAAAAACGATGAGCTTTTCCAGTTAATGCAATGTGGGTGGACCTAGAGGGTGCTATACTAAGTGAGATAAGTCAAACTGAGAAAGACAAATGCCATATCATTTCACTCATGTGGAATCTTAAAAAAAAAGTGATTAACAAACAAAAAGCAGACTCAGATCTATAAATACAAAGTGATGGCTGCCAGGGAGCAGGGAGGGTTGGAAAAAATGGGTAAAGGGGAGTTGAAGTTGTAGACTTCCAGTTATGCAATGAATAAAATGCACAGCATAAGGAATATTGTCAATGATACTGTAATAGTGATGGATCAGGACAGGTAGTAGCGTATGTTTATGATGAACACAGCATAACGTATAAACTTGTCA